>QXTE01000029.1:12429273-13073824 GCA_003942145.1 Platysternon megacephalum
GTGTGTTGAGGTGCAGGATAGAAGGCTGGGTGTGGGGGTGGTTCAGGGGTGAGGGCAGAGGGCTGGGTGTGTGGAGGTGCAGGGTAGAAGGCTGGGTGTGGGGGTGGTTCAGGGGTGAGGGCTGGGTGTGTGTGGAGGTGCAGGGTAGAAGGCTGGGTGTGCGGGGGGTTCAGGGGTACAGGGCAGAGGGCTGGGGGTGTGTGGAGGTGCAGGGCAGAAGGCTGGGTGTGTGGGGGGGTTCAGGACAGAGGGCTGGGGTGCTCGGCTTGTGGGGGTGCTCCCAGCCCCCTGCCCTGAGCGGCTCACGGCAGGGGGCTGGAAGGGATATGCCCTGTTCCACCCGCTTCCCCAAGGGCCCGACCCTACCTCTTCTCTGTCTCCTCTACGGAGCAGCGAGCACGCTGCGGCTCAGCTCCGCCCCCCTTCCCCCGGCCATCAGCTGATTGTCGGGAGGGAGGAGGAGGGGCAGGAAAGCTCCAAGCTGGGGGAAGAAGCGGGGGAGGCGGGAGCTTGGCTGCCGCAGGTCCAAGCTTCTGCCTCCTGCCCCCGCAGGGGAGAGCGGTGGGCGGGGGGGCTGAGTGGGGCTGGGACTGCGGCAGGCAGCGGCGTGCCACCCGAAATCGGCTCGCGTGCCATGTTTGGCACGCGTGCCGTAGGTTGCCGACCCCTGTTATAGACTAACAGACGTATTGGAGCATAAGCTTTCGTGGGTGAATACCCACTTCACCCATGAAAGCTTATGCTCCAATACATCTGTTAGTCTATAAGGTGCCATAGGACTCTTTGTCGCTTTTTACAGATCCAGACTAACACGGCTACCCCTCTGATACAGGACTATGATTGAGACCCAAAGTGCTGTTCAAACATGGTGACATTGTTCAAACTAATCTTTCATTGGTCTGAAAAATGGAACAGCACTGGTATTCACGCTGACATAAATCACAGGAGTCGACCAGCAAAACTAAACTTGTCATGCAGATTTCTTAAAACAATTCCAGTTTTCCATTGCACGTTAATAATTTTCCTGTACATGAGTTTTGATTGTTTTAGGAGGCCCATCACCCACCTCTGTATTTTAACCACTGTTACTTGCAATCATAAGAGAACCTTCTGCAATAATCTGGTTTAATGTGAGTAGGTAAACTGTCTTGTTTAAGAAATTTACTGTTGCCACTTCTCAGTCTCCCTGGAGAATATTATAACATTCATTAAACCACCACACAGCCACAAATTCGTCAAGGCCTTTGTTGGAGCTTGTATCCTTAAGCGGTCTCTGGAGGGCAGCCTGTATGTCTTCATTTGCTTTCTTTCCCAGGGGAGGTGCTTTTTGGTAGGTCTTCTGTGTGCCACTGTCTCCACCCTGACTCTGTAGTTGATGGCACTAACAAGGTTGGAGGGAGTTGTACTGTATAGTGGGGGAAAAAATCAAAATAATTCCCTAAAGCATACATGAGCACAAAGCGTTTTAAGAAAGTTGCAATCTGTGGGCTCGACACAGTTACCCAGTGGTGCGTATGCGATTTTGGAGAGTCCTGCATCATTCATATATTTCCAGTGGTCTGCTAGAAAAATAAATAAATAACCCTACTGGTGTACCATCACACTGAGAAACAGCACCCTGACTATTGAAATAGCCTCTTTGAGAGCCTTCCCAAGGCAAAAATATTGTAAGGAAGTTTACATACACTTCACACAGCCAGCTTCATCTAATATTTTAACATCATTCAAAAACTCTTCTGTTTTTTTGCATGAAAACCTGAGACTGCTGGTGTATGAATTAAATGGAGAATTTAAAAACACGTTCCCTAACCTATAGCTGAACTATATTTTACACATCTGCCTCCTACAAAAAACATAACTTAGTACTAAAGTAGTTACAGCCACCTCTTCCCAGTGGTTTAAATAATTCCCTTCCAAAACATCAAAAACATTTATAAAAAAAAAAAAAAAGCTGGGAACCTAACCACAAAGTAGTTAAAACTGATCTATCAGTTAGAAAACAAAACCACGTTGCTTCAGAAAATGATTATAAACACACACACGTGTATTATTTAAAAAGCAAGTATAAATCTGTGTATTGTATGTAGTGTAGTTAGTCTATTACTAACCTTTAGCCATTAAAGGCCCTCTGGTGACCTTTTCATAACATTACATCACTCTTACTTTAAAGCATAACCAACTGTTGGTACCTAAAACTCACCAGCTTTAAAAGCAAATAGCCCTGTTTACAAAATAAATAAAAAAAAATCAAACTTGCAGCTTCATAAAATTATGCCATCTTTCTTTATATGACTTGGCAAACCTTCTTCATTACCAGATGTAAAACCATTTTTTTTTTTAGTGATCCAATCTATCATTTAAAATATATACTCCATAACTGAAAACTTGATGACTGACTTTAATTGCTCAGTGACATCAATGAAAACTGCTGCTGTCAAATGTGGTAGGATTATTTTTAAATGACACTGTGTAAAAATGAAATTGGCCTTCTTTGTTTGTCACCTTCTCCCTTTCAGCTCTTCAGTATTGAATAATACATCTGTGAACTATTAGAAAGCGAAAACAATTTTATATTAGCCCTTAGATTGGGATATTCAAAGGATCCTAAACCTAAAATCGCAGCCTAAGACTCTGAAAGTTATCTCACTTGTGGCTTTTCATTGGATTTCTCCATTGTAATAGCAGCACTAACACTTCTTAAGTCTTAGATTCATAGTTTCCCAGGTCAGAAGGGACCATTGTAATCATCTAGTCTGACCTTTTACATAACACAGGCCATAGAACTTCCCAAAAGTAATTCCGAGAGCAGATCTTCTAGAAAAATATCTAATCTTGATTTAAAAATTTCCAGGATGTAGAATCCACCATGACATTGATAAATTGTTCCAATGGTTAATTATGCTCGCTGTTAAAAATGTGTGCCTCATTTCTAGTCTGAATTTGTCTAGCTTCAACTTCCAGACATTGGATTGTTATACCTTTCTCTGCTAGACTGAGGAGCCCATTATCAAATATTTGTTCCCCATGTAAGTACTTGTAAACTGTGACCAAGTCACACATTAACTTCTTTTTGTTAAACAAAATAGATTGAGCTCCTTTGAGGCTATCACTATAAGGCAGGTATTCTAATCTTTTAATCATTTTTGTGGCTCTTCTCTGAACCCTCTCCAATTTATCAGCATCCTTCTTGAATTGTGGACACCAGAACTAGACACAGTACTCCAGCAACGGTTGTACCAGTGCCAAATTCAAGGTAAAATAACATCTTTACTACTCAAGATTCCCATTTTTGCTTCCAAGGATCGCATTAGTCCTTTTGGCCAAAATGTTGCACTGGGAGCTCATCTTCAGCTGATTATCCACTGCCACCCCCCAAATTTTTTTCAGAGTTGCTGTTTCTCAGAATAGAGTCCCTCATCCTGTAAGTATGGCCTACATTATTTGCTCCTAGATGTACACATTTAGTCATATTTAAAACACACATTGTTTGCTGGAACCCAGCTTACCAAGCTATGCAGACTGCTCTCTCTCAGTGATCTGTCATCTTCATTATTTACCACTCCCCCAATTTTTTTGTTATCTGTAAACTTTATCAGAGATAATTTTATATTTTCTTCCAGGTCAATGATAAAAATGTCCAATAGTGTAGGACCAAGAACCGATCGCCGTGGGACCCCACTAGAAACACACCACTTGATGATGATTCCCCATTTACATTACATTTTGAGACCTATCAGTTAGCTAGTTTTTAATCCAGTTAATATATGCCCTATTTTATATGCTAGTTTTTCAATAAAAATGTGCAGTACCAAATCAAATGCCTTATAGAAGCCTAAGTATATTACATCAACACTATTACCTTTATCAACCAAACTTGTAATCTCATCAAAAAAGGTATCTAGTTAGTTTGAAATGATCTGTTTTCCCTAAGACCATGTTGATAGGCATTAATTATATTACCCTCCTTTAGTTCTTTATTAATTGAGTCCCATATTAGCTGCTCCATTATCTTGCCTGTGATCAATGTCAGATTGACATGCCCATAATTACCTGTCATCCCATTTACCTTTTTTAAATATTGGCACAACATTAGCTTTCTTCCAGTCCTCTGTAACTTTCCCAGTGCTTCAAGAATTATAGAAAGTCAACATTAATGGCCCAGCAACCTAACTTGCATCCAAGAGTTTTAAAAGAGCTGGCTGTCTGGACCTTCTGATTTAAAAATGTCTAACTGCTTTTTAATATCCTCCAGAGATATTAGTGGAATGCAAAGAGTGTTATCAGATTATATGACTGCATAATCTGTTTCCTCCTCTCCCCCACCCCCCAAATACAGAACAGAAATATTTATGGAATGTTTCTGCCTTTCCTGCTTTATTACTGATCATTCTACCATTTCCATCTAGTAATGAATCAATACTACTGTTAGGAGTCTCTTTGTTGGTAATATTCTTTAAAAACTCCTTTTTATTGTCCTTAGCCCTGCTTGCCGTAGATTTCTCCTTGTGTCCCTGTACTTCCTTTATCAATTTTCTACAGTTCCTTAGCTTCTGATTTATATTCATTACTATCAGCTTCACCTTTCTTCCTTTTGTTGTACATTATTATTTTTATAGCTGCCGTCACTTCCTCTCTAAACCAGGTCAATTTTTTTTAACCTGCACAGCCTTATTCCTCGATTATGGGATTGTCTTTTAGGGCATCTAGTAGAATGTTCTTAAACAATTACCAATTATTAGTGACATTTTTCTGATTAATTCCTGCTACCGACTGACTTACCTCATAATTGTTTTAAACTTTGTGAAATTGGCCCTTTTTAAAGCACTAAGTACATATATCACTGGTCTGGACTCTATTCTGTTTGCATATTACAAATGTGATCAAGTCATGTTCACTCGTACCTAAACTATCATTAATTTTTAGTTTTGTGATCACTTCCTCTTTATCTGTCACAATGCACTCTAATATAGATTTCCCCCTGGTTGAATACAACACTTTTTGAGTTAGGAAATTGTCATCTATTATATTTAGAAATTCCATGGATGGCAGCATGACATTTCCTGATCTTTCCTTGGGCTACCACCTCCCCAACGCATGAGGAAGCCTTGTCTGTATCTGCCCCCCTAGTCTGTCAGCTCCCCAACTCTACCTCCCACAGGCAAACACAAACATTCCCCTCTTAGCCTATGCAGGCTCTGCTGTCCCTCTGCAGACACACTGCAACCCCTGGACCCTCTGAGCATTCCCCGAGAGTGTTTAGTCTCTGTTCCACTGGACACTTGTAGTAGTCATAGATTCATTGTTCCCAAAGAAGCAGTACACACCAGCTTACCAGTTTCACCTCAGATCACCACTCTGTTTAACATGCAGCACTTAGATATGCTTATAGTGAAAACCAATAAAAGTAAACAAGTAAAAGTTTATTTAAGAAAGTACAGAGATTTGAGAAGTAGCAAGTCAAAGTATTGGAAACAAATGGTTACATGTCAAATAAAATTATAATACATGTTCTATAGCCTAGACTTAATTAACCAGATACTTTCCTGTCTAATGAAGTTTAGCTCCCCAAAGTCTTTGCAGTGTTTTCAAGCCAGGTTGGCTGTGACCTTCCTTTCATAAGACCGAACACATTGACAGTTCATCTCCTCAGTGAAGGATCCCAGATGTACCTCAGTACTCCCGGTTCTACCCCAAAAATTCTCCTGCACCCAAACTCCTTCCCAGAGCTTGCACCCTGCACCCCCTCCTGTACCCCAATCCTCTGCCCCAGGCTCAGCCCGGAGCCACTTCCTACACTCTGAACCCCTCAGCCCCAGCCCAGAGCCTGAACCCCTGCCCCAGCCCTCAACCCCCTCCCACACCCAAACTCCCTCCCAGAACCTGTACCCCAATCCCTGCCCCAGGCTCAGCTTGGAGCCACCTCCCAGACTCCAAACCCCTTGGCCCCAGCCCAGAGCCCGCACCCCCTCTCGCAACCCAACCCCCTGCCCCAGCCCAGTGAAAGTCCAGTGAGGGTGGGGGAGAGCGAGAGAGGGAGGGAAGGGGGATGGAGTGAGCAGGGCAGGGCCACGGGGCAAGGGACGGGGCAAAGGTGTTGGGTTTGTGTGATTAGACAGCTGGCAACCCTAGTAATACTTAGGCCCTGATACTGTAGTAATCTCTGAACAGGTGATCTCCTCTCCCCAAACACACACACACCTCTGTCCAAAATCCCAGTGAGCCCAATGGATTTCTCCAGTGCTCATTGTAGGATTCTGGCCTCATTTTTCATTCAGTCCCCTCTAATCAAACTTCCAATGACAATAGTGGGAGTTCTGCCCAAGTAAGGGCAGAAGCTCTGAGTCAGCAAAACAGTTAAGCACGTGCTTTGCTGAATTGGGGCCTAACTGGATAAGTGTTGCAAGATTCACCATTTTGGATTTGTGCGTCTATATGATTTGTTATTTTCTTGGTTGTAACCCAACTTTCCTCCCTCTGATCATAGAAAAAATATATAAATTATACATTGAAAAAAACAAAGAATTAGATTCAAATTATCTCCCCCACGAAAGCATACCCCTTCATTTTCCTTCTAAAGCACTGCATAATACTCTCAAAGAGGTAATACGGCAGCCCAAACTGCATTAACCAGTTGGAAACGTTGGCCTGAATCTAAATAACAGGCTATTGAACTGAAAGGCGTACATTTTAACAATATCAAAAAGTATCCTAAGATGTAAATAAAATAATGAACGTCAAGATTAAAAAGGGCCCCCCACATCAGTGCAAAACCTAAATCTCCATGCTATTTGGACCAGTTTTATAGGAGAAAACAGTTCCTTAATGAACCTTAATCCTATTAACAGAATTGTCAGTTTAGGTTTGTCATTGAAAAGATGTTTTCATCCATGAGAGGTATGATTTGTTGACAACTTTTGCCTCTCCACAGTAGTCAGCATATCACCTATTTCCAAGGTAAGATCTGTCTCTACTGCATGTTTTTAATACAGTGAACTGGATTCAGCTTAATAATTGATTTTTTTTACCCCAACACTGGGCTTGGTCTCAGTTGAGTATTTCTTACCCACACACATGGTCCCATTGAAGCCTCAAGTTTGTAGGATTAGGCCTCAAAAAGAAGGTGAAAATAGGAGATACCTCATGAGTTGCATTTAAAAAGCTCATCATTTGAGGAAAGTTCCTGTTATCCTAACTTAGGTTATGACCTCCAAAACTGTGTACTAAATAGTGTCTCTCTTCAAACATCGTCATAATGGGACTGTTAGGCTAGTTTGAGCAATTGATATAAATATACAGCTCACCTGAGATATTTGATCATCCAAGGTAATTCCAAAACCAACCATGACATGCCAGTAACAATAGGAATTTATGTTAAAGATGATCAACAATGAAAACAAAATTAGGTCTACTATTGTTTCTTTATAATGTATTCAGAGAGCCTTTTTTTTTTTTTTTTTTTTTTTTTTTAAAGAAAGAGGTTGAATGAGAAGTTGCTGCTTGTTACTTACATTAGAAAGTCAGGCCTTGTGTCTCTTGGTTTTCTTCGAAGACTTCATGGATGACTGGAGAGCTGTGAGGATTATGTTACTAGAGAAAGCATGCAAGGTGAAACCTGGATAATGTGTGAGGGGAGGTGATTCTTATTCAGACTGTTTAAAATGTTGTTGCCTGACACCTATGTAACTCAATGGACTGAATAAGAGTTTGAAGAAAAGCTCTTCGGGTAAAAAAATCTATAGCTTCCCACTTCAATTGAAGGATGAGAAAGTTCCAGATGTATATGTCTGGCTCCTCTAAGACAGACTTTCAGCAAAATAGAGAAGATGGAACTTGGCATTCCTAATATTTATAAGGTAAAACAACAAAATTAAAGCACCAGGCATAATGAGACCCTAGTCCTGATTGGGGGGTTCTGGGTGCTAATATATAAATATTTAATAATAATGATGACGCACTTTGGGACTGCATGCACAGAGGAGCCAAGAAACTTGGAGGTGATTGTCCCTCTCTGCACAGAAAAAGAAAGCATAATGGTAAAGGAACTCATCAGTAGTCAGCAAAGAATTCTCTGCGAGATAGGGGACGAGCACAGCTCTCTGCCTTAAACATTGCATTTGGGGACCTGATTCATCACTGCCTAACTTCAGTGTTGTGCTGGTGTAATAGTGGAAGAATAGTGTGGATTCAATACCTTGACTGGTAAGCTTTGTTACACCTGTAGATATGTTGCTGTGTGCTGCCTACTGTGATTTGTCTAGAAAAATAGATTGAAAATTCAAAGACATTGGTGAAACTAACATTTTAATTTTAAATGATACCAAATCTGATTCTAAAAAATATTTTTGCATCTCTGAATTTGACATCTGAGCAGCACCTGAGATGTCAATTCTCAATGTTATGCTCCAGTATTTGATTTATAGCTGTTAGTTAGACAGAGATGGTGTTGCATTATTATTTTTAATTAAGGCACAGCCAGGGATAGAATCCAGCATACTGAGTCCTGTGCTAGATCAAGAGATATCCATAGTTTTGCTTCTGTTGGAGTTCTGTATCAGATAGGGTTTGTTTTTAAATGTAGGCCTAGACTGTGTTCTGCTTTACCCCAGTGTAAATCAAACTAACACTATTATCTTTTTGTCATAGTAGTGCCTGGTGGCTCAACTGAGATCCCATTTCACTGAGCCGCACTGTACAGACATATAGTAAGAGACCATCTCTGCCCTGCAAAGTTCTCAGTGTAAATAGATGAGAGACAGAGTGGGAAAGGATAATGGAAATGAGACAACCTGCCCAAGATTAGTGGCAGAGGTGGGAATAGAGCCTGGGTGTCCTGAGTCCCAATCCAGTGCCTTATTCACTGGCATCTCTAGCACTACCAACCACAAAAGTCTTCATGAAGTCTGGATTTACACTGTTGTAACTGGCATCAAAATCTGGTTTGGAGTCGTCGTCATCATCATCATCATCCCTTATCCACTGGTGCCCTGTTCTTCTTCTCTCCCTGGGAGTATAATCTACCCTCTGAAAAGTAAACTGGTTTATTTTCACCTGGGACAGTGCTTTTCCTTAGCTCCCACCTGTGTTGTGCTATTGAATGCCCAATAATAAGACCATGGAGTGGAATTTTTAGCTCTGATTTTTTGTGTTTATCTCTTGCACATTTAAAGCCCAGACTGGCATACTCAAATCAGTAACTGTACATCTCACTACTCATTGTGCCCAGGTCATTTGGAAGTGGCTAGAAAATCTGCTTTCTTGTTGCCTTACCCCCCCTCCCAAAAAAAAGGGGGGGGAGATGACATCTCTCTAGCTGTACATGAATGGCTTATAGCTTCTTTTAAAAGAAGGTCTGAGGTGACAGTGAGGAACCAGGTGGAAAAATTGTAGGAAAAATTAGATCTGGACAAAATGTCAGAATGAAATGGTCAAGGGAGAGGGAAAGAATTGTGGGACTTTGTCAGTTTCTTGAATTTTTGTCATGAATATTTTTAGAAGTGAAACGTAAATCCCCCCACCCCCAGCTTTTATGTAAGACTTTGCAAAATATCATTCTAAACACCATCTGGACTGCAACTGAAATGTACAGTATAATCTAATCTCCGCACTTTCACTGTCCATTGACGTTGCTTTGGCAGATTCCTGGTTGCTGGGTATGAAGACTCTCTCAGTCATTGTCACTTGAAGGAAAAGGTTTACAGATATCATTAAGCATCATCCATATAACAGGCTCATTATAAAATGATGCACTTACATTCTCTTTTTTTTTAAGTTCAAAAAGGAATATATTTTCCTCTTACAATGCATGAAGAACAAAAGAAACATGTCATTAATTACATGCAGCCTCATAATCCCTAAAACCCTTTTTGTTTTTTGGAGCCAGACTATCACTGACTCAATTTAAGAACCGCACTATTCTGAAAATAAGTGATTTGCTAAACGTTATGCTGCATGCTACATAATCTCTTTCTGCCTCATCGATATTGTCAAAGCACAAAGGGAAACTTTCCTGAGGAGGAGAATTTGGAACACTGAGTTTTCAGAGAACTGTCTGTACAAAACATATACTGGACTCCCTTGCAGGGCCAAATCCTTTCTCTTCAGGCCCTGACCTAGTAGAACAGATGTAGCTCCACTGTAGAAAGAGGAGTAAGATTTGGGGATTCCTTGCAGGCTCCACACACCAGTTGTGCGCCATGGAGCTCTGCAGGGGTGGGAGGTGAGATCTTTCTCCATTGCAAAGGGAGTTTGTGGGGAGAAGGGCTAGTGGATCTCTAAATCTGCCAGGCATTCTTCTCCACAAAAAGGTGGGAGTGCACTGCGCACAGTGTAACTGCAACCCTGAGGCTACAGCAGTGCCATAATGCCTGGGGGTGCAGAACTGCTTCCCCTCGGTGCATTGCTCCCCTCCCCATGGCAATCCCAGCACACAGCCACGGCCCTAATGAAGTCAGATTTTGCATGCAACTTTCATTGTAGGTGCAGATTCACTCTAATTGGAATTGCCATCTGCCCATTGCAAAGCACTGAAACAACCCTGAATTCTGTTCAGTTTCACCGTATCCAAGTACCGCTGTACATTAGGCACAGGCAAATCACATGACAGAATGATAAACCTAAATGTAGTCTGTTGCTTAATGATATTGAGGAGATCGTTTGGCTCCCCTATGGCTTAGTCTGTGATCTTTCATCCCTTTGGCTTTGATTTGAAATAGAGTTGATCAGACTGAATGGTTAGACTAGATGATTGCTAATTACACTGATGTATAAGGTCCATAAGCAGGGCTCTGGCTTAGAGCAGATGCTGCTTTAAAGGAAGTAGGCTAAGGCAAAACGGTGGCTAATGTCCTCCATACTCTCAGAAGTGCAAGTCCTCACGTGAGTGTTGAAAAGCACTTGCAGAGTCATGTAGAAAGTAGTGTGTGATTCATCAGTAGCCCACAAGCCTTCAAGTAACATTATGCTTTCCTCAGTTAAAATAATATTGAAGTCTGTGCTTTCCTCAACAATGAAAACAATGTTTCCACCTATCTATCTTAGGATTTTATACTGGTACCTATTCATAGTGTCTGAGCACCTTCCATGTAAAATCATTAAAAAGAATTCGGTGGCCGGGATTGGTGGGTTTTGGTATAAATGTATTACAAAGGATATTTTTATTTTTTTCAGCAGGCTCTAAAATGAATTTGCTATTAAGGCCAAGACTTTCAAAACAGGGTGCTAAAATTGGCCACCTAATTCTGTATATAGGCACCTGAATGATAGAACTGATTTTTTTAAGTGTTGGGCACCAGCTAGCTTCCACTGAAAAATTTGGTCTGATTTTCTAATAGAACAAATCCCTTATTATTTCTATCAGGCTTACGCAAATCAGTAGAAACCAGATATCTAAACTAAATTTCCATTAAACAATCAAAGTAGGAAAACTGGAACTCTGAGAAGCTGCCTTGAAAGGAAGGTTGAGGTTTATATTCTTCTTAGTTTACCATTGGTAGTCTATTCCCTACTGGAATTCTTAGCAAGATTAACAGACAGTTGGCCAAATGCAGATTTGGTGTAAGCAGTTGCAATTCCCCTGACTTCACTAGAATTGTACTTGCTTGCATCACTTCTAAATTTGGCCCACTATAGTCAGAGACTAGTTGAATCCAAAAAATTGCCTCCTGAAACCAGACTTCAAACACTTCAGCAGTCCAGGATCTTCAGTCCTGGGATTTTGGTTCAACCCCATCATTGACTATGTAGAGGTGGGCCGAGTGAGTACTGTATACACATGTGCATGTACAGATTTAATATACAGTAATTCATTATGTAGTAATATTAATGTATTTATTGCTACAGTTCTAAAGGTTGGGAAATCTACGGCTGACTAGTTAATGTGAGTTTGCCTAATTTGTAGGGTAACTTTTGTCATCTGAAGTCTGCCCTCATCCACCTATACTACTGGTTGGGAAGAACCTCAAGAAGAGAAACTCCTTTTGTAGCAAAAGTTTCCTTATTAACACATTGTTAACTCTATAAAGAATACTTATTATAATATTGTTGCTGTTTTCAACAGATCTAGTGGTAGCAAATCATATTCCTATTGTTTCTTGCAAGCAGCCACGAGATGGCATGTTGATTTTATTTGCATCATATTAACGCTGGTATTGCCCAGGTTATTTTAACAGCATGTGAACAAAATCAGGTTTGAGGTAAACAAAGCTATCAAATATATTGTCACATGGAAAACTGTAATAGTAAATAATAATTAAGCAATTGGGTAAGCCAATCTGACCTCCCTTGCTATAGAACCGAGACTGAATGTCCACTGCACATGTGCATTCTTTCATTCATTCTTACATTGATTCATTCGTACAGTCATTCAGATACCGGAACTCTCTCACTCTCTGAAACACCTCCTGCTGACAGCGTTACTGCTTATTCAGATTGGGCCTTAGCCACTGTCATGCTTCATTTTGGAGATATAATGAGGCATTAATGCTTATCTTTGATGTGTGAACTGTGTCAAAATATCCTGCTCTTATGAATGCTGGACCCATCAGAATTCACCATAAAATTTGAACAAAATGGCCATTGTTTGAAAAATTGACATAGTCCCATTGGCAGGGCTTTTCAGCAGGCAAGCAGGAAACAAGTGTGTATAGTATTTACTGCATTTTGCTCCCTTTAATTGCTTAACTAGTTCCTTCCCTTGCCTCTCATTTGCATTCTCACGCCCAACTTCCACCCTCTCTTTTGTTGTCTAAGTCCTCCCATTACCCCACTTAACGATGCTGCAACCAGCCTCTGATTATGCACAATACAACCCCTCACTTTCAGCATGTCATAGACCAGGGGCGGACAAACTTTTTGGCCTGAGGGCCACATCAGGTTTCAGAAATTGTATGGAGGGCTGGTTAGGGGAGGCTGTGCCTCCTCAAACAGGCAGGCGTGACCCATCCCCCGTCCTCTATCTGACCCCCACCCCTGCTTCTCGCCCCTGATGGCCCCCCGGGACTCCTGCCCCATCCAACCCCCCCTGTTCCCTGATGGCCCCCTGGGGACCCCTGCCCCCCCCCCCCCCCCCCCCCCCCCCCCCCGCTCCCTGTCCCCTGACGGCCCCCGGACCGCCCGCCCCTGACAGCCTCCCGTCGCCCCATCCAACCCCCCGTCTCCTTCCTGACTGCCCCCTGGGACTCCTGCCCCATCCAACCACCCCTTCTCCCTGACCGCCCCCGGAACCCCTGTCCCCATTCAACCCCCCTGTTCCCCACCCTCTGATCGCCCCGACCCCTATCCACGCCCCCGGCCCCTGACCACCACCCCGAACTCTCCTGCCCTCTATCCAACCCCCCTGCTCCCTGCCCCCTTACCACGCTGCCTGGAGCACCGGTGGCTGATGGCGCAGCTGCACCATGACAGGCAGCCGTGCCGCCCGGCTGGAGCCAGCCACGCACCACGCAGCACAGAGCACCGGGTCAGGCCGGGCTCTGCAGCTGCGCTGCCCCAGGAGCTCGCCACTCTGCCGTCCAGAGCATTGCGCTGGCAGCGGAGCAAGCTGAGGCTGCGGGGGAGAGGGAACAGCAGGGGAAGGGCCGGGGTTAGCCTTCCGGGCCAGGAGCTCAGGGGCCGGGGAGAACGGTCCCGTGGTCCAGATGTGACCCGCGGGCCATAGTTTGCTCACCTCTGTCATAGACAGATGCTGACTGGAGATCTAAATATAGTTTGTTTTGTATATTTGGTTTAAGGACGATGGAGAAGAATTTGTCCAATTATTTTATCCTATATAGGATCTAATACCACACTCATCCCTGTAGTATGTGAGCGCCTTCTCATGCTGACACACTTTTTGGAGGAGCCTTTGGTGGAAGAAGTTTTGTTCTTAAGGCTTGTTTACCCCTGGAGTAGTTCCTGATTAACTCCATGTGTGGACATTCTTATTCCAGCATAAGAGTACCGTGTTCCTGTTTAGCAAACACTTAAACTCCACATGTAGACAATCCCTAAGATTCCTTATTGGTCACCAGATTCCTTTTAAAGTTAGTTGATAAATGGGGCCTTTCAGAAGTGAGCCCTCACTAAATATTATTTACACTAATACTCCTACACAGCACTCTAGCAATGAGAAGGGTTTTTAAAGTGGGTATAAATGTAATTTGCTCCCATGTTAAGACCCCTTATGTTGCTAGAGAGACGTAAAAGGGTCTTAGTGTAAAAGTGAACAGGGCCAAATTCCAAACCCTCCTACACCAAATAACAAACATTGCCTCCAGGTAGCACTACCTTCTTTTGAAGGTTGCAGAATAGTTTCCATTCTACTTCACTGTTTTCATGTGCTTCTGTCTTCCAAAACTTTTGACATTTGGGCTGAAATGATATATACCTTTATGGTGATTTTTTTTTATATACAATTTGAGCAGAATCTCTTTAACCTATTTTGGGGTGAATAGAACATTTTAAAAAGCAACAAAAATCTTCCCATTGTCAATAAATTCTAGGCACATGGGAAGAGAAGGGATTTAAAAATACTTTGTGGAACTAATAGGATATATGTACTGAATATCACCTCAATCACATTCTTGTGTGCTTATATACTTTCTTCCAGATTTCTCTTGTATTTTGGCTACTTAGATTGTAAACCCTACAAGACCTGTCTTCTCACATGCTTGTAAAGTACCTAGCACGCTTTTGGCTGCTATATAAATTATCCGTGGAACTAGTTAGGGGTTATGGAATAGCGGTAGGTAGCTGAGGCTTAGGACAGGAGAGTCTTGATCATGACCCATAGACCTGTTCCTTCCACTGTATTTCAACAGAACAAAATACTTTTACGGTGTGAGACTTTGCCCTCCAAACCACCCTTTAATACAAAAGATGGTGAATCAATGAAGTAGTTCAATTAAAACCAGGCACTGTTATCTGGGGTTACCTGAACCCAAAGCTATGCTAACGAATCTCTGTTTTCCAGACAGGGGACACATCACCTCCATCTGATAAACGATTGGTGCATATAAGAATGCTTTCACTCAAAAATCCTTGTTTTGACTGAGTACAAAACACACATAAAAAATAGCAATAGTCTAGAGAGCACGGCAAAGAGAGCTACCCAAAGTCTGAGGGGTTGTCAAGTGGCAGCAGCAGGTCTCTGGTGGCCAGCCGTCCTCCTTGCCACTGGGGAGATTGATGGCAGTCAGTTTGCTCATAGAAAATCCAAACTTCTCCAAAATGCACACTCTTAACTAATCGTTTATAAGTAGCTCAAAACAAAGCATAACTCAAAGTAACTTCTAATAGGCTAACAATTTCCCTAGCAACAGCAAAAAACCCCTCATAATTTCTACTTATCAGCAAAGAAACTTCCAGCTAAAAACTTACAAACACAGGCACCCAGACCAAGGTCAGCTATTCTTGTTATAACACTTCCGCTGTGCAGATGTTTTTGTTCTGTCTGCCAAGGCCAAATTCTTCTTGACTATGTGGTTTCCTGTTTCCAGCTTATGATTGCTGAGTATACAAGGTGGCTGCGGTTATATCAAGTCCAGGTTATGTTAAATCCAGTTCTCTTGTAACCGGACCATTAACCTGGTATTATAAAAAGAACACAGTTTGACTCTAGGCATAATATATGTAATTTAGTAGCTCAGATTCACACTTTTAAAAATAATTGCTAATTATTTTACCTCTCTGTGTCAAGCATACGCCCCATATTCTGATTTAGTAAAAACATAACAGCAGCCATACTGGGTCAGATCAAAGGTCCATCTAGCCCAGTATCCTGTCTTCTGACAGTGGCCAATGCCAGGTGCCCCAGAGGAAATGAACAGATCAGTGATCCCTGTCGCCCATTCCCAGCTTCTGGCAAACAGAGGCTAGGGATACCATCACTTCCCATCCTGGCTAATAGCCATTGATGGACCTATCCCCCATGGATTTATCTAGTTCTTTTTTGAACCCTGGTATAGTCTTGGCCTTCACAACATCCTCTGGCAAAGAGTTCCACAGGTTGACTGTGCATTGTGTGAAGAAATACTTCCTTTTGGTTGTTTTAAACCTGCTGCCTATTAATTTCATTTGGTGACCCCTAGTCCTTGTGTTATGAGAAGGAGTAAACAAAATTTCCTTATTTACTTTCAACACACCAGTCATGCTTTTATAGACCTCTATCATATCCCCCCTTAGTCGTCTCTTTTCTAAGCTGAAAAGTCCAAGTCTTATTAATCTCTCCTCATACAGAAGCCATTCCATTTTTGTTGGCCTTTTCTGAACCTTTTCCAATTGCAATATATCTTTTTTGAGATGGGGCGACCACATCTGCATGCAGTATTCAAGATGTGAGCATACCATGGATTTATATAGAGGCAATATGATATTTTCTGTTTTATTATCTATCTCTTTCTTGATGATGCCCAATATTCTGTTCGCTTTTTTGACTGACGCTGCACATTGAGTAGATGTTTCCAGAGAACTATCCACAATGACTCCAAGATCTCTTTCTTGAGTGGGTAATAGCTAATTTAGACTCCATCATTTTATATGTATAGTTGGGATTATGCTTTCCAATGTGCATTACTTTGCATTTATCAACATTGAATTTCATCTGCCATTTTGTTGCCCAGTCACCCAGTTTTGAGAGATCCTTTTTAGCTCTTCATAGTCTGCCTGGAATGATCTTGAGTAGTTTTGTATCATCTGCAAATTTTGCCACTTCACCGTTTACCCCTTTTTCCAGATAATTTATGAATATGTTGAATAGGACTGGTCCCAGTACAGACCCCTGAGGGACACCATTATTTACCTCTCTCCATTCTGAAAATGGACCATTTATTCCTACCCTTTGTTTCCTATCTTTTAACCAGTCACCAATCCATGAGAGAACCTTCCCTCTTATCCCATGACAGCTTACTTTGCTTAAGAGCCTTTGGTGAGGGACCTTGTCAAAAGCTTTCTGAAAATCTAAGTACACTATATCCACTGGATTCCCCTTGTCCACATGCTTGTTGACCCCCTCAAAGAATTTCAGTAGATTGGTGAGGCATGATTTCCCTTACAGAAACCATGTTGACTCTTCCCCAATAAATTATGTTAATCTATGTGTCTGACAATTGTGTTCTTTATTATAGTTTCAACCAGTTTTCCCGGTACTGAAGTAACGTTTACTGGCCTGTAATTACCGGGGTCACCTCTGGAGCCCTTTTTAAAAATTGGCATCACATTACCTCCAGTCATTTGGTACAGAAGCTGATTTAAATGATAAGTTACAAACTACACTTACTAGTTCTGCAATTTCACATTTGAGTTCCCTCAGAACTCTTGGGTGAATACCATCTGGTCCTGGTGACTTATTACTGTTTAGTTTATCAGTTTGTTTCAAAACCTTCTCTAATGACACCTCAATCTGGGGCAGTTCCTCAGATTTGTCACCTAAAAAGAATGGCTCAGGTTTGGGAATCTCCCTCACATCCTCAACCGTGAAGACTGATGCAAAGAATTCATTTAGTTTCTCCACAATGGCCTTATCATCCTTGAGTGCTCCTTTAGCATCTCGATTGTCCAGTGGCCGCCCTGGTTGTTTAGCAGGCTTCCTGCTTCTGATGTACTTTAAAAAATGTTGCTATTACTTTTGGAGTCTTTGGCTAGCTGTTCTTCAAATTCTTTTTTGGTCTTCCTAATCATATTTTTACACTTCATTTGCCAGAGTTTACGCTCCTTTCTATTTTCCTTACTAGGATTTAACTTCCACTTTTTAAAGGATGCCTTTTTGTCTCTCACTGCTTCTTTTACTTTGTTGTTTAGCCACGGTGGCTCTTTTTTGGTTCTATTACTATGTTTTTTAATTTGGGGTATACATTTAAGTTGAGCCTCTATTATGGTGTCTTTAAAAAGCTTCCATGCAGCTTGCAGGGATTTCACTTTTGGCACTGTACCCTTTAATTTCTGTTTAACTAACCTCCTCATTTTTGTGCAGTTCCCCTTTCTGAAATTAAATGCTACGGTGTTGGGCCACTGTGGTGTTTTACCTGCCACAGGGATGTTAAATTTAATTATATTATGGTCACTATTACCAAGCGGTCCAGCTATATTCACCTCTTGGACCTGATCCTGTGCTCCGCTTAGGACTAAATCAAGAATTGCCTCTCCTCTTGTGAGTTCCAGGACTAGCTGCTCCAAGAAGCAGTCGTTTAAGGTGTCAAGAAACTTTATCTCTGCATCCTGTCCTGAGGTGACATGTACCCAGTCAATATGGGGATAGTTGAAATCCCCCATTATTATTATTGAGTTTTTTATTTCTATAGCCTCTCTAATCTCCCTGAGCATTTCACAGTCACTATCACCATCCTGGTCAGGTGGTCGGTAATATATCCCTACTGCTATATTCTTATTATTTGAGCATGGAATTATCATCCATAGAGATTCCATGATACAGTTTGGTTCATTCAAGGTTTTTTACTTCATTTGATTCTACGCTTTCTTTCACGTATAGTGCCACTCCCCCCCAGCACGGCCTGTTCTGTCCTTCCGATATATTTTGTACCCTGGTATTACTGTGTCCCACTGATAATCCTCATTCCACCAAGTTTCTGTGATGACTATTATATCAATATCCTCATTTAATACGAGGCACTCAAATCCATCCACCTTATTATTTAGACTTCTAGCATTGGCATATAAGCACTTAAAAAAACTTGTCACTTTTTAGCTGTCTGCCATTACATGATGTAACTGAATGAGACTTTTTTTTCATAGGGACTGTTTTTCATCAGATCCTACCTGTATTTTATCATCTTCCATCCTCTCCTTCTTAGGACACAGGGAATCTCCATTTATAGATACTCCCCTAAGGGATGTCTCTGTCTAAACCACATGCTCCTCCACACCTGTCAGCTTTCCCTTAGAAAAGTGATTGCATGGGAACTGCAGATATCGTTTACAGCTTGGAAAGACACAGATCAGAAAGAGTGACTTACTGAGTTTCTAATTTGGGGGTAGGGATGTGGCAGCCCAGCATAATGTTACAATGGCCAAATTCTAAAAGGGCAATCCCCTCCTCAGCACAACCACCACCACCATTCCTTTGATCGGAGGCCTTTTCTGACAGTCCGAGGAAATACAAATATATTTTTTCCAGCTTTCACTTGCACTGTGCAAACTGGCACATTAGCTTTGTTTTCAGGATCTAATAGATATTTTGTAAGTGTTGCAACAAAAAAACGACAGCACAATTTCTCTAAAGCTAATGACTTCTGGACCACCTGCACAATAGACTTCTTAGCCTAGAAAATATTTAAAAATATAGCTTCATGTCATCTGTAGGTCACAGATGAAAGAATAAGCTTCCAGAGTGAGTTATATTGCAGGTTAGCTATGGGAGTTGCACCAGGTTGATTTTGATGATGTTGTTGATATAGATAGATCACACACACAGGGTACCAACTTGTCACCTCCGTTAATAGTGATGGCCGAGATTTTCAAAAGTGTCAAGTGATTCTCAGTGCCTCAATTTTTGATTGTGTTACTTGAGACACTTTACAGGGACCTATTTTCAGAGGGCATGTGCTCAACATTTTCTGAAAATCAGGCCTCTTTATGGTTTCCCAGGCTAGACACCAAAATTTACTTGTTGTGTCTAAAAATCTTGACTGAAGTGTCGATGGGTTGCTTCTATTCCCACTGAAGTCAATGGAATGACTCCCATTGACTTCAATAGGCGATAGATCAGGTTCTATATTAGCAAAGGCAGTGTGCTGTCATAACGGAATGTACTATATTTGTTTTTCTCACAGAGTGAAATGGATGAGAACCAGATACAAATGGCTGGTGATGATGTGGATTTACCAGAAGACCTCCAGAAAATGGTGGCAGAGGATCAAGTAGAAGAAGAAGACAAGGAGTCTATCCTTGGACAGTTACAGAACATTCAGAATATGGATATAGACACTATTAAAGAAAAAGCTCAAGCCACTTTCACTGAAATAAAGCAAGCAGCGGAACAGAAATGTTGTGTCATGTGAAAGAGAAACCAGGGCTTGAGAGTTTTTGCGAACCATATGAATTTAATACTGTATCATGGGAGTTGCTGCACGGTACAAGCAAAATTGATGGAATGCCATATAGTTCCAAAGCAGTATGTGTACATATATGAGAGAGAGAGAGAGACTTCTAAACCTCCAGATTTAAATCAATGTAGGCAATGTACCTGCTTAAATAGCACTAATCTAGAGCTAGTCAGCATTTTTCAAACAAAAAGTTTTTCCATGGAAAAATGGCATTTTCAAAAACAACATTTTTCATGAAAAATTGTCAAATTATTTTTTGCAAAAAGTGCTGCCTTTTTTCCAAAAAATTTATTGAAAACATCAAAAAGCTTATAAGAATGGTTTTCAATTTTTTAACCAGAAATCGGGTCTTTGGCAAATGAAAAATGTCTATAACCACTGTGATATTGTTTTCAGAAAAAAATAAATCATGAAAAAAATGTTAAAAATGAAAATGGGTCAGTTTCAAACTCTTCAAAACAAAAATAATGTTGACATTTTGACACATTTTGCAAAACTAGATTTCCTTTTTTTGACCACCTCTATGCTAAACATAAAAAAAATCCTGAAATTTATAACAATGCATCTTAGGACAAATGCTTTATGGATTTAGAACTTGCAGGAGATGCTGCATAATCACACAGCTCTGAGTGAATATAGTGATTTTTGTGGTAAGTCAAAGATAGGTGGCTAGCACTAGAGCCAGGAATAATGAATAATGCAAACTTCCTCCAATTACTTTAACTGCTCCTCAGTCCTGAACTACAACACAAACTTACTATTACAGTAGTGGGTCTCTCCTGGATTGCCATTTGTGCCAAATGCTGTGGGTCTCTGATGTTGACAAATATCCAGCATAGGCTAAACTGAGATTATTAAATGAAATGAATGTGGTTCTTAGTCTACGGGTGAAAGATGCAAAGTATTATCATTATCAGATCCCAGATCTCCAGAAGTGACGGGTAAGTATTTTAACTCATGGTGTCACCTTATACTCCTGCAATCATCTTTGTTGTGCATCTTATACTGTATACACATGTGGTGTGTTAGCAATTAATCTGATTGAAGTCTGGGATTTGCACAACTTGAATAGTAGCTTTGTTTCTTTTTCAGTTGTTGATTTTTTCTCTCTACTATTTCTCATGCTTTTCTGTAACTAAGTTACAGTTATTAGCCACTGTAGAATATATTTTACTTCTCATGAAATGTGCTACTTATAAATCTCAGAACAAAGAACCAGTGAGATCAGGAAAGAAGAACCAGTGCAATTGTTAGACACGAGTATTTATCTTACCTGCAGTTTTGCAGGTATTTACAGTGGGCTAAATCCTAAATTCCTTACTCAAGACAAGTTTCGGATCAGCTACACCAGTGTCAATTCTGAATAATTCCACTGACTTGCTTCTGATTTACACTAATGTAATAGCAGAATCTGGCCCTTAGGTTTTAGTCTGATGAAAGTTTTGCTTGAGTCAAATGTCAACCAGAGACTTGCCTGAGTAAAGCCTAAGTAAATGCCAAGAGCCTGATTTCTCCTTTCACTTACCCTGATACAAAGTGGGAGTGACCGAAGCATAAATGGGGAGAAGTAGGTCCTGAATAAGGACTTTGGAATTTGGTCCTGTAATCAGGTGAACACTAAGATATGATTAATCATAATTTGATTGGTTTAGCCCTTTTCATCCCAAAAGTTTTCAAAGCACAAAGGTATGCAACGACCAGCTTCCAGCTGAGACAAGCTTGGCACAGCCTCTACTGGCTTTGTTACAGGGAGGCATAATTTTGGATCACTTGCTAGAACTGCTGCCTGTGGACCACGAGGTTAGTTAGCTGGCCAGTCCTCTTCAGTGACTGGCAGACATGAGGCTTTTTTTTTTCTAAAAGAGCCTATAATAAGAGACATTAAATTAGGGACTATGAGATAACTCGTCGATAGCTAGTGCAAAGCATAGTCTTGTGGCTAAGGCAGTGAACTGGGACTCAAGATCAGATTCAGTACCTGGTTCTGTCACAGACTTCCTGTGTGCCCTTAGGCAAATCATGTACTCTTTCTGTGCTGGGGTTCTCCACCTGTAACACAGGCATAACAACACTTCTCTGTCGTAAGAATATACTTATTAATGCTCAATACTACGGTGACGTGGGCTGTGTAATTCCTTGGACAGATAGACCAGGATGAAATTGACAAATATTCTACCATGTGTATACCTGGATTAATGCTATTTGAGAGGTTTATATGTCTGTCTGTCTGTCTCTCTCTCTCTCCCCTCCCCCTTAAGTAAAGGATTAATTTAGGATGAACAAATGCATTAAAATATGGTTGCTTTTTCATTGTGAACACACAGGCCAAACCTGGTCTCACTTATCTTCCTTGAAATGACCAAAGGCAGCTTTAAAGTGGACTTCGGATATGAGATCCATTAAGAGTTCAACACCCCTGCCCCCAGTTCTCCAGTTTTTAATTACTTCTTTCCAACAGCTGCCACCTTTAATATTGGACTAATGGGTTTATTTGAGTTAAAACTGGCCTCTGTGGGATCAGCCCCCTGAATCCCCTAGGGGAGGGAGTGCCTTGTATCTTTCAGTATCTACAACATGGTCAGTGAAGGAGCTTTGTTGAGAAGCTCCAAAGGAGACTGTCTTCAGAAAGGAGGTGTGGTTGCTTTGAAATGGGACCTTCAGAGAGTGGGTATAGTGTGGAAGTAGCTGGGCATTCTCAGAGTCCAGTGGTGGATACAGAGAAACACCTGCCTCTCTCTTATTGAACGTTTAAAGGGATTCTGTCAACTTAAACCAGGTCTGGTAAACACATTTCTTTTCCTATGTTACTAATCATACCCTAGGTACTAAATGTGAAAGATCCTTTAAAATCTAGTGTACCTGTCTTTGCTGATGCTCTCTCTTTACCTGTTGCATATCCCTTGGCTTGGCACTGACTATCAAAGAAGCCAGTTTCACTTTCAGGATTTGGTGCAGCAATGATTGGATTGCAATGTTTTTATTGATTTAAACACAATGGTTTTAATTAGAATTTAAAAGCATTGAAGAGACATTTATATTGATCCTAAGCATTAGTTTTATAAAGTTTTGCTTTCACAAAATGTATATTTTGCTCAATTTAAGAGGGCAACATTCCCTTGGAATATAAAGTTCTTCCCCCTTTATTCCAGCCCCCTTCTTGAATAAATGTAATAAAAATGTACTTCACCATCTTTATGAACAATAGCGTATAACATTTTCGTGAACCAGAAAACATTCATGTGAATGGCTGCTGACAGTTTACTCATCCTATGTATGTAAGAAAGACGAATTAAAAGACCTCAGTAGGGGGTTGATCCTGCACCATTCAGGTCAATGGGAGTTTTCCATTCATTTGAGTAGGATCAATTTCTAAGGATGGGTTAATTCCCTAAATGTAATATATTCGCTCGCGTCCCCCACCACTCCATTTTGTTAGCAGTGTCAAGGCTTTGGCTTAGGTGTTGCATCAGTGCTTGCATTTAGCCTGCAAGCTTTCCAATATGGTGCTCAAGAAGCAATACCTCAGGTGCTTTATCACAGGATAAAATAGACTGGATAAGTTCATCCAAAACTTTTACAAGTTTATCATCTCAGCAAGGGCTATAATACTATCCCCCATCCACAGTGCAACTCCAGTTGCACAAAGGGATTGAGAGCACTATATGGCTTCAAATGTTCATTACTGTATACATCATATCAAGGGCCATTTTTGTATTCATTTGGGGGAGTATATTCAAATATTATATAAATCTGTATCTTTTATTTATTTTCTGCCACAACATTTTCTATCTTTTGTAATTTTAAACTGGTTACCTTTTTCTGTGGAGTGGGAAAATGTAGGTGATCTTATTTAAAATGTGTTTGTTTCCCAGCACTTGCTTCAGAAAATATGCTTAAGGTTATTTAGAGATTTTAGCAAAAAATTACAGCAATGTTTACATATTTAATACATCAGTCCTGGCTGCTGAGCAGTTAGGAAATATTTGAATGTCAGGGATGGGTTTATGAGGGATGAAAGAGACTCAGGATAGTGTGTCCAGTCTATTTTTGTTAGCATTATGTACATAATATTGTTTCTATGGTTTCTTTGAAGGTAGATAGTAGCAGCAAAAATGTACACAGCTGTAGCCCCACTTTCAGACCCTCCCATCAAAGTAATCGTAGTTCAAGCCATCAACTATACTACTCCTTTCACATCAACTGTCCCTAGCTCTGTGTTTTTCTGTGTCACAATCCCTCACCAAAGAGAGAGAAAAACCCTTTAAGGTTGAGGATATCAGTCACAAACTCCCAGGCAAGTGTCAATCAAGTACAAACACATACCAAGGCGGCATCAATCTGATGTTGCCTGGCTTCTCAGAAGGGGCACTTTATTTTAATTTAATATTTGTGAAAGGAACTTCTGCCTTTGAGACTGTGTGCTAAGAATTATGTAAGTTCCCCATAAATCTTACGTCCTCAGTTTTTAAAGGTGACCCCTGCTTTTTAGGTCCTTTTTGCTTTTCTATGATGTTTAATGAAAGTCTAAAAAGTTTTTTTAGGAATAAATAAATAATAGGTCACTGGGAGGGAGAGTTTCCCTACTTGCTTTTTTCCATTAAAAATGCAGGTCCTCTCTAGCATGATGACATTTTGTGAGCCCAAAGATTGAAAGTTGGGCAACTACAGCCCTGATTGATTGAAAGACATCTGCAACTGACTATGGAGTTTGAAATGGGTGCAGGGCTGTGCCTGCACATAATTAATTGCAGGATCTGGGCCTGAGAGGAGGGGAGATTTGAATCAAGGTGTTGGCCAGGTCTACATGCAAAAGTTGTACTGTTTTAACCATACTGATATAATTAAAGTGGTACAGTGTGCCTGGAGTGGATGCAGTTATACCTGTATATCTTATTCCTATATGGGCAGGGGAAAAAGATATATCTGTAAAAGGCATCTTTATACTGGTATAACTGAGTCTACACAAGGGATTGTCTCGGTATAACTACACTGGTAAAAAAACACATCCCTAGCCAACATGGTACAAAAATGGTGTGTAGACCTTGACTCTTAGAGTTTGAACACCCTCTAACTTCAATGACTTCAATTAACATTTCTGGGGAAAGAGCATTTGCTAAAGATTCAGTACCCTCCTTCAATTATGGTGGGAGACCTAACAATATAAACCTGCTGCATCCCCCAACAAGTCCTCCAGCAAGACCAGGTGAATCAGACCTATCATTCCTAATACTGGTAAGGTAAGAAAACAGTTAGAAAGTAGAAGAAGAAAACCTTTCCTCCCCTCTTTGTACAGTTGTCAAGAATCACAAATGGTACAAGCCCAAAGTTTTAAAAGCTCTTTGCAGGTGACTTTTAGGACAAGCATTGAGAGGGCTACAGTGCATTTAAAGACTTGTCTGAGAAAGAGGAGGGCATCTTCAACACAATCTGTTTCAATGAATTTATTATTGTTTGTATCTTAACTGCTTTGGCAACACAGGTAACACATCCCGTGGAAATGGGCTACAATCTTTACCCACGCAGAAGTTGCATTTATTATCAGGTTCAGCCTGAGTCAGGCGTACAAGACTGGTTTCAAAATATGGCAAAGGTGATGTGTAAGTAAAGAGAAGGAAAAAAATTGTATATATTTATTACTGGTAATTTATAAACCATGCTTCCCAAAACATGTGCAATCAGCGTTATAAAACCGTTAGAAAAATCGGCTGTGGACTCTGATATATTATAGTAACCAGATGATTACAGATACACCAGGTGTCATACAGTGTGTATCCATTAGAAATATGAAAGAAGACTAAAACCAGAATGTTCAAAGCCTCTCAAAATATATACTCCTCCTTCTGATGGGAAGTTGACCATGCTTAACCCTGTACAGGTAATCAAGCTGTTGGTAGCAAGTTTGTCTCTGAGCAAGTGTTGCAGGTTCAGGTTCAAGTACAGTACAGGAACTTTAGCTCACACCCACTGTGGCCACTGTAGGAGGTACTATAGTGCTAGATGTGTCATCACTCATCTAGCATGTTTGAACTGACTGTCCCTTGGGCCTCAAGGTGGAAGTTAGAAATCCAGCAGCTATGCAGAAAAGAGGAAAGGAAAATCTCTGGCTGTGTGTGACGGGGTGGACTAGGCCCAGAGGCCCCCTGCTGGAGGCCTCAGGGTCCTGCCATACTCGTCCCAGGTAAGAAGCAGTGGAGAGGTCCTCCAAGCAGACTAGACTGGCTGCAGGCAATAAGGGCCCAGGAGGGCCCTATAAAAAGGAGCTACACCGCTGGAGACAGACAGTTCCTTGCTGGACCTACAGAGTGCAGAGGGACTCCTGGCTGGCAAAGGGAAGACCAACACAATGGACAGCTCAGTGCTAGTAGGGACCAGGGAAGCAAGGAAGAACTCCTGGCTGGCTACTGGGCCTGAGCTTAGAAGAGCCCTGAGCTAAGGGTAAGGCATTGGTGAAGGCTGGAGCCATGGGAAAGTGGCCCAGGGAACTGAAGATAGTTTTACTAAAGGGACATGGTGGTGCGTGGCTGCTGTTCTTAGAATTCCTGGGCTGGACCAGAGTAGTGGGTGTGCCTACACCCCTCCACACACACCCCCATAGGCCACTGGGGAAGGGCCTACAATTGGACATCAGTAAACCCCCAGAAGGGGACTGAACTGTCAGGAAGCCCAGGTGAAGACTGGGGCCAAAACAGGCTAAGAGAGCAAAACCATTGCTTCCAGGGAGGAAGCCCTGGGGGTACAGCCCAATGGCAGGGCTGGGACTGGTTGAAAGACTGTGGACACACCCAACCAGACGGGGCGCTCATGAGAGGTGGGTGCCGACCCTGTTACAGTGTGCTCAACATTTCCTCTCTCTCTAAATTTCTTGAAAACAGATGCTAATGTCTACGGCTGTGGGTCAGCTATTGCTAAGCTCATAATAGCTACTCCATTTGCCTATGTATTTGCTGCAATACCAGTAACTAGGGGTCTTGTTTTTTGAGGGGCTTAGAATCCTCAACTTCTGCTGCAGCTGAGACCTGTGTTTAGTAATATTCAACCTTTCAAACATGGAGACTAAATATACTAATTAGTTCTCAAACTATCCAACACCCTAATCCTCCCTGCAACTGATTCTCCCTCCCACCGAGGGAACTGGCTCACTCCGAGCCTCTGACCCAGCCCCACCCTCACCACTTAGCAATCCAATCTCACTCCTCATATGAGTTATTTCCTTCTTCTTAAGTGCTCCCCTGTTACCATCTGCTCCAGCTTCCCACCAGTTCCTTCTCTTTGGAGAGGCATACATCATCCAATCGCCTCCCAACCGCCAATTCCTGACCTAGTGGTCCAACCTGGGCAATGGCAAGGTAAGTCACATGGAAAGCACGTGCTGGAGATAGAAGTAAAGCTGATCAAAAAAATGGACAAGCCAATTTCATGTTGAAATCTCAGAGCTGTTTCCATTGTGCAGGGTTTGAAGCAGAACCATTTTTTGGTTTTGAATATTTTCTAGGGCTGTCAATTAATTGCACTTAACACACGTGATTAACTCAAAAATAATCTCAGGTAATTGCAGTTTTAATCGCACTGTTAAACAATAGAATACCAATTGAAATGTATTAAATATTTTTGGATGGTCTTCTACATTTCCAAATACATTGATTTCAATTACAACACAGAATACAAAATGTACAGTGCTCACTGTAGTACTTTTGATTACAAATATTTGCACTATAAAAATGACAAAATAGTATTTTTCAATTCATCTCATACAAGTACTGTAGTGCAATCTCTTTATCATGAAAGTGCAACTTACAAATGTAGATTTTTTTTTGTTCCATAACTGCTCTCCAAAACAATGTAAAACTTTAGAGCCTACAAGTCCAGTCAGTCCTACTTCTTGTTCAGCCAATCACTAAGAGAAACAAGTTTGTTTACATGTATGGGAGATAATGCTGCCCGCTTCTTAATTACAATGTCACCTGAAAGTGAGAACAGGCATTGCAAGGTACAGTATTTATGTGCCAGATACACCTCTACCCCGATATAACACTGTCCTCGGGAGCTAAAATCTTACCGCGTTATAGGTGAAGCCGCGTTATATCGAACTTGCTTTGATCCAGCAGAGTGCGCAGCCCCGCCCCCCCGGAGCACTGCTCTACCGTGTTATATCCAAATTCGTGTTATATCGGGGTAGAGGTGTATAATAAACATTCATATGCCTCTTCATGCTTCAACCACCATTCCAGAGGATATGCTTCCATGCTGATGATGCTTGTTTTAAAAAAATGCATTAGTTAAATGTGACTGAACTCCTTGGAGGAGAATTGTATGTCTCCTGCTCCATGGTTTTACCCTCATTCTGCCATATATTTAGTGTTATGGTAGTCTCGGATGACAACCCAGCATATGTTTGATTTAAGAACACTTTCACTGCAGATTTGACAAAGCACAAAGAAGGTTCCAATATCAAATTTCTAAAGATAGCGACAGCACTGACCCAAGATTTAAGAATCTGAAGTGCCTTCCAAAATCTGAGAGGGATGAGGTATGGAACATGGTTTCAGAAATCTTAAAAGAGAAACACACTGATGCAGAAACTACAGAACCCAAACCACCAAAAAAGAAAATCAACTTTCTGCTGGTGGCGTCTGACTCAGATGATGAAAATAAACATACGTCAGTCCGCACTGCTTTGGATCATTGTCGAGCAGAACCCGTCATCCTTATGGACGCATGTCCTCTGGAATGGTGGTTGAAGCATGAAGGGACATATGAATCTTTAGCACATCTGGCACGTAAATATCTTGCGATGCCGGCTACAACATTGCCATGAGAGCGCCTGTTCTCACTTTCAAGTGACATTGTAAATAAGAAGCGGGCAGCATTATCTCCTGCAAATGTTAAAAAAACTTGTTTGTCTGAGCAATTGTCTGACCAAGAAGTAGGACTGAGTGGACTTGAAGGCCCTAAAATTTATATTTTATTTTAATGCAGTTATTTTTTGTACATTTGTAAGTTCAACTTTCATGAGAGAGATTGCACTACTGTATTTGTATGAGATGAATTGAAAAATATTTTTTTGTAATGCAAATATTTAATCAAAAATATATAAAGTGAGCACTGTATACTTTGTATTCTGTGTTGTAATTGAAATAGATATTTGAAAATGTAGAAAACATCCCAAAATATGTAAATAAATGGTATTCTGTTTGTTAGCATGATTAATTGACATTATTTTTTTAATCGCTTAACAGCCCTAATATTTTGAAATGTTTTAAAAGTTGAAATTTTTTTTCATCTTTTTGCCACCGAGTGGCATAAAAACATAAAATGACTGATGTGCCCCGGGGGGTTGGATTATCCCCCTCCATACACACACCATTTCCTTTTGCCAGTCTGTCGCTTTTCAAATCTTCATCAACTTTGGAATAGTTATAGCTTGACACACAGAAAAAATGGGTGTGCATGAAAATCCTAGACCGCATTTGTGCTATTGTCCTCAGTGTCAAGGAAAAGAAAAGAAAGGGGGAGAAGAGACCAAAAACTGGGGGCGAAAATAGATATTTTTGGCTTTATCCTAAAAAAGGAAAAAAGATTGAGATGAAAAATTTCAGCCAGCTCCTTGAGACTTATTCCAGACCAGAGTTCCAGTATACTCTGGCTCCTCAGTGTCTGAAAGGCTTCCAGATGTCTGAACAAGCAGCCCTTACCAGAACTGGCTACAAAACCTTAGATGCAGACAGTATCCAGGTATTAGCTTCCTTCAATCTGGCCAGTTTATTAACAGTAAAAAAGGCTTTGAAATTCCTTATAAGAACATAAGAATGGCCATACTGGGCCTGACCAATGATCCATCAGGCCCAGTTTCCTGTGTTCTGAAAGTGGGCAGTGCCAGGTGCTTCAGAGGGGATAAACAGAAAAGGCCAATTATTGAGTGATCCATCCTCTGGCCAGTCCCAGCTTCTGGCAGTCTGACACTTAGGAAATCCCCGGAGCATGGGGTTGCGTCCCTGAGCATCTTGGCTAATAGTCATTGATGGACCTATCCTCCTTGTGCATGAATGGTGCTGTATGTAGAACCAAAGGAGAGTCTAGCGTTACCTGCTGTATAATTACATTCCTCAGTTCAACTGTTTGAACCTGATCCTGCAGCCCTTACTCTGATGCGTGCAGGCTTCAGCAACTGGCCTTCACTTGGATTTCTTTATATTGTCTCATGTGTGTTGAGTACATTCTTTGTGGTTTCACTTAAATATAATAACTATTCTGTGACATTATCAATGAAAACTGACTGCTCGTGGGTTTTAGAGGATGAACGCTGTTCTTGTTATGATTAATGGAAGTATAAAGTATGTTTTTAAAAAGTAGGGAATTAGTTGGATGATGGCATAAATTTTGTGTGTAGAGATTTGACAAATTAAATCTTTCTGCTTCCCAAGGATACGGTTTGTTCTGATTGCTCCGAGGGGAAAAAGGGAGCCCTGTACAATGATGCTGGAAGCATTTCATTGTTAAAATAAAATAAACCTACATTTTATTTTAAAGTCAGGTTAAAAGTGAAAGTAATTGAAACGTAAAGGACCTGCTTCTCACGTACATTGACGTCCCTTTATACCACTATTTATATTCACATAAGGCCCCTTTATGCAGCCAGAATGGGGTAAATGAGAATCAAGCCCACAATTTGATGTAGTCTTTGTTCATTAAGGACCAAATCCTGCTTCCTTGAGCCTTGTCTACCTGTCAAATACAACCCCTAGCAGAGAACTTAGATAATAATCAATCATATCCCTTAACTCACCTACAAACAGGGGCCCTGATCCTGCAAGGAGAACCACGCAGACTGACTCTGCATCCAGATGAAGTCTCACTAAAGCAAGGGGTCCATCTGTATGGTTCTCTTTACAGAATAGGGGCCCTGGGATGCAGAACAACTCCCAGTGACTCCAGTGGGAATCTTTGGTGGGAGTTGCATCTAATTTGCAGTATAGACAGCTGCTTCATCATCTTTCCAAGATCTCCTTGCTAAGAGGACACTCTTCACATGTGGGCTTCCCACAGAAGGGTTGAGTCAGCACTCCCTCCTCCTTCACAGGACCTCAGGAGCAGGACAATGATGAGGTGACGATCAGGCTCTGCACCAAGGGTAAAGTGGAGCAGGCAGGGACTAAGTGGTCCCTCTGTGGCCCTGGGAATGGAGATGTAACTCGTCTCCTGATCTTCCCCATGGAGCTAACTCAGAAAAGCTAATATAACCTCAGTCAAAGCTATATTGCTAGGAGCCAAGGACCTAGTATGGAGGCATCTGTCCTGGGTCTGTCACCACCTGTGGATCTCTGGGGCTCTTCCAGGGTGGGAGGAGTTCCCTGCAGCTGAACTTCACTGGCATCTCCCCAACCTACCATTGGAGCAACTGGGCTGGAGCCAGGGCGGGTTCTAGGTTTTTTGCCGCCCCAAGCAAAAAAATTTTTGGCTGCACCCCACCCCAGCCCTGGGCTCTCCCCCCCTCCCCCACCCCACCCACACTTCCTGCCACCCTAACTCTAGGCTCCCCACCCCACCCGCACTCCCTGCTGTCCCAGCGCTGGGCTTCCCCACACCCGTGCTGACTCCGCCCGCTCCCTCCTCGCCTCCAGCCGGTCCAGCGCGGGCAGGGTCGGGGTAAGCAGTGGGGCTCCCGGGCCATGCCTCAGCTCAGGGTCCCTCCAGCTGGGGCTCCTGCCTCCAGGACCGGCCAGGACCAGGGAGGACAGAGCCGGGGGACCGCCCCGGCAGGGGGCTGAGGAGCCAGGGCAGGGCAGCCCCAGAGGGAGCGGAGCCCTGGACAGCGGGACGTGGGCCCCGCACGGCAGCGCCCCACCCTCTATGGCCCCGCTGCTGCTCCTGGCCGCCCTGCCGCAGTCCCTGGGCGGCTCGGGCTGCTTCGCCCAGCCCCGGCTGCAGTGCTGGGGGGCGGCCCCCCTGTGGCACCTGCAGGCGGCTCCGTGTGCCCTGAGGGGCAGTCCCCAGCGTGAGTGTCCTGCGCTCGAAGCCCACCCAGCCATAAGGTGCGGGCGCTGCTCCCCGACACGAACCGCAGCGGCCCCAGGGCGCCCCCGGTGCAGGACGCGCTGCTGCTGCCAGGGCCGGCTCTAGGCTTTAGCCGCCCAAGCGCCAAAAAAAAAAACAGGGGCTGGCTGGAATGGTGCCCCTGAAAATGTGCTGCCCCAAGCACCTGCTTGGCTTGCTGGTACCTGGAGCCGGCCCTGGCTGGAGCTCTGCAAAAGGCTCCTTGAAGATACATCCACCCAGCGTTACTCTACCACCGAAACGGATGATTCACCCTCAGACTGAGAGTTTTGTTGTGACTGGCTTCCCTGCTGTGATTCTAGTCACACCATAGACGGCGCTTCACGCATGTGAGCAGCTGGAGATTTCATATGTGCAAGGGAAGCAGGACTTGGCCCTAAATCTTTCTTTTTTTTTTTAAAGATGTACAGTCTGAATTTTAGATATATAGACTGCAGAGGTGACTGCTACATTCAGCCCTGTATACCTACCACATTATTATTTTATCTATTTCTATTGCAACAGCGAGCACCCAGAGGCCTCAGTCAGTGATCAAGACCCCACTGTGCTAGGCTCCCCATACTATAAACTTTTATTTGAATATTCTCATTAATATGTTTAAATGCAAAATTTAAAAATAATTTAAGCCCAAGGTTTGGGCCTTGATTTCGTTACAGGTAATTTATTTATTTCAGTCTAAGAACCTTTAGTGACATGAGTGATGAAATTCAAAATTTTATTATGATAAGACTAAAGCAAGCATGTATAGAAATTGCAGTATAACAAATTAACGCTATATTTATACTCACATTGCTAAAATGAAATAACACCAAGGGGTAATCAGTCCTTTGATGAAGGAATGGGTGTAGGGTCCTTCCTTTAAGCTGTGTATGGGGCTTTCCATAAATTCGGAGCTACCCTATTTATAACAAATTACAATTAGCTAATGAATAGTAAATCTACCTTTTTTACTATATCTCTTCTTCTGTTACAGTGATAGATGCCTGAAGGGGTTTGATTAAACAAATTATTTTTAATTCCATAGAAATGGGCTAGTCCATTTAATGCCAAAGTTGTGCAATAATTGCATGTGAAAAGCAGGGTGTTTGAACACTAGGGCTTAAGTGTGTGGGTGTATATAAGAGTGTGGTTGTAAAAAGACAGTTTGGTTTGGCACAACCTGTTTCCACCAAATTAGCCCTATGTAGGGCAAATTTGACCTTGGTCATGCCTAGGTTGACAGATGTCAATATGGGCCTTTTTTGTGTTTCCTATGTAATATTAAGGGGCGGGGAGGAATGGACTTGTGCCATGTTTAAAAAAGCTTGATTTTATTTTTGTTTTTTCAAAATCTGCTTATTTTTTAAATTATAAAGTCCATTCTTATCTGGCCTAGAAGACTCTGGAAGACTGCAATACTGGGAGGATTATAACATCCCAAATACCAAGGATGAGAAAGCTGGTTATGTCCCCAAATTCTCACTCGTGCTTTGCTGCACTACAAGTGTTCTTATTGAAATCAATGGGCCACTAATAATAGTAAAATTAAGCACATGCATGAGTGTGGGCAGGGTATAAATGAAGTGGGGTTTTTTTTTTTTTTTTTAAGACTGTTTAAGTTCTTTGGCCAGAAAGTTTTCTTTCACTTTTACAAAAACCTGAGAACCTAGGTTTTTGCTTTTTTATCTTTTGCCACATTTACACTGTATTCACAGCTATTGGCCGACAGATTCCTGAGTGTTGAATCAAGCCATTTAGTTTTAATTCAGAATCACCTTATGAAAAAAATGCTCCCAATGCATGTGATCATGGGATCATAGACATTGATCTGTAGATCCATGCAACTAACTTCACCATCATCCAGTATAAGGTAGTTCCATGTGGTGTATTTTCTAAGTTTTTAAACCAACTGTGATGCAATTGGAGCTGCTCTGTATTAATTTATGAATACTGTATGTAGACCTGGTGATTGAGATGTTTACTGTATGAATATATTGGTGTAATGGTGGACTGTCCGGAAAGGAAAGAATGGCTCAAGATAAGCCACTTCTCAGCAAACACTTGAGGGTTGTTAAGGGACAATGTCAGAGGAGGATCCTGGCTTGATCTCCTATTGAGTCTACAGGCCTGGGTTTGTCCAGAAGGGCCAGAGCTCAAGAATGCAGAACAAAAAAAGAACTCTGGCTGTTTAAAAAAAGTGTGTCTCAACGGAGTGAAGAGCTGTTCTGGGAAACCAGATTGAGACACAGGCACTTGCTGGCGTGTCTGAAGATGTTAGGCCTGCCTAGGTTACCATAAGGGGATGGTATGGACTGTTTGGTTTTTAAACCCTTTTTTCCCTAAATGCTTTGTTCCTACTGCAAAACAAACATTTTTAGTTTAAGAAGGCTGTCTTGTCACTGTAGTCACCCCTGGACACAGGCTCCTGAAGGGAAGAACTGCAGGTGCCACACCCTGTCAGATCGGGTGTGTAAGCCTGGTGGATCCACAGGGGACTATAGCCCCAGGGCCTGGTCTAAGAGTGGAAGAATTGTGAAATTCTATCCCAGAATAGGTGAAGACATGAGGTCTGGCACGTGGGAGATGCATTGGGAGAGACCAGAGTGGGGCAGAGGTACAGCTAGCCCTGTAACTGTGACACCCCTTGTGTTGTATCTCTTGGCAATTATTGTTTCAAAGGTGAACTGCAAAGGATTGCTAATCACTTGGGTTTGTTATAATATGGTTCTCCTCTAACCCACATACAAGCATGGGGCCTTGCCAAAAAAAGTTGGGGGGGTTTGTTTTGTTTGCCTTGTCACCCTAGAAAATGGCAGGAATGGCAAGTTTGGTCTTCCCTTCTTTTTCTGAAAGACATCTGGGACATCTCGAAGGTGTGTATTGTGAGTACTCACATCTTCACTGAAGGGGGGAGGATAAGCTTTAATAAAGACCCCCTATCTCCAAAGAGTACTTTAGTCATCAGAGTTTAATGTTTTCTGCTTGAAAATCCCCCTCCCACCCCCCCATGTAACCAGTCACCAGAGTTTTCCGGAACGTTTTTACTTAGGTTAAAAAAATTAATAAAACAGATGTGTGTTAAACTAAAAAGTTTCAGCCTGCTTTTCTACATCACACAGCAAAGAAAGATAGTCAAAGCCCAATTTCAACCTTTTAACTTCTGGTGATCAGTCCGTGCTTCCATTTATATTTTTTCCCTACATAAACGTGATACTACCGCCAAACCTTTGTCTAGCTTTGCAGATTAAAGTACCTTATCTAAAAACACCACAGTAAACACATCTAAAGCATTTGACCTTTGAATTAAAACGTGACAGGAACATCTTGAAAATCTTATTGAAAGCATCTGGTGGTTTCAAGCAGCTAATTAAATTCGTCAGTACATATAGGATCAGCATTTTCACAGTTTAAAGGGTCAAAGGAGAAAGTACAATCAGAATCACTACACAAGTGATTAAGGAGATTCCATAAAAATTAAGGGTTGAATGAAGCGAATAGATTTGAAGTGTAATTATAGAAGTCACTGTTGGAAAAGACTTTTCGCTGTACGCTGTTTCGCATTACTAAAAAGTAATGTCTTTTTTAGTGTATGGGTGATCTGTGCCGAAATATGGGGGCTGCTATATAAGAACTTCAAAGCAAATGGGTGCTGTAATAAAGCTGGGCTGATATTAACAAGAGTGAAGTGAACTAAAATGCCTTTTGAAAGGGATCAGATTATTTTATGCACGATTTTTAAAGACAAGCCGAGGACTTAAAACAAAAACACACCAGCTAGAATTTTGAAACTTGGGTGACTAATAGTCGGTACCTGGATCTACGTTTAGGCGTCTAAGTGGCTTGATTTTCACTGGAATCGGTAGAGGTTCAGCTCCTCTGGGAATCAAATCACTTATTTGAGACAAGTTTCAAAATCGTATACGGAAGAGATGGCTTCTTTGCTGACAGAGGCATGGTGCTGCCTACAAGAAACACCTCCGATGTCTTGTGAACAGGAATGCAAACACACATTGCACTTTACGGAGAAATAGGTGAGATTCCCATTCGGCTTTAGGTTTGCAAAAATCTAAAAGCAGCAGCCAGCAGAGAATGAAAAGCAACGGGATTGAATAGTAAATCCTTCCTGTCATCTGACCCACTGTCCGGCACTTAAAAAAGATGACCTCATGCTCTGCTCGTTAAAGGGCTCGCGTTTTCAGAAATTAGCTTGCCACTTTCTTCAACAGCGTTTACAAACCTAGACAAATACTGATGTGGAGGAGTTTCTGGGTAATTGACAGGGTTTTTGTTTTTTTTTAAATGCACGAGTCAAATACGGAAAGACATTATTTGCCCCCAATAACTGTGAGCACTAAATCCATTGCCTTCAATGAGATTACTAGCAAGAGATCGTTAAATATGGGTGCAAAGCTTTGAAGAATTAGTGTCAAATTGTCTCACAGGGAATCTAGCAGTTTATTACTAGTAAAAACGGACAAAATCCTTAATAACACCATTTACCTCTTAAATAGCACTTTTCTTCTGTGGATTTCAAAGTGCCTTACAAAGAAGGGAGCATCAGTAATATCCCCGTTTTACCGATGGGGAAACTGAGGCACGGAAGTGAAGTAACTTTGCCATGGTCCCTCAGCAGGCCAGCGGCAGAGCTCTGAACCGAACTGATTTTACACACACACAGAGCTCAACCATCCCACCCGCATCAATCAAGCACAATTCCCAGCGGCTACCATTCCACTGCTGGTAAAAACGGGGGAAGGAGCAGCATAGATCTGCTCTGAGCCTGTGGGGAGGACGGTGTTTAAACACAGCTGTGACTGATCTGCACTAATGCTCCCATGAGTGGCGCTGCGTAGGTGCTAGAGCAAAAGTGGGAGAAAATCCTCAATGTCGACCGAGCCCTCTACGTATCTGCCTCTTCGCCTTGGATCAGTAGGTGTCTGAGCTTTGTTGGGGTGGGCCTTGGCGTGTGGGATTCAGTCCATTCCTCCTCACTGAAACTCATCCTTCTTCAGAGGGAGCTAAGGCTGGTCCCTGTGTCGCTCACCCCTGCTTCCCCTGCCGTTTTTCAGATAAATGATTACTGTTATTTCATGTTTATAGAGAGGAAGTGCGCACACACACACCCCACTCCCACCCCGACTCCCACCTCAACAGCGCTAGCAGTCCGCAAGTGAAATGTTCTGTTTGTTTGTATTCCAGGTGAAACTCCACAATTGACTTGGTGCTACACAAGACACAAAAGGAGGGAGTCCCTGCCTCCAAGGGGTTCCCCTCGAGCAGCAGGTTTTGGTCTATTACAGGTTTATTCTTGGCATGTTGTTCCCTTTTAAAGGCATTGTATGTAATCGCCATTAGCTGTCTCTCCCCCTGAATGGTGTGGCACTGGTGGGCCTTTTAGAAAGAAAGCTTGGGATTGTCCAAGGAGTTTAAGCGATTTAGAGTCCTTTGATAACCCAGCCAAAATTATTCTTGTGCTGCTTATTGATGAGTGCATCTGGACAGCAGTAGTGTTCCTACCGCTTTGCATGTACAGAGCGCCTGACACCGCTTCCCACACGTGAATTCACTCTCACGGCGAGGTTGGGGGTAGGTCCACGGCTCCAGTTTACAGGTGTGAAAAACGGAGCGAGGGGAAGTCCAAAAAAAAAGTTATAAACAGACAGTAGTTGTGAGCGCCTTCACAGGCGGTGCCCGGGTTGAGACCCCCCTCGCGCCTCGGATCAGATCTGCAGGTGGGGTCAGGCTGAGCACCCAACCCCCTCCCGCCCTGGTAAACCAATGGCCGCTTCTGAAAACGTTCCCCGAGTGACTTGCCCTAGGTCATTAAGCCAGCCTGGGGCAGAGCCAGGAATAAGCCAGGCCTTGATTCGCGCTCCTATTACACCACCACTAATAATTAATAAATGATCTTGCTCTAAGTACTTTCGCTAAACGTTCTCTCCCGCAGGCGGGGGGCCGCATACGTGTGTGGGGGACTCGCCGGGACGACAGCAGATTAGCAGGGGTCTGTCACATGGGAGCTGCTGCTGCTGCTAAAGGGACTCTACCTGGGATTTGCATTCTTACCGCTAATAGGATCGCTAGAGCTCAGGGCCGTCATCCCATCAAGATAAACGTCTCTGGTGCCCACTTTTAAGCAATCTGAATTCAATTAGGCTAATTGGAAACCCAGTAAAGAAGGATTGTATTAATATAGCTTTGCGGCATGAAACTCCCAGCTCCGCCCTCTCAGGAGAAATCACTGGTGCAACCGGCCCAGGTCTGTGCTTCTCAGCGGCACACCTGGTTTATTCCCCGACGAGAGAAGTGACACGTCGTTATTTATTCTTTAACATTGCTCCTACTGGGGAAGCGCCTCGGCGCTTTAACCTAATCGGGCTGAATTGTGCTGGACACTGAACAGATATATAGTTAATCTCAGTCTTGTATACTCCCACGTGTAGTAACCTACAGCGGATATCTAACCTTTTCCGCGTTCCTTGTTAATGATGCATGTATGTTTCATCAACTGTCCAAGTGGATGGGAACTGAAAATGCGTCTTTCGAGAAACAAATGTTACACAGGACTGCAAGGGAACCCGCAATAAGGAATAAGCTAAGGACGCCAGTTCCCCAGTAAAGTTCAAGTTGTGTTTTCAAAAAGAGCTTTTTAATGTGCAAATAAGATGAACTATGTAGAGACAGGAAAAATACAATACAAATTCCTATAGATATTTATAACAGTCTGTTGGAGGAACAAACAGGGAATATGAATGTTCCAATAGGGCACAGGCTGATACTGTCTTGTGCATTTTTTTCTCTTAGTTTAGACTTCGCTGTCCAGCCAGAGAGCCATATTTTACCCTTCATAAGAAGGGCCATACTGGGTCAGACCAACAGTCCATCTAGCCCAGTATCCTGTCTTCCGACAGTGGCCAATGCCAGGTGCCCCAGAGGGAATGAACAGAACATGTAATCATCATGCGATCCATCCCCTGTCGCCCATGCCCAGCTTCTGGCAAAGAGGCCAGGGACACCATCTCTGCCCATCCTGGGTAATGGATCTATCCTCCATGAATTTATCTAGTTCTTTTTTGAAACCTGTTATAGTCTTGGCCTTCACAGCATCCTCGGGCAAAGAGTTCCACAGGTTGACTGTGCTTTGTGTGAAGAAATACTTCCTTTTGTGTGTTTTAAACCTGCTGCCTATTTAAAACCTGCACTCCCACTCTGTTGTTTCATACACCCATATTGGTAAGTATTGTAACGGTTAAAACTATTTGTTTATGTACAGTATAAATGTGTGTGTGGGAGGGGTAAAGGCAATGATCATTTGATCTAGACAAATAAAGGACATGGGAAAGGGAAGCAGGATTCTGTGGGTCAGTGCTTTGTGGTTCTGCTTTCATCCTGCCCTATAAGGGAGAAATTGATGCATATTGCTGAGTATTATTGACAGGAGATAAGTTATTCTCTTCTATTCTGCATCGTGTGTAGAAGCTGGTATATAAACGCTTCACAGATTCTCTATTTTTGTCTCACACTTTTTTCATAAAGTACCTGCAACAATAATAGTAATAATACAAAACACCTTTGCAAGAGGCTAGGGAACGGGAAGGGGCTAGGACTATCTCACAAAGGCAAGGAATATCCCAGCTACTTGATTCAGATGATTGATATTTTCAGATCTTATCCTATTCCCCTATTTGTCATTTCCAAGTCGAAATCGTCTTTGCTAAGCTCCGGCCTATCGTGGGATCAGTTTCTGAGATGTCACACTAGTGTGAGATGGGATTCAGTGGTGTGCAGAGGATTTACCTAGTGGCTAATGCCTTAGTATCAAAGGAAGACTTCAACCAATTACCCTTCCTCCTTTTGCTAACCTAAACTGCAAGTGTTAGTCTTGGTTGGGGGGATAAAATAAGACAAACTTATTACACTGTCTGTGCAGTAGTCGCTAGTTCTCTCTGAGGGGAGTTGGCAGCTGACCCCCCTCACATTCTACATCATGTTCTGGGTAGTTATTCCAAGCCTGTGTGGTAATGGATGTCATATAGGTATTTATAATAGATTATGGGACCCTAAGGTAAAAAATAAAATAGGGGCTCCTTAGCCACGAGGAAGGAACCTCGGATATTGGATGGGACATTATCCTGCTGTGTTAGGGCACAGTGGAGGACGCCTGCACACTGTGGTTTGGGAACCTGGACCCTCTTGCTTCACCCTACCTTTGATCCAGCCCTGGTGAGACACGAAAACAGCCCAGCTGCAGGATCACAGTCTGTGGCTTTTGCAGAAGGTGCGCTACCCGGCTCCCCTGGCTCCTTTGTGCCCTTATTCCCTGCTCGGGAACTGAGCAGCAGTTTGTAATCTAATCTTCTTCTACGTTTTCCTGCATCGTGCAGAGGGATTCCGTGCCCCGTTTCTGGAGTGACGGGCGCATTTTGTGTGCGGGTGTGAGGGCCCTAAATATCCAGCTCCAAATGAGAAGAAATTAGGGACATTGCACAGTCCATTCATCTTCACTAATAGCGTTCTTGGGAAATACACATGTAGATTAAACCATCACAATGACCCCCGGCTGATTGCTTGGAGTACCCTCCAATGCCCCCACAATGGTATTGACTTGCTTTTTATACTGCACACAAAAGCTAGCCTAACCTTTTCTTGTCCTTTCTCTGGCTCTTCTCTCCTTGCCAATGGCTGCTGAGTTTTTCCCTGCTTTCCCCCAATACACAGTAACTCCAGGCTAACCTCAGCTGGCGCTATGCGGGAGAGCCGGGCAGTTCTAAACGGAATTATCTTTGGGGAAACAAACAAAACCATAAGCCCCTTAGCAGCGTGTGGGCAGGAGCGCAGGAAAGCGCTGCCAATCTCTCTTGGAGGAACAAACGCGGAATCTGAACGTGCCCATAGGATACAGGCTGATACTGTCTTGTGTGTTTTTCGGTGTCAGTTTAGACTTTTCTGTCCATCCAGAGAGAGAGAGAGTCCACTTCCTCAGGTAGGGGGAAAGACAAGTGCCAAGGGAAAATTAACTAGCTCGCTAACTTCCTCTCCCTCCTGGTGAGCAGAAACTGAACAGGCACAAACTCCTCTACTGACTGTCCTACGTGATGGGCGCACGTTGGCCATACCATTGGTATAACTATTCACCCACGAAAGCTCATGCTGCAAAACGTCTGTTAGTCTATAAGGTGCCACAGGATTCTTTGCTGCTATTAACTCTGACACTATCCCAGACAGCAAAGTACTATGAATGGTTTCCCTGGCCTGTGGGAAGCTCATTTGCAATTTGTTCCGTCCCTAATCTTAGCTGAAGGTCCACTCAGTGGCCCCATGTCTGATCATCCAGTACAAAATCGTTCCATCTCTAGGCATTAGGTTCATCTGATCACGTCATCACTGCTTCTATCCTGCCTGGGTCAGGGTTATCGCCCCGCGAGGAGCCAGGCACTCCTTCCAGCCGTCGTGTAATTCGGAATCTCAGCTTTAACCTCCTCTATTTATGCTCAGCTTGTTTTAGGAATAACGCCCAGATCCGGTTTTAGATTTAGAAATAATGGTAGATCAGAAACTGTGATCCCAACACATAACCCCTCTTCGTTTGAAGTCAGCTTATATTTGAAACCTCATTATGCTTTTTTTTTTTAAATTACGTTGGCCAAATGTGGAGAGCAAAACGTCAACAGATGGTCAGAGAAAACGTCAGGTATGGACCAACAACTCTACCTTTTAATGGATTATTTATTGTTATGGTTAATGCAATTAAAGGTTTCTGGTGAGCTGAGACACACGGTAGAATTTTAACTACCCTGATGGACTTCATGAAAGGCTTCAGCGAGCCCATTGTCAATTGTATGTAGGTTCTCCCTGCTATCACCGAGCTCTGAGCGACGAAAGGGGATCGCTGTGCTTTGCCTGGCAGCCAAACCAAGAGCGTCTCTCCAGCACCCCATACTTGCTGAAGAAGTTAGTTGGTCTATTGGATGTGCAGCTGGTGCCCATGCAGAATTGCTGGGGCGCTCTCCCCTGGCGAAGGAAAACGATCTGATCGGACTCCAGCTGCTGAACAGCACCATGATTAACGCCCCTGAAGGGAAGACACCGTTCTTCCTGCAAATAATCTCTGCTCACTACCACCGAATATAATCTGTAGGACACCCCTCGGGCGGGGCGGCGGCGAAAGTCTGTCTACGAAATCTCTTCCCTTCCCTTCCCCAAGCCTGCACTGGTGTCAAGGCATGAAGCCAGACCCTGCTTGTTTTACTTACTCCCATAGTCCCATTGGCTTCAATGAGACTAGGACGTTAGTGGGGCAAACTGGGAGGAGTAAAACGAACAGGAAGGAGATGAAGATGTTGTGATGTTTCCAGGAAACAACGCCCCTCTTCGTGACAACCGGAACGAAGAGGAAACATTTAAATCAGAAGCTGTGTTAAGCCTGCGGTGGGTCCCAGGGTCTGAGACAGTAGTTAAACTCCGATGCCAGTAACGTTTGGATTTTCAATAGACTTCGTTCTCCGAAGTAACCAACACTGTTTTACTGTGAGAAACGCGTCTCTCGTACTTGCTTGCCCTTCATTTTCGTTCACTTGGTTTTTCGAGACACCTTTGGAAATCTATCCACAAATCTGCAGTAACATTGAGAGCAAGAACGGATTTTTTAAAAAGAGGAATAGAAATACGATTAGCATATGTATTGCTTAACGAATTTAGAAAAAGACATTTCCCTCCCAACAAACAGAGAGCCATTACTTGGAAGCAAAGAATGCATCTTACAGAGGACATTATCCAAATAGAGAGCAAACTAATTACAATCTAAAAAGGGAAATGGGATAAAAAGACAACCCAGAACGCAAGATAATCAGAATCTAGCAAGGCGGCCTGATTTCTTTTAAAAAAATTCGATTTTAAAAAGTTTTAAAAAATGCATATAAATAGACTTCTTCCCAAAGTAATGATTCAACTAAGGTCGGCTGAGTTAAATCCATGGTATGCCCACATCTTGAATACTGCATACAGATGTGGTCTCCTCATCTCAAAAAAGATATATTGGCATTAGAAAAGGTTCAGAGAAGGGCAACTAAAATGATTAGGGGTTTGGAATGGGTCCCATATGAGGAGAGATTAAAGAGGCTAGGACTTTTCAGCTTGGAAAACAGGAGACTAAGGAGGGATATGATAGAGGTATATAAAATCATGAGTGGTGTGGAGAAAGTGAATAAGCAAAAGTTATTTACTTGTTCCCATAATACAAGAACTAGGAGCCACCAAATGAAATTAATGGGCAGCAGGTTTAAAACAAATAAAAGGAACTTCTTCACACAGGGCACAGTCAAGTTGTGGAACTCCTTGCCTGAGGAGGTTGTGAAGTCTAGGACTATAACAGGGTTTAAAAGAGAACTAGATAAATTCAGGAGGTTAAATCCATAAATGGCTATTAGCCAGGATGGGTAAGGAATGGTGTCCCTAGCCTCTGTTTGTCAGAGGGTGGAGATGGATGGCAGGAGAGAGATCACTTGATCATTAACTGTTAGGTTCACTCCCTCTGGGGCACCTGGCATTGGCCACTGTCGGTAGACAGGATACTAGGCTGGATGGACCTTTGGTCTGACCCAGTATGGCCCTTCTTATGAGTTGTTTGAAGCAGTATGATAGCAACACAGTAGGTTAGATTTCCAGGAACACAGTATAGGTCACTACATCTGATTAGGGCAGTAGCTGCATTTTTACCTGGGGTTTGTGATTGGCTTTGGTCAATTTAAATCCACTTTTTAAAAGACCAAGTGGTTTTCTAATCGGGCCTTCCCCACATTCGGGTCTGACGATCCAAGCCCGGCCCAGCGCCAGGAGGATTTCAGAGTTACTCATAACGGTGGAATAATTGTTCTTCTGTCAAGCCTCCGGCTAATTCCAGCTTCGGCAGCTCTCGCCCTGCGAAGCTGGGTCTGAATGCGTAGGGCGGCCCCCGCTCCCTGGCAGTGCGGGGAGGAGTCGATCGCCCCATTCACTCAGGTGGACACAGTGTCCCCAGGAAGACAAAGCCCCCGGGCTGATGCTAATCGTGGCAGTGGCGGAGAGGAGCGCACAGCGGGCGCAGCTGACCACTGCCCGCGGAAGGGAGCTTTAAGACTCTCCGGCGAGCCAGGCCTGAGCCATTCGGCGAGGAGAGGTCACCGGGCACCAAGCCGCGGCGCTTCAAGGACAAGGCGGCCACGGGCTCTGACACCCAGCCCAGCTTAAGGACTCAGTGTGCGCAGGGGCTGGTTTACAACCTGCCCGGGCTCTGACATCAGGGCATCGGGGGAAGGCTCGCTTCTCCCCCGCCCCCGGAGCTCCGCGGGGCTTCGCCTTGGAGTCAGCCCAGCTCGGAGGGGCGGCGGGTGAGCGCCGAGAAGGAGGGACGAGCCGGGGCAGCGGGTCTCCATGCACCTGCCCGGCTCCCCTCTGAGCATGGCGGACGGGAGCTTCTCTCTCTCGGCCCACCTGGGCAGGAGCCCCGGCGGCCCCCCGTCCCGGCTGCACAGCATCGAGGCCATCCTGGGCTTCCCCAAGGAGGACGGGCTGCTGGGCGCCTTCCAGCCCGTGGGCAGCCCGCGGGCCCTGAAGGAGGCGGACAAGCGGAGCCCCCGGCCCTGCTACCCCAAAATGCCCGGGGAGCCGCCGGAGGAGCAGGAGAGCGGGGCCGAGGAGTACGAAGGTGAGCCGGGGGCTGGGCGGGGGGACCCGGCTGGGGCGGACTCAGCCCCCTTCGGGGTGGGTGGGTGGGCCCCGGGCCTGGGGCTCTTTCCCCTGGGGAGCAGGGCACGTGCGTCCTGGGCCGCGGCCTGGCTTGGCAGCCTGCGAGCTCTGCCCCCCGGGAGCCGCCTGACGGTCTCTTCCCCCCCGTTGCCCCAGAGCCCGGCTGCCTCCAGCACCCGCAGGAGCGGCTCAGCCCGCCGCTGCCGGACGCCAAGCTGGCGGACGAGGAGCAGCCCAAGAAGAAGCACCGGCGGAACCGCACCACCTTCACCACCTACCAGCTGCACGAGCTGGAGCGAGCCTTCGAGAAGTCGCACTACCCGGACGTGTACAGCCGCGAGGAGCTGGCCGTCAAGGTCAACCTCCCCGAAGTGCGCGTGCAGGTAAGCGAGCCCCGCTGCCCGCCTCCGGGGTGCTAAGCCGCTGTCCCGCGCAGAGCGCTCCCGAGCCCCGCTTTCATTCGCACGCCCGGGAATCGTGCGGGGAGGGGTTGTATTCATCGCGCCTTTTGCATCGGAGATTGCGATCTGCCTAATTTTGTTCCCAGGAGGAACATTTCCCCCCCCCTGCGCAGACACCCACGGAAACATTCCCCGCGCGCCGGACAGCCCGCAATGTACCTTCATTCCCACCGCGCGGCGTTTGGATTGTAAACTGTTTTGCTTTAATTAAGGCTGAATTATCTTTAATCCCCGGGTCATTAAAATGCTTGAAAAGCCTTCAATATTTACTAGTCATCTGTGAAAAACCTGGGAGCGGTTCCAAGCGGTGTGAGGGTTTTAAAGCTGCCTGCAAGGAAAATTGGTGCTAATTTCATCACAAGCGACTAGTGAGACCAGATTTGGGTGGATGGGGAATTATTTGATCGGGGAGGGTGAGACAAAAATTGCCTCTACGCGTTTTCTTTTAAAAAGATCGAGCTTGATTTCAGCCGGGATCCCGCTTTAAAGGGTTTTAGCTAACACCCTAGCTGCAGGGTGAGCGCTCAGCGCTTTGCTTTCGGGGCGTCTCGTGGGGCTGATCCAAAACCGCACTGAAGTCAGTGGAAAGGCCCCCCTTTAACTTCAGTGGGCTTTGGATCCGGCCCGAACTCATTGCGTTTAAACCAGGACTGTTTCCCTTCAGTCCGGAAACGGCATGAAATATTTCTGTGCCGTGATTACCAGTGCGTCTTTCTTGGAGAAGTTATTAGGGATAACTCCATCTTTTCTGCATTACGGCCATAATATCCCGATAAAGCCACACCCACACACTAAGCGACACCGAAGGCTAGGAAGGTTATCCCGGGAGAACTCCAGAAATAGCTAAAATTTCCCACCTCAACTAGAGAAAGTGAGAAGAAATGATAGATTTGTGCGTCTGTGTTTTATATCCCAGACACTTTCCTTGTCTCGCTTTCTTCTGCCATGTCTCTTTCCTTAAAGGAGACTTCAGATATATTCTTCTGGCTTCAGAAAAAAGTTTCTCCCTAACCCAGAAACCAGCATATTCCCGCCCCCCTCTCAAAAAAATTATGGTGACTCTCCACATAAAAAGCAACTCTGCCTCCTTTGCATCGCGGATAACCCGCATCTTTTCTCGCTCTTTTGCCTTCGGATGAAATTCAATCCCACCCGTTTCCCGCAAGCGATTTTTAAAAGAAACGATTTCAACCCAAGGAATNCCCCCCCCCCCCCCCCCCCCCCCCCCCCCAGGCCGCGCTGGATCTAGTTCAATATTCCAGCGTTTTTGTTGGCCGGTGTCTCAGCTGGCGGCAGAGCTGGGGGCATTCTCCGAGAAGCAAAGGAGCACAGTGGGTAGACTGATTGTTATCCTATGATTTTATTATTTGCTCTTTGCATTGGAATTGACGGGAGGAAAATTAGAATCCCCCTTTCGGTGCTAATCCCCAACCTGTGTTTTTAGGTGTGGTTCCAGAACCGGAGAGCCAAATGGAGAAGGCAAGAGAAACTGGAAGTCACTTCAATGAAGCTGCAGGACTCCCCTATACTCTCCTTCAGCCGATCCCCCCAGCCCTCCGCCATGGGCACAATCAGCAGCAATTTACCGCTGGAGTCTTGGCTCACCCCTCCGATGGCTAACAGCACCCCTCTGCAGACTCTGCCCGGCTTCGTGGCTTCCCCCCAAAGCCTCCCCAGCAGCTACACCCCTCCACCTTTCCTGAATTCGCCGCCACCCATAAGCCACACCTTGCAACCCCTGGGGACAATGGGGCCTCCTCCGCCCTACCAGTGCGGGACCAATTTTGTGGACAAATTCCCTTTGGAAGAGACGGATCCTAGGAACACCAGCATAGCTGCGTTACGGCTGAAAGCAAAGGAGCATATTCAGTCCATTGGGAAACCCTGGCAGACAATCTGAAGGGACACGCAGAGATCCATCTCCCCACCCACCCCAGAACAACAGAGGACCCTACCAGCATGGCTGGTACCTTTTGATAAAGAGACACCCCCCCCCCCGGAAAATAAGTCACCGATCATAGATCTTTCCTCTGCAGTAGGCATGTAATTGAGAGGAAGGAACAGCCTCCTAGCACAAGCTGCTCACACCCCAGATGGAGCGAAGCACTAAAGAAATGCGTTTCTTAGGTCCCAGTAGCCTCCCGCCCCTAAAGTTGCTTTGTTTGTATTTTTTCGTTCCCCTTTTATATCCCTGTGCAGATTAGGGTTTGATTCTAGTTTAAAGATCTAATAATTTGATAGTACTTGTTGGCTGGATACTTGGTTATATTAAAAACTACAGTAGGGGCAGAGAAATGTGTAGTCGTAGGGGGTTTTGTAACATTAAAGAAGGACGATTTTAAGACCACGCATTGTACTTGTTGATTCCGAATGGATCTCTACTAAATATGATCAGTAGGTAATGTGTCTTCTGATTCTTTTTCATGTTTTAGTAAACAGTCTAAATGTCTGGTCTCATCAAACCAGGGGTGGGGAAGGGGCAATCTCCGGGCCCCGGCCTGGAGAACCACTGTTAGACTATTCTTGTTCTCCACAATTAGAGAGGAAAATACAGCGTGGTGTTAACGAGATAGCAGACAACTAGGTGTGTTCCAGGTCCATTTCCAGTGCAGAGTGATCTGTGTGTCGCTGTCACGCAGACAACTAAGTCAATAGACAGGTATTTGTGTGACAACCACCCAGATTAAAACAGCTGTAAGTAATCGAGGAGGCTCCTCTGTTTAAATTCTCATTGTCTTTCTCTTCCCCCTCCCCCATTTCTCTATTTCAGTCAAAATGTCATTTTGCAAATATTTTGGCCTTGTATTTAATGAAATGACACGGGCTTGGTGAGTTGGGGGGCTGGGAAGCAAGGGAGGCCTGCAGGTTGGTAACCCATACGTTTGGAAGGCTGTGAATATAATCTTTTCGCCCTCTCAAATCTGCTGTAGCTGCATGTTCCAGCCATTCACCTGCATCTCTCTCCCGCTGTTAACTGCGAATAAAAAGTCAATGCGGTGTAGAACCGGGACTGGAAAGATCAAAACAGCAACCCGAACTTTTTAGAGCGGGCTGGATTCCATTGGTGCTGCAGAGGAAAGGGTGAAGAGTAAATTGTCCCCATCCAGGCACTGCTTTGCAGGCTGGCTACCTTTCCCCAGCAGAACTCTTACTGCCCGGCCTGAGTCTGACTCTGCGGCCACCTAGGCAATGTGTACATCAGAAGTAATTAAAAAAAAAACCACCCCACTCTTGTAAGGGCTCCCTCCTGCAAATGGCTGAGCATGCTGGTCACAGCCCAACAAAGCCTAGTATGTAAATATCTGCTTAATGTTCAGTGTATGAGTAGCCCCAGTGAGTGCAACGTCACTACTCAGGTGCTTAAAGTTAGACAGGTGATTAAGTGTTTTGTTGGCTCAGGGGTAGAGTGCTCTGCACCCATCTGCCTCCAGCCCTAGCTGAGGGCTTGTTTGTATTTTTACACCAATGTAACTATACTTCCATGGTCCTGTATCAAAATAAACTGCTAGTGCAAAGATCCTGCACTGGTGTAAAATGTGACTTGTGCCAGCAGTGGAACACACGGATGCAAAAAACCCAGTGCATACAGAGTCTGAGAAGGCAATCAATCAGTCTCAGTGAGTTCAGCCCCTCCAACTAAGGGACCTCAATCCGGAAGGATCCTGTCCTAGTCCACCCCAGAAGTACGAGTCCGTACGACATTCAGAAGAGCTATCGCACTGTGAAGAGGGTGCTTTGTTTTCCTATAACAGGGGAAGGGAATTTGGGGGTCAAATAGGGGCATTCTAGTGAATTTTGAGTTAAGAAATATCACAAGCTTCCTTTCCTTCTTGGTGCAATCAGAAAAATCCCACCCAGCCCCTCAGGAGCCTCCTGCCTACCTGCTCAATAGCAGGATCCAGCGTTAAATGAGAACTCTTCCTTGAACAAAGATATCTCGCGATAAGTGTATAGAACTTTGAGACAAGAATGCAGAAGGCGATTCACACGGCCAGTGTAACTCCCAGAGCTAGGCTGGTACTTCCAAAACAACGGTTTGCTGTGAACTTTCCCATCGAGAAGGACCCAGTTGTCCTGCACAATATCGTATTGAAATAAGGACGTCTAAGCTGAGCAATGAATTCGGCATGAAACCTTTTCTTTCTTAAATCCGGACAATGAAAGGTGTCTGCACAGCTGGGTCACTGGAACCTCACATTAAAACAAAACCCAAACAAAAGCATGGAAATAAATTCAGCTCCCTCTCCTGCCCATCTATCTATTTTTGCTAACAAAAATTCCAGTTGTAATTGACTAGTTTCGATGTTAAATCCACCTCCCTGTTTTAACTTCTCCTGTGTAGTTTGCACTCAGGGTGACGGGATGACGTTATTTTCTGAAGTTATTTCCACACCCTTCCTCAACCCCCCCCCCCTTTTTTTTTAGCATTCTTTCCTTGGGGCCTGATCCAAAGCCCTTGAAATCAATGGAAAGTTTCCCATTGACTTCAAGGAGTTTTGGATCAGGCCCTGTCCATGTGATTCACTCTCGGAAAACCAACCAACCTCTATTGCAATGCCGGGGTGGAAGTGTCCTCCCTGCTGTCTCTTCTGTACGAGGGGCCAGAACTCCCCACAGGGTCTCTCGCACCCTGACCGGGCGGTCTGGTCCTGTCGGCGGAGCAGGGGACCGGGAGCCCGGAACCCCCACGAGCTGGCCCCAGCTGTCTCATACACTCGCTGTGTGACTTTGGGCAACTCGACTAACCTCTCGGTGACTCAGGTGCCCCATCATTAAATGAGGTTAACACTTGTTCAGCCACCTCACAGAGGTGGGTTGAGGCTTAATTAGTAACTGTCTGTGCAGATGGGAAACGCTGTAAATATTATGATGCTGTGATTCACCCATTGGGTGACTAACTGAGGTCAGCTTCTCCCCCGGGAACCGCTCCGCCTTTCCCCGGGACAACCTTCCAAAATGCCCCAGAAAACAGAATGGTGACCGCGTGGCTGGCAAGTCCGGTTAGGCGCTGGAAGACCTGCAGCTTTCCCGTCACCTCCAGGAGCTTGTGGCTGAAATAGGGAGTTGGGCGAGGTACCAGGAGCACCCGGGAGAAGCCATAGGCCTGTCATTGCAGCAGGTGAGAACAGGCTGGTGACGCGCACAGCTATCTGGAGGGTAAGGGCCAGAGGTGCAAACGTGACTATTGGAAATCAGCTTCACACAGGCGCCCATCCTGCAGTCTTTATACAGGTAACCCCCCCGCCCATTACCTTCACAGGGTATTTAGGGTCAGTGCCCCTGTCTTGCAAAGAGCTTACTGGACGTGACTTTCCTCTCGCCTCTTTATTACTTGTCCGTTGGGTTTGTTTAACATCATCAGGCACCAATCCGCAAAGCCCTCCCTATCGCTTGGGAANCCCCCCCCCCCCCCCCCCCCCCCGAAGGCATATGGCAGGAAATCGCCAACTAAACTGTCAGGGAGGGGATGAAGCCAGTTTGTTCCGGTGCAAGGCAAGAAGTGAGTTCCTCTGAGATACTGTTTGAATCCACAGGGCTAAGACCCCGTTTGCTCCTTCGGAGCAAAAGCTCCGTGCCGGGTAATGTTACGCTGGGGCTCTTCAGAAATAAAACCAGGTAAAGTCCCAGATCTCTCTCTCTCGCGCACCCTTTCCCTAAAGCCTCCCCCAGCCGCAGGCAGGCCGGGGCGAACAGGCAGATTGCAGGGAGCAGCCCCCCGGAGTGGACGTGTCCGGTCCCTGCCCGGGGGAAGCTGCAGGCTCCACGTGAGGGAATCAGCGGCAATTAAAATTACACATCTGCACCGAGCCCCTCGCCATTGTCCGCGCTGCAGGAATTAAAACCACAGCGATTTTCTTTCCCATTATCTCTGTTACCACATTTCATGGGGCTGAGAACCTTTTAAAGAAAACACCCCTTCTTCTGGCTGGGCACAGGGTGCTTTACACACTCTGGAAATTGTGGCAATTAACGTTTCTCATTAGGGGAAGGAGAAGGACTCACAAGCCCCCTCATTGTGTCCTGGGGACGGGTCAATAAAGACGGGGAGACCTCCTCTTTCAACATTTCCCACTCATTGTGGTTAGACAAAGGCTGGCTTCTAATTATATTTTCACAATCTGTGCGTATCTTTAAGGGGCCTGTCAGAAACAAGCACGTCAGCTTTGTTCAGCTTCACTTCAGGGAGCTTTTTAACCTTAGACAGCAATTTCTAAACAGCCCTTCCCAACAACGTGGCCCATTTGCAGACTTGAGAGCTGCTTTTGCAAAATAATAATGGAAATCGCTGTATTTTGAAAACAGCCTCCTCGCCTTCCATCTCCCCTCCCTTTTCCTTCTCCAGAGTAGAAGGACACACACTGCTTTGGGGACCTGAAAACGAACAGGGAGATGGTAGGGGCATTGGAAGAGAATTCACTCCCTCAAATCATCTCTGATCCCTTTGAGGACTGCACCTTCCAGCAAAACACACATCCATCCCCCCACCCCCCTACTCTGAATTCAACACATTATAAAATATTGGGCCTAATCTTAGCACTGACTTCAAGAAGCTATGGATCAGACCCATTATGTACTAATTCCACTCTCAGTCACACTGGTGTAAAGCTGGAGTAACTTCATTAATGTCAATAGCATTACACCATCTTCACAGAGGTGCCCCTTGGCCTTCAGTAACAATAGAACTTCATTATCTTTCATGACCAAGCAAAGAAGTTTGTAAGTTTCTAATAAACCAATGTGAATAAAACACTGGCTATAGATTGCCAAGGAAAGGCTGCTGTTTATAGCTTCAGTTGTGCATGTTTAAGGCCTGATTCTACAAATTCATAGTTACTTTTACACAGACAGGGATTTTTTTTTCTCTGCAGAAGGGGAACATCTATTTTCACCATTGGCTGGCATGAATACACATATTAGTATATATGTAATATCCTGTTCATTAGAAATGCACTGAGACCTTTACATCAGTTTGCAAAGTGCCCAGCATTCTTTAGGCTCTAACAATAAAGGACAAAACAATGACAACAATACTAATGAATAGCTACTGCCTCAGTGGTAATCATCATCATCTGGCAACAATTCAACAAAGGGTCTGATCCTGAAAACACTTATGCACCTGAGTAACTGTTTGCATGAGGCCCTAATTTCATTGTTGCCTGATTACTACTATGTCTGTTTTTTCTAATGATTAATAATTACCTTGCTGAAATTTCAATGATAGATAGATGTTTGTCATTTATCTATAGATAGATAGATAGATATAAATATATATATATATATATACATACCATTTTTTTAAATCTAGCTCTATGAAGTCCTGATCCAAAGGCTTCCTGTATTGAAGCCAATGGAAAGACTGCTAAGGACTTTAATGGGCTATGGATCAGGACCTTAATAAGTGTATATATATATATACTTGTCCTATATGTACACCCCCCCCCAACATATAATATATGCATAGAATGTAACAAATAGTTGTACAATTATACATTTATGTGTGTGAGAGAGGGAGAGCGAGCATACATTTGTGTAGACAGCTAGTGTATGTGACTCTAGCAGAGCAGGCACCAGCTCATGCCACAGTGCCCCTGTCTCCACTGAACACTGATGAATACATAGCTGGAACCTGACTGGCTCACCTGTGGGTTAGTATTGTTAAAATAGGTAGCATTATAAGACTCTGTTTAGTGTTTAGATTTTATGGATGCTTGCCAATTGCTGCCTGCATTAATCTCACTTATAACAGCTGTGTCACGTATTATAAGATAATATTGAAGTGTTTGCATTGTAAGCCTCTGTAACTATGTCTACACTACGGAACTTACAGCTGCACCACTTTAAGGTCTCCTGTGTAACCGCTCTATGCTGGCAGGAGAGCGTCTCCCGCCGACATAGCGCTGTCCACACTGGCACTTTTGTTAGTGAAACTTATGTTGGTCAGGGTTGTTTTTTCCCCACGCCCCTGACGGGCAAACATTTTGCCAACAAAAGTGCCAGAGTAGACAAAGTCTGTATAAATCACCAGACAGGCAAGAGACATTAAATAGTGTGACATACTGGTCTCCAACACAAGGTGTTATTTCCTGCCTAATAAGGGAGGCCCGTAGTCACCAGATGGACTAGAGTGGAACATTAAAGAGGACAAAAGACTTTGCTCTTTACTCTCCCTGTCCCCCATGAAAATGAGTCTTGCAAGTAAATTCCTCCCATCAGCTCAGTTTGCAGCTCAAAGTGGAAGGGGGAAGGGAATAAAACCCCCTAGCAAGGAGGAATGATATCTTTATGTTGCTTGGATTTTGGGGTTGGGGGGGGGGGGAGAAGGATTATTAGGTACAGTAGAACCTCAGATTTACAAACACCTCGGGATTGGAGGTTGTTCGTAACTCTGAAATGTTCGTAACTCTGAACAAAATGTTATGGTTGTTCTTTCAAAAGTTTACAACTGAACGTTGACTTAATACAGCTTTGAAAATGCTGCTTTTAACTATCTTAATTTCAATGAAACAAGCTCAGAAACAGTTTCTTTACCTTGTCAAATCTTTTTTTTTTTTAAATATTCCCTTTATTTTTTAGTAGTTTACGTTTAACACAGTACTGTACTGTATTTGCTTTTGTGTGTGTGTGTGTGTGTGTCTCTGCTGCTGCTGCCTGACTGCATACTTCTGGTTCCAAATGGGGTGTGTGGCTGACCAGTCAGTTGCTAGCTCTGGGGTTTGTTCCTCTAAGGTTCTACTGTATAAGCAAAAGATCATCAGTGCTTGGCCTGAGTTAGCCCTAAAGGCTCATACAGAGCTTGCTTATTATAGAAGGTTCTATTACTTTTTGAAACTTAAGATTGTAACTCATTTGTGTGTTAACCTTGTAAATAACTCTCTTGCTTCCTTTTCATATATAATAAATCTGCATATAGTTTATTATAGGATTGGCTACAAGCCAATACAAGTCTTTGGTGTGAGATCTAAAGTGCAATTGACCTGGGGTAAGTGACTTGTCCTTTGGGACTGGGAGTAACCTGAATATTGCTGTGATCCTTGGTGTAAGGAACCATCTATCACAAAAGTAGGTTACCTGGGTGACAAGACAGATTGGAGTCTGTGACTCCATGCTAAAGCTGTTAGAGTGCCTGAGAAGTTTACACTTGATCATTGATTGGCGAAAGCTCAGTATAGATCTCCCAGCCAATTTGAGCTTTGTGCACTGGTTCTTAACCGGCTGCCCTGAGGCTGGTACTCATGCTCTTGAGCCAGAGCTGGACAGCTTGATTGTGTGCAGTCATGTCCTTAAATAGTCCATAACTGCACACTGTCTATCTACATACACGTTCTCTCTCTCTCATGCACAATTTTACAAATATTTGTAAAATGTTTTATATATGTGTGTGGGAGGGGGGTAGTTAGTGGGCAATCATGTCCTTAAAAGAAAACAATATGTTCCTCTAGTGCTGAAAAGAATGAAGATAAGCAGGGAAATGCCCACATTTAAGATAAAAAGACATTGTGAAAGTGAAGTGACAGCTCTAGGCACGCTGCAGATGTACACATCCATACATTTTTGTACCCTGGGTAGTTTTTGTGTGTCCATAACGTTTCTCTCAAATTGTTCTGTTCCATTGTAAGAGCCCACTTGTTCAGTTTGTTGTAAATATCTTCTCCTCCTTAATTGGGTACTGAGTCTAATAATCCTGCCTCAGCTTGTTAACTGTACAATAGCAGTCAGAGTTAATGACCCATTAGTGATTAATTCCTTAACCAGCATCTAATTGCTCACTGTAAAACCTTTTCTTAAAACTGGATTAAATCATCTAGATCCTTAACCACTTCTTTCCTATAACATTGCTAAGGCTCTTAGCCTGGCCCTTCCTGAATTACCTATTTCCTGTTTTACTTAAACTGTCTTTGAAGGACAGTAATTTGAATGTTTGCTTCTAACTTCCTTGCAAAACCTCAAATTCTAAAGGACTAAAAAAGGCTGTTAAGGGAGAAAAAATGAAAAGATATAAATCTCCTTTAAGTTGATCATGTTGCTTCCTTTCAAAATTTTGGGGCCACATCTTGCAAAGCCATGAGTTAGGACCACATCTTGCAAAGCCCTTAGTCAAGTGAATAGCACAATTGCACTCAGTGGGCCCCATTCTGCATACAGAGCTTTGTGACAGCGATGGAACTACTTGGGTGAGTCAGGGTTACTCACAAAGGTTTGGAGGCTCTGGCCATTGAAGTTGTAAATAATTAGTGAGTTTTTCTATGGAGGTGGTTCTCAACCAGGGGTACACAAACCCCTGGAAATATGCACAGGTCTTCCAGGGGGGTACCTAGAACTCATCTAGATATTTGCCTTGTTTTACAACAAGCTACAGAAAAAGCACTAGTGAAGTCAGTACAAACTAAAATTTCATACGGACAATGACTCGTTTATACTGCTCTATATGCTATACACTGAAATGTAAGTACAATATTTACATTCCAATTGATTTATTTTATAATGACATGGTAAAAATGAGAACGTCAGCAATTTTTCAGTAACAATGTGCTGTGACACTTTTGTATGTTCATGTCTGATTTTGTACGCAAGTAGTTTTTAAGTGAGGTGAAACTTGGGGGTACGCAAGACAAATCAGACTCCTGAAAGGGGTACAGTAGTCTGGAAAGGTTGAGAGCCCCTGTTCTATGGAATAGATTCAGCCTTTGCTCGATGCCCTGAGCATAGGACAGTTAATAGCTGCCCTTCCCCAGGAAGGAACTGTGATCCTACTCTTTCCTTGGTCATAGGGTAAAGGAATCTGTGCCACACCTTTAGGCACAGATTATTTCAACTCCCTCCTGATGCCTGCAGCTGAACTCTGCCATTCCATGCCAAGGCTCTGCCTGCTTCCCCCCCCACACTCCACTCTGCCCAACTGCTCATGGGTAGGTGAGGAGTAAGAGCCCTACCAAGCCTGCCGTCTCTCCGACATTAGGAGCACCAGGCCAAGCAGACCATGGAGGAGTGTGCGTGTGTGGAGGGTTGTGGAGGATACAGCCCTTTGCTCCCCAGCACAGCCACATTGGACTGGGCCACATCTGGCTTTCAGTGTTGCACACAGCTACTAGAGTGATGAAAGCCAGCATAGGTGCCTAGTATTGCTCCACTGTACAGCCAACTGCTCGACTACAGCTGTGGTTTGGTATTAAAAATGTCCTAGAGACCAAATAGCCAAGCTTAGCCAAGTTTATTGCCTAAGACAAAGCAGAAAAACACAGAAAGTATACCAATCCTTTTGGGAAGCTTGTTCTCACAACGTTGACCTTAGTAGGTTTGCTTCAAAATATGTCCCCCAAACCATTTATATTTATAACATGGTTGCTTACGAGTTAGAAAGCACTTTTTACATCATCTAACATCCAACCCACCAGTTTGTACCAGTTCCTTAACTTGTTGTTCTGTACCTTTCCTTAGCTCTATTTTGGATACTACATTTAAATCAGTTGCCTGTGAAGGTTCCTGTACTAGGATATAGAATGAAGGTATCTTGCCTTTGATGGGCTTTATTAAAGAGTATACTCTATATAGTAGTCCAGAGGCAATGACAGAAGTTGATAAAGTACTGGTAGGAACTGAAGAGAACAATCAGACAAAAAAGAGTCCCATTCAGTTACATCACATGAGGGCAGACAACTAAACATTGATAAGTGTTTGCATACAAAAGCTAGACGTCTAAATAAAAAGATGGGTGAACTTGGATGCCTACTGTTACATGAGGATATCGATATAATCGGCATCACAGAAACTTGGTGAAACTATGACAATCAATGGGACATGGTAGTACCAGGGTACAAAATATATAGGAATGACAGAGTAGGTCTTGCTGGTGGGGGAGTGGCTCTATATGTCAAAGAAAGCATAAAGTCAAATATAGAAAAAACCTTGACTGAATCACTATGGATAGAAATTCCCTCCTTGAATAACAAGAGCATAGCAGTAGGAATATCATACTGACCACCTGACTAGGATGGTGACTGTGAAATGCTCAAGAAGGGCTAGCTCAGTGGTTTGAGCATTGGCCTGCTAAACCCAGGGTTGTGAGTTCAATCCTTGAGGGGGCCATTTAGGATCTGGGGGAAAAAATCTGTCTGGGGATTGGTCCTGCTTTGAGCAGGGGGTTGGACTAGATGACCTCCTCAGGTCCCTGATATTCTATGAAAAGAGGCCCCCAAAACAGAAAACACAATAATAATGGGGGATTTCAACTATCCCCATATTGACTGGGTACGTGTCAGGACAGGATGCAGAGATAAAATTTCTGGACATCATTAATAACTGCTTCTTGGAGCAGCTAATCCTGGAACCCACAAGGGGAGAGGCAATTCTTGATTTAGTCCTAAGTGGAACTCCAGAGGAGAATATAGGTGAACCATTCAATAATAGCAATCATACTTGTAGGGGGGACATATCAAAGCCCCCACAACAGTAGCATTTAACTTCAAAAAGGGGAACTACACAAAAATGAGGAAGCTAGTTAAATGGAAATGAAAAGGAACAATCGAACAAGTGAAATGCCTGCAAGCTGCATGGAAAATACCATAATAGAGGCTCAAACTAAATGTACATCACAAATTAAAAAAAAAAAACCAGTAAGAGGACAAAAAAAAAGTCACAATGGCTAAATATATACCCCCATAGTAAAAGAAGAAGTTAGAGGCAAAACAACGTCCTTTAAAAACTGGACGTCAAATCCTGGAGAAAATAGAAAGGAGCATAAACTCTGGCAAGTCAAATGTAAAAGCATAATTCGACAGGCCAAAAAAGAATTTGAAGAGCAACTAGTGAAAGCCACAAACACTAACAGCAATTTTTTTTTAAGTACATCAGATGCAGGAAGCCAAACAATTAGTGGGGCCACTGGGTGATCCAGTTGATATAGCGTGCTTGGACTTTCAGAAAGCCTTTGACGAGGACTGTGACTAAAAGCTCTTAAGCAAACTAACCAGTCATGGGATAAGAGGGAAGGTCCTCTTGGATCAGTAACTGGTTTAAAGATAGGAAACAACGGATAGGAATAAAAATGGTCAGTTTTCACACCGGAGAGAGGAAAATAGCAGGGTCTCCCAAGGATCTGTATTGGGACCAGTGCTGTTCAACATATTCATAAATGATCTGGAAAAGGGGATATATAAACAGTGAGGTGGCAAAGTTTGTAGATGATACAAAATCACTCAAGATAGTTAAGTCCAAAGCTGACTGTGAAGAATTACAAATGGATCTCACAAAACTGGGTGACTGAGCAACAAAATGGCAGGTATCAATGTATCAGTGTTGCTAAGTGCAAAGTAATCAGGGCCAGCTCCAGGCACCAGCCGAGCAAGCTCGTGCTTGGGGCGGCAGATTCTACGGGGCGGCATTCCGCCCAATCCTAGGGCGGCACAGCCGCTTTTTGTTTTTTGGTTCGCTGATCCGGCCGCCCTCTAGGGGGCGCAGAGGAGGGGAGCACCCTGCTGGGAGCGGGCTGCGCGCTCCGTCTGCCCCAGCCGGTGCCAGGTCTGTAACAAGCCCGGTAGGGCAGCCCGCATCCTTCCCTCCCCGCTGACCGGAGCGGCACGGAGCCCTCCTGGCAGGCGGCGCAATGGTTGGGGCCGCGTGGCAAGCGCCCCGCTGAAGCCCTGGCTGCCCCCCTTCTCTCGCTCCCCCTCCCCCCCGCTAGCCGGGGCACGTCTGCAGCGCAGGGAGTCCCCCTGCACCCTGGCTCCGGCTGCGCCGCAGGTTGTTTTTTTTTTTGCCTGCTTTGCCGTTCTGACCGCCCCGATTTTTTTTTTTTTTTTTTGCTTGGGGCGGCAAAAAAGCCAGAGCTTGTTGGAAAACATAATCCCAGCTATAAATATAAAATGATGGGGTCTAAATTAGCTGCTACCACTCAAGAAAGAGATCTTGATATCATTGTGGATTGTTCTCTGAAAACATCCACTCAATGTGCACTGACAGTCAAAAAAGCAAACAGCATGAAAGGAAATATTAGGAAAGGCATAGACAATAGTACAGAAAATATCATAATGCCATTGTATAAATCCATGCTATGCCCAAACCTTGAATACTGTGTGCAGTTTTGGTTGCCCTATATTAAAAAAAGATAGGTTAGAATTGGAAAAGGTACAGAGAACAGCAGCAAAAATGATTAGGGGTATGAAACAACGTTCATAAGAGGAGAGATTAAATAGAATGGGACTGTTCATTTTAGAAAAGAGAGAGCTAAAGGGGGATATGATAGAGGTTTATAAAATCATCAGTGATGTGGAGAAAGAGAATAAGGATGTTTTATTTACCCCTTTATGTACCACAAGAGCCAGGGATAACCCGACAAAATTAATAGGCAGCAGGTTTAAAACCAACATAAGGAAATACTTCTTCACACAACGCACAGTCATCCTATGGAACGGTTTCCAGGGGTGTTGTGAAGGCCAAAAGTATAACTGGGTTCAAAAAAGAATGAGATGACTTGATGGAGGCTAGGTCCATCAATGGTTATTAGCCAAGATGGTCAATGACACAACCCCATGCTCTGGTTGTCCCTTAAATTCTGGCTGCCAAAAGCTCGGACTGGAGGACAGGGGACGGATCACTCGATAACTGCCCTGTTCTGTTAATTTCCTCTGAAGCTTCTGGCACTGGCCACTGTTAGAAGACAGGATACTGGGCTAGATGGACCATTGGTCTGACCCAGTAAAGCCATTCTGATGTTCTTATTTTCACTAATCCCAAAAGTTTTTCAGAGCGTAGTGGGATATACATCTCTTGACATAAGCCAGCAAAGTGGACAGAATTGTTGGAAAGCCAATATCATTTGGTTAACCTAACTGCCCACATGTTGGGTTTAATACAATGTTAATATGGTATGCCCTACACCTAACATTAGGGCATAACACTAGGTAAGAGTCTAAATAGAATCTTTTCTTTATCTCATATTTTGTTGACTGTACAAGATAAAACACTTTATAATCTTGCTAATACTGCCAGTTAACATTTCTGATTCATTTCTATTTAAAACCTGACACCAAAGGTCCCATTTCTAAAATGACTAGTCAATGGTTTATATTTTAAAATCAGGAAAATATGTATATATGTATAGTTGTCCAGTTTGCTCTTGGCTTTACATTGTGTTGGAAAAAATCTCTACCTCCACCATCTACATTAATTGACTGATCGATAGATACTGTTAATGTCAGATGACTTGCCATCGAGATATTGAATGTACACAGCTCATAATTGGTAGAGTCTCCATTACTTGAAGTCTTTAAATCAAGGCTGGATGTCTTTCTAAAGGGTATGCCCTAACATCCAGGAGTTATGGGTTTGATGCAGGAATAACATCGTAAAATTCTAGGGACTGTGTTATATAGGAGGTCAGATTAGATGATCACTGTGGTCCATTCTGGTCCATAATCTATCAATCTATGAATTAATAATTCTGAGGAAAATATCCACAAGAGGCTCACACCATGGGCCAGATCCTGCGGTTATTATGCAGGCAAAAAGTCTATGGAAGGCATAGTCTAATCCAGAGGTGGGAAAACTATGGCCCGCAGGACCGTCCTGCCCGGCCCTTGAGCTCCCGGCCAGGGAGGCTAGCGGGGGGGAGTTGGATGGGTCGGGTGTTCTGAGGGGGGCAGTCAGGGGGCGGGAAGTGGGAGGGGGTGGATAGGGGCGGGGGCCAGCCTGTTTGGGGAGGCACAGCCTTCCCTACCCGGCCTGCCATACAGTTTCAGAACCCCGATGTGGCCCGCAGGAAAAAGAAAGAAAGAAACTATTTCTCTTTATAGACAAATATAGAAAAGAGACCTTGTAGGTCTTATGCAGTTAAAACTCCCATTAATAGCAAAAGGGCTCTTGACTGAGAAAAGAGTGCTGGATAGGACCCTCTGTTAGCAAATCTAATCCAGTGCACTGTATGCTATTCACATTTGAAGTAATGAAACTGCTACATTAATTAAGGTGCTAAAGCAATTAGCTTTATTGTACTGGCATTTTTTCTCCTGCTAAAGCAGCAAATGTTATGGTCTTCCACTGATGTCAAAAGGGGTTTAACTACATTGAAGACTCTGGAATTTGGATCAAAATGACTGAGTTCTAGACAGATAATTAGAGGTTAAAGATGGAAAAGATCAGTTAGGTAACCAAGAACCAAAGTTGGAGTCCTTACTCAGATAAAAGTTTAATAGGCGTGAATGGGATTTTTGATTGAGTAAGGCTGAGCTGAGAACTGAAGGATTTGACTATTGATACATAGGTACCCATTACAAAATCTATGTATGACCTTGTGGCTATAATATAATTAATTAATCAGTAATACTTAATATGTACATACATAGTTTGAGTATGGAGCAATTAAAACAAATTAAAATACAATCAATTCAAAATTAAAGCCAGCAGCTGCTATTCACCCTCAAGTCAAAGGAAAATGACCAACCACCAGAAAATGAAACCCAACAACCCCTTCTTTCCCTATAGAGATCATCCCATGTTGTGCCCCACCTTCCCCTGTAAGAGGTATTATTAATCATGTTTTATTAGAGTAGTGCCTAAGGATTAACCAAAAATGGGACCCCCCTGTGCTTAGCACTAAACAAACACAGAGTAATAAACAGTAATAAACAAAGAGCTTACTATCTAAACTGACAAGCCCACAGCACAGGGGGACAGGGCAGAACACACTCACAGAGTGAACAACATGATAGCAGCAAATGACATATTAGTTCCACAGGTTTTTGTGGTGGTGGGGTGTAGTTAGGAGAGGATCAATTAAATGTAAAGAAAAGGAAAGGAGAAGGGGTACTGAAGGAAAGGGGATAGGGCAAGGGTAAGAGGGCAGGTGTGGAGTGAAGCTGAGGTGAGGAAGTTGAGAGAGTGGGAGGGAGAGGGTTGGAGCAAACAGCCAATCAACAGAGGACAGAGAAAGTCCAGTCAAAACTGTAGCAAGTTGTCTGAGGGCTTGTCTACACTTGAAATGCTGCAGCTGCACCACTCTAGCGCAGCCTTCAGTGTAGACACTACTTACGCTCAGGGCCGACGAGAGGGGGGGGAAGCCGGTACAAATTACCGGGGCCCGGTGGTCCGGAAAGGGGCCCGGCTTCCCTGGCTTCCCCCCCCCCTCTCGTCAGCCCTGTTTAGCTGGTCTGCCCTTGCTGGGGGGCCCGAAAAATTTTTTTCCCCAGGGCCCGAACCCACTCTCGGCTGCCCTGCCTACACTCATGGGAGGAATTCTCCCACTGGCGTAAGTAATCCACCTTCCCTACCGAGGTAGGGTGGTGGAAGAATTCTTCTGTTGACTTAGTACTGTCTGCACTGGGGGTTAGGTCGACTTAACTACGCTCCTCAGGGGTGTCGATTTTTCACACCCCTGAGCAATGTACATAAGCCAACTCACTTTTCTAGTGTAGACCAGGACTCAATGTTCCAAGGTCCCTGCTTTGGCTATTTCTGCTCCTACTCCTACAGACTGGAGTCTCTGGTAGTTCCCCCCTGCAGGTTTTCCCCAAGGCCACATGGGAAGGCACCACCTGGGTCCTTGTGCCCCCAGTATGTGTGTGCGTGTGGGGAGTTAAATTTACAGTTCTGGGTCTGGAAGGTTCTGGAAAGAGAGGTGGCCCCAGCTGGGCCCCATTTTACCCCCTGTCCGCTGCACCAATCCACGCTTTGGATGCTTCTTCAGCTGCTCCTACCTTCCGAAGATGGTAAGAAGATGGGTCTCTGTGCATGACTAGAAGGTCAAGAAATAAATAGTATTTTGGACCAAGGGTTCCAGAACGTAAGGCCCCTTAGTGGAGTGAGGTGGTCTGTCAAGCGGGAGAACACAAGCCATTTAGGGACTCAAATCTATCTTNCTTAGAGACTGTCCAGTTTGGCCTATGTACATAGCAGAGGGGCATTGCTGGCATATGATGGCGTATATTACATTGGTGGATGTGCAGGTGAATGAACCAGTGATGGTGTGGCTGATCTGGTTAGGTCCTGTGATGGTGTCGCTGGTGTAGATATGTGGGCAGAGTTGGCATCGAGGTTTGTTGCATGGATTCGTTCCTGAGTTAGAGTTACTTTGGTGCGGTGTGCAGTTACTGGTGAGAATGTGCTTCAGGTTAGCAGGTTGTCTGTGGGCGAGGACTGGCCTGCCACCCAAGGTTTGTGAAAGTGTGGGATCATTGTCCAGGATGGGTTGTAGATCTCTGGTGATGCGTTGGAGGGGTTTTAGCTGGGGACTGTATGTGATGGCCAGTGGAGTCCTGTTGGTTTCTTTCTTGGGTTTGTCTTGCAGTAGGAGGCTTCTGGGTACACGTCTGGCTCTGTTGATCTGTTTCCTTATTTCCTCGTGCGGGTACTGTAGTTTTGAGAATGCTTGGTGGAGATTTTGTAGGTGTTGGTCTCTGTCTGAGGGGTTAGAGCAGATGCGGTTGTACCTCAGTGCTTGGCTGTAGACAATGGATCTTGTGGTGTGCCCGGGATGGAAGCTGGAGGCATGAAGGTAGGCATAGCGGTCGGTAGGTTTTCGGTATAGGGTGGTATTAATGTGACCATCACTTATTTGTACTGTGGTGTCCAGAAAGTGGACCTCCCGTGTAGATTGGTCCAGGCTGAGGTTAATGGTGGGGTGGAAGCTGTTGAAATCTTGGTGGAATTTTTCCAGAGTCTCCTTCCCATGGGTCCAGATAATGAAGATGTCATCAATGTAGCGTAGGTAGAGAAGGGGCGTGAGTGGACGGGAGCTGAGGAAGCGTTGTTCCAGGTCGGCCATAAAAATATTGGCATATTGTGGGGCCATGCGGGTGCCCATAGCGGTGCCACTGATCTGGAGATACATATTGTCATCAAATTTGAAATAGTTGTGTGTGAGGATAAAGGCACAGAGCTCAGCAACCAGTTGTGCTGTGGCATCATCAGGGATACTGTTCCTGACAGCTTGTATTCCATCTGTGTGTGGGATGTTTGTGTAGAGAGCCTCTACATCCATGGTGGCTAGGATGGTGTTTTCTGGAAGGTCACCAATGCTTTGTAGTTTCCTCAGGAAATCAGTGGTGTCACGGAGATAGCTGGGAGTGCTGGTGGCATAGGGTCTGAGTAGAGAGTCCACATATCCAGACAGTCCTTCAGTGAGAGTGCCAATGCCCGAGATGATGGGGCGTCCAGGATTTCCGGGTTTGTGGATCTTGGGTAGTAGATAGAATAACCCTGGTCGGGGCTCTAAGGGTATGTTGATTTGTTCCGGTGTTAGTGTAGGGAGTGTCCTGAGTAGATGATGCAGTTTCTTAGTGTATTCCTCAGTGGGATCTGAGGGAAGTGGCCTGTAGAATTTGGTATTGGAGAGTTGTCTGGCGGCCTCCTTTTGGTAGTCAGACCTGTTCATGATGACTACAGCACCTCCTTTATCAGCCTCTTTGATTATAATGTCAGGATGGTTTCTGAGGCTGTGGATGGCATTGCGTTCTGCACGACTTAGGTTATGAGGCAAGCGATGTTGTTTTTCCACAATTTCTGCCTGTGCACGTCAGCGGAAGCATTCAATGTATAGGTCCAGACTGTCATTTCGACCCTCAGGGGGAGTCCATGTGGAGTTCTTCTTCTTGTGCTGTTGGTGGGAGGGTAACTGTGTATCGGTGCGCTGTTCAGTGTTGTCCTGAAAGTATTCTTTGAGTCGGAGACGGCGAAAGTAGGCTTCCAGATCGCCGCAGAACTGTATCATGTTGGTGGGGGTGGCAGGGCAGAAAGAGAGTCCCCGAGATAGGACAGACTTAAGCACTTGTGTGCCCCCTTCCCCTCTTACCATAATATCTGAACTCTTCCCAGTCTTTGATGTATTTAGTCTTGCAACATCCCTGTGAGGTATGGCAGCGCTAAACCCCTATTGTACAGATGGGGAACTGAGGCACAGACAGAAGTGACTTGGCCAAGGTCACATAGGAGGTCTGTGGCAGAACTGGGTAATGAACATACATCTCCTAAGTCCGAGGTTAGCACCACAACCACTGGCCCATCCACCTTCTTCATTTATTCTGAATGTTTTTGTAAGAGATCTGATTAAATACGCACAGACACAGCTGAACACGAAGGACAAAGCAAAGTTCCCAGACAGCTTCCTATGGAGCACCTTTTATCTATTATTTTGCTCAAACCCCTCTGAAATCCTTATCAACGTTTTTCAGTTCCAGCTCACTCAGTGTTGCCATTCCTGCACCTGAAGAGGTTTTCCCCCCTTTGCTGGCTCATGTGGGTCTCACCCTAGAAGACTGACTCAAATGCTAGAGGGACGATTACTGGGCATGGCCCAGTGCCATGGCTGTGTACTGCAGTGCACCAGCTACTTCATGAATGAGAGCTCCAGGGTGGTAATAATTTGAGCCACATTGGTGAACCATGGCTCTGTCTACATTGTGGCGCTGGCTGGGGGAACATCACCCTGCCCTTTTGTTTAATTGAAAAACCTCCATCCACTGTTTAAACTCACTCCACATATTTTCCTTCCTTTCCCTCTAGCTGTCATAGCAGAACATTTCTGGGGTAAATAGCAAGGAGGAGGTCAAAAACTGCAGCTAGAGACAAATTATATAGCTTGATGGGAGGAGCCCAGATTTGTCTGGACCAGCCCTGCCTCGCTGACACTTTCAATAGGCCCATAGCAATGCTGGAGAGCATTGGCACCAAACGAGAAAGGGGATTTTTCTGCTGAGCTAATCCTAACCCCCAGCAAGGCCTCATGCTGTCAGTTGAGCAGGATGAAGGGTGCTTTGACTGTTAGGAAATTTCCAGACACAGAAAGAGAAACGAGACAAGCAAATAGATCTGCAGGATTTGTGTTAAAAGCCAGTGTTTAAATATACAGATCCTCAGCTGGAATAGCTCCAGGGAGGTCAACAGATTGACACTGGTTTACACATTCTAAGGAAGTGGAGCCATAATATTTAGGAAGATGAAGCTGGTAAAAGCAATAATTATTTTATTAAACATATTCGCCATATGTAGCCAGATTCTACAGTTCCCATTCACAGCAATAGGAGCAAGGCCTGCAGGAGTGAGCCATGGGAGTCCGGTGTATATATTAGGACAGTAATTAGACTATTCTGTGAATAGATCAGCACTGTATTGATACAAATGAAAATGAAATGAAAAATGGTATTAGAACTGTATAACTTGACATAGATAAAGGATAAATGGTCTGTGTATTACGTGTCAAAGACATATTTGAACTTGGATAATAGCTTGTCATCTAATGCAGATGACACACTATTTATGTGACAAAAAGACATGAATATCATACAAGTCTCCAAAACTTGTATCATGCCATAAAATCTCATTGGTGATAGTTCTAACAGTAACATTTTTCTTTATTTCAGATCCTTGGAATAAAGAATATGCAAGATAAAAAGCTATCAGTCAGGTTTGAAAAATATCGAGTTTAGGGCCAAACCTTGTTGATCTTATTTGAGTTGTCCTGTAGAGGTAAACAGAGCTGCTAGTATGAGTAGATGGAGCAGGACTTAGCCAATAGATTCTAAATTGATCAGAGCAGTTAACACATCTTATCTTTGTTTGTGAAGTGGTGTGCAAATGTACAGCTCAATATTACAATGAAATAGACTAATAATAACAAATCAGTAGACGTTATAATAAAATGTTAAAATCATATTTGTTCTCTAGGGGCTTGTTTGCAATCAGACAGATACTGCAGTGATAGGTATATTGCAAATTCCTAAAAGAGACTTGTAGTTCCCTGTCAGACCTTACACCCACTCTCTGCTAATGAGGAGTGCTAGGTTAGGCGGTGAGAATTGAGTAAAACGCCCACAGGAAGCAGTCAAAGGATAGGGGAGTCGCTGGATTTTTAACCAGAACACCCATGTATCAAAGTATAACAGAATGTATTCATTGCAGATGAAAATCATTCACATTTCAATACAAATGAAGAAGAAGAGGACGATTTGACATGTCCCTGACAGGTACCTAATGCTAGTGGTTCTCAACCATGGGTCCGGAGGCTCCTGGGGGGGCTGCGAGCAGGTTTCAGGCAGTTCCTAAGCAGGGCCAGTGTTAGACTCACTGGGGTCCAGGGCAGAAAGCCGAAGCCCCGCTGTGCAGGGCTGAAGCCTGGGGCTCTGAGCCCTGCCACCTGCGGCTGAAGCCAAAGCCTGAGCAACTTAACTTTGCGGGGCCCCCTGTGGAGTGGGACCCTGGGCAATTGCCCTGTTTGCTGCCTTCTAATGCCAGCCCTGGCTTTTATATGCAGAAAAACAGTTGTTGGGGCACTGGTGGGCCGTGGAGTTTTTGTAGCATGTTGTGGGGGCCTCAGAAAGAAAAAGGTTGAGAACCCCGCTGTATGCAGACCTTCACTTTCCCAAGAATATAGCCTGTCTCCTATAATCCTATAACAGGGGTCAGCAACCTTTCAGAAGTGGTGTGCCGAGTCTTCATTTATTCACTCTAATTTAAGGTTTCGCGTGCCAGTAATACATTTTAATGTTTTTAGAAGGTCTCTTTCTATAAGTCTATAATATATAACTAAACTATTGTTGTATGTAAAGTAAATAAGGTTTTAAAAATGTTTAAGAAGCTTCATTTAAAATTAAATTAAAATGCAGAGCCCCCTGGATCGGTGGCCAGGACCCAGGCAGTGGGAGTGCCACTGAAAATCAGCTTGTGTGCCGCCTTTGGCACACGTGCCATAGGTTGCCTACCCCTGTCCTATAAATTAGGTTGCAGTCAAGGGCATGGTAATTGCATGAGATGGAACTACTCAGTGCTCTTTGTCCAGAGGCTTCTGTTCATGTTCACGAATATAAACTTTTTCTTTTAAAAGTGAGCAAGAGAAAAATTAAATCTACACAACAGCTTGAAGCCCTGTGTCAAGGATCCATATTTTGGCAGAGTCTGCCACCTGCTGGAATCCTGGAGAATTTCATCAGAATTATTTTATAGGTTATGGCCCAAGTAAATGTATAGATTTATAGAGTTTAAGGCCATTAGCTAATCTAGTCTAACATTTTGAATATCACGGGCCATTAAATTCTACCCAGGTATCCCAATATTGAGCCCAAGAACTTGTGTTTGACCATGACATAGCTTTGTGTTTGGCTAAAGCACATCTTCCAGAAAGCCCTCCAGACTTGTTCTGAAGATATCAAGAGATGGAGAATCCACCCATTCCCTTGGAAGTTTGTTCCAATGGTTAATCACCCTCATTGTTAAAATAGTCACCTCTTAATCTTCAGTTTGATAAACTAAACAGAGAGAGCTCTTTACGTCTTTCACTGTAAGACATTTTCTCCAACGCTCAGATTAGTTTTGTGGCTGTTTTCTGCACAATCTCCAATTTTTCAACATTCTTTTTAAAACGCAGACACCAAAATTGAACGTAGTATTCTAACTTCAGTCTCAATAATGTTGAATACAGACATAATAATCACTTCCTACTCCTACACACTATTCCCTGCTTATACATCCAATAATCCTCCCCCCTCCCCCCGCTCCCTTAGATTATGGTGGTACTTAGAGGCGCTCACTGTACACAGTACAAGGTAATCCCTGCCCCCAAAGAGTTTACAATCTATTAAATGAATCTCTGTGTTAGTTATTAATTAATGTCTGTGATACAGTCATTCTTCAGTTTGTAACAGAGGCTCACGCCCTAAATTTGTAGATTTTGTTTTTTTTAAGTACAGAAGGGACCTTTAGGTTATCTAGTCTGAACTCCTGTATGGTCCACAGATAATAACATTTAATCTGGTTACTCCTGTACTGAGCCCAATAACCTGTGTTTGATAGAAAGGCATCCAGTTTTCTATTCTATTATATTCTACTAAGGTTTTTCCGCTGTGCTCATCACTGTAGTATCTACACTTCAATAAAAAACCCACAGCAGTGAGTCTCAGAGCCCAGGTCAATTGACTCGGGCTCACAGGGCTCAGGCTGAGGAGCTAAAAATTGCATTGTAGCTGTTCAGGCACAGCCTGGAGCCCAGGCTCTGAGACACTCCCCCATAGTGGATTCTCAGGCCCGAATGTCTACACTACTATTTTTAGCCCCACAAGCCCAAGTCAGCTGACCCAGGCCAGCCGTGGACATGCTGTGGGTCTTTTATTGAAGTCTAGCTGTACCCTGTCTTCCAGTACATAGGCGCCGACTCCGTGGGTGCTCTGGGACTGGAGCACCCACGAGCAGCCCCCATCAGCTCCCGCCCACCCCCGTGGCTCCTCCCACCCGCCGGTGGCCCCACAGATCAGCGCCTCCCCCCTGCTCCCTCCAGCTGTTTTGCGGCATTCAGGGAGGCTGGGAGGGAGGGGGGAGGAGCGGGGACGCGGCGCGCTCGGGGAGACAGCGGAACTAGGTGGGAAGAGGTGGGGTGGGGATGGGGCAGGGGTGGGACCTTGGGAAAAGGAGTGGAGTGGGGGGGGAGGGGCTGGGGCAGCACCAGAGGTTGAGCACTCCCCGGCACTTTGAAAAGTTGGCGCCTGTGTTCCAGTAGTGCCTTAAGTAACATTAATGTCTGTCACGTGTTCAGTCTCTCATCCTCCCCTGAAGAGGAGAAGGGCAGATATACACATGTTGCTATATGTCTATGTTAGTGAAGGCAAGGTCGAAGACGTGCCTCTTGCTCTTGGAGCAGAAGGTGGTGACGTTTGTGATGGTCCTTAGTTCCTAGAAGAGTTCATTGACAGTCTCAGTTCCATTACGCCAGCAGAGCAGAGCTGTCTACCCCTGTAGCTTTAGGTGAACTTTTAGGCACCCTCGACCTGGCCTATGGAGCACCTTGAACTTGCTTCACTATTCTACAGAAAGCCAGTGGAGGGGGAGGAGAACAGGTCTGATGTGTTTGCAGACTTCGAGAGATGGAGAATCCACCACTTCCCTTGGTAGTTTATTCCAATGATTATTTGCGCTTACCGTTAAAAGAAATATGCCTTAGTTCTAATTTGAGTTGCTGAGTTTAACTTCCAAACTGGCAGCTGGCATCTTGCTGTGGGATGCCACATATGGGAATTTCACATAAGGCTTCTTTAAAAAATGAAGCTAGCTAGAAAGCTAGCTGTAGATTTCAGCAGTCGTTGGCTGACACTAAGGGCTAGTCTACACTACCGCTGCACGGCTGTAGTGCCTCTGGTGAAGACGTGCAATGTCAGCAGGAGAGCATCTCCCACTGACTTAGTACTGGTGTGGACAGCGCTTAGGTCAGTGTAACTTGCGTAGCTCAGGGGGAGGTGGCTTTTTCACACCCCTGAGCAATGTAAGTTACATCGACTTAAGCAGTAATGGAGCCAAGCCCTTAGATCAACAAACGAGTGACAGTAAAGCAAGCAAGCAGTGAACCCTCCCTACTGAAATTAATAAATTTCCCTTGCAGATTGAAACCTGTTCACATAAGAGATTTATGCATCTCATGATACCTTTAGTTAATGGATTTAGTCCTTTAGCTCAAGCAGCTGCATATATTCTTTTAATACTGAAGCTCCTGCTTCAAGCCTCGCTCCCCCATCAGTCTTTGTGAGGTTGGGATGCTTTAGAACAAGAGAAAAAACAGCCACATAAGATATTATTAATTAATTAATATTGTCATTATGAAGGGTGATATACAGTGCATAGAGAATGTGCCATGTAAAGGGCCAAGCCAGCTCACATTATCATCTATGGCAAAACTTCCATTGGCTTCAACAGAAACAGGTTGGGCACCCAGTCAGATTGACAGGGTCTGGCCCCAGCCTTTAACCAGCTTCCTGTGAGTCCCCCTTGCCTGTGCAGACCCCCCAGGATCCACGCTGTCCTGCAGGGACTGACACAACTTTGGAACGGGGCCTTCGGGCTCCAGCAATCCATGGCTCCCTGCAGTGAGTCCAGCTAAGCCAGGCTCCTGTGGGAGACTTTCTAACCCTTCAGAGTGCAATGCTCTCAGTGTTGGCAGCGACACCAGGCAGCCATTTCAAGACAAGGTAGCAATTTGTTAGCTACCTGGCATATGGAATCTGAAAGTCTTTGGATTAGCATGAGAGGGTATGGGGCCTGTTGGTAGCAGCCAGGGTTTCTCATGCCTCTAGCCTATAGAAGATTAGGGTTGGAAGAGACCTCAGGAGGTCATCTAGTCCAACCCCCTGCTCAAAGCAGGACCAACCCCTCCTTCACCAACCAATCCCTCACCCTCTTTGTCTGTTTTTGTCTCTCAGTCTCAACAGACCCTCTTAAGAGCTGTCTGGACACTTCCCCCTGGTTTTTTTCTAGTCTTTTCTAATCTGTTGCCATGCAGTGTTGGAAGGAGTCTACTCCTCTTGGCTAGGTGTTAATGTCCTGGCCACTGGGGTTTCCATTGTCCCTTCCAGAGTCTCCCTTCACTTGTGTGGGGTCTGGCTAGCCTTTCTGAGGCCGTCTGTTTCCAGCTCAGAGGGAATGTCTCCACAGTCTTTCGGAGCCCCCGACAGTGGGTTGACAGATGTGGATTAGCAAGGCTCGCGCTAGCACTCTAAAAAAACCCCCCGTGTGTAGACAGCAATTCGAAGTTGCTGTTCAGGCCTGAGCTTGGCCTTTGAAGCCCCTGAGTGTTGGTTAACAGTGCAGGGCACCTTGCAGGATTAGGCCGTTAAGGTACATCATTTTGTTCTTCATTTAACACAACCTTAATTAGTTATAAAAATTCATTAGAATTCACCCCTCTTAAAGGAGAAATGCAATCCCACTTTGAACCAGGTGTTGGCAAATACACCTCTACCCCGATATAACATGACCCGATATAACATGAATTCGGATATCACACGGTAAAGCAGCGCTCCGGGGGGGCGGGGCTGCGCACTCCGGCGGATCAAAGCAAGTTCGATATAACGCGGTTTCACTTATAACGCAGTAAGATTTTTTGGCTCCCGAGGACAGCGTTATATCAGGGTAGAGGTGTATATTCGCAGCTAGCATATAAATCATATTAATAATATGTATCATTTGTACCATATTTATATATTAGTATCTATTAAGCACTAATACCATTAAGCACAAATAGTGTCACAGTGATTTAGCCTAAAATGACTTATACCATAATCCTGTTCACTTATGCCAGGTATCCCATAGCTCCTTGCATTTGCTGAAGGAAGCATTTGGCATAAGCAGATGGGAAACTTGTCAAAAATCAAACTACATTAGTTCTATATCTCAGTACAAGTGAAGGAAGTACCTTCACGGAGTAGTATCTGGAATGCTAGTATCCAAAACAAAGCTAAGGAAGGCACAGACCAACAAGTTAGGGACCAGTGACAACCTGATGGTTTGTATTTTAGTGCTGTGTAAAGAGATGTGTAACTTGTAAAATCATACAAATAATATCAGCTGAAATGTGTTACTTGGGGAGAACATCCTCTGTGTAAGGTGAATGTAACATCGCTGCACGAGATTGGTCGTTGGAGACTGGTATTGTATAGAACCTTTTTGCTATATTATACTGAGAAACTTGACTGACATTGGTTGGTTAGTCTCTTGAGTATATTTTGTATGAACAAGGAATTGACTATACAATTTATCAACACAGGCCTGATGGTTTCAGCATTTAGTTAGCAGGAGAAGACATTTTTCATTCCATTGACTCTATCTCTGCATTGGTGCCAGGGATGAAAAATGTGTGTGTTTATTTGGGGGCTAATTTGAGGGGTGAGGGGGTGGGAGGTAAAGAGAAAGCATGTAAAATGTAACACCGAAGCACTAGACATTTCATTTCCTTTAGCAGTCATGGTTATGCACACTGTGTGTGCTAGTATCAGTCCCCCTGAGTGTCCGTACATTCGTATTAAAGGGGCCCCGGTTTCTGGTCAAAGCCATTTGTACCTAACTTTTGGACAGAATCATGTCTGGCTCTCTCAAGTGATTTCTCCAGCCATGGGGGATTGTTCAAAGTGAAATGTAGTAATGGCTGGCCTCAGCTGCGTGCTCAAGGAAGGGTTTGCTTTGCTTTGAAACAAACATTCAGCTGAGAATTATTTTTGTCATATGGCTATTATAGTGTAAAATTATGAGATGCTAAGTGTCACACTGTCTAGCCTGATTATGCATTTTCATATGTCACCACCCATTGTTTAGTCATTTGCATAGTGAAATTATTTGTACTCTTTGTGGTCTGGTTTTAGGCTGTTCTACTGTGGGAACTTGTAGTAGCAGTTTCCCTTTGCTGGGTGGGACTCCCAGTTTGTAACTGCCCAATCGAGTGCAAGGGCCTCTGTCTACTGAGCAGATTACTTTGCTTGGCCAGTGTACACACTGAAGCACAGCGCAGCTGAGGGAAGGACTGTTCAGGCCCAACAAGTGTTTTAGCGGGGCCTGTCGCTGTCTTATGCAGCTGTGTGTGCTTCTGGTAGGAAATGCTCTGCCTTCGTGCTGAATTAGGGCCGTATGGAACTGCACTCTGTGTGGATCGCCTGACCCCACCCTTATTCGTGTGTGACATCCCACATCCCCTCCACATTCCACTCTGAAGGCCCACTGGAGATGTCATTTATGTATCATAATGCAGGGGGATACAGGGTCCATCTGGATGAGCTTATCCCACTGCCTGGGACACCTGGGTGGCAGAAATACCTTACTATGTTTGGGCCTTACCCATCTATGTGTAAGGGGACTGTTAGCCCTTACTAAAACTCAGTGGGGTTTGTTTTTGTTGGTACCAAAAGGTTGGGGACGAGTCGATGGGAAATCAGGAGCCTGAGACTGACAGTCCCCAGGAACATTGGGGAGAGGCCAGTGCTCCAGGTCAGCCTGATTGACAGGGCAGGCACGCTAATGAGGGAGTCTGGAGGCCAGGGGGGTCCCGTCCTCCATGTGAGCTGGAATTGCCTAGGACCTGGGTCAGACAGAGCAGGGCTGAGCTAAGGAGGAGCAGGAGCCTGAGCTGAGCGGGGGAACAGAGACGCGCCAGCCAGGGAGCAGGCCAGTGCTGGGAGCAGAGTCACAGCAACAAAAGCCAGAGAAGCAGCCCAGGGAGCTGGAGGCAGAGCAGCAGCAGTGATGACACAGAGTGAAGCTGGGACTGGAGCAGTCCAGAGCTGGGTACGGTGAGCAGCTGGGCAGAGCAAGGGAGGACCCTGGGCAGCGGGGCCAGCACGGGGAGATGCCCCCAGCCAAGAGGCCTTGCAGGCCAGACTTGGAGGGGGAATGTAACCTCGATGGGGGAAGGGGGCTGATGCTGGGAAGAAAGGTTCTGCCACTTGCGCCTGAAGGCATGTGGCCACCGCCTGAGCAAGTGTCCGACCCGCAGCATCCCTGCAGCATAGCCAGGGCCTGAGAAGGAGGCCTGGGACTTGTGAGGAACAGACTGAACTTCCCTTACATTTCAGAGATGCTGGTTGTGATGTCCCCATGCCACAGAGTGGGACGATGGGTTTTCCTTTCACCTTTCCCATTTTTTAAAATTGATTGGTTTTTAATAAATTGTATGTGCTTGGAACTGTATGTAATGATCAGTGAGTCAGGGAAGTATGCAGTGCAGAGAGAGCACCCCAGAGTTGGGACACCCTAGCCCCTGCCCTAAGTGACCATGACAAGGTTGGGGCTCAAGCCCCCCAGGAATCCTAGGCCCAGCCTTGTTGGGGTTACGAGGACTCTGCCACACAGGAGCGTGGAAGGGGAGCCCTCGAGGTCAGACAGGCCTCTGGGTAAAGGAAATGGGAGCGAGGACTCAGATCCTTTCACTAGCCCATTTCACTGGGGTAATATATAAGCCAGGAAAGTTCTCCACAATAGCGGGACCATTCCCCCGTTTACATATGTAAGGCAGTTTGGGTCTTGGCTCACTGAAAATACACCCCTTAGGGTCAATGGAACAGATGGACAGGTCCTGACTGGTGTAAATCAGTGTAGCTCCATGGGATTCAGTGAAGCCACGGCAATTTATACAGCTGAGGATCTTGCCCAACATGTGATGAATCTCCTCATTGTTTGTTTGTTACTATCTGTGACACAGTCAATCAACATTTTGTAACTCAGATAAAAACAGAAACTTGGCTTTTCTTCTTAGTATTTATTGTGAATGTTGAAATGTCATGTAGTTTTAACCTAAAGATGAACGGGTTAGACAGAGAAGTCAGATAACTGGAAGACCCTTCCTGGACAATTATTTACAGCAAAGCAGTTCAAACAAGAAAATGCAGCTTGGAGGGAAAAAAAGAAAAGTTTAGTCAATGTTGGAACATACAAGAATACAAGTGTTTAGGTATTTTACACAAAAGTAATCTTGTTTACACAAAAGAAACCTTGTTGGTTATCTGTTACAATTGAGTGCTTGTGAAACATAGTCTCTTAAGGATACTATTCTATTCCTTCAAAGTTGGAAGATCTTCACTTCAGCTTGGAGTGCTTTCTTTCCTATTCGTAACTTGAAGCAGATAATCCATCATCTAATAAAGAGAAGTAAATAATATTTACAGAACAGGCTTGTCAAAAGTCACATCCTGATTCAATAAACCAAATGTATAACTGTTCTCTGCATCTATTCCATACAACAAATACATTCCTAATACTTGCCCCCAATGTTAGCTTGCTAAAAGACAACCAAGGTCCAAGAAAAAGAGTTATTCAAAGTTATTTTCTTCATAATCCCGTTTATATAACATCAAATTAATGTTGGAAAGTGAGTTCATAGAAACATTTTATAATTTACTTTGGATTGCACTTGCAACAACTTGCAAGAGCAAAACCTTAGAACAACAAGCAAAGCAGCTGCTTCAGATTTCTACAGCTGTTCCAGATTAGTTTTAGTTTTAATTTACTCTATGTATGAGGGGTGGCAGGGTTGGTGTTGATTTGTGGGTTGTTAAATTAACTGAGGCAGAAGAATTTGACAGTAAAACAAAAATCAAAACCTTGGGGGAATGATGAGCAAGACTGAATTGTTAGGACATGACATTCAAGATAATAAAAATGAACAAGCATTGTAGACTCCCTGATCAGACAGGCAAAATATGAGGAGGCAACAATAGGAATAGAGAAGAATTGTGCCTAGAACACAACAGTAGCAGTGGGAGATTTCAGCTACACAGATAGAAAATGAGACTAAATAAGTCAAGCAGTAGGGACCTGATTCTTATATAGGAGCCAGATGTGAAACCAGAGGGACCTTCTGCTTCTTGTTTTTAAACTCTAGATACTTTTAATTTGGATTTTTAAAATGTAACATTTGAATATATACATGGAACAATGAAATTACAGCACAGTGACTATGTGTACATTATGGCATCATGCCTTTAATAATCCTGTAAACCTATGCCCATGCTACACACATTAACCTAAGTATAATCTCAACAGGATCTCCTCCTGCACTTTCCTTACGGAATAAACGTATAGAATTTAATGGGATGAAACCAATAAAGTTCTGTAGAAATTACTATATGGCATATAGAAAACATCATTGAGTTACAAATACTTAGGCCCCCTCTTGAGTGGGTACTATCTTCATTTGACCTCGTCACTTATTTGTATGTCATAACCCTTCTCCCACCCTGTGTCTGTCTTTTGGATGGCAAGTTTTTCAGGGCAGAGATTGTAATTTTTATGTTTGGAAAATGCCTCACACATTGTGGGCACTAGTGGAAATAAATAAAATAATAATAGGCTTCCTTCTTATAAAGTGGCACTAAGTAAATTCCATTTGGAAACATCCCTGACAAAAGTACATCTAGCAATACAGTCTTATATTCTGTAGTTTTCTATTCCAGCACAAAACATACAAAGTGTGTTGCTTGTTACATTTTAGGTTCATACATTAGCATGAAGAGTTACTAGTAAGATTCTTCCCCCCACTAAAATGTGCTTATGTGTACATTCAGTAGGTGGCAATCTGTGGTGATGCATACTTAGATGGACCCTTGCAATGCTAACATCTCCACAAGCACATACGCAATCTACCATTATTTACAGCCTTGTAATAGATTGACCATGCAATGGTCCCAGAATAATTGATATACGTTCTCTCAGCCTGCATGTATAGTCTGCAATGCCGTTTTCTTTGGAACGTTTACTTTTCATTGCTTGATCCCAGTATCTGAACTCAGCAGCAGATACAATCTACCATGACTGATTAAACATGTCTTGATCTTTCTAGACAGTTGGCTTCCATTGAAAATTCAAATACAGCAAGAGTTGGGATTTATTTCATGCGATTTACAGGCCCCATCCTGCACCCATTGGAGTCAGTGGCAACAGCATTATTATAATAATAAATCAACCCTATCTGACCATCTTACATCTAGCCATGCACAACACATTCATCATTGGGGTATCTATGCACCTTCATAAAGATGTTCTACAGCCCAACATTAAAATGAAGGGAGTGACTAGACAAAGTCTGGGTAACTAAGACTGTATCATATACCAGAGACGCTACAGAGATAAAATCTGCACTCAAAAGGACCCTGCAGCTCTCTGATAATTACAGCTTTTATGCTCCAAGTCTCATTGGCTATCAGACCAGTGCACCAGTATATTACACTAGCCTCGGTTTATTATTAAGGCAGCTAATGATTGTTATTATTTAATTAGTATCATAAATGCTCAGGGAATTTGAAGCACATAAGATTCCCAGGGTCTCCATGTCTGTAAAAGAAAAATCCCAGAAAAGGGTATCTTTTGACTTTAAGGGCCTGCCCTATCACTTAGTGGAGTCAATGGGAAAACTTCCACTGACTCCAGGAAGCATTGGCTCAGGGCCTAAACAGATTGCTTATGACAAAAATAGAAGCTCTTTGTGCACTACCATTGAAAAATGCAAAGCAAAATCTCCTTTCATGCATGCCCTAACCACTGAGCTATCGGATATTCTGATGGGTGGGGGCCCCCCAGTCTCTCCTGCTGAAGCTGTTCCACTTTGGATTTACACAAAGGGCCAGGTTGGGTGGTGGTGGTGGTGAAAGAGAGCACAAGCACGAGAATGACTCCCTAGCTTGGTGGTTACCGCACTCACCTAGCATGTGGGAAACCCAGTCCCCCTATTTTAATAGCTCTTTCATTATTTGTACACAGCTTCAACAGGAGAGACATTCCCATATCAGACTACCCCTATTCCCAATGGTTAGAGCATCACCAAAGAGGTGGTAGATTCCTGTTCAAATCCCTTGTCTTGCTCAGGTGGAGGGGAGACTTGAACTGGGCATCTCCCACAGCCCAGGTGAGTACCCTAACCACCGGGCTAAAAGTTACAAAGGAGGTCCTCCCTCCCTGCAGCTGTTCTGGGTGAACTCGCATGCAGGACCCAATCTGCTAAGTGGCCTTAGAACATGCCTACCAGCTTGGGCCTGGCAGGCGAGTTGGGCAGCCAGGTGCATCTCACTGGGGCTCAGGAGGCCAGATACCTAGAGTGAGGCAGCCCTGTACCTACACAGAGGCAGAAACATAGGCACCCAGGGAACTTTTACCCAGTGAGTTTAGGCACCTGCATGTTTGGCAGCTGCAGAATGGGGTTTTTGTGATTCTCAATGGGGCCTGATCCTGGGATTTAGGAGCCTAAAATAGCAGTTAGGTTCCTAAATCCCTTTCTGAATCTAGCCCCAAATTCCCATTTTGTGATAAAGTGAAATTTGTTTTGAGTGACAGCAGTTTATCAAGGTTAGGTCATAACATCAAAGGACAGAAATAATATCAAGTGATACAGATGGCCATTCATGTAGCTCAAATATTGAAAGGGGAATACTGACAATTCAAATAAATCAGCTAGCTAATGAGAGGCAGATTGGGCAGTAGTTGGGGATATCTTCTTTGTTTATTTGTTTGTGGGTTTAAAAATACAAAGCCACTGAGTTTGAACATAGCTCACCTACCTAACCATCATGTGATCTTATTATCATCACCCTTAATCTTCCTCCCTGGTGGTTCCCTCCTATTGTTTGCACGGGTTTTCATTGCATTGTGAACTCTTCAGTGCAGGGACTTTATCTAGTTGTGTGTTTGTTTGGCAATGACTGGGGCACTTTTTATAATACAAATAAATCACAATACTTGAAAAAATATTCACATCAAATAGTTTGCACCCAAGCCATAGGCTGAAATTTACAAAATATTTGCTGAGCTGTTCTAAATAAATACAGCCAGAAAAGGTATACGCTATTCAGTGACAATTTGCGATCAGGAATAACGGATAAATTCACTGAATTAGTTATTCATTACAAATTGTTTGACCAGCTCTACTAACAATCCCAGAGTTAGGAGCTAATGTGTTTTTAAAAAAATTAGATTTACAGTACCTTCTTGTTTTAAACTTACATCTTTAAAGCTGCTGTCATCATCTGTCTCCCAAGTGTTCTTGGTATACCATGGAAGCTCTTCTCTTAGGATCTGAGCGCTTCTGTTTTCATTCCCTTCTAACAACCTTAGCAAATTCTTCAATGTTTCTTCCCATTGCAGGTACTCTCCCAGCTGCTTGACATTTTCAGGTAATGCTGAAAATGGGATCTTGTTTTCTTCTTCATAAACATAGGGAAAATCTCCAGTGCTCTTTTTCCCCATTAAATGTCCTATAAAAATAATCAGAATATCATGACATTAATCAACAATTAATTAGAGTGTGAGTGTGGATGTCCAAAGCCACATTCTGATTGGCCAGTGGAGCCTTTTGGATGATGTCACACCAACTCAGAGTCACACACAAAAATCCCTGTGCCTATTATATTAAATGGGCGGGGGATATGTTGATGAGAAGAGGATAGATATAATAAGGCACACTGGCAGAGGTAAAGAGAGGCAGCTGAGAGCAGGAGTGAGTGTGAGCAGGTGAAGGAGAGGTTGAGAGTTTTAATTCCTTCCCACCCAAGCTGCCAGTTCAGCATCAGAATGTGGCTCTTCCTACCATTTTTAACCGCAATTTTTATGGCAAAAAGCTACATTTGATAGGCTTCAGTATTCCAGGTTTTGTTTTTATGAAAGTGAAATTGAAATTGGCCGTGGTCCACAAACTGAGGGCAAGTCTACACTGCAAAAGAGAAACGCTGGGGACAAGAACTTGCCAATGATGGGTGTAATAAGTGGAGCGAAAGCCAGGGCACAGCTTTCAGGAAATAATTCTAATAAGTATCAGTTGGGGCTCATTGCCCCTTGGATCTCACTCTCGAATATACATTTTGAAATAGCGGGATGTGTTACAATGATTAATTCTTCCCAAGTGTCCCAACGCTCTCCTTTCTTATTCCCCACTGTAGCGCCCTTCTTCCCCCGGGCACGATCAGCGCGCATTGCAAGCTTACAATTCCCTTTGACTTTTGCAAAGACGTATTATTAATCTGTGGTCACTGGAGCTGTATTTAATTCCGTTTCCACCTCTCATGCCATGGCTGACAGGAACTAGACAGAGCTCGGCGGCTTTTGATGGGGGAAGCAGACGAAAGGAAACAAGTCTGCCCCTGTATCACACCCCAGCCCCCAATATCCCTGCCTCTGGGGAGTAGCTTACAAACCAATACTACCAAATGGAAACAACACCCGCGCTAGAGGAGCTGAGAGAAACGAGGCGACTTTGGGAGTCTAGTGACTAGCTAGACAGACACTATCAGCTTCCAAATGAAACGACATCCTCCCCCAGTGTCAGTAACACAAAAGGCACTTGCTGGCCAAGGAAATCGGGGGCTGAAGCCAGCTCGTGTGCCTTGAAGTAGAGCTCTGTGTAGCCCCAAAGCTTTTCTCTATTACACCTTCCCCCTGGTTCCCTGTCCCACAGGGCATCTCTGATGGATTTCCACAAACCCCTCCTGCCAACTATTCTGATGGAAGAAAACTCCTCTCTTGCACCTCCGCCCCACCTCACTGCTCTGATTAAAGTGAGTTGTAGATTATTTACTATTAATTATTATTATTATTATTATCCTAGTGCCTAGAAGCCCGAGTCATGGACCAGGACCCGTTTGCGCTTGGTGCTGGACAAACACAGACTACAAAGATGGCCCGTGTCCCACACCTGGGTCTAGGAGAGAATGGCAGAGATCAGCTGCTGAGCCTTACCCTCCCTGTCCTTTTACGGCTGTGCTGTGCTGCTCTCCGGGGCATGCCAGGAACAAATACTGATCGGTACAGATCAGTACTGGTTAGAGCCCCATTGAAGCCCGTGGGAGCCCTGCCATGGACTGCAGCTATCATCTTAAATGACTCACAGGGTTTTAAAGGTAGCCTCGATCTTCTAGCCTGGCTGTGGCGGGCTGGCTCTCGAGCTCAGCCATTGCATGCGCCCATGGCAAACGCTCCTTTTCTTACCGACTTCTGGTTGTACAGTATTGCGGTGACACGGAGCAGGGGCTGGGGAGAGCCACTTTTCCAACAGGGATTCCCAGCCTCAAACAGCGCCTATCTTGGCATTTATTAATTATTATAATGTATGAACCGTTTTAAACCCCCCGATTCATGTAAAAGTGCATCTGTCTCGCCAGATCTCCTGCTTTCGTGAGCCGGAGGAGAAGCAACGCCCTAAGCCAAACGGCTCTATTTGAATACAGAGTCAATCTTCCCCTCACTGAGGCAGCCCGTGTCAAACAAAAAACACACCCACGGGCTAGTAAAGTCTGGGCGGACGCGCTAATGAACCCGAGGCTTGAACTCAAGCCACCGCTCGCTCCCTAGACAGACAGACAGACACGTGCTAGGGCTGGCAGGTGGACGGACGTTACGAGGAGGAGGATCGAGCTAGTCCAAAGTTTCTAGCAGGACCACGAAGCGCGGCTGCGCCTGGAGAAAAGCCCCCCGCGGCCGCCCCCCAATAAATGCTACAGCGGGGTCCGGGGCTGCCCCGGGCTCCCTGCGCGGCGCGGACACTTACCCACCGCCCAGTGGCTGCCCCTGGGGTAGATCTTGGCCAGAGGGGAGGCTCCGCCGTTGGACTGCAAGGGAGCCGCGGCGCCCCAGTGCACCTCGAGCAGGACCAGGGCGAAGAGGCCCAGCGAGAGGAGGGAGCGGGGCTTCCCGAGGAGGAGGAATTCGCAGCCCCCCATGGTGCGCGGCGCTGCCCGGGCGGGACGGTTCCCTGCTGCTGCTGCGAGTCCGGCTCCGGGAGTGGAGGGAGGGAATCCGCTGCTCGGGATCTGCGGGGCCAGGTGCTTCTGCTGCCGCCGCCAGCGCTGACCCGAATTTATAAGGAAGCGGGACGAGGTGACAGCGAAGTTCAGGCACCTGGCGCCTCCCCCAGAGGTGGCTCTGGGAGCACGGGGGCTGCGGAGCGCTCAGCCAGCCACAGCCACACAGCACCGGCCGCCTCGATGGGCGGCGCATCCTTTGCGAGCCCTCCTCGGACCCCGGGCCCCTCCCTGCTGGCGGGGGCAGGACTCGGGATTCTCCTTCCAAATGGGCCATCCAACCACCCCCGACCCGCAGCCTCGGCGTGATCGTCTCTGGGGAGCGAGTTACAGAGCGCCAGGGTCCCCCGGTTATCCGACCCCCAGCTCCACCCCTGCATCCCCGCCTCTGGGGAGCATGGGGCGCAACTGTAACAAACACCTCAGCCCCCCAATATCCCTGCCCCCGGGGAGCAGGGGGGTGTTACTGGGGCGCCCCCGTATCAAACACTCCACACTCCCAATATACCCGCCTCTAGGGAGCATGGGGCGCAACTGTAACAAACACCCCAGCCCTCAACATCTCCGCCTTTGCGGAGCGGGGGGTGTCACTGGGGTTCCCCTGTATCAACTACCCCAGCCCCCCCCCAGCCCTCAATATCCCCGCCCCTGGGGAGCAGGAGTGTTACTGGGGTTCCCCTGTATCCAATATCCCCGCCCCTGGGGAACAGCTGGGTGTTACTGTATCAAACACCTCAGCCCCCAATATCCCCGCCCCTGGGGAGCAGGGGGGTGTTACTGGGGCTCCCCCGTATCAAACACCCCAGTCCCCCAATATACCCGCCTCTAGGGAGCAGGGGGCGTTACTGGGGGTCCCCTGCATCGAACACCCCAGTCCCCCAATATTCCCGCCTCTGGGGAGCAGGGGGTGTTAGTGTGGTTTCCCCGGCATCAACATCGCTGCTTCTGGGGAATATCTGGGTGTTACGGGGTTCCCCTGTATCAAACAGCCCCCCCCCCCATAGCCCCGCCTCTGGAGCGTATTAACCCGTTCGCCCACTATTCCTACTTTTGGGTAGCAGGGGGGCCTGACATTGTGGTTTCCTTTCCAGCCCTGCTCCCAAAGTAACTCCAGGGCACGGGAGCGAGTGGCTGGGTACTGAGATCTCCTGAGCCCCCCTCGCCCCCCACCAGTCTGCATGTTATTGAGGTTTCCCGTTCCCTGGATCAACAAGCCCTTGCGACCCTTCCCTGCAATTCCTAGGTCGTACAAAGCCACCACTAGCCCCTCAGCCCCTCCCCGCACACTCATTGAACCGGGGAGCTTTGTTTCCCCTGTGGGTTGTGAGCCTTGATAAGCCCTGTTCTTATCAAGGCAGGGGGCGAGGAGGAGGCGGGGTGGGCTTTATTTACCCAGTTACTGTCGCTGATAACCACCGGGCTGTTCACACCGGGACAGGCGCCCTCTGATTGATGGCCCCCTGTCATTGTATCGTGCACGCGTCCTTACTCCAGGCTCATTTAGGCACACCCATGCTACCGCCCACCCCATGGCCCGATTTGTCTGGCTCACATTATCCGGTTCTATGCTGTACAATTTTAGTGCATCCTTCATGTGGTGGTTTCCCCTCCCTCGCCCCACGCACCTGCACTGCTGCAGGGGATTCTGACAGTATCTCTGTGGCTGCACGTGCGTGGCTATATTGTGTCTGGGAGTCTCTATTGTGACTTTACACTTATCGAGTCCCTTCCACGGCTATCAAGGTTCCATACCATCGGCTGACCAGATGTTTGCTGTGTTCTGTCTGCACCCTCTTTGTGTTTGTTTCTGGCTCTCCTGTTTCACTCTTTTAATTGTCATTTGTGTTGTGTTCATTTTGCTGGGTGAGTTGCTTAGTGTGTGGGCTGTGTGCATATCTCTGTGTCTACATGTGGCTCTTGCGATTCTGGGCCATTCACCTATATTTGCTGTGTGTGTGTTGTGTATCTAGCCAGGCATATAATGCGTGGTGTGGTTTTAGACCTGTGAAGTAGTGGTGAACAAAGGAGGCAGAATTTAATTTTGGATAAAATATTATGAATCTTGTATGCGCTCTTGTTCTGTTTTTCTCTTGCCTGACTTTCACCTTTCTGAATTTTGGTTATGACTGAACTGTATGCCCTGAATGGACAAACTAATACAAATTGCACAGCTAGATAAGTAATTTAAAAAAAAAATCACAAGTGCTTATTTAAATCCAAAACTGGCAAACTTCATTTGAATCCAAATTCCTTTTGAAACTTAATTTGAATCCAAAATTCAGTTTAGCACTACTGTTTGTTACTTCTTTCTATTCGGCTCTGTGTTTTGTATCCCTCGGAGCATGTGATGTGAATGTCTGAGTGCACTGTGTTTTTCTGCATATTTTTACGATTGGGGTGCCTGTGTGCATTTCTAAGTTGAGTATGAATTGATTAATTACTGATTATTATTACAATAGTTCCTAGAGACCCAATAAGGATTGGGGCCCCAATGTGCTAGGCACTGCACAGACTGAATAAAAGACACCCTGTGCCCTGAAGAGTTTCCAGTTCAAATATCAGACCAGACACAAGTGGGGTTTACAAATAATAGGAAGAAGGGGGAGGGTTGGGAAACTGATAAGATTGTGTGGTTACAGAGATAAGCGTGTGCATAACACATTTATGATTTATGTTTTTGTGTGTGGCTGGATTCAGCAAAGGCCATTTGTAGTTAAAAGGAACCTCACAACTGTACGTGAAATTTGAAAATGGCTACAGAAATTGTTGCAGGAGCAATAAAAATAATGCCTAAAAATACAAAACAGCTTGACAGGATTACACAAAAATTCATGTAAATAAGAGACAATGAAAACAGGCATGAATATTTTCCTGAAAATCAGTTTTGAGTGACCTGCTCACTGTAAAGCAGAAAAACTCAAAAAGTCCACATAAGACTCAGGGAGATGGCCTGGGACAAAGTTTTTGTTTTTGTTTTATAATTTCTTAGTATCTTATGTATTTGCCATATCTGGGATTTAATAGTATGGCTCACAAGTCTCTGGCCTGGTCCACGCTCAAAATTTAGGTTGTCATAGCTACAGCACTCAGGGGTGTGCAAAATTCACACCACCAAGCACTGTAACTATGTCAATCTAACCCCCGGTGTTGAGGCAGCTAGGTCAATGAAAGAATGCTTCCATCAACCTAGCTACAGGCTGCCTCTATACTATGGTGCCATATCTATGTGGCTATAGGCCATGTCTTCACTACAGGGATTATGACAGAGCTAACGGAACCTCCTTCCTACCTGGCACAGAGGTCCTGCAAGCTCTCCAAAGCTTGAAGATCCTCTGGGACTGGCCAATATTCTAATAGATGAAACAATTTCAACCACACTGCAAGAAGAAAGATGCAGTGAAGGAGAGAGTTAAGGAGTCTAGCAGATGACCTTAAAGGCCATGATCCAGAAAAGCACTTAAACCCAAACTTAACTTTAAGCACATTAGTACTTCCATTGAAGTCAAGGATAGTATAGGTACATGGGTATAGAAACTTGATGTGCTATTTAGCCTGGACTCAGGAACCAAACACACACAATGATGCAGTCATGTGTAATTGTTGTGGCTTGTGTGGTGATTATGCTACCTGGACAAATATCTGTTAGGGGGGCAGATTTTTAAAGGTACTTTTAAAAACTTGGCCCTAGGATGCACAGCGGATAGGGTTGCCTGGAAGGGCCCTGCCAAATCATCTAGCTGAAGAATCCTACATGACTTTGACCAAAATTGACCTAAACTTGCCTTGATGAACACTCCTTATGAATGTGCTACAATTATATTGCTACATAAAGTGTTTCACTGTGCAATCATCTGTGGAGACAAATGTGGTTTCTGTTGTCTGGGCTAATTCGTATCCTTGATTAACTTTAGTCCATCACATCTTCCTTTACTTTTGAATGTGAATCATTCTTTTATTTTGTTAATTAATTATATTTATTATTTAAATTATAATCAGCTTAGAGACCCTAGCTAGGGATCAGGGCCCCATTGTGCTAAATGTGGTACAAATATATAGTAAAGAGGCATCCCCTGCCCTAAAACATTTACAATTAGAGCTGATCATAAAACAGGATTTCTGTTCCATGGAAAATTTAATATTTTGACATTTGTTTTCATCCCAATTGAGGATGAAAAGGTGAAAGTTCAGAAAAATTTCAATTCAAGAATGTTGAAACAATCAAAATGAAATGTTTTGACATTCCCCATTTTGCTTGAGAATCTCTCCTATTGCCTTTACTACTTCAGTGCCATGGGAGTCATTTCAGAATCTCTGTTTTTACTTGATCCAGCATGCTGCCTCGTGGGAGTTGTCGTTCTTTATCCCTCCTGCCCACATTATCCCCTGGGGGCTCTTTTCCCTATCCGGTCTCCATATTCCATGATGCACTATGGTCTTCGAGTGGCTGAGCTGCAGCGATCTTTTCTGGAAGTTGTAGTTTCTTGTCTCATATCCCTTTGTTTCAGAATCTATACAAAAATTTCTTTCATACATAAGTCATATGACATGAGAGAAAGCAGAGAGGTGCTTGTAGGAGAAATGAACTAAGGTGAAAGCTGGGAATATTGGCAGGACAAAGGAGGTAGCCAAGTTCTCCCTAAAACTTCAATATTCTAAGCTGTACAAACTACGTTAGGAAGATAATGCCCATTTTCTAGTCTCGTTATCATTATATTTTAGCTGCTCTTTTAGCTCTTTCCAGCTTTTTGATGTCTTTCCTTGTAATGTGGGGGGCTATTGCTGTATTTACAGTACAAAGTGATGTTATAACCTCCTGACCCATCGCTCTGTATATAACTCCCAGAACTCTGTTAATCTTTTGGCAGCAGTATCACACTATGAGTTCATATTCCATTTATTATGCACAATTAGCCCCAAGTCTTTTTTTTCTTCACAGAAGCTATGATAATAAATGTTAACAGTCCTTTAAAGTATTAAATTGTACTTCCTTACATTAAATCTCATCTCACTCTCCCTCAAGTTATGTTAATTTTACACCATTCCTTCTTCATTTGCTTTTTATATTATCGTTGTGTCAAGTTAAATTTACTTCATCCTTTAGGTCATACATTACTATAGTGAACAATACCGGTATATAGAGCTGGTTAAAAATGTTTCATTGAGGTTTTTTTTGGTGATTTAAAAAAAAAAATGTTCCCCCAGGTTTTTTGTTGAAATCCCACTTTTTCGGTATAAACCTCCTGCCCCCCCCCCCCCCAAATATTCAGTTTGGGGTTGCCAAAAACAATGTAGGGCATTTCAGTTTTCAATAATATTTTCCCATTTAATTTTCACAGGAAATAAAATCATTTCCCAAACAGCTGTCCTGGTTTCTCTCTCTCACTACCTAACTGATGTTAGCACCCACCATCAAAGTCTTATCTGAACACCTAGTTATATTTCAGATTGAAAGCTGTGGGACTTCACTAGATACTTCACCCTTCCCCTCCTGCCCCCCAGCCTTTCTAAACAGAGATCAGAAACTTGGATGTTAATAATCCCAAAATTTAGGGACTGTCTGAAATCTGAACCTGGAACCAGATTCAAATTTTCCATATGCACCAGCACTTCAGTTACAAACTGTCATGAATTCACAGGGCATGCGATGCTTCCAACCTTTATACAGTCTTTCTAGGAGTATACCTTTCTTAGTGATAGGCCCCGGGGCCTCTGCTTTTATCCAGATCAAGCCTCATGACACTGCTGCTCTGAGCCTGGATCTCTGGCTTCAGCACTTCTCTTTCTTGCTGTAGTTCCTTCAGCATTTCCAAATGAGCTTGAATCCCTGTTGGAGACCTACCCTGTTGGGAGTGGTGCAATCAGCAGACGTTTGCAGTGACAAAACAAGACATTATGTGACAACCCAAATACAGTATTTAGGGACATTGCACATGTCTCTCATCTAGCTTGCCAGCTTTTCCTTGCTTAGTTAGGTGGGCCTGGTAGGCAGACTGCACACCTGCAGCAAACCTTCCTGACCTTGCCCAACTATCCAAGAGCGAATTACCTCCTCGGCTGGGAGAGCAGGATTCTTATCCATCTTCTAACACTCAAGTCCTTTGTCTCAAGTTCCAGTCATGCTGTTTTCACAGGCACTGCCCCTCCAGATTGAGGTAAGGGATGAGTTGTGGTCAAACAGGTAATTACCCATCCACATCCAACAGATCCTCTTGGCCCATAGTTATTAAAAGTTAATGGTCCGGTGGTTGGTCTCCATCAAAGAGCTCCTTTCACATGTGGACAGTTCTTGATAGTCCATTCATACCAACCCGGACATATCTACATGACCCACACCCAGTCAATTCATTGTTCATTCTCCAGTCTCTGGAAAGAAATAAACTCCTTTATACCAAATAAAAATGAGTGGGGAAACTGAGACACATATCCTTTTCATAAAAACAATACAGAAATTTCCCACTTTCTCCACATAAATATCCCAAAACTTTGTGGTATTCAAAAGCCTGACCCCTCAGGATACTCCAAGAGTTATGCCGGGGACCAAATAGGCCTTAAGACTGGAGGAACACAAAGTGACTTTAGATCCTCGTTTGGCCCCTCATCCCTCAGCCTCACTGAGCATATTTCAGATGCTGCTGAGGATTCAATCCTACATATCTGTGCTATTTTGCACATTGCTAGTGTTTCTTTTATACAGGCCTTTGAGGATAAGAATGTTAACACAGTTCCTGACCACATTTTGTATTTTCCTGTTAACCTTTTCAGAACAAAATAATGAGATAATACACAGGAACCCCTCAAACTCAGGGAAGATTCCCGGTACAAGAAGTACAGCTAATTTATTTTTAAGTGACTCACTCTTATTCGTTTGAGACAGCAGAAATCCAATAACATTTGCATATGAACTTCAAGAGATAATCCCCCTAATTTTAAAACAGCGTTCATACTTCTCATATGTCTACACACTGGCAAAATAAGTCACAATTAAGCTTTATGGCAGGAAGACATTAATGGCTTTTAATTTCAGTAACATTATTACTATACTGTTATTTCATTTGCTTCCTTTGCATTTCAGGCAAATATGATTGTTCTTCCATTAAAGCAGATTTTATGGAAATAACAGGCACAAAAGATTAAAAATGCTGTATATCTTTCACCATCCTGTTTGCAGTCAGATCCTGAAATATTAGAGGCACCTATAATATATGTACAGAGCTGATAATGGTTTGAACCTATCAGCAACAGAATAATAAGGCATAATTGCTAAGGAATACTTTGTAAATGTGTAACATGCCGAAATGATTGATGTGCAGTTTTCAGAATCTGGAAGCATGCTAGGTGTTTTCCAAATAACCTGCACAATGACCCTCTGCAATAATTGCTTCCTAAAGAATCACTATTCTTCTAAGAAGTGGTGAGAAAAGAACCACAAGATAAATCAGCAGTCACCGAACAATATGCTGTAATAAAGCATTTATTTAACAATAGATGGGTTAACATTTTTTAAATTTTGGATTGGTGCTGTATTTTATAAAGTACTAAATCTATCCAAGTCAAGACCCGCTAAAGGGGTTTCTTATGATACCTGTGTATATGCCTTTGTTTAATTAGATGTGCCATATTTATTTCTTCAATTTTGATAAACCTGTGGAGGTGAAATGTTATTTGCAGACTCCAAGTGGGCAGGGTTTACTTTCTGAAGTTCTCAAGAGCTGTTACTGGTCTGATGCATCTACCATAAAAGTCAGCGGGAACTGGATTGGATCTTGTTAGGGATCAGCCAAAGGTGTTTGGGAAAACTTTGAGAATACAGGCAGGTAGGGCTTTGAAGGGCTACTTTATGTACTTACTGCAGGGCTAAACGCTGGACCAAACTGTACGCCTGGATACAGACATCTTGAAACTTGGAAAAAGTTCCCATCTGGATCCAAGTTTCATAACAGGCCTGAACTTGCATAATGGGCTGAATCAACCTCACAGATCCAAACACTGCAACCCTTGACCAAAGTTTGGATCTAAAGTCGTAAACACTTATGGGCTAGGATAATGTCTCTCCCTGTGTGTTTGCACAGCATTTAGTACAATGGGGCTCTGATCCAGACTGGGACTTCTGTGCACTGCTGTAAGTTATAACAATGGAGCTGAACTTTACCGCTCAAAACCCAGCTGTGTGCAAAATAAAAGGTCAGATTGTGCCTGTTAGGTACTGTCCCACATTCAGGGTGGTGCAGAATTGCCAAGAGCTCCAGAAGATTTGGCACCCTCTGAAACAGACAGCTGGAGTTAGTTCCCCAGTCTGTCTGCCAAAAGCTCCAGCCCCAGCGGCCGACCAGCAGCGGCTTCTCTAACGTGCCTCTCCAAAATCAGTCAAATTTAAATTCCTGAGCAGGCCCCTGGGTTGAGTTAAGAAACGCCAAATATATTAGAGAAAATAGATGGGTAGAATGTGTGATGTTAGTTTTGATAGCTATGGGCAAAAGTAGGAGAGAGACAGGTGATATAGCAAGGACAGAGTTAGAAAACTGGAGAATTATCTGGTGGTCCAAACTCAAAGGAGAAACAAAAAAATAAAAAGCAGAGTTCACAAACGCATTCAGCATGATTGCTGCTTTAGGTAAGAATCAGTAGAGTCATCTGTATTCCTTGAGAAGAGTGGTTTTCTATCAAAGGAACGTGTGACTTCCTGGAAGTTTCATTGTTTCCACCTGAAAAGCTGTTCCCTGAAACCTTGGAGGAGAAAAACAAACAACCCCCTATCCCCACAAAATCCCTTTGATTATCATCAACTCACAACTAAAACATATGGGTTCTGGATCTGATCTCACTTACACCTGCGTACAACATGAATAACTCCGCTGAAGTCATTGCAGTTGAGTGGTGTAAAAACAAGGGCAAGATCAGAATTTCACTGGTACAGAAGGGGTCCTCTTATTCCCCATCCCACATAAAGTATTTGATAGAATTTATCACTCCATGCAAAATACAGCCGGCAGCCCCATGCCCGCATTAATTATTTTAAAAATATTTTCTTTCATTAAAATGTAGCATATATACAAATGATGTTTTCTCAGAGATGCTGGATACCGAGGATATGCCATTTTGAGATTACATATACAAATTTAGGGTGGTTGAATGGTGTTTAGTCACAGACCTAGAAACTGTATGCAAGACACAAAGAAACATTGGGAGAGGCTGTAGGCATAGTGTTGAAAAAGACTATCACCACTAAGTTTAATAAAGATAAGAGGCAATAAAGACAAATAGTGAACAAACAAGGTAGAAATGAAACTTATCTGTTCCATGTATTTATATTACCTCTTAATAAAATTATGCTGTATCTCAACCAGACATTATGGGCTTGATGCAAGAGTTACTGGGTGAAGTCTTTTGGCCTGTGTTATGCTGGAAATCAGACTAAGGGTAAAATTTTTGAAAGCATCTAAGCGACTTAATAGCCCAAGTCCCATTTTCAAAACTCTCAGCCATTTAGGGTCAGATTTTCAAAGGTATTTAAGCACCTGAAGATGCAGATAGGTGCCTAGTGGGATTGTCAATGGGATTTAGGCACCTAACCTGTTTAGGCACTTTCGAAAATCCCACTGGGCACCAAAATACCTTTGCAAATTTTGCCCTTAGGACTCTAAATCGCATTGATTTAGGTTTAACCCCTAGTGGGCCTGCTACCTATTGGAATTTTCAGCCCTGAGTTAGGTGGCTCTGTGCATGGGGATTGTTAAGTGCTTAAGAACAGGATTTTCAGAAGATGGCCAGCTGAACAGAGAGCCTCTTATGCTAGCCAAGAGTGAAAGGCTGAGAAAAGGGGTGGGGGAGATGAGAGCAGTTTAGGCACCCAAGTGGCTGACCTGCTAAGCCTGGCTGATGGGGCAGAGATAGACACTTCCTTCTTCTTTGGATCCTCAATTGTCAACCCTCTCCTGGAATTAGGCATCTAAGCCAGGTCAGCCACTTAGGTAACCCATGCCGTAGCAGCTGAAACTTTCTCTCTCTCTCTCTCTCCCCTGCTCACGCTCAATAGCTTTCTCATGCTCACCCTAGGTTTCCCTGTTCTCCTAGCTGTCTTGTTGCAGATGCTGTACTGCTCCTCGACCTAGCGGTGGCCTGTATCTCATCCTCCTGCTGTGGGCTATGACAGGAATCAGATCTTAGACATGCTCAGAGCACAGCCAGGGGTCAGGCTCCGAGGGCAAGATAAGTGTTCCCTTGCCTACTTTAAAAGATTCTACTTTGGGGCTTTGGCATGAGCTAGGCTTCAAGCAGCTCATTAGCCATGGAGTAACAGCAGTGCTTAGGCTGCTTTGAAAATGCCAACCAGTGGAAACTTAGGCTTCAAGGGGAGTTTAGGCAAGACTGGAGCTCGGGTTTTGAAAATGTCAGTGGCACCCACATGGTGGATACCAGTGCCTACATCCCATAAATATCTAGCCACAAGTATCTAACTCACTTTTGAAACTATGATGAGTTCCTAAGGCTACGTCCACACTACCCGCCCGGATCGGCGGGTAGCCATCGATATATCGGGGATCGATCTATCGCATCTCGTCTGGACGCGATAGATCGATCCCCGAACGCGCTCCCTTCGACTCCGGAACTCCAGCAGGGCGAGCGGAATTGCGGAGTCGACGTGGGAGCCGCGGCCGTCGATCCCACGCCGCGAGGACGCGAGGTAAGTCGCGGTACTTCGAAGTAAGATACTTCGACTTCAGCTACGCTATTCTTGTAGCTGAAGTCGCGTATCTTACTTCGACATCCCCCCCTAGGGTGGACCAGGCCTAAGTCACTTAAGCAATAGCTACACTTATGGTGGTGTGTAGAGTACAGGCACTACACAGGTAGCTACGCAGTGCAGTGAAAGGGGAGCTGCATTCATACTCGTCACTGTGGTGTGTTAGATACACACCATAGTAAAAGGCTCCAGCTGTCTCCTCTCCCCACTGCTGGAGCCTTTCCCTGCTCCCAGAGCCTTTCGCTGCAGCAGGGAAAGGATCTGGCAGCAGGACACTACACTGCTAACAACAGCAGTGTATAGATGGAAGGCACTGCTTGGGCACGTAGAGAGCTGCGTAGGGTATATAGCCTGTGGGCTGAGGTGTGTAGGGCACTCTATTCTACTCTACCCATCTAAGCCAGGCCTCACCATCTCTACTGCTCTTTATACCTGTGCTAGCTGGGTGTGCAGTGTCTGTACTCTACACACCGATGTACCTTTAGACACTTTTGAAAGTGTTACCCTAGATGAATATAATGGTCACTTATGGCTTTAAAAATCTCTGAAACTAGAAATATATCCTGGTTGGTTAAATAGGCACCTTCTGCTCTATGAGAATTATTGTTGATTATTTGTATTATCATAGTGCCTAGGAGCCTCAAGCACAGGCCAGTATGCCACTGTGCTAGATGCTGTACAAACACAGAACAAACTATCATGTCCTGTACTGAACAGTTAGTGGTTTTCTGATTCTAATGTGGGTCTTGCTATCTGCAAATAAAGCCCGTCATATCATCATGAAGACTGTATAGGGAACAACAGTGGTAGATGTAGGTCAGAGAACATTTGACTTGTTTCCTCAAAAGAGTGTGCAGGAAGAAATTATGCTGGACATTCCATTTCCCTTCAAATAAATATCTCCAGTACACCTGCAAGTGAGGCTGAGGTTATTTTACTAAACCCTAGCATTTGTCTGGTTCACAGTCCCCCAGTTGTGGGATGCATTACCACATTTAATTTAAGGTGATGGGGTGTTTTGAAAAGCCATCTTTCCCCTTTGTTTCAAGCTTTATTTTTAAAATTTTTGTAGCAGCAGCAGCATAAAAACAGAAGAAAACCAGCACATCCTGTGGATTTATTGTACCTAGCCATTTTAAGACAACTGGGATGATTAATTGTTCTCCTTTGCTATATGACTGGCATAACTCTAGACATGAATGGCCAGCGGCAGTCTACAGTGCATGCTGCTGAAAGTGAAATGTCAGAAACCAAATGCCACTGACAAAACATCACTAACAAAAATGTCACGCAACAAGCTGAGTAACCCAACAATCCCCCCACAGTATCATCTAGTTGTGATTAGACTTCCGTGTTGGAATGATCACAACTTAAAATGGGACCGACTTGTTCCTCTGCCCCATGTTAGATGTCTTAATATTATTCCTTTTGTCTCTTACTAAATTAAAACCAGCAAATGTGGGAAAACAAATCTCTTGTCAAAGTCACCTGTAAAAACAGCCCCTCCAGCCAACTTAGCCAAAGGACAATACACACAGCAGCAAGTGCTGCCCAAATTCTTTTCTTGACTCAAGGTTCTTTGTCATTCCAGCATCGGCTTCCAGTAAGAGAGTCTCCCTGTCTCCCCTAGAGATCATTGTCAGATTCAGTATTTCGCGCCCCCCCATGTCTGCCAGGGTACTCAAGGCTGCAATGCCCATAGGGTTTCTTTTCTCACCATTCTGTAGAAGTGTAGCTAGATGGAAAACAGCTTCAATTAAAGCATTAGGGTTTTTCATTTATCCAATTTAAAAGTTCCTTCTGATGCCTGTAGCATCTTGATCCCTCTCAACCCCCCCCCCCCCCCACACACACACACACTCCACCTGGAATGGAGGGAGTTGTATTAAAATGGTTTCACTCCTTTCTCTCTGATAGATCCTTAATGATCATGATGGACAGCTACTCACAAAGTACTGAAGCTGCCCCCCCTACCATCCTTATTCAACATTTATGTCGGACCACTGGTTGGGCTGAGACAGCATTAACTTCAAAGCTACTAGAATGCTAATGGCACGCAGCTCCCCCACCCTCCAAACTCTCATATCAAGTGCAGACAGTTTTGTCTCTGATCTGTTCCAGCATCTAAGGGAAATTGCAAGCTAGATGAAAAGCAGCCTGTTTGAGAGAGAGGTTATGAGTAGGAAGGAGAAAGCACTTTGAGGAACCAAGAGGAGCTATGACCTCACCCTTCATTGCAGTCATTTGTTCTCTGATATTCAAAGTCATGCACAGTCTTAGAATCCTAAGAGTTTATTGCTACTCCCATGCAGCCAGGGCATGTCCCTTACTCTGTGTATGCACAATAGGGCTCTCATCTCTGTTTGGATCTCTAGCTGCTACTGTAACAAACAATATTTTCAATTTTGGTTGGCCTGCTCCCTAGTCATGGCATAGTGAATTGTAGAAGCACATCCCTTTGATGATCGTCACTCTCTAGTAGCTCCCTGTCTGATTTCACATCTGTTACAAGCTGTTCATCTCAAAAGTTGGTAGCTGACCAGGCCAAAGCTCTCAGAAAAGTACCCGGAGATCTTTAATATCCTGAGCAGAGAGGATGTTCATTGTTAACGTCTCATACACGAGACCCCACATATGGTAAAACTACAGAGAAAATCTCTCTCAGAAGGAAGTGGTCTAATCATCTCTGCTAGAACTGGAACCTTTCGTTCTAGAGAATTTTGGTATTTTAACACTGACACAGACTGGGATGAAGGAGGGTCAGAGAGTAGTGGAGGACTGGTACTGTTGAACCTCTATGCAAGTGCTTACAGCACCTGTGAAACACAGCACATTCTATGCATATCATGAGTCTAGCAGGTTGCTTATGCACACATTTGCACAGGTTTAATTAAAACAATGCAAACCCTATGTGGACACTATTCCAGTTAAAGAGCAGCTTCTTTCAGTTTGGTTTGTCACTTTGGAACAGGTCTAATCTAAACCTAAACAAACCTGGTTTAAACCAAATGAGAGAGCCTCCTCAGCCTTTTGCACCAGTTTAACTAAAATCAGTTTAAAACACATCCCTTTAAACTGGTGCAACACTGCACATAGACAAGCACTGGAAATCATTTGAGGGCTAGACCCAAAGCTGAGCACAGATGCTTGGGTGAAAGTGTCTTCTAGCTCCCTTATCAGTTGGTCACTACAATAAGCAAGGCTCAACGTGGGCTTGGAATCACTGGGTGGTAGAAAAGACAGTTACCTTTTCCATAACTGGTGTCTTCGAGATGTGTAGCTCAGGTCTATTCCACAATAGGTGTGCATGCTCGCCACATGCACCGGTGTAGAAGTTTTTCCCCTAGCAGTACCCGTAGGGGAGCGCCCCCAGCAACCCCTGAAGTGGCGCCTCCATGGCACGGTATAAGGGGCGCTGCACGCTCCCCCCACCCTCAGTTCCTTCTTGCCAGACAACTCCGACAGAGGGGAAGGAGGGCGGGATGTGGAATGGACATGAGCAACACATCTCATGCTGAGTGGAGATCGGCCGACCCTTGATGCGTTCAGCCGAGGCGATGAACAGCTGCAAGGACTTTCTGAACAGTTTTGTCCGCTCCAGGTAGAAAGCCAGAGCCCGTCGCACATCCAGCATGTGGAGGCGGCGCTCTTCACTGGACACATGGGGCTTGGGGCAGAGGACCGGCAGGAAAATGGCCTGACCCATGTGGTAGGCGGAGATCACCTTCGGGAGGAACGAAGGACGTGGGCGGAGCTGGACCTTATCCTTATGGAACACCGTGTATGGGGGTTCAGAGGTCAGGGCCCTGAGTTCCGAAACCTGTCTAGCTGACATGATCGTCACCAGGAAGGCTACCTCCCACGAGAGGTGCAACCAGGAGCATGTAGCTAGCAGCTCAAACGGGGCCAGCACCAGGTTCAGGTCCCACTGTGGGACTGGGGGCCTGACGTACGGGAAGAGACGATTCAATCCCTTAAGGAATTGGCCAGTCATAGCATGGGAGAATACCATGTGGCCCCGCACTGGCAGGTGGAAGGCCGATATGGCCGCCAAGTGCACCTTGATGGACCGCCAGGCCCTGGGCCCTAAGGTGAAGGAGGTAGTCCAAAATGAGCTGGATCGGGGCAGCCATGGGGGAAACGCCCCGCTCATCCACCCATCAGGAGAACCGAGACCACTTTGCCAAGTAGGCTTGGTGCATGGAGAGTCGCCTGCTTTCCAAGAGGACGCACTGAACCCCGTCCGAGTACGTCCTTTCCTCCCGGCCTAACCATTGAGCAGCCATGCCATGAGGTGGAGTGCTGCTAGGTTGGGGTGGAGGAGGCAGCCCTGGTCCTGGGAGAGCAGGTCCGGGCGGGATGGCAACGGCCATGGTGGAGCAACCGCCAGGCCCGTGAGGGTCCTGTACCAATGTTGCCTGGGCCATGCCGGGGCAATCAGTAGGACCTGGGCCCTGTTCGTCTATCTTTTCCAGGACCTTGACTATCAGTGGGAACGGGGGGAAGGCATAGAGAAACCGGGCCGACCAGGACAGGAGGAAGGCATTGGAGATAGCGCCCCCCCCCGCTGGAGCAGAACCGGGGACAGCGAGGGTTCTGCCAGGTCGCAAATGGGTCCACCTGGGGAGTTCCCCACTCTTGGAAAAGTCTGTGCACCACCTCTGGGTGTAGAGACCACTTGTGCTGAGAGAACTCCCTGCTCAAGCGATCCACCCACGAGTTCTGGGCGCCCGGTAGGTAGTAGGCCTGTAGGCAAATGTTGTGGGCTATACAGAAGTCCCACAGCCTGAGGGCTTCCTGGCAGAGGGCAGAGGATCAGGCCCCGCCTTGCTTGTTGATGTAAAACATCGAGACTGTGTTGTCCGTGAGAACCCTGACCACCCGGCCCTCCAGGTGCGAGCGGAAGGCCATGCACGCCAGCCACACCGCCCTGAGCTCCTTGACATTTATGTGGAGGGCCAGGTCTGTGCAGACCACAGACCTTGGGTCTGAACGTCCCCCACATGGGCTCCCCACCCCAGGTCCGATGCATCGGACACCAGTTCCATCGATGGGGGCCTGCCTCTGAACAGGACCCCGTGGAGCATGTTCCCCAGGGAGGACCACCATCGTAGGGAGGCGATCACCGGTTCAGGCACAGTAAGGACTTTGTCCATCGTGTTTCTGGCCCGGGAGAACGCCGAGGCCAACCAGAGCTGGAGGGGCCTCATCCTGAGTCTGGCGTGGCGGACCACCTACGTGCACGCTGACATGTGACCCAAGAGCTGGAGGCACGCTCTGGCTGTTGTCACTGGAAACCTTGTGACCGTGTCAATGAGCCCTTTCAGGGTCTCAAACCTGTCTGGTGGGAGGGAGGCTCTGGCCAACGTGGCGTCCAGGCCCACCCCAATAAACTCCATGCGTTTTACCGGGACTAACGTGGACTTGGTGTCGTTTACCAACAGGCCCAAAGTGGCGCACATGGACAGGAGTGCCATGTGATCCCGCACCTGCGACCGGGAGCTGCCCTTGACCAGCCAGTCATCCAGATAGGGGAAGCGACATACACTCTGGCCTGTCCACTGCCCCCAGGGTATTTACAAACGGGAGGACCGTAAATTGGTAGTATTCCTGCCCAACCGTGAAACGGAGGAAGCGTCTGTGCCCCTCGAATATATGGATGTGGAAGTACGCGTCCAGCAGATCGAGGGCGGCGTACCAGTCCCCGGAATCCAGGAGGAAATGATGGAGGCCAGGGAGACCATGCGGAACTTGAGCTTCACCATGTACTGGTTCAGGCCTCACAGGTCCAGGATGGGCCTGAGTTCCCCTTTGGCCTTCGGGATAAGGAAATAGCAGGAGTAGTACCCCTTGCGTTTGAACTCCACTGGAACCACTTCCACCACTCCTAGGCCAAGGAACCGCCCTGCTGCTCCCTGTGGTTGACCGACTCGGCCACCAGGGAGTTAGGGGCAGGGTAGGTGTATAGGTATTCATGCCCCTTGGCGGGCACAAAATACTTGCGTTCTGCTCTCTTAGAGATGGGGGCCAATGAGGCTGGGGTTTGCCACTTGAAATTTTTGCCACCCCTTTGTGGAGAAGCAAGGCCACCCTGCCCGGTACTGAGGCAGACAGTACGTTAAACAGGGAGTCCGAGGGCTCCTCCACCTCCTCTTCCTGGAGGTTGAGGCTTGATGCCACCCTTTTTAATAGTCCTTGGTGGGCCTTAGAGTCCTCCTGTGGGATGGAGTGAGGAGGGGCCATAATCGCCTCATCAGGGGAGGGCGAGGAGGCTGACGCCATACTTTGCGTGTCCACTCCTTCCTTGGAGGCCAGGAGAGGGAGGCCGATGGCCAACTGAGGACTACGTCGGGGGCCACGGTGCCCACTGGTACCATTGTGCTGGCCACAGGGCCCGGTGCCACTGCACCTGCTGTGGCACCGGAGGAGCGGGCTGTTCAGCCTGGCTGGCCTGACCCATCGATGGATGGCTACGAAGAGAGGCCGGGCCGACTTACAACCTGCCACTGTCCCTGGACCAGGAGGAGCGGTGGCGCCGGGAGCGGTGCCAACCCCGAAACTGCGACCTCGACGCGGAGGACCGGTACCGTCGGTAACAGCTGATCAGTGATCGGCTCTGCGATGGCGACTCGCCGGTGATTGATGCCTGGGGCTGCGGGAGGGGTGCCGTGGCGGGGTCCTGGAGAGAAACGATGAACGGGAATGGCGTCAATGTTCGTGTCGCGACAGGCTACGATAGCCCCTCTGAGACGAGGACCTTCAGCGGCATCTGCATCGGTCCCGTTGGTGTTCACTCCTCGAGGTGGAGCGATGCCTGGAGTCTCGGTCAGACGGAACCCAGCCAGATAACCTAGTGGGAGTCGACGGCAACCCACGTGGACTATGCACAGAATGGTTGCTGAGCAGCGAACGGCATCGGGAACGTTCCCTCGACCGAGACCAGTACCGAGTTGGGGGTGACTGCGGAGATTCCAGCAGCGGCTTGCCTCTGGAGTGTGGGGCCAACATTGGCGGTGCTCCTGGTACCGGCATGGACATGACGTCCCGGGCCGCCTGAAGGGCCTCTGGCGTGGAGGGCATCCAGACATCCGGGGAAGCCTGCTCCGACTGGGCCGGGCTACTCCGCTCACCTTGAGTCGGAGGCCTAGAGGCCGATGGGGATCGAGGACTGCCCAACACTGGTCTAGTCTCTGCCCCAGATTTACTCTGGTGCCATGGCGGAGAAGGCCTCTTCTTAGCCTTCTTGGCATGCCCCGGGGACGGGGAGTGGTGCCAACTAGTAGATGGTGCTAGGGGATCGCCGCGCAACAACATCGCAGTGCCCGGTGCCGACTCGGAGCGGCGCGCCGGAGTTGGGGTCAACACCGACTCCATGAGGATAGCCCGGAGCCTAATGTCTCTCTCTCGGTCCAAGGCTTAAATGACTTGCAAAACTTGCAGCAATCGCTGAGATGAGTTTCACCCAAACAGTGTAAACAGCCTGCGTGCGGATCACTCACTGGCATTGGGCGCCTACAAGTGTCACATGACTTAAAACCTGGGGCGCGGGGCATGCCCCAGCCCGGACGCACTAGCTAAACTAAACTAAAACTAATCAAGTACACCTCTACCCCGATATAACGCGGTCCTCGGGAGCCCAAAATCCCTACTGCGTTATAGGTGAAACCCCGTTATATCGGGGTAGCGGAGGCAGGGCTCCAGCGGTGATTTAAAGAGCCCTGGGCTCCCCACAGTGGCTGGAGTCCCGGGCCCTTTAAAGCGCCGCCCGAGCCCCGCTGCCGGAGCCCCGGGGTTACTGTGCTATATGTGAACCAGTGTTATATCGGGTCGCGTTATATAGGGGTAGAGGTGTACTAACTACAGGTCACATACACTGAACAAACAAGAATTCTGGGGACAAGCTACAGCAAAGTTGGAGCAAAGCATTTCCGAAGCACCTTCACTGGCGGCAAGAAGGAACTGAGGGTGGGGGTGGGGGGAGCGTGCAGCGCCCCTTATACTGCGCCATGGAAGCACCATTCCAGGGGTCGCTAGGGGCGCTCCCCTACGGGTACTGCTAGGGGGAAAACTTCCGACACTGGTGCACGTGGCGAGCACGCACACCTACTGTGGAATACACATGAGCAATCACTCGAAGAACAACATGGGTTTGGAAAAAGATGAGATGGACTGAAGACATCTCCTCCCTGATAGAAGAGAGAGGTGAGCGCTATGGGCTTCCCCAATCTACCCATAAACAGTCTGCGCATGTTCCCCTGCAGGATCAGTGTAACATTGTGGACAGAGTTTGAGATAGGCAGATTTATTTTTAATTGCCTGTACTATACATGCTATACTTTTTCTGCAAAACATGTATACAAGTCCACTTTACTATCCCACCATTCATACTCAGCCCAGGTCTACACTAGCGGGGGGAGGGAGGGGGTGTCGACCTAAGATACGCAACTTCAGCTACGTGAATAGCGTAGCTGAAGTCGGCGTATCTTAGGTCAACTTACCTGGCCGTGAGGATGGCGGTGAGTCGACCGCTGCCGCTCCCCCATCGACTCCACTTCCGCCTCTTGCGAGCTGGAGTTCCGGAGTGGACGGGGAGCGCGATCGGGGATTGATTTTATTGTGTCTACACTAGACGCGATAAATCGACCCCCGATAGATCGATCACTACCCGCCAATCCAACGGGTAGTGAAGCCCTGCCCTCAGTCATCATGAGCATCACATTATAAACTAGCCTTACTCCCCCCCACTTTGTGACTGGTGACTGTAGTTGAGTTGAACAGTAACTTGAAACAGAAATAACACGCCATACTATTGGATCTACACAGAAGGATCAGGGAGACACTTCACTTACTGCAATTTGAGATCTGTCACTAACATACAGCTAAAATGATCTAACTTGTAAAAGGATCTAGGACATCTTCCAAGCTCAAAGCTAGGCACAAGGCCAAATCAAGCTGCTTTGGGGCTTTGCATGCTAGACACAAAAACAGACACCTCTGCACCCTGCTCTCCTTCACCCCAACTCCGTATTTTCAGAACCTGCCGCCATTAACTCTTGGAACAGTTCCTCCACCTTGCTCCAGCTAAGTGATGTGAAATGAAAGAAACCTCCCCCCACCCCCCAAAAAAGAGAAAGGGCCATTTGCAACAAGAAGGTTGCCTGTGCAATAAAATGTCTCCATGATATGTGGTATTTTTTGGAAGGCATAGCTCACAGTGACCTTTCAAACTGGGCAGTGTCAGTGTAGAATGCAGCTTACATCTATAACAAGAAGTTATTACACAGGAAACAGAATGAAAAGTGGTGGGTGGGGCCAAGATAGTGTCCTCCATCTTAAATCTTCAGAGCATGGCAGAAACTAAGGGCAAGTCTACACTGCAAATTGCATTGGCGCAGCAGCACCAATGCAGCTGCGCTGCTGTAGTGCTTCTGGTGAAGACGCTCAAAGCCAACGGGAGAGAGCTCTCCTGTCAGCTTCATAATTCCATGAGAGGCGGTCGCTACGTCAAGCAGGAGACGTTCTCCTGCTGACATAGGGCTGTCTACACAGGGGACTAAGGTTGGTATAACGACATCGCTCGGGGTGTTGATTTTTCACACCCATGGGTGATGCTGTTATAGTGAAGTAAGAGTATAATGTAGACCTGGCCTCAGTGTCTAAATACAGTTTATAGCACTATCAGGCCGTATTGGAACCCTGCTCTGACAGCTCTCAGTCCAGGAAAGGATTTTCCATCCCGCTACTTGACTTTGCTGCTGTATTTCCCCCTCTTCTTTAAGTCTACAGTACAAGGGACAAAATCTTCCCAAAAGCAACAATTTTCAGACTATGGCTCGTAAGTAATTGCTATAATATCTACTAATTACTAACAAAACACAAAATTTAATATTTTCAAAGTAAATGTGATAAATAGGACTTACTGCTAGCAGGGAAAAACCTCTAACATTCAGCCACCAAGTATTCTCAATAGCAAAAAGTACCCTCTCTGCTGCAAGTATTAAATGAGATTAAGTAGACATTAAATTATAATATAAAGTGATTTAATCACAGCAGCAAGAAAACATTCTCCTAATGTGAGTTTCAAGATTATTTTACCATGAAAACCGGCTAACATATTTAATTTACCTCTGTTACCAAGTCAACATTCTGGGGATGCAGAAAATCTAAGTAAGAATTGAAATCTTCTATGTCATTCCCTGGTAGAAAAACAAGTGCACACAAGACCTGAATTTCTAATGTGTGGAGAAAAAAACAAACAAACAAACCAAAAAAATCTTTCAAACTTCTTTATACATCAGAATGAAACAGCAACAACAATCAAAAGGGCACAAGCTCATTGTTACCCTTGCACTTCACTTTTAAGGGATGACAAAAAATGTAGGACTTTAGGGTGCAGTCCTTATTCAAACAAGACAGACTTCTATAGAAAATGTAAGGGTTGCATCATCAGGCCTAAATCTTTCAAAATGTCACATTCTGAGGTCTGTCTATAAATGTGAACAAACCTGGTAATGCCTCATTTTCCCATTTATGAGATTTTGACCTATTTTACTTGCCCTGATAAGTCACTCAGTATTAACAAGTGTGATTTTGTGAATACAACTGAAGCACATATCTAGAGATAATATAAAACATAAACACACAGGACTAAATTGATCTTGATGAAGGTGTAGCACAGGGTCTTTAAGATAAACATTATATTGATTGTGACAAAATTATAACTGATAGATGTGGTTGCAGATTGTGTGCAAATATTTTCCTTGCTTTTTGTTCTCCACAGAAGGCCATCAGTTACCAGTTTTAGGACTAATATAAAAAAAAGACGGTACTGTATTTCCTGTGAAAAACTGAACAAAATGGTTTCACTGATATTTTTGAGGAAACAAATCAAAATGAAATTGTTTTGATTTGATTTTTTGGGTTACCCCAATCAAGTTTTTCAGTGGGGGGAGGGGGAGAAATGAAAAAAGGATTTCTATTCAAACTGAAATATTTTTTATTAGAATTGGATAGATTGAAGGAAACAAAATGAATATTTTTGTATTTTTTGAAAAGCCATTTTTAATTAAAAAATTCAAACCAGCTCTGTTATTAACCCACCTTAGTTCTGCCTCCCTCCTTAATATAGAAATCCCGTAGCTTCATAACATTCATACATTACTGTGTCAAAGTTCGCTCCAACTTACAACCTGGAACCCAAACTAAAATCTACCCAAGGTGTCAGTGTCCAGACAGACCTGGAACTGAAGATCAATTATTTGTATTGGGGTAGGGCTTACAGGTCCCAGTCCTGTTGTTTCATGTGCTGTATTGGCATATTGGAAAGATGGCCCCCTGCCTCAACAAGAAACAATAGTGGATAAAAACAAATAGCAGTGCAAAGTAACAATGGAATAGCTGCAGCTTTCTCTATCAACTGGACAGTAGTTGCCAAGAGGCATAGAGGATGGCACTTCTCTATGATTAAGGATAGGAAGCATCCTCTCCTCACTAAGTGAGACATTTATAAGTCTTATCAATAGTGGCACTTATGCCATACCACTTGCTTTAAGCAGCCAAGATGGGTCAGGATTGGAAATGTAGGTGGCTGGCCTGAAGTAAACCAGATGACTATGGGCATCCACATTAGAAACAGTCTAAAGCAACCAGGGCAGACAGCTCATTAATCATCTATACAACAGGTCTGAGCACACCAGCCACATGCCAGCCTAGATCACCCATAGAGAACATAGATTTGCCAGTGTGGTTAACCAACAAAATTATAAACCTACCTAATAGCATGAGGCCGTCTGGATTAAACAGGACTGTACACCACCTAAAGGGGCCAACCTGGCCTAAGGCCATGTCTACGCTTACTGGTAGATCAGCACTGCTGCGATCAACGCAGCAATGTCAATTTAGTGAGTGTAGTGAAGACCCACTAAGTTGATGGCAGAGTCTAGCCTAGCACTCCAGCTCCCCGAGAAGAGTAAGGTAAGTTGGCAGGAGAGCATCTCCTATCGACACAGCACAGTGTAGACACTGCGGTAAGTCGACCTGAGCTATATATGTTATTTACGTAACGGAAGTAGCGTAACTTTGGTCAACCTACTGCGGTAGTGCAGATCAGCCCTTAGTCACAGTTCTTTGTAAGTCTAAATAGGTGTCTGGTACAGAAGACCAGACTTCATGCTGCTCTCCTGTCTGTACTCCATTTAATTAATCTACTAGAAGTCACTGTTCAGTATTACAGTGCCCTCCAGATCAAAGAAACAATGGGGTTCAATGAGTGGCCAGAATCTCAAGAGTCCCTTCTAATAGCTCACCTTCTCATAGTATACTATCAATAACCGGATTGACTGCCTTTCCCAACAGGAGAGGCAGACAACTAGATTGTCTCTTTTCCTCCCACTAAACAGGAATCTTAAAAATTACCAGTATAGAGGTCAGAGAAAAAAAATTCTCTTTCAATATTTCTCAGGGTACAATGTTAACCTCAGCATCAGTAAAAGAAACCACAAGGTGCAATAGTCAATATTAACGTTGGAGTCTATATTGAAATAGATTAACTCTGGTGCTGATATAGCAGTGGGATATCCCCTGCATTGAAACACAGTGAGGAGATGATAGGCCTATCCAAAAGGGTGACCCAAGAATCCAAAATATCCAAACCAGATACAAAGACAAGGTCAAGGAAATGGCCAGTTTTATGGGGGATCCTCCTTGACCTTCAGAGTACAGTTCAGAGAGTCCATCACTTCCAGTGAGACACACACGGGCTCATTCAAGCTCACATCCACATGCATATAGCGCTGGGGGATTTTTCAACAATTTGTGTGGATTCCAACAGAAGTGCTCACAGCAGTTCAGATAACTTACCTGTTAAATCATCCCTAAAACTTGGTGGTCTATATACAAGCAGAATGATACATTTTACCCCTGCCACAGCAGTACGGTTAACAGCCATATGCTTGGGTTAGCATATATAGTAGCCCAACTGTTGAACTGGAAACTGGGTGCAGTTAATGGATCACCAAGTACCCAAATGAAAGCAGTGTGGAAAATTGGACATGCAGCATCAACCAGCAAAATATCAGTAATATGCACATATTAGATGGGGACACTCCCTGAAATATGTTCTATTCCAGTTGAAGATGATTTGAAGAGCTCTGTGTAGCTCAAAGCTTGTCTCTTTCACCAGCTTCAGTGGGTCCAATAAAAAAAAAAAAATTTGCCTCACCCACCTTGACTCTCCCATTCCACCTAAGCCATTTCAGTACTTCTCAATGAAGGATTTGTTTAAAAAGCTTAAAATGAGGCACCTGCTACCAAACCCAAGAATTAAAAATTCCTTTATGGAGTGTCGGCTAATGGATGTCTTCAAACCCATTATATCCCAGCTCCCTTTCCAATCCAGTTCATCCATCTTGTAATGACCCACTTGCCATTCCCCATTAACAAAAACAAAAAACCCATAACGACAAAACTCCCCTATATCCAAAACTCAACTCAGAAAACCAGGAGTTAGCACTGAAGGCAATTACATAAGTGTATGGAGGGGCGAATAAATCCCAGGTGTCAGCAATAAACTGAAAAATGATACTCCTCAATAACCACACTATTTGCCGCCCTCGAACACCGAGTTCTCCTAACTTTGAAGACACCCCTTTAGGAAGATTGCATTAAAAATACCTAAATTATTCTGATGTGCCATTTATTATATGCAATTTTATTTCTACACCTTGGTCACAATAGGAAAGCTATATTTTATCATTCAATTTGTTGGGAAAACAGCTCAATGGTTTAAGGGGATAAAAGAAATAATGCTACTTAGAAGGATTCAGTCAGACGCTGCTTTTTAGCACTGCTGATTTTAACGGAAGGAGGGCCATTATTGTAGTAATAGTGTACTTTTGTAGAGGCAAGGGATTAAAGCAAAGTAAAACTCCTGGTGGGGGCAGGGTGACCACCTCATGCTGTTTTTTATTTCCCTGGCATTCTTTCTGCAGTTTAATAATCGCTGGTTTCTTGAAGATACAACGTCAACATTATCAAGCAAGGAAAGAAAAACCCAGAAGTTTCACATTACAAGACAGATATTAGAGGAAATGTTAGAGTGGCACATTGATCTTTTTGTAATATTCTCATGATATAAACATGATAGGAAGAGAACAATACACTAGGACAGGAATATGTAATCTCTCTTGGTACTGTATTTATTAATAGTATCACCCAAGTACCTACAGTGCTTTTCATTTAGCAATTTACAAATATTAATAAATCCATAAAAGGCCCTTGTGAGGCTTGAAAGTATTAGCTCCATTTTACAAACAGGAACATTGAAGCAGAGAGATTAATGACCTGATTTTCAGATAGATGGATGCTCAGTACCTCTGAAAATCAGACCATAAGTATCTTGTTCAAGGCCACAATGAGAATCCATTTTAGAGCCAGGAATAGACTCATAAGCTCCTGGCTTTCAGTCCTTTACTTAGACAACTACACCTTTCCTCCCATAAACCAGGAATGTTAAGAATTGCTAGCAAAGAGGTCACAAAGTAAAATCTTTTCCCTCTTCAATACTGCTCAGGGCACAACTATATTAAGTTGCTAGGTTAGACATTTAACCATTGTTTTTTAAGTCAAGTTCTGTAAATAAAGCCTATAATTTGGATAAATTTGGACAAAAGAATTTTTACCACCACTGAGTTCCTTAATCGGCCAGTTTTACAGTTAAGTTAGTCAGTCTCCTCAGTTTATAAATAACTGCCTAAGATCATATAAAATAAGTACATTTAAATGATATAATTAAACAGCCAATAAGTTTACTCATTACTCAATTTATTGGACGAAACAAAAATAAGTTTGCACATCTTTGCGTAACCTAATAAAGAAATTGGAACATTTGAAATATATTAGTTTTTCCAATAGTTTTAACTTCAATCTTGGGCAAGGCCTTTTTCTTCTTGTTTTAGGATTCACGTTTCAGTAATACATATGCTCCCATTACTGCCAAAAGAGCATACTGTGAAGAAAACACACAGAATTATTATAGTTCTGCCTTCTAAAAGATTTGATACAGTTAGATGCTATTTTAGAGTAAGTCTCTGTTCAGCGTTAACAACTCTTGGATTGGCTTACAACTGTAAGAATTAGACATATTTGGGATGCTATTGGCACATGAAAAACAGCTTCAGCTGATGAATAGTTTATTCTTATTTTTATTTCTATAATTATCAAAATTATAAATGTAAATCTTAGATCAGGGGTAGGCAACCTATGGCACGTGTGCCGAAGGTGGCACACGAGCTGATTTTCCGTGGCACTCACGCTGCCTGGGTCCTGGCCACCAGTCTGGGGGGCTCTGCATTTTAATTTAATTTTAAATTAAGCTTCTTAAACATGTTAAAAACCTTATTTACTTTACATACAATAGTTTAGTTATATATTATAGACTTATAGAAAGAGACCTTCTAAAAATGTTAAAATGTATTACTGGCACGCGAAACCTTAAATTGGAGTGAATAAATGAAGACTCGGCACACCACTTCTGAAAGGTTGCCGACCCCTGTCTTAGATCATAACACTAAATATGCATTGTAATTACATGCTTAATTACACATAAATGTGAGCCGATAGGTTAATTGATTAAATGTTACTTAATTGACTGAAAACAAAAAAGTCTACATGAAAATATGCCATATGGCTAATTTTCCCTGTGGTAACCAAATCCATATATACACATTATCAGTTAACTACGTATTTTACTTAGGTGTAGAAATTGCTCCTTTATCATGTAAATACCAAATTACAAGCCCTAACAAGTTAATGTTCAAAATAATGTTGACTTACCTTAAATTTTGGGTAGTCATTCATTATTATGGTAACCATCCCAACATAAGGCAAAAAGCTAAAGCAGACAAATGTGAAATAATTTCAGAGTTAGAGATACCTAAATATTTTCCAAAATATACATGTTAGAGCTAGACATTTAATTGAAAATGTATGTTCCATATAGCAAGAGCTTTAAATTAGTATTGCTCCAAAGAGCATGTATTTGAAATACAACCTAAGAAAGTGTAATGTGGACCTCTCTCTCTCTCTCTCTTAATCAAGGCTTCATCCTTCTGCATATTACTTAAAACTCAGTAAGGTAGTCAAAAAAAGAAAATACGATTGACAAGGTTTACACGCCCACCTTCTTATACAGCTGCAAAAGCAACAGTCTACCATTGGTGAGTGATGTAACTTAAGTTCTAGTAGTTCACTTTTCATATTAGGGCTTAAAAACAGTTGATTTTGAATGCTGAGATAATGACTGAAAACTTCCAGCAATACCAAAGGATTTCCTCAAAAGAGGCATTATCTATAACGCCAGGAAAAAACAACTCTGTGGCAATGGCAAGCCAATTTCTGGCTGTTCTGAATAAGGCAAATCAATTCAGAAGAGTGGGTGACACTTGACATGAGAACTCTACTTCCACCAAGAGTTTTCTTGATGGCCCAAAACACAGCCAGGACTCTTGGTCTGGCAGACACTTAGTGACTGATCCGAAGTCAACTGAACTCAATGGAAGATCTCCCATTGACTTCAGTGGACTTTAGGTCAGGTCCTTATGTAGCTTTAAGTAAATAAGGTTCCAAATAAGAATAGTGAAATAACCATAGACCTTAACACTCCGCACCACTGCATATTTTTGACTGAATATTTTGGGAGTCTTTAGGGAAGTTCTCAGGCAGTTAGTATTCTGACAAAGAGCTAATGTGATTCACCTGAAAGATAACTAATTCTCGAGTTGGGTTTGTCTCTTTATGATCAGAGGATTTGATATAGTATTAATCCCTGTGCTTCTACCAACATTGATCTCAACCTAGAACTCAAAATACTTTCTAGCATGTACTTTCTGTATTACTGAGGCAGGAAAAACATAGAAAAGAATTGCTTACCCTCTCGCTCTTCCAACAACATCCTTCTTTTCTAGCCAATTCTGACCTTCTTTGTACAAGCCTCTATCATCAACTTCATTATTATCACCCTTAGTCAGAAATTTGATGTTTCCATTTTCTCTGGAAGGCAACAGGGTGACAAATTAATTTCCACTTCATTTACAACCTCATTAATTCATATTTGCAAAGGACATTGAAGATGAAAAGTAAAATACTATAAGATTAGATACCAATCTGTACACCCAGTCCTACTTGTTTAATAAATATCAAGGCATTTATGGTTTTCACTGACAGATTTAGTAGATATAACAAAGTTTTTACATCAACCATTCAACATTAGAGAGATGTTTTCCACCAGATACAAGTAGGTATTTGATAGCAGCCTTCAACTACCTGAAGGGGGGTTCCAAAGAGGATAGAGCTAGAATGTTCTCAGTGGTGGCAGATGACAGAACAAGGAGCGATGGTCTCAAGTTGCAGTGGGGGAGGTCTAGGTTGGATATTAGGAAAAACTATTTCACTAGGAGGGTGGTGAAGCACTGGAATAGGTTACCTAGGGAGGTGGAGGAATCTCCATCCTTAGAGGTTTTTAAGGCCCGAACTGACAAAACCCTGGCTGGGATGATTTAGTTGGGGTTGGTCCTGCTTTGAGCAGGAGGTTGGACTAGATGACCTCCTGAGGTCTCTTCCAACCCTAGTCTTCTATGATTCTATGTAACTTCTATTAGCATCAACAGCAGTTATATGCATGTAAAGCCCTACATATTTACAGTAAAGTATACAGTTCTAAAATACTGAAAGTGGCCCTATCAAGAAAAATGCACTATTGATTTTGAAAAGGTCTAGGGTGTGTGTGTGTCTGTGAGAAGGATGAAGAATGCAACAACATCCAGTGAAGTATCAGATATATTGTCTATCAGGGGATTAGAGGATTGATCTTACTCCCAATGAAGTTAACAGAACTTTAATCATGTGTTCCACTGAAGGGAGGGTCAGACCTTGTATCCTGCCTCTTGGTAGCAGCATGGGCTTGATAGGTATGCACTAGGTAATTTACATCTTTAACTTCCATGCTCTTGTTCAACTCACCACCATGGTTAACATAGATATTATATGCTATTTCAAAGATAAAATGGCTCTATCATATTCCTTTTTGATTAAAAGAAATATTGATGCGCTTTTAAATCTGGAGAAAGGGTACAGCTACATAAAAATCAAAACACGGTTAATAAAATAGCAAGACTGCACTGGAAACACAGAGCCACATAAAAGTTATCTGCTAAGTGCTACAATTCTTTCCATCCAGGCTGAATCACAGTTATGTTAGATCTGTATCATTTTGCAAATGATAAAAGACTGGTATATTGCAATTATGTTTTGTTTAAAAAAGCATATGAAGCACTATCGAGCTACAAGGGGCTTTCACTGCGTTTCATGGAGACACTACTCAGATGCAAGACCTTTAAGGAACATCCAGGTGCTACAGAAGTTATATTGGTGATTCAGTAGGTGGCACTCTTCCCTCCCAGATAGAACTGAATCAATGCCAAGCACAGCATTACGGAGGACCATAGTGTTATGGATACCAACTTTCAGACAAGACACAAAACTGAAGTCCTGACCACTTGTGGGCATCAAAAAGCCCTTGATTCTTTTTGTAAAAGCAGGAGTCTTAAGCCCAGTGACTTGGCCAAATTTGATTGTGGATCATTATATTCTGCCTATCTAAATGTTTCCTGTAGTTTCAAATGGAAAATATATTTTTCGCTTTGTCCTGAATGTTGCATATTTGCTGTCTGCTGTTAAACAGCTCCCATGTTTCACCCTAGAGATGGCTTTCACTTCAGCAGTGGGTGAAGTGATATCATGTATAGTTGAAGTGTATATAAAGCACTTTGGATCAGGATTAAAACAAATGTGAAATGATTAACTTTACAACATTCACAATGGCATGTAATTGCTCAACCTGCTTCTACATGGATTTATAGAGATATTAAGACTGAAAATAAAAGAAAATATACTGCTTTATCTGGTGAACTCTGTGGTCTTCCAGAAAACTGTCTATCATAGAATCGTAGAAATGTAGGACTGGAAAAGATTGTAAGAGGTCATCTAGTCCAGCCCCCTGCAATGAGGGCGGACAAATTAAACCTAGAACATCCCCGACAGGTGTTTGTCCAACCTGTTCTTAAAATTTCCAACGATGGGTATTTCAGAACCTCGGCAGGTAACCTATGCCAGAGCTTAACCTATACAAAAGCTTATAAAAAGCTTTTCCTAATATATAACCTAAATTTCCCTTGCTGCAAACTAAGCCGATTCCTTCTTGTCCCATCTTCAGTGGACATGGAGAACAATTTACCATCCTCTTTATAACAACCTTTTACATATTTGAACACTTATCAGGCCCCCTTCAGCCCTCTCTTTTCTAGACTAACAAGCCTAATTCTTTCAACCTCTTCTCTGGAGAATTGAAATCTGACCTGCCCCAGCACCAAACTACGAGCTGAAAACCACTCGGCTGCACTGGGAAACAGATCATACCTTAGCGTAAAGGGGGTAAACCTCAATCTCTGCCTGTGCATTGCTTCCTCCCAGTCATTAAAACCTCTCCCAGGGAAGATGTGCTGCCAACCCCACAGCACAATCCTACCAAACTGACTGTCACCTCCATTGTACAGGCACAAATCCTCCCACATCTGAGACAAGGAGAAAGCCTTTTGATTTTTGTCAGAAGCACAAGGCATGTTGGCACTTGAGCCCTGCTGTGTATTAAAGACCTGCTCCACTTTGAGGCAGTGGATTAAGCAGTCAGTTTGCAGCTCCTTAGACCTAGGGAAAAGTTACCCTTACAGGTACAGGCTACATTAGCTGCCCTGCAGCAGCCAGGCATGCTGCACAGCTTTCATACTTCCACAGAAACTTTGATGTCTTAGGCTATGTCTACACTAGCACTTTTGTTGGTAAAACTTTTGTCAGTCAGAAATGAAAAAAACCCACCCCCTCGACAGACAGAAGTTTCGCTGACGAAAGCGCCAGTGGGGAAAACGCTATGTCGGTGGGAGATGCTCTCCTGCCCACATAGCTACGGCGCTCGATAGGAGTGGTTTAATTATGCCAGCTGGAGAGCTCTCTCCTGCCAGCATAGAGTGGCTACACAGGAGACCTTACAGTGGCACAGCTGTAGCAATACAGCTGTGCCACTGTAAGGTCCGTAGTGTAGACATAGCCTAATTGTGCTTAGGGATGTGTGGAATCAGCGCCTCCATTGCCCCACCCCCTTTCCAGCTAGCATCACCCACATCTGGGAAGGGGGCAGGATAAAGGTGATGGTGCTGTGGCTTGTTTTGCCTTACAGAAAACCTTCTCTTATTCTTCCCACTACCAGGTGCCTTCCAGAAGGTCACGCTGAATTTTAGGCAGTTATTCAAATTAAAGAAGGTACTTGGATATATGAATATCTATTAAAAAAGGCTAAAGAATGGACCTTTCAACTGGAATAATAAGTTAAATAGATATGACGTGGGGGGAAGAACCACCAACATCTTTAGTTCACCTTGTATCAACTCACAGACGGACAACTGGATCAACACCTGCAGCATCAGTGGAAGATTTCTGCTGTTATGGAGTTAGGATATAAACCACTTACATTCTTTTTGGAAGAAGTTGTCCATCATATACAAGGATATGGGTGTCTGCTTTTTTACACATCACTCTTCAGTTATTCCCTTTAAATGTGTCAGATAACATTTAAAGGTAAAACACATCCATCTGTCAGTAGCTCTATTATTGTTTTTAATAATGAATCATCTTTGGGATTGTCTATTATTGTACAATAGGAAGAAAGAATAAAACTTTCTTCATTCATTTTGGGTCAAATCTGTATTCTGACAAACTCCATTTATCGATGGGGATGGATTTGACAGAATTGTAAATGAATTCTTTATACTGCTGCCTTCACTCTACCGTTTTTAAAGATTAAGACTTGAAGGCTCATGCGGTAAAAGTCACTCTCCTAGTAACAAAAGCCCCAATTCTACAACAAACACTATGCAGGTGGGCCCCTAGCCCCACACAGAGACCCAGGATCAGGGCCTTTGTTATCAGAATAGTCTTTGGGTGTGTACATGTACCTACACTGAAGTCAGTGGAACTTCACTCAGGTACAGGGGTCTGCCTGAAAGGAGCCTATTGCAGGATTAGAGCCAAAAAATGTTTCTTTAAATACTGGAAATAAGGTTTCTCTTCCAGTGTACCATATTTGCCATTTTCAGGAGACAGTATTAAATTAGAACATAGCTGAAAACACAGCAAAGCAAAAGCATACTTAAAAATAATAAAAAAAAGTTTAATTACTTTTCATGGATTTTGATTACTCTGTGAACTATTGGAATATCTCTGCCTTCAACTTTAAAAACAACTATTTCACCAGCTCTAATAGGGTCTTCTTGGAAATTTGTTAAGAACAACAGGTCTCCTCTATGAAATGCTGGTTCCATACTGCCACTACAAACAAACAGAGAAAGGTTATACGGGAGGTATAATGATGTATGCAAGATGAACTAAAAAGAAAAGTAAAAACCATATTTAATACCTATACACAAATCTGTGATTTTAATTGATGCCTGAGTTTTGCCCTTTCATTAACAACACTACTTTTAAAAACTATAAAAAGCTATTTAAATGTGACCTGCCTCTGAAAGATCCAAGTGACTGATCCTGTGAAAAATGAAACCCCAGTCTCAAAGAACAAGCTAACAGATTGATTTCATTAAATAGGTTCTATGGAAAAATATTTAGTACTGTCTGCTATAATGAAGAATAAAGGTTTTACCATAGTGGATCAGACTTTTGGTCCATCAAATCTGGTTAACGTGCCACCAGCAAAGCAGTGGCCAATACCTTACGTTTCAATGACAGGCCAAAAAAATACCATAATATATTACGAAGCAAAGCTGTACATAGAAAGGGATAATTCCTGCAGGTAAGTCTCATGCTTATGGAAGCAGGATATCTGATTATTAATCTTCAATTGCATAATTACATATCAGAAAAATTTACAGCCATTTTTCAAAGCCAGACACAGTTTTTGACTCAGTGGCAGCAACCTACCGGAGATAAAGGCTACAGATCCTATTTCCAATCTCTTGAACAATGTAGAAACATACATTTGCCAGTGTAACTCTAAAATTTACACTGGCTTGATATGAAAACATTTTGTTTTAAAATTTGAGATTAGTTTGTTTTGACTGCAGTGCTACAAAAGCAGGGTCACCTCTCGAATGCTTTGGGTGGGCACCCCAGAAGCAATGAAGGATTCCAACATATATTTACATGGTTCATAAAATAATATGGTGCTTTACAGCTGTATTACTCCACTGCTCATGGAAACAAGATCACAATGTCGGTTGGTCAAAAGCTAAGAAGATATTTATGTACAATAAAGTTGTACAGGATCTGATCATGGAGAAAACAAATTTCTCCAGTAAACTTAGCATCCTTTGCAAAATAGCTTAATCGAAAATGGATCTTAAAACAGATATAAGTATTACATTAAATGTAGTCATTACTGAGAGAGGTAGAAGCAGCGCAGACATTTATAAATAGTTGTCCAGAAAAGGAGTTTTGCCACAATTACTGCCCACTCTAATATCAATATAATGTGATAATAAAAAATCTGAGTGAGAAAGATGCCATTTTGATGGTGAAAAACGTAGAGAGGCAGTTGACAACTCTGAATATTTATAGCTAATATATATTATCTTTAAAGATCTTTTCAGCAGGCAAAATATGCCACAATTTAATTAGCTTCATAAGGCAATTCTCCACTGGAGCTAACATTTTCACACCTGGTCCCTACATTGGGGTTCTGCTCCATGACTAGGCTTCCTAGGCATCTGGGAATATAATAATAAAGTTCGGCACCTTTTCCATATTCAGGCATATAACAAAAACATCTGGACTTTCAAAGGTGCTAAGCACCCAGAGCTGTCACTGACTGCAAGCACATGGCAGGCCATGTTTTATTTAGATACCCAAATATGGATTGAGAAGCCTAACTTTAGGCACCCCAGTTTGAAAATGTTGGTCTGGGTGCTTATTTACCCCTGCGATAATATTTTACTATTGGATAACAAATAATTTGAGGTATATTTGCACCAGAAAAAAGTTAAGTTCTATTGTTATAACAAAACAAGTAGTGATTTAAACAGACATACCTGAGTACCACAACAATAGGGCTTTCACTTCCCGTGATGACAATCAGACCTTTCCATATCATAAGCGCAGAAGACACAATCATGGCAAAATTTAATACTTGGTAATATATCTGCAAAGACACAAACAAACCAAGCCACCCCCCCAAAAAAAATAAAATTGTCCAGTTAACAAGTACAGACTAGAGGTACAAAAGCAGAAATCCCTGCTACAAACAGGTTTTCATTAACCTCACTATTTTAATGTGGATTTCCTTCACCAGAGTCACACCTAGGCACTATGAAAGTTTAACCAACTCTTAACCTATTTTATTATGCAAAACAAAACTATGTGATGTATGAAACATGAATGTTTTAGGTACACAACGTAAATACATATGGTAATTTCCGGTATTTGGAACACCTCTGAAACCAGAAAACAAAACTGGTATGCTTTTCTTTAAAATAAATGTTGTGCATTAACAGTCATGATAGTGGTACAATGGTCTTGACACAAGCATACTAAAGTAGACTAGGGCCCCATTGAAGTCAATTGGAATTTCACCACTGACTTCCATGGAGCCAGGATTGCACCCCGGGATGACATCCTCACCCCTACTCTGGTCTCCTCTTTATGCCACATGAAAAGGCCAGAGCAGCATAAAGGAGCCCTAAAAACCCCATAACCAACTGGGGGAGGATTCCCCGGGCACAGGCAAGGTGGTAGACAGCAGCAATGTAGCTTCCTGAGGACCCCTTGCAAGCCCTGGAGTAGGGGGGCATGTGGTGGGCAGGGATGAGGGCATGTCAGGGAAGGGCCTGCAGCACAGTGGAAATTTGAGCAGCAAAGCAGTCCTTAGAGCAGCCTGGGGAGGCTCCTGTAACTCAGACAACCCCAGGGACAATAAAGGATCAGGAGGGCAAGATGGTGGCTTAAAACCATTTTAACCCCTACCTTGCCTACGGCTGCAAATTTTGTGCTTCACTATACTGCACTGCACTGAGGGATAGCTCAGTGGTTTGAGCATTGGCCTGCTAAACCCAGGGTTGTGAGTTCAATCCTTGAGGGGGCCACTTAGGGATCTGGGGCAAAATTGGTCCTGCTAGTGAAGGCAGGGGGCTGGACTCGATGACCCTTCGGGGTCCCTTCCAGCTCTATGAGATAGGTATATCTCCATATATTATTATAACACAATCTCAGACCTTGTGATTAAAGCCTCAGTTCTGCACTGTGACCTGCACGGGTGGACTTCTGAAGCCACACAGAGCCCCAGTGAGGTCAATGGGGCTCTACACAAGTACTTATCCTGGGGGAAATCTGGACCAAAAAATTAGAAATTCTGCACACAATATTTTAAAATTCTGCATATTTTGTCAAAATAACACAATATAATCAGGCCAGTTTCAATTATTTTGGTAATTTATTTCAAAATACCTGTCAACAAATATGGCTGTAACAATACAGACAACATAAAAGATTCAAGAAATGTTTTTTGACAAATAGATTCTTTACTAGGCATATGAATACAGAATTCTGAGTAATAATTCACTTAAACTACAGTACAAAAACATATTTTCCACACCACTCAGAAGCAGTGCAAAGACTTGGGAGTCGGGGATAACAGAGGAGCTGAGGAAGCTGGAAGTAATTGCTGGGAAGAAGCCTGGGAGTGAACCGGAGGGCTGTTGCGTATGGGTGGGAGAAGTATGGAACAGGTTGGGGTTTTTTTTTCCAGGGAGAGAATGGTTAGGGAGTTGGGGAGCTTCCCCCATGCAGACCCTGGCTGACCCCTAGCCTCTCTCATTCAGTCAGGCACATCTGCCCCTGTCCCCATGTGTCCCTGTACCCTCACTCAGCCACCCCACGAACCCTATGTAGCCCTGCACCCCCACTCCCATTCCACCCCTGCCCCAGTTTGTCCTCCCCACTAACCCTTCTGAATTCAGTCTGTGTGAGCTCCCAGCAGTCCCATGTGCCCCTTGCTGTCCATCCCCCCCCATATCCAGGTCCCACGGACAGGGCACTGTGAGAAACTTAGCCTCTTCTCTCTATCCCTTCCCCGCAGCTGGCTGCTCCTGCCTGGCAGCAGCTGCACTTTGTTCTGGATATCCCAGCAAGCCCTGGTGGGCAAAAGGTTTAACTGCAGCGCCTCTGGGGCAGAATGTATTTTCTGCAGAGAAAAAAATATTCTGCAGGACATGAATCCTGATAGTGCGCAGAATTTCCCCAGGAGTAAAGTACAGCTGCCCACCTATGCAGATCACAATGTGGGATCAGGCTTAAGTTTCTCCATATCTGTGCCAGTGCACTTCAGTTGTGGCTTACAACACCTCTGTTACTACTCCATTCCTGGACCTCTCTTGTCAACACTTCCACTGACAAACCATGAGGTGATTTTGTAAGAAACAGAAAAGAGAAAGATATGCTCTTTAGGAGAGTGCTAATTCTCTCCTTGATTGCTCCTATTACTGTTCATGAGAGCTTCTTGCACACATACAAAAGAAACTAGGCCCTTTATTGTGAACCTATCAGCATTCAGAGCCACTGTACTGTAAGCAAGTGGTACTTTTGTTCAGCAAGAATATTTGGGAGTTGTGTATATCATTCTCTGTTATCCTCATGTGTGAAACTCACATTTGCAAAATATTGCAGACATTTAGATTTAATCTTGTTGTCGTCCCCCAAAAAATTTGGTAGCCTTGCTAGGATACTTTATTTTTTGGGAGGTTGGAGGGGGGATACCTCACAGAGCAATTTTTACTTAGGGATACTCCAATTAGAGATCGGCAGTGACCAGGAGCACCTCTCCATATCTTTTGGCTTACTACAAGAGACAGTGGTCTACGACTAGGCACGGAACTCAGAGTCAAAAAGCCTGAAATTTTTGACAGGAAGCTACAAAAACAAAGCTGAACTTTGAGGTATATACTAGAAAAAGCACTGATGTTCATGTGTATTAGCTGTTTCACCACAGTAAATATGTGCAGGGATCCTGTATTAGTAGCAAGAATAGCAGCATGATGGACTTTCACAAAGTAGAACAAGCAGGAAGGAAACATCAAAAGATAGGGCACATTGCCAATCTGCCACATAACAAGCACAAAGTAGATTGGCTGGTTGAGAACTTGGGCATCCAGTTATGCTACATTGGGTAAGATGACTGCATATCTGAAAACCAAGGATGTCCTAGTTTTTGGGGCCTGTTCCAATCCCTTAGGCAGTTTTACAAGAAAACAGGGCTTTGGCCTGATTTTTGGGACCCTCCTGCACAGCTTCTCAATACCTAAATAATTGAACCAGTAATATTGACAGCAAGTTGGCCATGGGCACATGTGACATGAGGACTACCCCATATTAATAACAAGACTGCCACATTTGCCACTTTACCCTTCGCATCCACAAAGGCCCTGATGAGCCCATTAACTTTGTCTCAAACTTGCTCACTCCTGAGTGGCAGGGGAAGGAGATAGAGGTGAGTAACTTTGTAAAAGAGGAGGCGTAGGCACTCTTTCCTTCCATCAGTGGCCAAAAAACTTGAGGTGCAACCCTCCCAGTCCTCAAACAAAGGTTATTGCTTAGGACAGATATTCCAGAGTTTATATTTTTAGGGTGAAAATCTGAGAATCCTACACACGTAATAACCATGTCTGAGATACCCACAAAACAACTCGGTCTGACACTCCGTGGTACGCTAGCTACAAAACACAAGCATGAACTGCACACTCACAACGCTAGACTGAATGCAGCGCAACACAAAAAAGACTGAGCGGCCCAACATGCAGACATCACTACACACATGCAACTGCACAACAGATGCTACATACACACAGCAGGGTTAGATGCTAGTAACGCGAGTGGCACAACACATACACTTGCATGCAAACCGCAGCCTTAACTTGCCACGAAACCAGGAGCATGCAACACGGCCCAAGCACATCAGAAAACACCACGTCTGCAGACACATGTAGCACCCCACCCCCTTTACCTGGCGTTTGTTCATTCGCCGCAAGTCCCCGAATACGTCCATCGCCAGCTCCTTCTGCGGTGTCAATCACAAGGGAAAGAAAGAGAGGGAAAGGGGGGGGGGGTGCAGGAAACCAGAGCGAGGGGGACCCCACCAGTCGTTCCTGCCTAGCAGCTGCGGGGCTGAGCCCGTCGGGTTGCACCCCAAGAAACAGGGGGGCAAGGCTAAGCCACTCAAGTCCCCCCACTCTCCCAGGAGCAGAGGGCGTGGGGCAAGGCTAAGCCCCCAGGAGCGGAGTGAGTGAGTGGGGCAGGGTTAAGCCCCCCCTAGAAGCAGAGGCAGGACGGCTGCAGTAGTACCGAAGCCCCCAGGCCCAGCCGAGGGTTGCCAGGAGACCCGCCCCCCCAAAAGCCCGATTGGCTTGAAAAACCGCCAACACCGCCCAAAAAAAAAGCGAGGGACGGAATTGGGGGGCCTGTCGTCATGACGCTGGGCGGGGTTTGTGTCAAACGTCATGACGCTGGGCGGAGTTGGGGGGGGGGAGCCTGCGGGCCACACACAAAAAAAGGGGCCCAAAACGCCGCGGGCCGCGGCGACTATAGGCATCCCTCTCATCCCTCTGGCCGCAGAGCTCCCCCCGCCGCTAGAGCTGGCTGTCAAGGTGGGACAGTCATCTGTGGCTCGCTTAGACGTCTGGGAATTGTAGTCCAGCTCGTTATCCTCCTCCAGTACCACGCAAGGAACAGCAGAGTGGAGGGACTACAACTCCCAGAATGCCACCGTCGCACGCTACCCGCGGAGGGAGGCCCTCTATGAAGGGTCTATAGAGCTGCCTAACCGTTTGTTGTCAGACGCGCGCAAAGCGGGAATCGAAGTCTCAGGGGACCCCACCGCGACCCTAGAGCAACAGCGTGACAGCTCAGGGTGTCCAGCCCTGCCTCTTGGATCAGGCAGCGTGTTGGGCAGCTACGTGTCTGAGCGGCTGCCCCGTGTACACAGCTCATTGGCGGGGCTCACGGATGTGGCGGGAGAGGCTGGAGCTGGAGGCGGGGGCGGCGCTGAGGGGTGTGGGGCGAAGCGGGGGGCAGTGGGGGTTGGTGGTGGGGAGGCCCTGCTGGCTCCCCACCCCTTAGTGGCAGGGGAGTTATGGGGCCAGCACTGCAGAGCTCTGGGGTAACTGGGAGCTGTAGGGAGACGAGGCGGCTTGGGAGCAGCGGGTGGGACGGGGGGAGCTTGGCCCAATAGCGCCTAGTCACTGCCGCACAGGTCCAGGCTGTGGGGGTCACCGCCAGCGGGAATGGGGAGGAGCCGCCAGGCACCGTGTCCTGCTTGGCGAGGTCAGTGCCCGGAGCAGGACGACGTAGGGGGTGGGGTGAGGAGGCAGTGGCTGGGGTGGGGGGAGCAGGCGCTACCCAAGGGTGGATGCGGTGAGGGCAGATGGATGTCCCAAGTTTCTGTACTTCAGAAGGCGGAGGTCCTGCCTTTTTGTACCTCCGAATTGGCAACCATAGTTGGGACTGGGGGATGGAGGAGTGCGGGGCTGGAGTTGTGTGGGGAAGGGAAGGGTGGGACTATTAGGGTCTCTGTGAACTTGGTGGCTAATTGTACTGATCAGGGCAAACCTTTCAATAGAAACACTGCTGCCCTTTGTGCAAGCTCTGCATATACAGGGCCCTCTTACCCAGGGGACAGAATGATGCATTTCCTGCAACCCTCAGCCAAAGCTGTAAACACTCCTTTCTCCATAAAGTACAAAATGAAAAGTGAATCCCAATGAAAACATAAGCCATTTCTATGTGATATCACTCGCACGACTTAGTCACAAATTTATAGGACAATGGAACAAACAATACCACCCAAAATGTAGAGTTTTTGTCCATATGGATCCCACTTCAGGTGCTCATATGTATGAGATCAGAATCTTTTAAATAGTGTCCACTGGGCTGCACTTGCACCATGAATTCCTTGCACATCTCTTTCCTCCCCTCCCACCCCCCACATGGTATAGGACAAGAAGGTGGGTTAGAGATCCTTGCAATAAGCCATAAATCCAGTGTCTTTATTAAGACCATGATTTTTATTGTCTAGCTTCCATGTGAGTGGTGGTATCATTGTTGTGAAAGAATTCTCTTTAACAGCAATGATGATACCACTCACAATTACTATGTCCCCGCCAACAATCACAAGAAAAAAGAATCATCTGACACCACAGAGTGAATAAAATCACACTCTTGATCATTACATTGATTATGTCAGGAAAAAAATTGATAGTGAAATCCTTAACAAACATCACATCCACCATGATTTCTCTCTCGACTGCAAAGAGGCCAGCTATACAGTCCCTGAAATCACCATATAGTGTCAAACCAGCAGACAAACGGGGCTCCATCATAGTCTCAACCATGATGAGTGCATTAAGGCCAACTGACAACTCTGAGTCTATAAAGAACTCAAAGACCCCACACTGCAATTTACCCAGGAATTTAAGGCTATTATCCTTATAATCCCCAAAGAACTCAAAGAGAAACTCTATAAACTCATCCATCCACGAACTCACCACAGGGACCTTCTACATGCTTTCCAAGATAAACAAAGGAGCCCAGGCATACCCATCTTGTCTGGCCATGGCACTCTTAGTGGAGGAATATCAGGACTCATAGAAGCCATCCTCAAACCACTCACCACACAAAGGGCAAGTTTCCTTCAGGACACAATGAACTTCCTCCACAACATTAACAACCTCCCTCAGAACACCATCACTGCCACCATGGATGTCACTTCCCTATACACCAACATCCTTCATAATGATGGCATAGCTGTCTGCCTCAAATATTTACAGGACAATGGCCAGCCCTCAGATATCCACCCTAACCACATCACCAAACTCATCCATTTCATCCTCACTCATAATTTTATATTCAATAACACACACTTTGTCCAAGCCATGGGAACAGCCGTGGATACTACTAGGATGGCTCCCCAATATGCCAGCCTCTTCATGGGCCACCTCGAAGAACAATTTCTGGACAAATGCACCACAAAACCAATGATATACCTGAGATATATTGATTGATATTTTCATCCTCTGGACAGATGACTTAAAGTCCCTCAGATTTTCACCACAACTTCAACAGCCACCGCCTGTCCATTAAACTCTCTCTGAAACCTCACACTATTTCCACTTCCTGCACACCATGATTAACTTCAACAATGGAATCTTATAAACAATTACGTACAAGAAACCTATGGATCACCACCTCTACCTTTGTAGATCCAATAACCACATCAAACGCCACAAAATCTGTTATCTACAGCCAGGCACTCAGATACCTCAGAATACACTCCAAGGAAGTAGTCTGGGATATACACCTTAACACAGTTAAAACTACCTTCACCAAACAAGGACATGCCACCAGAGAAGAAGATTGCATCATGGAATGGAACATCCAAATACCCGAAGAGAACCTGCTTCAATACAGAAATAAAACCTCCTCTGACTGCACACCTCTAGTTGTCACCTACCACACCACACTGGAACCCATATGGGGTATCAAACAACTACAAACCATATTCCATGGGGACCACATCCTGAAATAAATCTTTCCTAAACCCCTTCTTCTGGCCTCAAACAACCCCCAACCTCTCCAAGTTCATCATCAGGAGCAAGCTCCCCACAGATCAGGAGACACCAATTAAAAGCAGCACCAGACCCTTCTAGAACAACAGATGCAAAACTTGCAGACATATCTCCACTGCTACAATGATAAATGCTCCTACAAGACATCTTTCAAGACCCATGGGTCATACACATGTCTGTCACAACATGTGGTGTAACTCATCCACTGCAGTACATGCCCTAATAATAACTATGTGGGTGAAATCTGACTATCACTACGCTCTCAAATGAATTCATACAGGAAATGATAAAAGATAAAAACACCCTATCACCTGTGGGTGAGCACTTTTCACAGAGCGATCACTTTATATCTGACTTATCAGTCCTCGTCCTCAAAGGAAACCTGCATAACATTTTCAAAAGACAAGCCTGGGAGCTTAAATTTATAACTTTGCTAGACACTAAAAATCATGGTCTTAATAAAGACACTGAATTTATGGCTTATTATAACAATCTGTAACCCACCTACAGAGGTGTTAACAGAGGTAACATCTTGAATGGCCTTCCTCAAGTGCTTAATCTGTTCCCGGTCCTGGGCCAGAACATCTGCCTCCTGCAGCCTCTATGAAATATCCCAGTACGGGTGAATGTTTCTGCTGCTCTGGCCAAAAAAAATCAAGGAGGATAGAATATTCCTCCCAGACATTGATCATTACCGAGGTATGCTCAGCAGGCCAAGTGGCTGCTGTCAGAGCTGTAAGCATTGTCACCTGTATTGATCTGTAAAGAGTACAGTGGAAAGCTGTTCTGATGTGGACAATGCAGCATGCTTCCACTGGTGAAAACAAGGGGACAGAGACCTTTATAGAATGGGTAAGGGTCAAAGAGAAAAGGATTCAGTAAATTGTGGGTATGGAGGTGGAGGACTATTAATACTTGAGACTTGGGACCTGCCTCTTGCCTACCATCTTAACTACAAACTGACCGGTACAGGGCTTGCCCTTTACTCACCTTGAGACATATGCTTCAGGGGTTTACATATGGATAATGGACAAGCCCACACATGGACACATTTACAATTGCTAGTGTAGATGTACCATTAGTGTATTAACCAAAACCCAGAGACTTCACACTGGTATTTACTGTATCTGCTAAATGTAAAACAGATTTGTAGTACCTAAAAACCCAGGATCACAAAGACTGCTCCTTCCCTAATCTTCCAGGAGCACACAGTAAGACCAGTGTATGTTGGGAGGATGGGGTTGGAGCAGGCTGCACCGATAAACAGATGTAGTAGTCACTCAATATTTTACAAGTGTTAATAAGCAAAGGAGACATGGGAGCAAACAAGGAGATGTGGGAGGACAAAGTCAAGACTCTAAGATTACCAGATTTAGGAAGCATACTTAAGATCTGAGTTAAGGAGAGGGGTATGCAACAATGGAAATGTTACTCTTAATGAGGGCTTTACCATTTGAAGCAGTAAAGGAATAAAGAATCAAAATCTGTCACTTCCTTTGTGAAGGCTGTCTGCAATTCTTGTGAAACAGGTTTTCTTACCGTACTGTTTAGGCTTCAAAAGGATTTTTCCTCCCTTCATTGGGAGGAAATCTGTTATTCATCTACTCGAAGAAGTGACAAAATAAAGATTAAAAATAGTGTTTGTGGCAACTTGATCAGGGAAAACAATTAATAGAAGAGAAGCTGACATATCATAGTGTCTGTGTTGAATGTGTTATCAAAATAGTTTGTAGCCTCAGCTTGTTTTTCATACATCTTCCAAGATATGTGGAGTCTTTTTACAGAGGGCACCAAACAAAACAGATAGAAAAAAAGAGAAGAATAAAAGGGAAAGTTAGGCAAAGATGTGGAGTAAGTCCAGTGTCCAGACACTCCTGTGGCATATTCTGTTCACAATATTGTGATGAATTGTTCATGAGTGATTCAGGTTTCTGAATTTCATCCATTACTGTATGAGTAGCTGCTTTTGATTTTCATTCTGCAGAATTTCTCGTAAAAGAAAGAATAATTTCTCATATGTTTCTCTGTTTCCAATTAGTCTCCTTATAATGAATCAGTTCTGAATTATTGCCTAACTGAATGGCTGTTAGACTTCCACAACAATGATTATGTAGAGCCCATTGGTTTATGAGCTGTAAGCCTTCTACAGTTGTTTTCGATGCTAGCAAACTGATAATAGCCGTGTGGCCTAGCGGCCGGAGTCAGTCACTGTCAGGATGAGCTGCCACCTCATGGGGGGCGGCAGCCAGGATATGGGGACCCAGGCCCTCCCTCTCCACCGGTCACAACCCAGAGCCCTGTTGGTGGCAGGGATGCCTGCCACCAGCTCAGCGGGGATCCGGCCAAAACACACTGAGCTAGCCTCCTGTTGTCCAACCAACTCCCCATAAAGTCTCTCTGGGTTTCTTCCTACCTGCTTCTCCGCATCTCATGGCTTCCTAGTTCCCTCGGTTCCTTCTCCCTCAGTCACATCTAGCGCCTGGGGGTTGAAGGTCGCTGTCAGCTGGCTGGCCTCCATGTCGCGGAGTGCCCACGGCCATTCAGCAGGGGCCAGCAGCACACCTCCTTCCCCTACAGCAGTCCGTCCAGAGTGAGACAGGCTGCTCCCTCTTATACTGGTGTTGCACTTTGAGCATGTCCAGTAGGGCTGTGGGGGCATGGCTTCCTCAGCCCACAGTGAAGGGTTAACCCCCGCAGTCCCAGTGCGGGGCATGCATGCTCTGTCACAGGTCCCTAGGCATTTGTAGTGATCCCCCTCTGAACAGCCTCAACCTTTTGTCCCATCTTCCCTCTTTCCCCCCGGACCAAACTCACAATGGTTAGGACTTTCGCTGAGCTGTGTGCCTGCCAAGGGAAAGTGGTGTGTGTAACTTATATGAATCAAAGCTGTGAGTGCACTCACAATAGTTTGTCTGTTGTTTCTTTAGCTTCTGTAGGTGTGCCCTTGAGGGTCTCCTCCTACACACTGGCTGAGCAGCTCTGCCTGATAAGGAGATGAACCAGGAGGAGTAAGAAAGACATGTTCAGGGAGGTGCTGCAACCATCTGATGCTGCTGATAGCGATCAGAGAGCATGGAGAGAAGCTGTCAATGAAAAACTGAGAATGGATAGCCAGGAGAAGAATCAGGCAGGAGCGGAAGATACAGCTGCTCGAGGACCAAACAGACATGCCGAGGTCCCTGATTGTGCTGCAGGTGGAACACATCCATGTTCGCCTCCCCCTGCAGCCCGTACAGAACTGCCTTCTATGCCCTCCCCAAACTCCCCACACACATTCCTCATGTGTTCCCAAGCCGTCGCATTACCCCATGCACTCCACCCCTAGGAACAAAAGTAACGCTTCAAAATAAAACTCTAGAAATGGTATGGGAGAAATAGGAAAGGAAAGCCCCTTTTCTCAGAGCTGCAGACTCGACTCTCTCCTGTGTCTGTCACCAGTGGATATTACCCTCCCTCCTGTGTAGTGCAGAAATAAGAAGACGACAAAATAATCAGGTATAAACAAGGTAAGTGTATTAAGGGAAAAGGTTCAGAAGAAGGGGAGGGGGAATTAACAATGAAACATAGTGAATCAATGACTGGTTCTGAGAGCTTAAAGCTCAGGCCCCTAAACCCTCCTGTGGGATTTTATCAAACAACATACAATACCCCAATACAGAAACCTTTCTCCTAGCAGTAGATGTTACGCACAGGCGCGATGCCAGGACCTGCAACTCGTGGGCTGATTTAGAGCCCTTGAGGAGGAACGCTGGGGAGTCCAGACGACGGATGGTTTTGTCGCTGGTGAGGAGACCCTCTGGGCTGATGGACACCAGGAAGTGCAGAATGATGACAGGACTCCTCTTCCTCAAACACGCTACGGGATGGGTGTTGTTCTTCGCTCTCAGCTCTGGAGCTCTGCGAAGACCCGACCATGCACGGGCTGTCGCTGGAATGGACGGCAGCGCAGGCGCTTGACAAGTCATTATAAAACCTCAGAGGCGGGGAGAGTTCTGAGGTGATGGAACCCTGAGGGCTGATTTTGGCGGGAAAAACTGGTTCTGACTGGTTTGAGCTAAAAGTCTTTGTGGTAAACAAGTCCACTCTCAAAGATGGAGTCCAAGGTCAGAGTTCATATACTCCATTTTGTTTACAGCCAGTGATTCACTTAACAGTACAATGCATTACATCTAACACCATGCACTCCACCCCTAGGAACATGTTTCACAATGACAGCTGAACACACACCCTGTTGGAAGATCTCATTTCAAAAAGTGCTCTTCATTGTCATGACCCTGGTAAGAAATAGAAATTTTGTATAGCTGTATACATAAAAATGTATGTATAGAAAGAAAATGAATTTTTATTTGTCTCCTACATACAATGGTTGCTGCTGAAATTCATACACAGTGGCAATCTGTGCATTTGCAGAGTACAATTAACACAAACAGCAATCATTACAGAGGTCATGCCATGATGCAAGACAGAAGTGCCTGCTCAATGTATTACAGAAAGGCATATTACTGGGACTCATTGTCAAAATGTTCCTTCAAAACCTCCCTGATATGAATAGCTCCCTGTTGAACCTCCCTAACAGCCCTGCTATCTGGCTGCTCAAAAGCAGCTGCCAGCTGATCCACCTTAATCATAGAATGTCAGGGTTAGAAGGGACCTCAGGAGGTCATCTAGTCCAACCCCCTGCTCAAACCAGGACCAATCCCCAGACAGATTTTTGCCCCAGATCCCTAAATGGCCCCCCTCAAGGATTGAACTCACAACCCTGGGTTTAGCAGGCCAATGCTCAAACCACTGAGCTATCCCTCTACCCCTGCAGAAATGTCTCTCCCTTAGTTTCACAAATGTTATGCAGAGCACAACAGGCTGCTATGACCATGGGAATATTTTCCTCATTGAGGTCTAACGTGGCAAAAAGGCAGCACCAGCGACCCTTTAATCTGCCAAAGGCACATTCAACAGTCATTCTGTACCTGCTGAGCCTGTTGTTGAAGTGCTCCTTGCTGCAGTTAAGGTTTCTGGTGCAAGGCTTCATGAGCCATGGGAGCAAGGGGTAGGCTGGGTCTCCCAGGATCACAATTGGCATAGAAAAGTAGTCCTTTCTGTTAATGTACTCAATTGCAAGGTGGTCTGGGGCCAAAATGGGGGCTATGCATGCCGTCGATCATCCCACCGTAGTTAGGGAATCCCATTGCCACAAAGCCATCCGCTATTTCCTGCACATTGCCCAGAGACATAGTCCTTTGTAGCAGGAGGTGACTAATGGCTCTGCACACTTGCATCACTGCAGCTGACACAGTGGACTTCCCAACTCCAAACTGATTCTTGACTGATCGGTAGCAGTCGGAGTTGCCAGCTTCCACACAGCAATCACCACTCCCTTCTCCACCATGAGGGCAGCATTCATTTCAGTGTCCTTGTGCTGGAGGGCAGCGGCGAGCTCCGCACACAGTTCCAGGAGGTGGATTTGCACATCTGAAAGTTCTGCAGCCACTTCTCGTCATCCCAAATCTGCATCACGATGTGATCCTACTACTCAGTGCTTGTTTACCAAGCTCCATACCAGTGGTCCATAGTGTGCAGCTGCTCCATGAATGCCAATAGCAATCCTGAATTGTTTCTTTCCATGGCACACAGCAGGGCAGACACCATCGTGTCATTATCAGATTCGCTGCTCATGAAATAGTGCGGCTGATCTTGCAGTATGTTCATAACGCTCATCACAAGATTGGAGAGCAGGTCAGGATCCATGCTTTCTGACAGATATGGCAAGTGCACAGTTTACAGGGGTTATTGAAAAGTGGCACAAAATGTAGTCAGAATTATAGGACAGAGGAAACTGCATCATGGGATGGTGAGCCCGCCCCCATCAGGCACTGCAATCCCTTCCCAGAGCACCCAGTGGCAGATGGTGGCGAGTTGCACAAAGGGAGAGCTACCCACAGTACACTGCTTTTTCTGTCGATGCAATAGCACCCACTGTGTATACACTCTGCCATCACAAGGAGCATTGTGTGGACATGCAAAAGCGGTTTAATTACCGTGGTGAACGATCGTCTACGTAACTGAAGTCAACTTATCTTTGTAGTGTAGAAATAGCCTAAAGCGTGTTTCCTGGATGGCTGACTGTTCCCACAAATGCATTTCCCCGCTTGCCCAATGTGGAAACGAGGATAAGACAACTACTAAAGTACCTGCGCTCCACCCTGAGGCCCCGCCTGCCCACCGGTTTCTCTCCCCCCCCCCGATCCCCCACTGCTCACTCCTCTCAGCCCACTGACTGCCTGGCTGAGGGCTCCTCTCTGCCCCCAGGCCCCTCCCCCCACCCACTGGGACTGTGGGTGTGAGGGAGGAATCCCTGCAGCGGGCAGGAGGGGGCTCCCCACATATAGCCCTGCAAGCAGCCGGGGGGACACCCCATCCTCATGAGCCTGGCCCCTCCGCAGCCCAGGAGCAGGCGGACACCCGCTCACTGCCCCCTCAGCTGACGAAGCAGTGGATCGCATGACAGGTGAAGTCCAACAAAGCAACATGGTTGCGGCTGAAGGGTAAATGGCAGGTCTCTGGCAGCCAGTGCACAACCCCTGGTCGCTGCCTGGGTGGGACCCCGTGAGCTAGCTCTGGCCTCGGTGGGGAGGGGAGGATCCCTCTGTGGGGATTCAGATCTCCCCCTCCTGGGAAGGGAAGGTGAGGTCCCTCCTAGCCCCTTTTCAGACTGACCAGCTGAGTTACAGCCTCCTTCAAGTCTGAGCCAGGTGTTTCAGGAGAGTCCCTATGATATTGGCCATGCACAGACACGAAAAGTCCCTGTGGTGTATCTTGTAAGAGCAGGGTGTCCTGTGTCCTTGGTCAAAATTGCCCTCTCCCCCTGTTGTATTGGGGTGGCCTTCACTCCAGTGGTGCTTTGGGCAACTAGTGTGTGTATGTAGCAGCACTTTTTCTGAGAGACTGATAGCTGTTCGGCTGTGTGTCATAGGCCCTATACTGCTGTCAGTATGAGTTTCTCCTGTAACTCAATTGTTAAAGTCTTGTGTTTTGCAGCAGGGTGGGTCTGAGTTCTACCCTGGCCATCACCATGAAATTCTGGTTTGCCCTGGTATGTGGCATAGTAATAGCCTTGAATTTTCTAAGTGGCCCCCAGATATGTGCGTATATAGTTATACTTAACCTTAACTATACCCGAGCTTTTGCTCTGCCATAATAAATGTGTGTACATTTGAAATCCTGAAGGCTCAAAGGGTCTCTCTAAATATTACTAAATAGTATAGTTAAAGTCCATGCAAGATGGACATTAAGGACATTTTGAACGTCTGCCTTGATAATAGTCAGTTTTAACTATTTCGGTAGTGCCTATCACAGTTATGCTGAGTATCATTTTTATCAGATGAAATACAGAGGCAAAGTCTCAAGTTGGAAAAGGAGAGAATTAAAGTTAATTAGATATTAAATGTCTCACTGAAATACCCAAGCAAAATGTCTTATTTCAAGAAGGGGAAACTGTAAAATGGGTTAATCATTTGTACAGTATATCATGTGATTTCCTTCAACTTGGGTGGATTAGTACCAATTAAATTTAACATTAACTTGCTGTGGAAGTGAGAGCTCCATTAGGCTGCAGGAAGTGTGGTGAATTGCACTTAGAAATAGATTTGTGCTGACTACGCAATCTGATTATAGCTCAATTTTTATAACAAAATGAAACCATTTTACAGTTTGTTTGTTTTTTAAAAAAGCCATTAAATGTATCAAAATGAGGGAACCTCTCTCCGAAAAACAAGAAGAGGCAGCTCCGGAAATGCATTCATGAATCTTGTATGTTTAGATGAAAATCAACATCTGGTGAAGTTTCTTTTCCCCCCCTCTCAGTTAAGATAATTAGTTCCTTTTTTAAAGGCTCTCACATGCTCCTATTGAAGTCAGTGGCAGACTCCAAAGTAGCATGAAAGAGAATAGGTTGCAGGCAGGAAGATTAAAAGAACATCAATTTAAAATTGATGAAGTTTTCGACTACTATAATTACAAGCAACATTTAGGATTACAGCGATTAAAAAATTAGCAGTGAGAAAAATATTCTTTTCAATTGTTCGGTTTACTCTGTATATTTGACAGCACATTGTGCATGGATGAAGCTGGTTTTTATGGCTTCCCCTGTATAGTCACAAAATATACCGCACAGAGGATTAACATTAAAAAATATTGACTAGAATACAAGTTAATGGTGTCCCTTTAAATATAGCTTTTAGAAAAGGTGCTGTTTATTAATGAAAGAAAAGGGTTATCCTTTCAAAGCTTTCAGCATAGTTGCAGCTTTATGGCAAAGTTAATGAAGCCTCAATCTACACTACCTATTTGGGACAGAGGCGGTATTACATATTTTACAGATGGGTAAACTGAGGAAGTTACTGCTCTCACACTTAGAGACAGTGGAAGAGTCAGAAATATATAGGAGTTCAGGCTCTGAATGTGTATTGATCACTATACTATACTTCTCTACAAAGTTCCCCCCTGCCCCCGATGCAGCGGTTCTCAACCCGCGGGCACATGTGGCCCAATTAGCACACAGCTACAGCCCACCTGTGTGCTAAAGACCATCAATGGTCTGGGGGCCCCACCACCTGGCGGGGCTGGGTCAGGGTCGGGGCTGCCCGCCAGCCCCACAGGCTCTGGGGCTGCCGGATGCCTGGCTCTGCGGGGATCCGGGGATGCCAGACAGCCCCACGGGGGTCTGGGACTGTGCGGCAGGGGTCCGGGACTGCCTGCCAGCCCTGTGTGGTGGGGGTCGGGGCTGCTTGCCAGCCCCATCCGGCAGGGGTCCAGGGCTGCCCAGCAGCCCTGTGCAGTGGGGGTCGGCGTCAGGGCTGCTGCCTGGCTGCCCTACCACCCAGCCCCATGGCCGGGTCCAGGTTCAGGGCTGCTGCCAGGCCCCACACACTGGGGTCCAGGATCCATGCCACCCGGCGCCCCCCGCCCAGAGCTCCGCTCCTGGCCCCAGTCTGTGGAGGGGTCTTTGGGCAGGAGGCACTGGGCATAGGGGTAGGCCTGCCTCCGAGGGGAAGGGGCATTCTTGTAGCACAGGGCCTGCTGGGTTGGGCAGAGCGGGGCCATCTCCACCATGCCATGCCCCATTGCCCCCGGCCGGCCCATTGCTCCAGGGATTGACCCCCCCCATTCTCCTATGCCATGCCCCATTGCCCCCATGGGGGCCCACAAATATGTTTGGCACCAGGCCCACAAAAGGTTAATCCGGCCCTGGATGTAATCTTATTTATGTACAAGGAATATACAACGTCCTGCTTCTCTGAACACAAGGGGACTCAGCAACAGAAGTAGCTGTTTATTAGCTTATAGCCCAAAGTCTCTTTAGCCAACAAAACCAAAAGCTCACTTACTAGCTTTTTCCTAGGTCACACTGTGCTCACAGACTGCTTGGCTTTCTTGCTGTTTGCCTCTGCCTCTCTCTCTTCTCTCAGTTCTTGTCTGTTCTCAGTTTCTGTGTATTCGCTCACACTCCCACGTGGTCACAATACTCAGTGGAACCCTCTGCCAAAATAGCGCTAATGTCTGGGCAGTTTCTAGTAGGCCTTGTTTTAGATGTGGCACCTTACCCATCTCTGAAATGAAGGGTGTGTTCACACGTCAGTTTGAATGAGATGTTAACCCATAGTAACAGTCAAACATAAAAGAGACCCCCCCCCTCAAATATAATACATTGAAGCAAGCAACTGAATATTGACAAAATGTACAAGTGTTTATATATAAATGCTAGAAGTCTAAGTACTAAGATGGGTGAACTAGAGTGCCTGGCATTAAAATGAGGCTGTTGATGTAATAGGCATCATGGAAACTTGGTGGAATGAGGATAATCAATGGGACATGGTAGTACCAGGGTACAAAATATATAGAAATGACAGAGTAGGTTGTGCTGGTGGGGGGAGTGGCCTGTGGATCAAAGAAAGCATAGAGTCAAACATAGTAAAAATCTTAAATTAATCAATCTGTCCCATAGAATCTCTATGGGTAGAAATTCCATTCTTGAACCATAAGAGTAGAGCAGTAGGACTATACTACTGACCACCTGACCAAGATGGTGACAGTGATTGATTGTGAAATGCTCAGGGAGATTAGAGAGGCTACAAACACAGGAAATGCAATAATAATGGGGGATTTCAACTATCCTCATATTGACATGTCATCTCAGGATGGGATGCAGAGATAACATTTCGATATACATTAAACGACAGCTTCTTGGATCAGCATGTCCTGGAATCCACAAGGGAAGAGGCAATTCTTGATTTAATCCGAAGTGAAACACAGGATGTGGTCAAAGACACGAATATAACTGAACCGCTCGGTAATAACAACCATAAATGTAATTACATTTAACATCCCTGTAGGGGGGGAAAATACCAAAGAAACCCACCACAGGGGGAACACCACAAAAATTAGGAAACTTGTAAAATGGAAATTAAAAGGAGCAGTCACAAGGGTGAAATACTTGAAAACTTCATGGAGACTATTTAAAAACCATAATAGAGGCTCAAACTAAATTTATCCCCCAAATTTAAAAAAAATCCACCCACCCACCCAATAGTAAGAGGACCAAAAAATGCCACCCTGGCTAAACAGCAAAGTAAAAGAGGTGGTTAAAGGCAAAAAGGCCTCTTTTAAAAATTGGAAGTCAAATCCTAGTGAGGAAAATAAAGCATAAACTCTGGTAAGTCACGTGTAAGAACATAATAAGGCAGGCCAAGAAAGAATTTGAAGAGCAACAAGCTAAAGACACAAAAACTAACAAAAAAAATTGTTAAGTACATCAGAAGTAGGAATCCTACCAAGCCATCAGTGAGGCCACTGGCCAGAAAAAGACAAGGCCATTTCAGAGAAGCTAAATGAATTTTTTGTTTTGGTCATCACTACAGAGGATATGGGGAAATCCCCATACATGAGTCATTCTTTTTAGGGGACAAATTTTAGGAATTGATCCAGATTGAGATATCAATAAAGGAGATTTTGGAACAAATTGATAAATTAAACACTAATAAATCACTAGGACCAGATAGTATTCACCCAAGAGTTCTGAAGGAACTCAAATGTGAAATTGCAGAATTACTAACTGTGGTATGTAATCTATTGCTTAAATCAGCTTGTGTTTCAGATCACTAATATAACACCTATTTTTAAAAAGACTCCAGAGGCAATCCTGGCAATTACAGGACTGTAAACCTAACTTCAGTACCAGGCAAATTGGTTGAAGCTATACTAAAGAACAAAATTATCAGATACATAGATGAATGCAATATGTTGGGGAAGAGTCAACACAGCTTTTGTAAAGGGAAATCATGCCTCACCAATTAGAATTTTTGAGGGAATCAACAAGCATGTGGGCAAGGGTGATCCAGTTGATATAGTGTGCTTGGACTTTCAGAAAGCCTTTGATGAGGACCGTGATTAAAAGCTCTTAAGCAAACTAACCAGTCATGGGATAAGAGGGAAGGTCCTCTCATGGATCAGTAACTAGTTAAAAGATAGGAAACAAAGGGTAGGAATGGTCAGTTTTCACAATGGAAAGTGGTAAAGACCAGGGTCCCACAAGGATCTGTACTGGGACCTGTTGTCCAACATATTCATACGTGTTTTGGAAAAAGGGGTAAACTGCAAGGTGGCAAAATTTGCAGATGATAAAAAATTGCTCGGGATAGTTAAGTCCAAAGCTCACTGCAAAGAGCTACAAAGTAATCTTGAGAACTGGGTGACTGGGCAACAAAATGGCAAATGAAATGCAGTATTGGAAAGCGCAAAGTAATGCACATGGGAAAAAATAATGCCAACTATACATACAAAATATTGGCTTCTAAATTAGCTGTTACCACTCAAAAAAGTGGTAGCAGCTAATTTAGAATCATGGATAGTTTTCTGAAAACATCTGCTCAATGTGCAGCAGCTGTCGAAAAAGCTAACAGAATATTAGGAACCATTAGAAAGGGGATAGATAATAATACAAAAAAATCATAATGCCACTATATAAACCCTTGGTACACCCACACCTTGAATACTGTGTGCCATTCTGGTTGACCCATCTCAAAAAAGATACATTAGAATTGGAAAAGGTACAGAGAAGGGCATCAAAAATGATTAGGGGTATGTAACAGTTTCCATATTAGGAGAGATTAAAAAGACTGGGAGTGTTCATCTTGGAAAAGAGAAAATTAAGTGGGGATCTGATAAAGGTCTATATTATCATGAATGGTGTGGAGAAAGTGAAAAAGAAAGTGTTATTTATGCCTTCTCATAACACGAGAATAATGGGTCACCCGATGAAATTCAGCAGGTTTAAAACCAACATAAGGAAGTACTTTGTCACACAATGCACAGTCAACATGTGGAACTCGTTGCCAGGGGATGTTGTGAAGGCCAAAAGTATAACTGGGCTCAAAAAAGAATTAGGTAACTTCATGGAGAATTAGATAAATTCTATAGGTCCATCAATGGCTAATACCCAAGACATTCAGGGACACAACCCCATGCTCTGGGTGTCCCTAAGCCTCTCACTTCCAGAAGCTGGGAGTGGACAACAGGATGGATCACTCAATAATTGCTGTGTTCTGTTCATTCCCTCTGAAGCATCTGGCACTGGCCATTGTCACAGACAGGATGCTGGGCTAGATGGACCATTGTTCTGACCCACTATGGCCATTCTTATGTTCTTAACAAAGTTTCACTCAGCTCATAATATTTACCTGAAAAAAAGGTGACCATGGATCAGAGTGTTGCAATGTACTGTATGACATTGAATGCAGTACCTCAATAGATAATTTAGATCGCGATCACTGGCCATTATTATTCATATGAAATTTTTTAATTTACAAAGAAGTCAGAAAACATGAAAATGTTCCTTGTGAGAGACACAGTAGGCCACTGCCCCTTACATGTTGCTCAGGAACACACAGCCTTGTTTTAAGAAAAGAATTTTGAAGAGGAAGTGACAGTGGCTTGGAGGAAGTAAATGACAAACAGTGTGAGAAGCATAACTAAAGGGCAACTCCCTTCAGGGTTTCAAGGGAGGAAAATAAAGAAAAGGCTCAGACAGGGTGAGCTACTGAAGTAGTGGGTCAGAGAGGTGAAGCAAAGAAAGTCTGTGCAGAATTTTGAGAAGTTGGAGGGTAACTTTGAATTGGAGACAGAGAAGGATTGAAAGTCAGCTGCTTAGTTTAGCCTCACAAAGGTGCAGTGTGTGTTCTCTTTTGGGATGCAAAACACACACTTAACTCTGAGACCAGGTTTTGGGTAGTGTATTGCCAGATCACCAGCTGCAAGTTAGAGCGCTAGAGTCCTTTTCCAAAAGTACATTTGCTTATGTGTGGCAGACTGAGAATATCCTGAAAAACCTTATGGAATTAAGGTAAAGTTTATTGAATTAAATTAAACCTTGTTGAATTAGGGTTAATACCTTTGGGGTGGCATTGTATTAACAATGCAAATGTTTATGTACTAGGCTGAGATTATATGAAATTTCTTTAGCAGGAAGACAAGATTAATGCAATCCCTGGAAGGTATTAGGAACTTTAAAGGTCTTTTTGGAACAATGTGTGCGAAGTGGATTTCCTAGGAAGTACCTTGGGGTGAGGGAAATGCAAATTTTACCCTCTGAAGCCAACCTTTCGAAGATATGCCACAGAGAGAGAGAGAGAGAGAGAGACCTGGTATGTACCAATTACCTGGTTCTGGAAACTCCAGATCAAAGATCCCTGAAATATATAGAGTTATGAACGTGCTTGTTCTAAGCTGCAGCTCTAAACTGGTAACCAAAAGGACTCCCTTTGGGTGAGTGGGGGGTTGAAGGACTGCTCCTTCCAGAATCCATGTTAGGGTTCAGGTTAATTCTGGTAAGCTTATTAGCATGCTGGGGGGCATGGATCAGTATTCACGTCGTGCTCCCAGTCAATCAGCACCCAGCCCGGGCTGGGGAAGCGAATGATCCAACCAGCGGACCAAATCCAGTGATGAATCCTGGTCACGTGCCACTTGAGGCACATTGCGCATATGCTAACAAGATTAGCATGCATGTAGGTGTTATTGTTTTTAATGTGTTTTCTCTGTAACGCTGTTTACCTTAAGAATAAAGTAGGCTTGCAGAGGAAGTGCTGTGTGCAGGGGCGGCTCTATGGTTTTTGCTGCCCCAAGCACGGCAGTCAGGTGGCTTTCGGTGGTGCGCCTGCAGGCGGTCTGCTGGTCACGCGGATTCTGCGGCATGCCTGCGGGAGGTCCGCCAGTCCCGCACCTTCAGCGTCCCCACCGCCGAATTACCGCTGAAGCCGCGGGACTGGCGGACCTCCCGTAGGCGTGCCGCTGAAGGCAGCCTGACTGCCGGCTCACAGCGACTGACAGGCCGCCCCCAGCGGCTTGCCGTGCTGGTGCCTGGAGCCACCCCTGGCTGTGTGGTACCTTATAACTGAATCAATTACACCTGTTAACCATCTCTGCAGAGAAAGCAATCAGATGTCCTAGGGCAACCTGTCTGTGCTGGGAAATATGCAGTGAAGGCAGGGAACTGTGCAGCCTGGGAATACCCGAGTGAGAAGGGAGAGGGACGAGTGTCTCTGTCCACGAGAGGCAACGGCTGGGGAGCTGGAAGCCTTAGGGTGGGTGCCCTTGCTGGCCCACTGAGGGGATATACAAGTGCAGTTGCCCTGAACTGTGACATGTTATTTTCAGCAAAACAAAAAATGACCATTTTATGAAAGTTTTTTCTACCTGTCACAGAGGTGCTACGAAGCTCTCAGGCTACTGTCTATGGATTTATTACACCTCTACCCTGATATAACGCTGTCCTTGGGAGCCAAAAAAATCTTACCGTGTTATAGGTGAAACCGCATTATATCGAACTTGCTTTGATCCGCCAGAGTGCGCAGCCCCGCCCCCCCGGAGCTCTGCTTTACTGCGTTATATCCGAATGCGTGTTATATCGGGTTGCATTATATCGGGGTAGAGGTGTATTATACTGTCGAGGGGCTTATGCTTTTGGATTGTTAAAGGTTACATGTATTTTGAGCAGGAACACATCTACACATTTGCTAGTTATTAGACTTCAATATTTGTACAGTAGATCTTTCTCAGCACCACAGCTAACAAATTATGCTGGTTTTTTTAATACACTAAATTATAGCTTCTGCTATTCAGTCCATCTTGGCATATAGTGGTCTTTGTAAACATCCAGGCATTATTGCTTTCTATAAATCAAATAAAGCAATATTTGTAGTAGGACTATTTGCTTTCAAGAAAGCTGTTCAAGTTCTATTAGCTACCAGCTTGCCTGTAAGATAAAAAGTGTAGGTTAGTAGGGAGAGAGATACAAATGCCATTTACAGCCTTTTGGCAGCAAAGCAAAGAAAAACAACATTCATAATCACTGATTTCTCCACCAAGCATCCTTCAAATGCATTGGGAACAATTCTGCTTTAAAGTCACTCTACAGCCCTTCATAGCAGCCAGTAATGTACACAGCACAGGCCAAAAGCCACAGGATACAGCTTTTACTAACACCACATTATGTTCTTGATCTCACAAGTCCTTGGAGTTCCGGGTTTCAAATGTAAGCAGACATTACACCTGGGTGCAAGTAAGGTTAAATAGTAGGTATAGTCCTCCACCCTGAGTAGAAGTTGCACCTATCCTCTCAGAGGAGCAGAGTTAAAAGGGATGAGGAGTGAATGTGTCAGAGAATAGGTATATTTTAGGAGAGAGGGACTTAAGTGTGATCCTCAGCATACAAACAGAGGAAAATTTTTATGATCTTCCCCCCAGTCCTTGCTCTGTCTAGTAGAGAGAGGAACTAGCTGGCTGCGCAGCAGCATTCATTAACACAGGATCAGATCTCCCTGTGCTTCTAGTCCATCACTTTTACCTTATGCAGGTTCATGCAACACTGCACCCCTTAGTCATGCAGGAATAAGTCCCACGTGACCCCAAAAGCAGAGTCAGCTTTAGCATTTACGTGTACAGGCCCACAATCTCCTACTCCAAAAGACACGTGATTTCTGTACACCATTAGCATGCCATGGTGCATAGAGCTGACCTAAGGATTTGGGGATGGGTTAGCCAGATGATTCTTTGGGATACATCCCAGTCAACTTATTCATTCTACCTAAAAAGGTATGTTGGGTGGGGAAGATATTAAGGGCCCCCACTTCAGCCTCATTTTGCAGAAGTGAAGCCTAGTCTGTTCCTTTGAGGTCTAGTGACTGAGTAGTATTGTTTTATGTTCATTAACTTTTAACAGCTGTATCTTAGCCACATCCAATGATGTCCAATGTGGAATGTCCATTGACGTGTCAAGGGAGTTTTGTGCAAAAACATAGGGTAGAATTTGTCCCTAGCTGTAGACCTACATTTTAAAAAGTGACTAGTTATTTGGAGGTCTCAATTTTTTGATGCCCAACAGGAGACATCTCAAAGGGGCCCAAGCCTCAGGAAAACCTGCCCTCTGAAAAATCAGGCCCTTTTAAGGCCTCCAGCTGGGAACCCAAAAATTGAACTATTGAAAATGACTAGTTACTTTTGAAAATGTAGGCCATAGTGGTTGGGATTTTTAATTGGCCTTTCTGGGACAGCATTGTCTTGGTTTAAGTCTTCCGAGAGATATCGCTGTCTCTTTCAGAGGCTTGTCCCTCAATCACTGAAAACTGAAATACTGACATTCCCCCTATGGTTTAATGTAGGCCATGATTTATTTAGTACTTACAGTATATGTTGCCATTGGGCATACTTTATTGCCATGGTGTGTCATTTCAGTTTTATGCTGCATTCAGATTTACCTACCTTCCATCAGAATAAGCTTCCTTTCTTTGTCTTCAGGATGTTAAACACTAGGTGGACAGCAACATTTTTGCAATTTAAAGCATCTAATTGAAAATTCCTTTGCAACTAGTCTTTGAGGACTCACAACTGCCTTGAATCAAGTACTTGTTTTCACTCCTTAATTTTGATGGGGTCACGATTCCTTCTAACCTCAGAGTTCATAATTTAAGCGCTCTCTTTGAGTCTCATTTATCTTTCAAAACTTGCATTAATCCGATAGAGGGCTCGAAAAGCCAACATGTTATCCTTTAGAGAGCAGTCCTCACTACCTGAATTGTTTGAGCTTCTGTGTCAGAGGCTCTGCTTTTTTGTGTACAGCTAGACTTAAATCTTGCAATTCCCTTAGCACAAACCTGCTCTAATTCTAGTTTTGAGATTGCAGCTTGTTCTGACTACTGCTGTTAGATGTTTTAGTCATTTACTGCTATGTACCTTGTTCAGATCTGACCGAGGTCAGCAGTGATACAAAATTGCTGACAATTGTTTAACAGCATATATATGATAGTAGTTCAGGGTCTCAGTCCAAGTTCTAGTGGATAACTTCACAGAATTTACCTTCTGAATTTGTGCTAATTCACACCCTGGTTGGCAGTCTCAAAGAGGACTGAATAAGGCTTCAGTACTGAAATACCTACTCATCCCTGCTGCTCCTGGCTGTCCAAGGAGAAGGGATCCTTTGTGCTCTCAGAGCCTGGAAGGGCAGGCTCCATTGCAGGAACTTCTTCCTCTCCCAGATCACATGGTTGGGAGGGCTACAAGGGACAGGGTACTCCAGAGGATCCCCCTTCTAATCCTGGCTCCTGCCAAGAGACACGGATCTTGGTGCGCTCAAGGCAGGCTCAGAACCAGGAGCTTCCTCCTACCCAAGCTCACACATCAGGAGAAGTCAGGGGAAGCTGCAGAGACCAGATGCATTAAGTTGGAGTCATTTGAAAGGAGGTTCTCTGCCTGTCCATGTCTGTGGGGTGTCCTGGTTGAGCTTCACCTTCACCACTGCTGCTGCCTTGGCTCCTGGCTCTGCTGGAGGGGAGTTTTAGACAGCAGTGAATATCAGCATATAGGAGCCGAGTTTAAAATAGGAAGCATTCCCAGCTAAATACTTTCCTTTCCCCAGTGCTGCAGCATGGAGCCCTGCAAAATTAGTGTCAAAGCTGTTCAAAACAAAAAGATTAGCGGCACTAACAGGAAAGAGATATTTCTCCAGGGCCAGTTTCTATAGCCGGAGAATCTGTCTAGCATGAATTCTGTTTGTCTTACATATCTTCTCCCTAGAATCTTATAAATCCGGTAAATACTGGCTATCAAGGCTTTGTTGATGAACACCGTTTTGATGCAATGAACCAAGATTGTGCAGAAAATTGCTTTGCATAGTTGTACTTCTAAATGTATGATTGAATATTTTTAGTCTGCTCTGCAGCCCAAGTAGCGGGATAGCTGCTGTAACAGCAGTCACTCAGGGATTCTCCTAGTATGTCAGAATTCGAAGGATTCAGGGTGCTAGTAAAACACGTGGGAATGGTCCTCAAATGTTTTGCTAGTTGAGGAAGTAACTTACAACTTGGGTGAAATTGATTAAAAAATAATGCTCTACACCTTATGTTGCAACCCACACAATATTTAAAATCCATAGTATAGTCATTGCCTTGGAAAGAGTGTTCTGATCATTCCTTTACCCAGGCATATCGCCTTGGAAACAGTCTCTTCACATGCCCACCAATGTCTGTTCTCCCACTCAATTCTCCCTCTGTAAATCAATCTGAAGTCTTGGCTAATCGTACTTCATTATATGGCCTAGCAGAGTTCAAATGCATAAAACTGAAATTCAGTTCCCCAGATATGCCCTGCTTGTCAAGCAATGATTTTAGTGAATCAGTATTTAGTAAAACCTGTAACCACAAGCAGTAAGGAAAAAAGAAACAAAGATTAAAAAAAGAAGAGGCCACGATTTTCAAAAATGATGCCTGAATTAGGCTTCTAGATCCATAGTGAAGCACCTACCTATGTGGCCTGATTTTCAGAAGTGCTGAACACCAACTCCTTTGGGTAGAGGTTGCTCTACCTTATGCCCATTGACTGGGGTTAGGGTGACCAGATGTCCCGATTTTATAGGACAGTCCCGATTTTTGGGTCTTTTTCTTATATAGGCTCCTATTACCCCCCACCCCATCCCAATTTTTCACACTTGCTGTCTGGTCACCCTAACTGGGGCCATCTGCCAGCCAGGGATGGGTGGAGGGCGATGCACTCCAGCTACACTACCTCCATACACCTGGCATGCCCCCAGGCAATGTGCTGCAAGGGTATCGTAGGAGTCAGCTTTGACACCTCTTTGCCCACTATGGAGCTGACAGTGGGCATAGAGTCAGTGGCAGATCAAACAGGATAGAGCAGGTCAGGGAATTTGGTCCTATAAATTATTACCTAAGTGGTTAGCCAATATTCAAGGTCTTGCAGTTTGTTTCCATTAGGAGAATTGATGCAGTCAGGTATTTCTTTTTTATTAATAAACAGGATTGCACGAATATACCCAAAGTCATGTTTCCCTGAACATTGTAGGAAACAAACAGGAAGGAGTTTCTTTTCCCACAGTTTGAATCCTCTTTCCAGCCAGCTCTCTGCCCAAAAAGCATGCTCTCTTAGGTCCACACTCCCAGTGCTTTTCTGTCTCCTTGGATTTTTTGCTGTTTCTGTTCACATACACAGCTCCACCCAACAAAACTCATCCACCCACATAACAAGTCTGGTCAGGAGCTGAGCTATGTGCCCTGTATTCTGGGCAGTGGCTCCCATTGTTTTAGCTATCTTACCCCAAAGTGATGCTTAACTGCTTCTCCCATTTATCCCAGACAAAGGGCCACTATCATGCTCACCAACATCAAGAAGGTTTCACCCAAACCTAAGCACAACAAATGTTTTTATTTCATTGATAAGCTGTTTGGTCCTATTGTAATATTTTCCTCTTTTTAGGAGGGGGAAAAAAGGCATTTTACCTAATTAAAACTGGGTAATAATTAAAAGTTCTAAAGTTTAACTAAAGTCCTTTATTTTCATAGGTCTGTATCGTTCCTTCATTTCCAGGTCAGTGCACCACCATGGTGGCTTATGCCTTCTGAATGACTATTGCATTCAATCAAAAGATATTGCTGCTTCTTTAACGAAGCAAATAATCCCTCTAGAATTAGAGAGAGATGAGAAGGGCCTCTTGGATTCTCTACTCTAACCACACACTTTGTTCAGAACATTTCCTCACAAATACATTCAATAAAATCAGCTCTTCAACCAATTGCTCAGTCTCTACTAATTGTCCTTTGCATGTGTTTATGTCAGAACCTCCTTTACCATGTCCTTTTTGCTAAAAGCTCGAGGTAGCTATTACGGATCTCATCCCTTTCTAAATCCTCAGTTATCTGATTTCCTCTCTCACTTAATAGCTTTTATTTAGAGACATTTGTATTCAAAGTACATGGGTAAACTTGACTGAGCAGTTCTGTCCTATGCGCCTGGAGAAGAGAGAGCTAATGTGCTAGGGCAAGTTCACTTGTACAATCTAGATTAGAAGCCACAAAAGATTAAAGACTTTCTGGTCAAACCAAAAATTCATCACTCAGGTTAGTCCACTAACTGCACCACTTGCAAATCCATCCAAAATATTTGCACAGTCTAATTGTTTTCCTTTCAGTTCCTAGCAAATAAAGCCCAATAAATCTTGTACACTCTCATCTGTTATTCTGACTTCTCACTTAATGTGTCCTACAGATAGTGTCAAAGCACTCTGAGCACACCTCAGTGTATTGGGAAAGGTTTCAAGTCACAACAAGTTCATTCTGGAGTCTAGGTAGAGGGATTGATATTTGAAGATGAGCAAAGCATCACTACAGATGCAGAAGTGAAGCCTTCTTTTAAGAGGGCATTGTTGCTTTGACAGTGTTTTGCCATGATGACGAATGAATGGTTCTAAAGCCTTAAGATCTGGGAGAAGTGTCCATTCTGCTGACAATAAAGCTTCAGTGGAAATGTCATCCTTTTATCTCAGATTGCATCCCGGCAATAACTGGGAGAAATTCACACAAATTGTACCAGCAGTTTCTAGTGATGTTCAACCCACTGTAAAGCTGCAAGAGTCTGACCATTAAGAAATAATTTCTCTCTGATGGCAGACATCTTTTTCTTTCACTCCAGCCTGGGCCCAGTCCTGCAAGGTGCTGAGTGCCTCCTAAGAGATTGAGTGTGCCCATTATCTTCCGTGGGATACAAAAGCACACAACACCTGCAGGACTGGGTTCCCTATGCTGTTGCACAGAAGTTTTTACTATCCCCACTAGTGAGCTGAACTTTCAGGCCCAGACTGTCCTGGCTAAGCTCCCTCACCACCTTTCTTAAGTAAACAAAAATCACACATTAGTTTCAAGGGCCTTCTTTGTCATGCTAAGATTCCTGGTTACACTGCAGCGGTAATGTGAAAAGCAGGAGTTGCAGACTAAGGTTAGTACATCTTGAAAAGGGTAGAGGAGTAGTCAAGATGCTGAATTTTTAATGTTTATAGGTTAAAGTTGTACCTAGAAAAGGTGCATTGAATAATAATACTTCACACTTTGATAGCACCTGAGGATCAACATGCTTCAGATAGTAATGAACCAGACCTCAACACCCCATGAGACTCATCTCTATTTAACAGATGAAGAAACAGACAGTAGCGGATAAGCCCAAGATCACAGAGGAAGTCTGTAGCTGAACTGAGAAAAAGAAGCTAGCTAGCCTGGTTCTCTCACTCTGGTGCCTTAATCTGTCCTTCTCAATAACAACACTTAAGTTCCGGTATTTGTACCAGTAATAATGCTCCTACGTACACCTACACTTGAATGTGACTTTTGCTCAGCAGCCTTGGAACTTACAAAAGCCTCACCTGCATTGGTTTATTGACACTCTGGAAAAGAGTTTTATGGGCCCCTTGTGTCTGTCAAGCAGCTGCCCCATCTTCCCACTAACACCACACACATAATGCAAGATCTGGATAAAGCCTGACATGATGGAGTTGTCATATCAGAACAAGAGTGTTATTTTAGACCATGTTTTCAAACTCAGCCTCCAAATTTGCCCCTGCGGTTTTGCACCTGTAAATGGTCCTTGCTGCATGTGCAATAGGCCTACCCTATTTACGAGCACACGCTCCATTTGAGCATGCAAATCCAGGCATGCATATGCACTTCCAAAACTGTGAGTGCCTCAGTGAATTCTGGGGTGCACTTACCATATTGAAAAATCTAAGTGCCCTGCTAAGTCAAATGAACAGAGGGTTGATCGGAATTTGGCATCTTAATGAAGCCTATAATTCAGTTCAGTGCATAGTCAGTGTTGTGTTTATGTTCTAGATGTATAACGTGAGAAATTAATGAAGCATTGTTCCCTATCAGAGACCAAGGGGGTTCTGACTGTTTTGAGAGATGGGAGTTTAAGCTAGCAGGCTGTGCAGCTAGGGAGCTGCTAATTAGGGAAATTACCTGGTTTTCTTGTTCTGAATAAAGGCTCCACCTGAGTTTGTACAAGAAAGGCTTGTGTGTTTACTGTGTTCAACAGCCACTAAAATAACGTGGCTTTCTGTGGAGTAGTAAACTTTTCTTGTTCACCATGTTGTCAAAAATCTAAGCAGCTTCCTTCCTCTGGGGCCAGATCCAACACATTGAAATCAGTGGAAAGACTCACCGAATAAAATGGGCTTTGGACTGGGCCCTTAGAGGTCTGTGTAGCAGAGGGACATAAGTAAATTGATTTATATGTGCACTATTCAAATTGTGATGTATGTACAGATGGGCTGTATGGGTTTCTTTCAAAATCACATTGCCCAGTCTCCTCCTTAATCCCCTTATACTACTTATTCCACTGCTGTGGATCTTTCAAGTTAATAGTTTAGCACCTGTATAAAATCCTCCCACTGGACCACTTGTCTTTATAAGTTGCATATGGAACATGGAGCAACCCATCAGAATTTACCTCACCGCGAGCTACTTTAGCTTTGTCAAGGCATCCAGACACCTTTGAGGATGGCAAAAATTTGTTCCACAGCTGATCTGAGGGCATAGAGAACACTGCTGCACTATCACCTTCTCTACACTAGCCCCCCCCTTAAAAATTTTCCACCAATGCTACCACTAGTTCAGCTCCATCATGGAAAAGTGGGTGTAAGCAAGGCAGTAGCAACCCTATGGGATTTAACACCTTTGTCATCTTGACCTGCTCTGCAGGTGGCTAATCTACTCCGCTGCTCCCAACGTTGCCATCGCTGGTAGGAAGTTTTAGGGGAGAAATGTCAAGTGTGGACACATCTTAGCTCTGCACAATTTGCAGATACAGACTAAAGGATTAAGGACTCAATCCAATACCCTAGTGAAGTCAATGGAAATGCTGCAGTGACTTCAGTGAATGCTGGATGAGACCCAAATACACCTACAACATGAGGCTAATGTTTAATTAGATGTAGTCCATTAATCCTGAAGCTTGTCTGTAGTATGGGCAAGTCCCTGCACGCTATGCAGTATATTAGGCCTAAATTGTGCATGCACTATCCTGGAATTATGCCAGACTTCCCTCTTCCCATACACTGCCCCCAACCCACCTCCCATTCTCACCAGTGAGCTATCCCTTGTGTTATTCATTTATTTTAAATGGTCTCCACATTTTAAATTTTCACAGTGTTGTAGATTGTTGTATTCAGAAGGAGTAACTGCATGGGGGAAGCTGTCAGGGGAAAGCTGGGCAGGTTAACAACTGGTGTGTGTGTGTAGGGGTCAACTGGGCCATTTTGCACCCAGGAAGGCATGTGGGATAGTTTGGCGTTTTGGTATCAGGGAGGCAGCTGAGGATTTTGAAATTTGGTAAGAGCCAGAAGTGACTGAAATTTGGAGGATGGGGGGGTATTCAGTGCTCTGCATCCCAGCAACCTTGGCAATTGCCCAAATGCATTCTGTCCCAGCATCTGCCATTGCTCTGCCAGAGTGATTAAGAGTGAAACAGTTAGCATGAGAATGTTGCCGGGTTATTATTCATCATGTTATTAGAAGATCATAGAGAGACAAACAGATTGCCATAGTACTTTACATAGTAACAACAGGCATCTCTGAATTGGCTAATTTCTCATATTGGTAAATCCTGGGGAACTATTGATTGGTGCCCAAATAACTACATGTGGACAATGCTGAATATGTTCTTTGTAACTTGGAAGTCTATTGTTACTTTAATGTGGGGTGCAGCCTACATGCAATGCAAAGTCCCTCCTACCTGTTCAAATGCCATTTTCCAAGAAAATCTGGGAATAATTAAAGGTGAATGCAAATATGTAGTAATGATTGGTGGTTGAAGCACTAGCTCAGCTAATGGCTTCCTGTGTGAAGTCACAGGCAAATTTGTTGGAACTGTAGTAAAGAACAGAATTACCAGACACACAAATAAAGATGATATATTGTGGAAGCGTCAACATGGCTTTTGTAAAGGAAATCATGCCTCACTACTCTATAAGAATTCTTCGAGAGGGTCAACAAGCATGTGGACAAGGGTGATCCAGTGGATATAGTATCCCTGGACAAGGTCCGACACCAAAGGCTCTTAAGGAAAGTAGGCAGTCATGGGATAAGAGGGAATGTCCTTTTATGAATCATGGTTAAAAGATAGGAAACAAAGGGTAGGAATAAACCATCAGTTTTCACAGTGATAGAGGTAAATAGCAAGATCTCCCAGGTATCTGTACTGGGACCAGTGCTGTTCAGCATTCATACATGATCTGGAAAAAGGGGTAAACATGAGGTGGCAAAGTTTGCAGATAATACAAAATTACTCAAGATAGTTAAGTCTAAAGCTGACTATGAATTTCATCTATTATTTTGATGCCCAGTCATTCAGTTTTCTGAGATTCCTTTGTAACTCTTCAACATTGATAAATGCAGAGTAATGCACATTGGAAAACAATCCCATACAATGTACAATACATACAAAATGATGGGGTCTAAATTAGCTGTTACCATGCAAGAAAGATCTGAGCCATTGTGGATAGTTCTCTGAAAACATCTGCTCAGTGTGCAGTCAAAAAAAGCTGACAATGATAGGAGCCATTAGGAAAGGGATAGATAATAAGACAGAAAATATAATGGCACTATATAAATCCATGGTATGGCCAGACCTTGAAAACTGTACAGTTCTGGTCAAACCCGGCCACCCATCTAAAAAGAAATATATTAGCATTGGAAAAGGTAGAGAGAGAGGCAAGAAAAATTATTAGGTGTATGGAACAGGTTCCATAGGAGGACAGATTAAAAAGACTGGGAGTGTTCAGTTTAGAAGAGACACAACTAATGGGTGGATGTGATAGAGGTCTATAAAATCATGAATGGTGTGTAGAAAGTGAATAGGGATGTGTTATTTACCCTGTCACATAACTTCATTGGCTGATCCCTGGATCTTCTGTTAATAGGCAGCAGGTTTAAAACCAACAAAAGGAAGTACTTCTTCGCACAATGCACAGTCAACCAGTGGAACTCATTGCTAGGAAATGTTGTGAAGACCAAAAGTATAACTGGGTTCAAAAAAGAATGAGATAACTTCGTGGAGAATAGGTCCATCAATGGCTATTCGCCAAGATGGTCAGGGATGCAATCCCATGCTCTAGGTCAGGGGTAGGCAACCTATGGCACGCATGCCAAAGGCGGCACGCAAGCTGATTTTCAGTGGCACTCACACTGCCTGGGTCCTGGCCACCAATCTGGGAGGCTCTGCATTTTAATTTAATTTTAAATGAAGCTTCTTAAACATTTTAAAAACCTTGTTTACTTTATATACAACAATAGTTTAGTTATATATTATAGACTTATAGAAAGAGATCTTCTAAAAATGTTAAAATGTATTACGGCACGCGAAACCTTAAATTAGAGTGAATAAATGAAGACTCGGCACACCACTTCTGAAAGGTTGCTGACCCCTGCTCTAGGTGTCCCTAAACCTCAGACTGCCAGAAGCTGGCACTTGACGACAGGGGATGGATCATTCGATAATTACCCTGTTCTGCTTATTTCCTCTGAAGCATCTGACACCAGCCACTGTCGGAAGACAGGATCCTGAGCTAGATGGATCATTGGTCTGACACAGTGTGGCCATTCATATATTCTTACTTACCTTTTGCATTGTCCAATTTACATGTCTTTAAAAACACCACTTACCTCACCGGGGATTTGAGAAGGCTTAAATTCACAAACATTTGTACAGAGCTTTCAGATTCTTAGACGTAAGGTTCTATAAAATCCTCAGGCCTAATTGTCTTCTGCCATAATTATAATTATGCTACAGGGCAGAATTAACATTATTTGGGTGCTTTAACAGTGTATTTCCATACCTTAATTGTTGCATGTTTGGCTTTCTTTAACTTAACCTTAACTCTGGGTTTCCTAAATTTGTAATGTTTGTTTTTGCAATAATTACAACATACTCACAACTTTAACTCTCTCCAGGGAGTATTTTCTCTGGGAATTTCAATGGTATTACACCAGCAGAGAACTTGGCCCATAGGCATGCAGATTTGCACTTCTATTTTGCTATTTGCTCAACTCACTTTGAAGATCTTGGACTAAATCTCTTATTAAAACAAGACAATAAAAACAATGTGTTACCGTAGTCCTCTAAGGTCTCAATGAGAATTGGAGCCCCATTGCAGCAAAAGGTGTACCAACACGGAAGATAACTCTGTTGACCTAATGGGAGGGACCATGTCACAACAGAGATGTACTTGGCGTCTGGTCTTAGTTTTTCCAGTTTGATGCTGCTTATGAAGATAAATCTAAAATTTTAAAAAAATAGAAAGCTGTATCTCTGCATCATGTAGGGAAACAGATCACATTGATGCAAAATGCTTCTGGAATCGCTTGATGAAGACATGTTTCTTTGCATACAAACAAAGGCATTGTTCATTCCCTAACAGCAATGGGAGAGAAAAGTAGCAAGGGAGAGAAAAGTAGCAAGCGAGTGATATTTTGAGAAAGCAGCTCCAATTATGGGTGAATTGCATTCGTCTGAAGCTCCTCTGCATTTTAAATGTGGAGAAAGTGACAGTCACATAAAACAGGAAATCTTGTTGGGCTTGACCTTGAATACTAATCTGGCATGTACCATGGTGCTGTTAGCCAGTCATTAAGCAGAATTCCAAGCACAGCTTTGCTTATAATGTAGTGCATCTATACAAGTAGAATAATATTTGAATCAGTGAATATAAAATATTTGGACTGGAGACTATAAAATAGGCACACTGGATAAGGCTACTGAAGAAAAAAAAAATCACATTAAAGGACACATTTGAGGATACAAAGCTCAATTTATTTTTCTAATAGACACATTATTACTCAAAATTTACCTACTTTTCTAAGTACAAACCGGAGGGTTGGATAAGAAAGATGAAAAGAAGGGAATTAAGATTATTCTCCATGCCTTGGCTTTCCAGTTCTTAAAATTGTGCAGCTAAAATCAAGAGTGCTCAGGCAGAGTTAGCACATCGGCTCTCACTCCATCACTCAAAGGGGCTTCCCCTAGGCCTCAGTCTCATAAGTAACTAGAGTCCCTGAGCTTTTCAGTCTCTGCCAACGCGCAGTGCCTGAGCAAAAAGAGACAGATCTGAATCACAATCTAAAATATTTCAGAGAAGAGGGAAAGAGAGACCTTGTTGCTTCCTGCTGTGGGGTGGGGCAGAGCTGTTCTGCTCTGGGAGCTCAGCAGCTACAATCCTGCTGAGCTCTCTAGAGTGCAGCGGGAGGATGTGTGTCAGCAGGAGGGTAGAGACATGACCTCTTTTGGGATGACTGCACCCCTGGGAATGCAAAGAGGGAACAGTCCCTGTGCTGTCCTGAACACAGGTACTGCTGTTACACCTGCTCTTTTTTATGGCAGGAGTCTATCTGAACCATCTTCCCCTGCAGGCCCACATGAGCATCAAGGATAATCTAGTCCTAAGGAAAGACTTTAGGTTTGGACCCATGAAGCTATTTTGGAGACGCTGGGTTAAGTTTTCTAGTCAGTTGCCAGTATTTTCTAAGGCTCTTTCCCACACTACAAGAACATCCCTACAGGAAAGGTACAGTGTCCTTGAAGGGGAGATATTTAGTAAGAGAAATAAATGTTAGACACTTCAGAAGTTGGGATCTGAAGAGAATAGGAAAGGGGTCACAGTTTCTCCCCCTGGCTCTTTACCTTAAAGTATTCCAGTTGTTCATTCCAAAAGGGGGAGCAAGCTCCCACCTCCATCAACCTCCTTTATACCCAAGCATTCCCAGGGAGAAGTTACTGTAGTGCATAAGAACTGACTAGTATCCTTTTAATAGTTTGTGAGTGCTCTAGACCCTCACTGTTTTCTGTTTCAGTAACTACCAGAATTGTGCTGAAGTAGCAGTGTAAACATATAGCTAGGCCTTGCATGTTAGATGTTTAGTAATCACAGTTATTTGTTCCTCACCGTGTCTGTGTCATTCCTTCATATTATATAAATGCTGTGTAAAAAGCAATACACAATTGGCTATGAAGATGGGATCCTAATCCAGGAATACAGTGAAATAGTAAATGCCTGCATGCCATAGGCGGTGGGTATAATAGGCCAGGGCAGGCTAAGCCTCCCCGGGCAGAGCTGCAGCCACTGATTCCGGGGTTTGCAGGGGAAGTTTTTGCTTATTATTATACTCCTGGACTCCAGGGAGATTACGGATGAACCCAGGAAGCTGAGTAACTCATACCATTTCCTCAGATGCCCCAGAACCTGCATGGCGCATATCAAAAGCTCAGGTTCTTCGAGAAGAGACGAGCTTTTCCCGCGGGGTGGCTTGGGGTCTCAGGAGGGGAGGCGCGGCATGGCTGGGGGGTGGCTCCGGCTGCTGGGGGGCAGGAGAGGGCTCGGGCCTCCAGCTGGCCCAGGGGTCCTCTAGCTGTTGGGGGGAGGCTCGGGGCTTCTTGGGGGGGAGCCTCAGGCAGAAGGGGTGGGGCCAGGGGGGCTAGCCTCCCCAAAAGGGGACTTCACCCGCCACCCATGCTGCATGCTGTTTGATCACCTCTGTTCTAGGACTGCTGTCTATGTGTAAATAAAGTAAGTTACACAAGTATACCCAGACTTTGTGTCACTGATTTCTCCTCTAGTGGGAAGCTGACCTGAAAGGCTCTGGACATCTGCTACCTTTTGTCAGAGGGACAATGCTGATGTCAGAATGGAGCACCTGGTATTTTCACTTTGGGAAAGGTTTTAGCATATAAAGTACATATTTCCTCCTTCTCCCAACCCTCCACCTCCTTCTTGGTATGTTTGTGTGCACCAATTCTCTTTCATTTGTGGTGAAATTCACCTTGGTGTGGAGGACCTGCACAAAGTGCATGCACCACCTTACATTCCATCGACATCCTCAAAATACAGTTTGGATGGGACTAGAGTGGTACACAGCCCTTGGCAGACCCTCTCCAAAGGGATGAATTTCATCCTTGTAGCATAGGCTACGCCTACATTTCTGTTGCTTAACCCTAATTCCTGCTTTAGGAGAGACAGAGGGTATGTGGACACTGCAATTGAAAACCCACGGCTGGCCCATGCCAACTGATTCAGGCTCGCAAGGCTCAGGCTAAGGGACTGCAGTTTAGATGTTCATGCTTGGACTGCAGCTCAAGCTCTAGGACCCTCCCACCGCCCAGGGTCCTAGAGCCCAGGCTCCAGCCTGAGCCAGAATGTCTACACCACAGTTAAACAGCCCCTTAGCCCGAGCCCAAGTCAGCTAGCATGGGCCAGCCAGGGCGTCTAATTGCAGTGTAGACATACCCTGAAGTCAGAAGCCTGATTTTCGGTATTGTAGGAGAAACGGTAATAAATGACCAGTTCCTATATGGAAGCAGAAGGCAGTTCAGCAATATCAGCTCTAGCAATATTTTAGAGAGGGGAGGTGGGGAATTAAGTCTTTCACGTTCTTCCCAGCCGGTAGTCAGAGCTTTCAGCAGACACCCCAGGAGTGTGGGTCAGCTAGCTTTAGGTGCACAGTGTGTTTGCTACACTATATTCTTGTTTCTCTTTCCACTCCATTATCCCTTCTTGTTCCTTGTGGGAGCTCAGACAGATAACCTTTTAATAATCATCTGAAATTCAAATACAGAGACATTCACTCCTAACGTGCCCTCCTGTTTGAGAAAGGTTTTAGAATAAAGTAGGTGTTTAAGAGTCCCATTATTGCCCTGGCATCTGCGTGTGTGCTCTAGGTGTACTGAGGAAAGTAATATTAACAGAATGAAAAGGTCAGAGTTATATAAAAATCCTTTTTAAACTAAGCAGGCCTGACATACTGAATTCCCCACAGACACTCCTGCAGACGTTGAAGAGCTGATAACATTTGGACCTTTTGGGGGGTCAAGTTATGCGTGCGAAATGCCCTCAAAAATAAAAGTCTAGAAGTAAAGCGATAGCTATGGGTCAGATTCTTGCTGAATCAAACCTTACTCCACAAGAGGACTTGGATGAGGCTACTCACTGGTCAAGGTGCTACTCAACACAAGTAAGGGTGGCAGAATCTGGCTCTTTAGCCACATGATGAGGCAAGTCGGCAAAGAGTGCGTCTTACTTGGCGTTTCTATTTTCTCTTTCATTTTTGTTCTTAAATTTATCCCATTATGTTCTTCTTTCTCCTCTCAGACAACTGGCCACCACCACACTTCCTCACCTGAAGCTGGAAGGTCAGCTACCAATGCCTGTTCATATGACAGCCCCAGTGAGGGGGATCACAGCGGTGCTCAGGCTTTTATCTCTATCAGTTGAATGACAACTCAGCAACCTCTGACTACGCTCAGAGGCTGGAGTCCTGGTTTCCCCAGTTGGACTTGTGATAGTCTTCCAGGCTGGGATGTTCAAATGATCCTAAATCTTATGGACTTTCAATGGGATTTGGATGCATAACTTCCTTCAGCTCCTTGAAAACTCCCAGCCCCAGTTAGTCACTGGTATAGCACTAGGGTGCAAGGCTTTTAAAGCATTTTTCTCCCTTTTTAAAATACTACCTATCATCATAAATAGGTGAATCGGTATCAGTACACTGTGTAAGGGGTTCTCAAATGAATAACCTGCTTTTAAATTAATTAACATTTGCAAGCGTTATAAGAGCTGAGAAATTAACAAAAAAGATATCACGCACATGTTTAACAAAACAAGGTACCTCCACAATGAGCGTCTGGGTCACAATTTTGCTTTTTTAGTTAAAAAGTGACAAGTAACTGGAAAAAGTATCTCTGCATATGATATCACCACAGCTTCCACTATCTGCTGGTTTGTTTTGGGGCAGAACCTCAGAGGTGCTGAGCACCTGCAACTCCCATTGACTTCATATTGGCACTAGAATGGAAGAGACACTAGACATGTAAATAACTCAGTGTAGACAAGTGGTCTCACACCTGGCACGCTCCCTTGTGGCAGGCTCCCCTAATCCGGCATCCCCTCCCAACAGCTGCTTTGGCCCTGCCTCTTCTCATGACTCGGCCAACCAGCCATGTCACATTTAGTCCCACTCCTTCCAGGTGAAGAGTCCAACAGCCTCACACTGACCCTGGGATCTGAGTCCAGAATCGGTAGCCCTTCCACCCCTGGTCTCCAGGGGTCTTTGCAACAACTGTTTCAGTGAGCCTGTAAGGAAACCAGGACTTCTCTCTCCACTGGGTTTCAGCCCAGGGACCCTGCAGTAAGCAGGCAAAATCTGTCTATTCAGACTCCAACCCCCACTTCCTACCTCAGCCTGTCTGCAAGCCTCTTCCTCAGCCCCTTCCTGGGCCCACTGTGTACCTGCATTCTTCTCAGGCTCCACAGCCCCATGGGCTCCACCCTTCATTCAGAGCAGGGGCTCCCAGGGACTCCCCCCAAAAATCCCAAATGAAAATATAAACTTAAACCACTTTGGTCCTCTTTGGCCTTGAGCTTTCATCCATCTTAAGTTTCCCATGCTCATTTTCTCAGCTGAACGCCTCCCAGGGCTCTCTCCCTGGAGGTGCCAATCCTGCCCTTTTATCAGGGTTCACCCACCAGAGCTTTCTGCACCCCAGTGGCTTCTTTCTGTCCTCTTGCCAGAGTTCTCTCCTCAGGGATGGATCTCAAGGCCAGCTCTTCCCCTGGGCTTCCACTACTCTGAAGTCCTTTGTTAACCCTACAGGTGATTTTAAAGGCCCCAGCAGAGAACAAAATACATGCTTAACTCTAAGCACGTACCTAGCCCCATTTATATAAAGGGTATTGTGAGGTGAATATAGACACCTGATGTGTCATTTATCTTGGGGGGTGGGGGGAAAACCAGAAAAGCATAGTGGTGCAGCCATATTTGGGAGTGGATGTTTTAAAATCAAATCAGATTATAATCGGATTGAAATCCATCTGTTTACTTCAACCACCAGACCACCAGGTGCTGAACAGATGCCTTTTATTACCAACTGCAGTATGTAGTTAAGTTTAATCCCAAACCAAGATGTAATCATGGTTATTAGAGGCCTCAAGATGTTGCTAGAGCAAAAGCACAAGATGAGCCATAAAAATCATTGGGCACATACTGCACATAGTGATTACAAGCTTTCAGAGTTCATCATGGGAAAATAAGCTAATTATTGCTGTCATCCTTATTCAAAAGTAAGAAACAACAAAGAAATAGAGTTCCCCTGGATCTCCTCAAACCAGTACAACACACAGATCCAGCTAGTAACAGATATATAGGGCTCTCATTCACACGGGTTCACACCCAGGTAACTCCACTGATTTCAGTGTAGTTAGTTCTTACTTACACCAATTTATAGGAGACTGAATTAGTAAGTGCAAAGCTAAGGGTGTCTCGGACTGCTCAGAGCTTGAATGTCAGAGAAGGAAAGAACTTTGAGATGACGGAGAAAGAAATGCATTGGGGCTCTGGGAATTAAAAACGCAAGACACTTGGTGAACCAGGAGCTGTTTGCACTCAAAGGGGCGGCGTGGAAAACAGCAAGATCAATGGAACTGCAGGAGGGGGATAATAGGAAGAAGGATTTTGTTGACTAGAGAGAACTGCAAAGAGGGTTTTACAATGAGACGTGCCTTCTCAACCATAATGAGAACACTGCCAGTGCAACGCTGTAATACACTTTGGTTTTGATCAATGGTTTACCCCCATTTTTTTAGACAACTCAATGAAGACCTCTGATTGATGTAAAACTGCGGTCAAAAGAGCTAACAATGTTAGAATGCATAAAGAACAAAACAAAAAACTCCAGCTGTGGCCACCCCATTATCATAATGCCTTTATATAATTCACCACCCTCAATTATCAGTTCAGTTTGAGCTGTTTCTTATTTTTCCCAGTTGATTCAACCCATTCCTATTCCTGACATACACAACAACATGCAACACCAAAATGGAAACAGATCCTGTCAGCTGTATCAATAACGATAGAACTAATCACTACAGGCCAACAGCTATCAGCAAAGAAGGAATAATCTATGGGGCAAGCATGCTTAGACCATTGCTGCATGGCATGACATTAGTGAGGATGTCCATAGCAACCTTCTTTGAACTAGTCCCTGCCTCCCTTGTGCTTTGTCCTATTTTAATGTCTAAATCATGCAATCTTCCAGCTCAGTAGGAGGAGCAGATTGAGAACTAAATGCCTCTCCAAGTCAGAACACCTGTTACTGTATTGTAGTTCTCTTTGCCAAGAGTTTTGCTTCCTAGAGAGCTAAATGGCTGATTTCATTAAACAAGGCAACTTTGGATTGTCTAGTGTCCCACTTCTATTCTTTCATTGTTCCTTCCCGCCGTTCATGAAGCCTTCCTTTTCCATGGGTACCTTCATTACCTGCAAATTGAATGTTTTGGAAAGTACATTAATAAATCCATCTGTAAAATGGAAATGGGATTTTGTATTGTTTTCTTGCTGTGCTATTCTAAGCCACACACTGTCATTTCACACAATACTGCACGTGTTCTCTCATCCAATAAGAATGCCTCCCAATAAAAATGTGTGTATTCAGTGTGTTATGAAAGTCTCTGTAATAGTCTTCCTGCCCACACTGGGCTTGTTTCACATGGACAGCGTTCTCTGTTATCCCCTACTTCTGTGTCATATGATGAGCCAGCTGTATTTTTACAATGCTTTCAGGATAGCCTCTAAAAATCAATCAGTGTGCTTGCACGTAGCAGTCTGGCTAATACAATATTTATGGTAACAAACTATGCCACATAACAGCATGGAGTCAAGTGGATGCTTTCTTTGTTGAAAGTGGTCCAGCCAATATGTGACACGTGAGGGTCCCAAACAAAAGGACATGCTAGAAACACAAGAGGTAAAGAAAGTTCACACACTTTCTGGAGACAAGATTTTAAAGACTAGAATGCAAAGACCTCATGCACATTATGTGAGACTCTAAGTTAGGGACAAAGAACATTTTATCATTTGTCACCTTTCTTTTAGCAGAAAACTATTTTAACCAATGACAATGGGTGAATCCTGAGATATTCACTCAATTTTTATTAATAGAATATTAGAAATGTAGGATTGGAAGGGACCTCAAGAGGTCATCTAGTCTAGCCCCCTATGCAGAGGCAAAACTAAGTATACCTAGACCATCCCTGCCAGGTGTTTGTCTGATCTGTTCTTAAAAACCTCCAATCACAGGCATTCCACAACCTCCCTGGGAAGTCTATTCCAGTGCTTAAATAGCCTTATAGTTAGACAACTTTCCTAATGTCTAACTGTAATCTCCCTTGCTGCAGATTAAGCAGTGGACATTGAGAATAATTGATCAACATCCTCTTTATAAAAGCCCTTAACATATTTGAAGACTATTATGAGGTCCTCCACAGTCTTCTTTTTTTAAGACTAAATATGCCTAGTTTTTTACCCTTTCCTCATACGTCAGATTTTTCCACAGCTTTTATCATTTTTGTTGCTCTACTTTGGACTCCAATTTCTCCACTCACTCTCCTAAAGTGTGGTGCCCAGAACTGGACATAGTACTCCAGCAGAAGCCTCACTAATACTGAGAAAAACAGGAAAATTAACTCCCATGTCTTACATACGACACTCCTGTTAAAACACCCAGCCTTTCACAACTGCACCATGTTGTTGGATCAAATTCAATTTGTGATCCACTATCACCCCAAGATCCTTTTCAGCAGTACTACCACGGAGCCAGTTATTCCCCATTTTGTAGTTGCGCATTTGATTTTTCTTTCCTAAATGCAATTCTTTGCGCTTGTCTTTATTGAACTTCATTTTGTTAATTTCAGACCAATTCTCCAGTTTATCAAGGTTGTTTGGAATTCTAATCCTGTCCTCCAAAGTCCTTGTGATCTCTTCCAGTTTAGTGTCATCTGAAAATTTTATAAACACACTCTCCATTCCATTATCCAAGTAAAAAATGAAAATATTGACTAGTACCAGGCCGTGTTCCCCCTAATTTTTCCCACCCATGTGTGGAATAAATTTTGTTACGTGCACCAATATGGAGGTGAGGTATTGGTGGGCTGGGGCAGAGGGTTGGGGTGCAGGGGGGTGAGGGCTCCGGCTGGGGGTGTGGGCTCTAGGGTGGGGCCGGGGATAAGGGGTTTGGGGTGCTGGCTGCCCCAGGGCTGCAACGGAAAGAGGACTCCCCCCAGCTCTCTCTCCCCACAGCAGTACCTAGGCTGGGGCGGGGAAGAGGTGCCTCTCCCATGGCCCCGGCAGGTCCAGGCTGGGTTGGGGCTAGGGGAGGGGCACCTCTCCCACAGCCCCAACCTGGCCTGGCCCTTCTGCGGCCGTAGGAGAGGCTCCCCCGTCCCCAACCCAGCCCCGGCACAGACCTGCTGCGGCTGTGGGAGAGGCGCTCTTCCCCTGACCCCAACCCACTGCAGCCCAGAGCGCACCCAGTGCTCACTCCGCATGAGGTGACTCTCTGGCTATTGCCTGGGGGAGCATCTGAGCCACCGCGTGGGACAGAATGGCAAAGAGCCGCTCCTCCTGTTTCATGCACAGCGCATTTGAGTCGCGGTGTTGCCGTTGTGCCAGAGCCTTGGCGTGAGCTGAACGAGGACCTCCACGGCAGCTCCAGGCCAGGCTGGGTTGGGGCCGTGGGAGAGATGCTGCTCTCCTGGCTGTGGAAGATCTGGGCCAGGCTGGGTTGGGTTGAGTCTGGGGCTGGGGGAGAGGAATCTCTCCCTGTTGCAGCCCTGAGCACCTGCGTGGGGCTTAATAGGCAGCTTAGAGAGAAGTTAGGTACCAGGCCCAGAACAGACCCCTGTGGGACCCCACTAGACACACCCTCCCAGTTTGACAGCGAACCATTGATAACTCTTTGAGTATGGTCTTTCAACTAGTTGTGCATCCACCTTTAGTAATTTCATCTAAACCACATTTCCCTAGTTTGCTTTTGAGAATGTCATGGGGGACTGTGTCAAGAGCCTTACTAAAAATCAAGATATATCATGTCTATAGCTTCCACTAATCTACTAGTGGTAGTAACCCTGTCTAAGAAGGAAATTATGTTGGATTGGCATGATTTGTTCTTAAATCCCTGTTGGCTGTTTCTTATTTTCCTATTACCCTCCTCTAGGTGTGTACAGATTTATTATTTAATAATTTGTTCCAGTATCTTTCCAGGCAGACTGGTCTATAATTCCCCATGTCTTCTTTATTCCCCATTTTGAAAACAGGTGCTAGGTTTGTCCTTCTCCACTCCTCTGGGATCTCATGCTTCCAGGAGTTCTCAAAGATAATTGCTAAAGGTTCCAGCTAGTTCCTTAAGGATCTTAGGATAATTTCAGCAGGCCCTGCTGACTTGAAGACATCTAAGTTATTTAAATATTCTTTAACCCATTCTTTCCCTATTCTGGCTTGTGTTCCTCCCCCCTTGTTGTTAATATTAATTATGGTAAGCAGCTGGCCACATTTAACCTTTTTACTGAAGACTGAAGCAATATAGGCATTAAACACCTCAGCCTTCTTGAGGTCATCCTTTATTAGCTCTCCTGCCTCACTGAGTAGTGGGCCTACACTTTCCTTCATCTTCCTTCTCACACCTAATTTAGTCCTTACTCAGGCCAAACTCCCATTAACTTTAGTGAGCCAGCCTATGCCTTTCTGATCAGTGTGATGAAGGGTAGGCTAGCCATCTCTGCCGCAGCATCAACCCCTAGACCCTGTGGAGGGCTCTCGGTGTGTGTGAAAATCAGTGCAGGGGCCACAAGAAAAGTTGGGCGAGAAGAAGCAGGGGTGATGGGTATAAACCCACTCACTGCACCCAATGACGATTTCTCTCCCTCCCCCCCCACGTGATACAGTCAGATTCTAAATAATATTTCCACATCCTCCTTCCTGGGAATCCTGCAGCTAAGCATGACACTGCTAGAGGGCAGGGGCAGAGCCTGAGCTGCTGCGGAACCATAGGTCCTCCGCACAGTTGGCTCTGTGCCCCCTTCAGGTTCTCGAACATCCGCATGAATCCTGGACGATTCATAGGGTTGCCAACTGTCTAGTCACACAAACCCCACCACCCTTGCCCTGCCCCTTCCCTGAGGCCCTGCCCTTGCCCCAGCGCTTCTCTGAGGCCCCACCCCACTCACGCCATCCCTCCTAGCTCCATCGCTCGCTCTTCCCCACCCTCACTCAGTTTCACCAGGCAGGGGCAGGAGTGTGGGAGCGGGCTCTGCACTGGGGCCAAGGGATTCGGACTGTGGGAAGGGCTCTGGGCTGAGCCTGGGGCAGAGGTGCAGGAAGGGGTGCAGGGTGCAAGCTCTGGGAGGGAGTTTGGGTGGTGGAGGGTGTTCAGGGCTGGGGGAGAACAGTGTGGGCTCTGGGAGGGAGTTTGGGTGCAGGAGGGGGCTCTGGGCTGGGGCAAGGCACATCCCTGCAGCCCCTTGGGGCGGGCCAGAGGTCTCCATGCACTGCCTGCGCCCCAAGCGCCACCTCTGCAGCTCCCATTGGCCAGGAACTGTAGCCAATGGGAGCTGCAGGGTAGAGCCTGCCTTAGCCCCACTGCGCCGGCAACCGGGAGCCGCCCAAGGTAAGTGTGGCCCAGGGACTCCGTGCACTGCCCCCTCTGCGCGCTGCTCCCAGAAGCGGCGAGCATATCCCTGCGGCCAGCATATCCTTGAGGGGCAGAGGGCTCTGCCCATGCCTGCAGGCACCACCCCCACAGCTTCCATTGGCCACAGTTCCCTGCCTATGGGAGCTGCGGAGTCAGCGCCCCAGGGACATGCCGGCCAGTTCCAGGAGAGGCGTAGGGCCAGGGCAGGCAGGGAGCTTGCCTAAGCCCCACTGCACCACCGAACTTTTAGCAGCCTAAAATCTCCCCGTTTGGCTTCAGCAGCCTCCGGGAGATAGAACCTGATTCCAGGAGACTCACAGCAAAACCGGGAGGGTTGGCAACCCTAGCAATTCATGGGCCAGACTGTCACTTTCTTTCAAGGCAGCATGGGGAAACCTGCAGCCCTGAAGAAAAATGGAGAAGAAATGCCTCAAGATACCTTGCAGAATGTCCTGCCCATGACATGACGATTTCCATATAAAGACCCCAGGCTGTGACCCACAGTGCAGCGCCGCCAAGCATTTGGCCCTATATAGCTCTACCACACACACAAAAACAGTAGAAAAACAGCACTAAGGTTGTGAAGTCAAGCACTCAAGAATTAGAAAATGCCATAATTTCAGATGTGCAATAAAATGAAATTTGTTACCGTTATTCTTGTCGAAATCATGAGTTCAGCACTTTAATAAAAAAAAAAAAAAAAAAAAGGACCCAAGCACTGGTTTGGCCCAGCAGAGGACTTCTGGCTAGGGTTGGAGTTGGAGCCTGCAAGGGTCAAGGACTAGGGCTGGAGCCAGCAGAGGGCCCCAGGCTAGGTTAGGGGATGGGCTGGCAGAGAACCCTTGGCTGTAGTTAGGGGATGGGCTGGCAGAGGGCCTCCGGCTGGGGTTAGGCTTGGGGGCTATCAGGGGGCAGCCAGGCCAGAGTTAGGCTCAGGGGCCAGCAGAGGGCCCCAGGCTAGGGAAAGGTTGGTACTGGGGCCAGCAGAGTGCTCTAGGTAAGAATAGGGATTGGGGCACCAAGAATGCCCTGGGGTATGATTAGGGATTTTTTGGGGGGCAAGACAGGATGATGCACTACTAGCACTAAAATGGGGGATGTAGAATGAGAGTTCTCTCTGCAGCAGCCACCATTGGCAATGGTGGATAGATTAGAACAGAGGTGGCCCACCTGTGGCTCTGGAGTCACATGTAGCTCTTCAGAAGTTAATATGCGGCTCCTTGTATAGGCACCGACTCCGGGGCTGGAGCTACAGGCGCCAACTTTCCAATGTGCTGGGGGGTGCTCACTGCTCAACCCCTGGCTCTGCCACAGGCCCTGCCCCCACTCCACCCCTTCCCACACCCTCCCCTGAGCCTGCCATGCCCTCACTCTTCTCCTGCCATGCCCTCCCCCCGAGCCTCCTGCATGCCCCGAAACAGCTGATCAGGAGGGGGAGGTGCTGATCGGCAGGCTGCCGGTAGGTGGGAGGCACTGGGGGGGGAAGCTGATGGGTGGCTGCTGATGTATTACTGTGGCTCTTTGAGGTTGGCCACTCCTAGATTAGAAGTTTAGCAGCCCCCCCTATCAGTCCGGGCATCAGCACAGACTGATGATGTTATCAAGCAGAGTTTTCCTTTGGATTTTCATGCAGGCCTGTGAAACAATTGCACTCTCCCTGTCCATCATACGATTGTAGGATATACCCCAAATGTAACAGACAATTTACATGGATGGGGAAGGGGAAGCGGGGGGTGGGGGGATTTCAAGTTCCACGGTCTTCTCCTGCTGCAGGAGTAGAACCCAGCTGTTTGTTCTGGTCAACTCTTGTGATCACATTAGTGTGTAGAGCTCGCTAGCTCTCTTCACACAAGAGATCAAGTGTACCAGGAGTGACTTGCACTGGTGCTGTGTGAGAGTGTGATCAGCTGCCCATGGCTGACCTTGAAAGGACAAGAGGCCTAACAGTTTGAGGTAACAGTCTTCCTCACAAGGGGGAGAGGTTTGTGTTTTTGGAGGTGAAGAACCAGGGTTCGTGTCCCAGCTCCAGGAGCGCCGCCAGCTTTTTCGCCGCCCTAGGTGGCAGAAGGTCCCACCCCCAAAATACCACTGACAACCAGGGCACCGGCGCCCCCCAAATGTTAGCGCCCTAGGCGACTGCCTAGGTTGCCTAATGGGTTGCGCCGGCCCTGCCCAGCTCTGTGTGTAGGTGAAAGACATTTCTCTGGGTTGTGTGACTGTTGTCTACAGCACATAGAGCAGTTACACTACACCAAGGAATTAAGTTCTGGTTTTATATGCCAGCAGGAAGCACTAGCACTAGGACACTGACACAGCCTATTGAATGTTGGGTGTTGCATCAACTCCCCCCCCCCCCCCCCCCCCCCCCCCCGTGGAAGAAAAATAATTAGGTGGAAAGACAGCATCTATCCCCTCAGATAATGATATTGCATTGGAAATGGAAACAATCCCTACAAGAATTCCAGCCCCCTGCCTTCATTGCTTAAAACTGGGTCCACTTAACTAAAAAGTCAGCTATTCTCACAGCCCTAGGGGAAGTTACAGAGGTAGCTCCCATTAATACTAATAGGAGATGCTGTCTAAGCACAGCACATGTTGAAGGTACCCACCCACCCCCCGAGTCTTAATTAAAAGTTATTTTATTCAGGTATTAAGCCAGCCACCAGAGGGCACCCAGAGAATTCCACGGATTTTCTAGCAACAAAGGCAAAGGAAAACAGTAAGTATTTTATGTAAGTGCTCATTTCAAACTGCAATCCCAGCTTATTCCGATCTCTGCGCCTACAAATGCACAACAACACCGCAACACCAGACTTCACTATCTTTTTTGAGGCTTTAGAAAGAAAGAGCATGAGATGCAAAAATCAGTGCCCCACTTTACACTGTTCCATATCCCAGTGCTATAGCCCACTAGTAGAGGTGAGAGAACAGGTTTCTCTGTTTGGGGGATAAACCAAACAAACAACTCCCCTTCCCCCTTGGGGTGTGGACCAAAACTGACTTTTTTTAGAATGAAACACTGATTTTAGGAATTTAGGATTTTAGGAACAGGATGTTAGGAATCATTAAAAAGGAGATAGAGAATAAGACTGAGAATATATTATTGCCTTTATATAAATCCATGGTACGCCCACATCTCGAATACTGTGTACAGATGTGGTCTCCTCACCTCAAAAAAGATATTCTAGCACNGGACTCTTCGGCTTGGAAAAGAGAAGACTAAGGGGGGACATGATAGAGGTATATAAAATCATGAGTGATGTTGAGAAAGTGGATAAGGAAAAGTTATTTACTTATTCCCATAATACAAGAACTAGGGGTCACCAAATGAAATTAATAGGCAGCAGGTTTAAAACAAATAAAAGGAAGTTCTTCTTCACGCAGCGCACAGTCAACTTGTGGAACTCCTTACCTGAGGAGGTTGTGAAGGCTAGGACTATAACAATGTTTAAAAGGGGACTGGATAAATTCATGGTGGCTAAGTCCATAAATGGCTATTAGCCAGGATGGGTAAGAATGGTGTCCCTAGCCTCTGTTCGTCAGAGGATGGAGATGGATGGCAGGAGAGAAATCACTTGATCATTGCCTGTTAGGTTCACTCCCTCTGGGGCACCTGGCATTGGCCACGGTCGGTAGACAGATACTGGGCTAGATGGACCTTTGGTCTGACCCGGTACGGCCTCTCTTATGTTCTTATGATTTCTCCACACACAAAAATGTCCAGGGTTTTTTAAAAATCTGAAACCACGCTGAATTTAGTCCACATTCGTCAAGTTTCCATACCCTGAAAACATTCACTTTTCAGCAAATTTACTATGCTGGAAAAAGATTGCCCTGTTCTAATTAGAAGTATTATTTCTAGATTGTGCTGGGTCTGTAGAAAAGAGGCCCAGGTCTTGGATCCTGCTCACAGCCTGGGTGCTCCTCTTGAATCAGGGGGATTTAATCCTCCCCTGCCCAGGTCATCAAAGGCTAGGGCAGCTCCCCAACAATTCTACGGCAGCCTCCAAGCCTTCCTCAGAAGATACAAGAGTGGATAAGGTGGTGGTTTAGGGGACTGGGGATTTAGTGTCTGCATCTCTGATGACACCCCCTCTCTCTCCCTAGCACACACATGGGGTGCTCTTACACAGGCTTCTCCCACTTTGTCCCCACTTTTGCATAACCACTTTGTTTCTGCTGCTTAGTGGGAAGGGGTGGGACTTGTACTCTAATGAACAAAGTGAGAGCCTGTTATAGCAATAGCCTAGGTTTTCCACACATTTTGGTTTTGTTAAGGCAACCAAAGTGATGCTGTTTTGTCTATCCTGGGTGTGTCATTCATGTGACCATCAAATGCATTTTAAGGTTAGGGGATTAAATAGCAGTAATTTAAATAAATGTCTGACACCGGGGGTGGGGTGGGGGTAGGCACAGCAGCAGCTCTCTGCTGGATGGCGCTGCCTCCTGGTGGTTCTGGGGATTAGCTCTGCCAGGCCAATAACCCTTCCTGCAGTTGCACTTCACAGCACTGTCTCCTTCACTATCTGCAGCCGTTCTCTTGGTCCAGGAGCTGCTGCCTCCTCTTCGTGACTCGGCCCTCTGGCCAGGTCACTACATGGTTTCCCCTTTCAGAGCAAACTGTCCCAGGCAGTTTGCTCGCTGCTGCCTGGTCTGTGCCACTTCTCCAGTGGCTGTGAGGAAAACCCAGGCCCACCCTCTACTCCAGGTTCCACTTTGGGGTCCTCTCTTCAGCAGAGAAAGTCTGCACTATCCTCTGCTAGGGTGACCAGGTGTCCAGTTTTTTAATGGAACACCCGGTCGAAAAGGGACCCTGGCGGCTCCAGTCAGCACCGCCAACCAGGCCATTAAGAGTCTGGTCAGTGGTGCTGTAGATCTAATCGCGCTGCCCTCCAGAAGTGGCCAGCAGGTCCGGCTCCTAGGCAGGGGGGCCACGGGACTCTCCACCCTGAAGACCAGCTCCACACTCCCATTGGTTGGGAACCACGGCCAATGGGAGCTAGGGGGCGGTGCCTGTGGGCAAGAACAGCACATGGAGGCTCCTGGCCCCCTGCCTCGGCACCAGACCTGCTGGCTGTGTCCAGGGCATGCACAGCACAGTGCCAGGACAGGCAGGCAGCCTTAGCCCCACTGAGAGGGAGCTGCCCGAAGTAAGCCTGTGCCCCAACCCCCTGCCTCAGCCCTGAGCCCCCTCAAACACAGAGCACCCCCTACACCTCTCATCCACAGCCCCAGCACCCCATCCTCCTGCCCCAGTCCAGAGCCCCCCCCACACCCTGAACTCCTCATCCCTGCCCCCACCCAGAGCCAGCACCCCCAGCCTCAACCCACAGTCCTCTCCCACACTCCAAATCCTTGGCCTCACCCCCAGCCTGCAGCCCCCTCCTGCACCCCAAACTCCTCATCCCTACCCCAGAGCCCACACCCCCAGCCAGAGCCCTTACCCCCTCCTACACCCCAACCCCTTGCCCCAGCCCAGTGAAAGTGAGTGAGGGTGGGGGAAAATGTAGTGAGTGGGGGTGTGGCCCTCAGGGAAGGGGGCAGGGCCTCAGGGAGTTCAGTTTTGTGCGATTAGAAAGTCGGTAACCCTATCCTATGCCTTGTTGCTTTTCCCCTAAGCCTTTCCAGCTCTCTCTCCCCCTCTCTGGGTTTGCCAGACATACAACTCCCTCCTCCCACAGAGCAACTGTAGTTACTTACCTCTATAGCCCTCAAAACTCCTCCCTTCTCACAGGGAGTGACTGAAGACTCTTGCCAATATTCCCCCCCCCCCCCCAACATCTTGAGTCCTACAAGCCTTTCTGGGAACATTTGCTTAGCCTCATGCAATCAGGCTACAGTCAGAAGGAGGCCTGGAAAGCAGATTGAGCTAAACAAGACAAAAAATAAGCACCTTGTGCTCTATCCCATGCAGAAGGTTCCTGGGTTCAACCTAGGTCAACTATGAACCAAATCTGAACCAACAATGGTAGATGTGGACATCTAACACACCAATGGAACAGCAAGGACTCCCCAGCATGCAAGTGTGGCTCCCCACAACAGACCATCAAACATATCACCACCTACTGTTCAATTTGTAAATATGAAGCAGGCATTACAGCAATAAATGCTGCTACTCCTGGTATAGCTCAATCAGGTGAAATTGTAGTTGCTGTGTTACACCAGCCAAAGAAAAAAAAGAAGACTGCAAACTACTTCCTCACAACCCTCTTCTGTGGTCAGCTCCCGGGCTTTATACAGGCCCCTCCTGTTCCTGTCCAGCTGAGCCTCCTCTCATTAGGTCTTGCTCCCTGGCTCCTCCTCCAGGTGCAACCTAGGCAGTTAATTGGCCTACCTGGCCACCTTAACCCCTTCAAGCCTTGTGTGGGGTGGACACCCCGTCACACTCTGGCATCCACAAAAGCAGATCTGTTTGAGTTTGATTGGAAGGTATTTTATCTGTAGGACTCCACAAGTGCACCTGATACTTAAATAAAAAATCAGGCAGAGCCCCTACCCCAAGGAGCCTACTGTCAAACTCAGACACATCTGATATCCATCTAAGTATATTACACATTTATATTTTATTCACACATAGATGTAAGTGTGTCTACATGTGTGCCATACACATATCACAGATATCAGTGTATTCCCAACATGGACATGACAGAACAGAGTAGAAGAAATACATCTCATTAACAAATAGCCCATTTGTCAGGTAAGGCATGGGATTCCTTCCAGTTCCTGGGAATGTTGATACACAGTTCCTGTCCGTATTGCATTGCCCTAGCTGAGCATGGTTTTCAGGGGCATCATTAGATGCAGGCACAGAGCTTTTGAAAGTCTGCAGAGATCAATAAAGTACAACGTGAAGTATAATGAAACAAATCAACTACAGTGCTGGCTCTCTATGCTGACAAGTTTAATTGGCATATTTTGGGGTGGAGGTAAGAATTTGATCAACTGTTGTAGCAGGAGCTCCTGTTATTAATGTGTTCCTCAGCTTCCTCCAGGTGTGACATTTCAAATGAGTGAATATCGTATTACAAACATCAGAAATGATCAATTTAAATGTATGGCATTTTATTTACTAGCGTCTCAGGGGAGATTTGGTGTCATAACACACTTGGTACTAATCTTATAAACATGTAGGACAACACTGCAGTTTCCCTGAAGGCTTCAATGAAAAGAGTGCATTTGACTTAGGGCATCTGGAATTCTGGGTCATTTAAGGACAAAATTATACAGCATCAGATAGGCCAATTAAGTGGCACTTTCAGTTTGGCAAGACCCAGTTACAAGAGCTCCAGAATATGCATTGATCAAAATAAAGCTGTATGTTATGGAGGATCGCAAAGATCATAGGAGGAAGATGTTATGTTAGGGTTCCAAGTGGAAACTGGATTCTGAAGGCGCAGTCAGTTTGTGTTCCACTCTCACATACTGGTATGGAGACACATAACCATATTTTAGCCAGGCTGAAATTTTGAAAGGCGTTCAGTGTTGCATTGCAGAGGCAAGTTACCCTGATGGACAAACCAGTTCAGAAAACAACCAGAACTCCAGTCCCTTAATCCTTTGTTCACATTTAGAAGTGAACCAAACCTTTTATTCAGTTCTAAATATTTCTGTCCCACTCTCTCTCTCTCTCTCTCTCTCTCTATATATATATACACACATATTTCACCAGCCACTTCTGGCTGTGACTGAAGCTAGGAATTCTGGAAATATCACAAGAAAGGTTTTACCTGTGTAAATCCATGTCCAGTTTTGCAGACTCAAGTGATTCAGATCAATTGGCAAAGATTCCCAAAGCTACAGTAAGTTAATTAACTCCAGTCTCCAAACCATTCCAGGTTTGTGTATCATGGCTACATAGATACACGTTTATTGTAACCAAGCTATCCAAACACTATGATCTGCATTCTTCCCTCACATACAGCAGCATAACTCCTTTGGTTTCAGTGAAATTACTTGTGATTTACACCAGTTTTGGGGAGCACAGAATCAGGCCCGCTAGTTTATAACTGAACTGACTCAAACAGATTCTTTTTCTCCTAGGATTTAGGGCAGAGCAAAGCCAGGTGAAAGATAAGACCAATTCTTGGCTCTGCTATGGCTGCTTGTACTGCAAGTCAGCTAGAGACGCAGTGGACCCAAACCTGGGCTAAAGCTGATGTAGCTCAGCTGTAGCAATGCGATGGCTCTGTGTCTACACTGCACACCACTGGCAGCAGTGTGTACACCTACACACCACTGTGAAAAGCAGGCTGCGTCCACATTGCAGCGTATAGCTACATGTGTCAATGAATGGCTCTGGCAGGGCAGAGGCAGTGGGGAAAGGCTCCAGCAGTGGGGAGGTAACATTGCATTGCTAAAAATAGTAGTGCAGACTGGGGAGTGTGCAGGTGAGTAGAAAGCAGTGTAGGATAGATTCCCACTGAGGTCAGGAGAGTCTTTACCCCCACACACGTCATCTACACTGCTATTTATACCCATTCTAGGGGCCATGCAGTCTATGTACTTTACATGCCGACATCAGGAGTGTGCGGGGTTGATGCGCCCTACATTGCTATCCCCACTGGCCCCAGTGCAGGAGGCGTATTCAAAGGGAAGAGAGCAGCGCCTTGGTGTGGAGGGGGTCACTCAGTGATGCCACCCTCATAGCCAAGTATGGTGCAGTAACTTCTTCAACTCTGGCACCCCCACTAGGCCTGTAGTGGTTTGCCCCGTCTCATAACTCAGCCTCCAGCTATGATAGTCTTGCAGGGTAGGTAAGAGTCCAACCAACGAAGACTAATGCCATTATGCAAGTTCTTCATCCCCACCCTGAGCTCAACAGTCCTTGCCCTCTTGTCTCAGGAGGGCTTTTACACCCCCTTTCCCTGGTGGCAGGTAAGGAAATTGTGATATATTGTGATTTTCGGTTGGTCTTTGGCTTTTTGGACCCTCCCCCTCCTCTCCGTCCGCCAGCTCTAGCATGTGTGTATGACAACCAGTGTTGCCCACGCACCCACATTTATTGGGTAAGGTGATTTTGGCTCCCGCTGCAGGAGCTCTCACCCCCACATCTGCCCAGCAATTCATTCTGCCCTCCACCCTCACCAGTTCATCCCCACCTCCCGAGTCTCACCTCTGCTCCTCCTGGGGTCCTTCATCACCCTTTGCCAGGCCTGGGGAATGCAGCCCCCTTTCCAGGCTGAGGGCTCCGGAGGCTCTTCATCCCCACTCCCTTCTCCCAGGCTGGGTGCTGCAGGAAGGGTGGGGGAATGAAGAGAGGTGCTTCCCATTCCCATTGCTCCATAGGGGGGAAGAAGGAGATGCTAGTTTTTTTCTGAATGGCTCTGGATTGCAAAGGGGAGGGGGAGAGGGAGAAAGCTCTGCCTGCAGCAGCTCTGATTGGTTATTCTGCTCCAGGAGGCAGGCAAGTGGGGCAGGCAGCCAATCAGAGGGTTCAAACTTGCTAACGGGCCGGAGCGTCTCACATCACTCAGGAGACCTGCTCCGGCCCAGCCAATACCATGCCACCTGAGCAAAATCTCCAGAGTTGGCAACTGTCTTTCACAGAGTAGGTCATCCCAGGGCTTTGTCCTTGGGGGTTCCGGCTTCTTGAGCTGCTTCTCACCCAGTGTGCAGTCCTCCCCAGCCACAGCCCCTGCCCACAGCTGCCTGGGCCCCAGCCTCTTCTCCCAACTGTTTGCTGGTCAACAATTAGCTGCAGTTTGGGGAGGTAGCTACTCTGTCCTTTAACCCGTTAAAGGCTGTGACAGAGCGGGGCTTATCCACCCCATCACACCTGGCAATTCTTAGCTACTGGAATGGGTCCTTGGGTCCCCTGCTTGCAAGGCATATTAGTTATATTATTATCGTCATCAGAGAGCCTAGGAGTCCCAGGTAAGGAGCAGGACCCCTCTGTGAAAGGCGCTGTACAAACACAGTTCCTGCCCCCAAAGAGCTTACAAGAGAAATGCCAGTGTAATTTATGCAGGAGTGTGGACCAGCCAGCTGGCCTCAGGATTGAGGGAACATGATAGGCTTGAAGCAACCTTGGTCCCCTCGTTCCTCCCAGGTCCTGCACTGAGCACTGCTCAGACAGACTGGAGGATGTAGCCCATAATATTTAGACTCTTCATCATTGAACAAAAGGTTATGAAAAGGTTAAAAAATATAGATTAAGAATGGATTTTTCAGCAGAAGATAAATTTCCTGGCAAACCCTGTGATGGCCGAGGTGCGTGACGTTACATACTATGGTCACTGCACAACAATCTCCCCCACATGGGCATAAAATGTGGCCTGCCTGAATCATGAGACTAATCAATATGTTAAAGGAAAAACTATCTGGTTTTACAGAAGCCACGGAGATTAAATCGGTCCCCCAGAGCAACATCTTTCAGGATACTAGCGAGATACTTTGGACAGGCAAAACTGGAAGATTCCTGGCTTGTAAACAAGCCCCAAACATAGACAAACAGTGGTGCTTTAAAAAATATGGACACAAGACGGATGCTTAAAAAAGTAAAAACCTGGGAGGGTGATGAATGAGTCCCTTTGCATGTATCTATAGAGCCCTGCAAATCTGCAGATCAGACGAGAATATAAATTGTGTATATGTGCAGGGCTCTCTTTTTCTAAACACGGCTAGAAGAAATCACTATTTAATCCTCATGTTGGGTGTTTTAGCATGCTGCTACTGTTACTATCACAGGGAAAATAATGCAGCAGCTGAATAAATCAAACAAGTCAACATTCCACACACAAAGGTATTTTAATAAATTTACTCCAGAACGTAGTCTACAACTCTGTAACATACACAGAAAGGGTGGGAGATATTCACAATAAGCATGTGCTTGTACCTGCTGAAGTTAAGCTGAATTATTTCATCGCATTTGCAAACACCAAATGCATGATGGACTATTTACATTTAAGATGTATTTGCATGCTTCCAGGTTTCCATACAGCTAACGTTAGAGTGGAGATTTGCGCATACCATTATGACGACACTTCCTTTGAGCCAAGAAAATAATCCAGGCCCGTCACCCCAAAGACACCAGCAGCTTTCAGGGACCAGGGTCTGACTGCTGCTCACTACCAGTACTGGGTCTGGCAGAGAACTGGACTAAATAAATGAATGGTGTTTTGTTCTTCTCTCTCCTGGGCATGACCATTGCCCCAGCTTTTGAGCATAGATCTACCTTTACTTCCTCTGGAGTGCTGGATGAGAGCAGTGTCTTCCTTATTCCTCTAGTTATTGACATGGGGCTTCAACTCTGCCTTCTTTTGGCTGCTGGGAAAGTTAAGGCTTTCCTCCCGCCCTGAGACACAGCCAGAGAGTAAGGGTGGAGAGGCCATGTGATAAATTAATTTTGTCATATGGTTCCATAATCTGACATGCACTTTTGACCACCTCCCCTACCCTCTGCCATCTCCCTCAGGACTTATTGAAGAATTCCCATACCCGAACAGCTTCAAACAGCCACCATTTATACAAAAATTAAATCAACCCAACAGGAAAATTTGTCCCACAGATGTGGCATTTCCTCCTCTCACACTTAACTTTGGTCCAAAGTCCTTAGTGGACAAGGTCATTCCTGGTCCAGTGAGAAATTTTTTTATACTTTAGAATAATATCTCATGACCTCAAGGGCTAGAATGGGTGCTTTATCTCACTGTTGAGGGGAGATTCCCTTCTTTCTGATGGAAGCTAGTACTTCCAGGCCTGGGATAATAGACTTTAAAGTTGTGGGGCCAGATCCTTAGCTGGTGTAAATTGGTGTAGTCCCATTAAGTCAGTGGAACTATGCCACTTCAATGGAGCTGTACTGACTTATATTAGCTCAGGATCTGGCCCATGATTTTCTTAGGTTTAGAAATGCAATTTGGGGTCATTTTTAAAGGTTTTGATAGCTCCCTTTACAGTTGTATTCATGGCAACTATCACACTTGGCCTCACAGGCTGAAGCATACAAAAATAGTTCTAGTGCTTTAAAAAAATGTTTTTAAACTGTTGTAAAATAGTTTTCTCCTGCAGCTTATATGGCATATACAGAATACATGATGCCATGATATGCTGGGCAGTTTGATTGCCATTCATTTGGGGTGACATGGATAGCTTGCGCTTGGCTTCATCAGTTATGAATAACATGTCCATCCCAAACTCATGCTGATAAAACCTTTACAAAACACTTACACAGTTGCTCAGTTATGAAATCTCCAGTGATACAAAGGCCACTCACATTTATTACTAATTAGGACCCTATCAAATTCACGGCCGTGAAAAAATGCATCACGGACCGTGAAATCTGATCTTTTGTGTACTTTTGCCCTATACTATAAAAGTACCCTATACTATAGAGTAAAAGTATTCAAAAGTACAGAGCGTTACTCAAACTGGGGGTCCTGACCCAAAAGGAGGTCACAAGGCTATTGTAGGGCAGGTCATGGTATTGCCACCCTTTCTTCTGTGCTGCTGGTGGTGGCAGCACTGCCATCAGAGCTGGGCACCTGGCCAACAGCCACTGCTCACCAGCCTCCCAGCTCTGAAGGCAGCACAGAAATAAGCATGCAATACTGTGACCCCTCTACAATAGCCTTGTGACCCCTTTTTGGGTGGAGACCCCCAGTTTGAGAAACACTGAGTCTTAAGGCTTTACATGTGCCTATTTTGCCATTTTTAAATACATATACATGTTTTGTTACAACACCATGAAATTTAAGATTTAAATATCTGAAGCCGTGAAATTCAAGATTTTTAAAATGCCATGACTGTGAAATTTATGAAAATGGACCAAGAATTTGGTAGGGCCCTATTTATTACATGTATTACAGTAGCACTTAGAATCCCCAGCCAAGCCAGGGCCCCATGGTGCTAGGCACTGTACTGACACACAAAACAGGCCCTGCCCCAAAGAGCTCACAGTCTTTAGTTTAAGACAAGATGCAAAAAACACGAGAAGCAAACAAACAGCTTGAGGTAACAATAATGTAGCTGTGTTTGCACAGAGTGTCTGTACAAACAAACTGTAGGAATAGAGGTTTGTTTGTTTGTTGATGGAGGTAGATAAACATCAGTAGTTTCAGCTTGCTACTTGCCTAGCCACGATCACCTAATAATGTTTCACCGGCATCATGGTAAAGGTCAAGCTTAAGGCGGGATCTGATCTGATAGGTTAGGGCAATGGCCTCACACATATTTTCAGAGCACCATTCCACCTTTGTTTTCCTTTTTACAACAAGGCCTTCCTGTGAAATTGACATGTAAGAGACTGCTTTAATCCTTCAAATGGCTTCTCAACCAGCACGGTCAACGCCAACCCGGTGATGAACGTCATCAGACAGTGTCCGAAAAACAGGTAGAGCTACAGGGAAAAGCACAGGATTGGTTAGAAGGGTTTCGTATGTGGGTTCAAAACTTTAATTTTCCCTTTGTTTTTTATGCAGATTATCAGTTCATTGTAGCCAGGGGATGCATTAAGTCAGTAATAAAATATCAACTGTGTTCAGCATGTACCTTAATCACTATAAAACTGAAGAACAAAATATCTAGAGCAGGGGTGGCCAAACATACTTACCCTCTGAACCGCATACAACAATCTTTAGAAGTTTGAGTACTGGGGTGTGCCTGCCGGGGCTCAGGGCTTCAGCCCCGTGGGGAGAGGGGTCTCGAAGCCCCGAGGCCCATCACCCTGCTGCAGGGCAGAAGCCATGAGATCTCTCCTCCCCGCCCCCCCTTCCCCAGTCTGGTAGGTGGAGAATGGGGGAGGGGCTCCACGAGCCGCATTTTAACTGTAAAAGCACCGCGGTTTGGCCACCCTTAGGCTACAGCAATGCAGGAAAACACATTGGGCCTGATTCTTCTCTCACACCTTTGTAATTCACATGTAACACCTTTGAAGTGAATGCTATTTCACCAGGTTCATACTGGCATAAGAAGAAAACAAGCCTTATCTATGAACCAAATGATAATAGCTCTTAGCCTACAGAATGTGCTGTCATGATGAGCACCAATATATCTGTAACCCTTCTTAGAAACAAAGTCTGCTATAAAAATAAATAATGTAATTTTCAGCAGCAGCACAAAGATTTAATAAAAACACAAATGATAATAAACGTTAATCAATCGTGTTTCATTTAACAATGAAAAAACAGATTGTAATATCTCCTAAAAGATCAGATAAGCCCACTCACCATGTTTATGTTTGAGTAGTGCATAAGAGTTTCCTGAAGTCCATTATAAAGTATGATTAATATAGGATGCACCAAATAGCAGGCATAACTAATTTTAGCTAGCAGAGTCCAAATGTCCCACGAAAGCACCCAGTTAGCTAAACCTGTTGGGAATAAAGCAGAATATCTGTTTCACTCGGCACCATACTGGCCCCTCTTTAAAGCCTGCAACAATTTTTACTAGTTTTCTTAACCTTAAAATAAAATAAAAAAATCTGTGAGAGCTAGACCAAAACTGTACACTTTACAACAAGCACAACGCAGACTAATTCTCAACATAGCAATGTGATGGATGAATGAAACAAGCTTGCAGAACAATGTGAAGTTTATGCATAGTTGGATTTCAATTTTATGGATTGTTTCATCGGAAAATAAGAAATGTTTAACCTTATTTTCTATTTATTTGAATGCATATATTTTTGAAGGTTGTCTTAGACTTTTTTTTTGGGGGGGGGGGGGGGGGGCATTTCCTACAGATTTACAGCCAGATAGCCTCACTGGATTTCCCAGATATACTTCAGCAGCAAATTCAGGCTTTTATTTAAATTCATCACAGCCCTCTTTTGTATGTTGGGTGTTTGTCCATACTTCTGTGAAAGGACATATCCAATAACGCCCTGTTTCAGCAAAGCATTTAAACACACACTTACACATGTTCTTAAGACCAACGGACTTGAATGGGGTTGGAGCACATGCTCATGTGCTTTGCTGAATAGGGATGTACTTTAGCAAGGGCTGAAGTACTTTGCTGAACTGGGGCCTATGAATGGCATTCACCCCATTGCACAAGACCAATGCACCACCTTAGCACCATTTAAAAATTCTAGCTACACTTTTTTAGACACAGACACAGCCGAAGCAGTTAAAACTTGAACGTTGGCTTCGCACTGAGGACTGGTTCCTATCAAGGGCTGGTGTTTGAGGGTGGGAGTTTAAAAAATGAACTCGTATGCAGTGGGCATGTGCTACAATATTTACCAGAGCTTTATAAAGCTCTGTCCTCTTTGTGACATCACTTTCTCCATATCTGGCCTGAGCAGGGTGCTAGGCAGGAACAGGGCCTGATGCTGGGACAGTTTGCATGAGAGGGATGAAACACACACAGAAAAATCCTCCAGGAATATTCATCAGCGAAAGGAGAAATCATAGGTGTGAAAAAAATCACATGGAACTCATAATTTTAGGGTGTCTCCGTTTTCCTACATTCTGCAACCTTCTGCAGATTCTACCTTTTCATTTAAAAAAAGAAATAGGAATTTCACTTTCCCCATTGCTGTGAACAGTAAGCTCTTGGATAAATGAATTTGTTTCAGTGCAGCTTCTCTGCACTACAGCAAACCACAATTTGGGACTATTTTTCTCTAGCCCCACTGCTACGTCAACATTTCTAACCCTGTTTACTCTGACACTGACAATTCCTGCACTTTGGTTATTCAACTAAAAAGTGTTCCACTGAGGCTGGAAGACAAATCCTATAACACATGGGAGCAGAGCCTCAGCTGATGTAAATCAGTAGATCTCTATTGAACCCAATGGACCCAGGCTGATTTATATTAGCAGAGGATCAAGCAAATACAGTGTATAGTCTTCTATTGTTTCTTCCATCTACATCATTCCCATTGTTTCTCTCTTTCCTCTCCATCATGCCATCCCCGTGTCCACTCTTCTTCCACTTCTCTCTCTCCCTTACCTTGTCTCTCTCTTTGTGCATCCTCTGGCTTCTTTCCTCTCACCTCTCTCTGAGTGCTAGTGCCACCAGAGCAGCCAAACTAGTTGCTTTACTACCTGTTCTGCATGGATGTGCTTCTGCTCCTTGCTGATTCCAGGTGAGCTGCCTCTGCTTAGTGGGACAGTGTGCCAGAAGAAAGGACAGTGACATCTGAAGAGTGGGAGCCCCACCACAGCCCCCACATCTCCAGGGCTCACATTAGCGAAGCAAAGAGACAAGCATGATGCATGAAGAAATAGCGCCGCTCTTTGAACTAAGTTCAACACTTGGGAATGTCCAGAATGTAAGAGTACATGCAGTTTTATGAGTAGGGTCATAGGACCAAATCTGGGCCCAGGTTAAGGGCCCTTTGTGCCCCTTCAGAAGCACAAAGACTATGCAGAGTTGACTCAAACAGGCAGCTCAGGAGTCCTCCAGTGGAGGGGAACCCTTGGATGACATAAATGTGGTCAAGCTGGGTTTATGCCTCCCACTTTCCCTCTCTCAGCACAGGAGGCAGAAGAGGGTTTGTGGGCAGGGCTGGTATACACACTGCTCCACCCAATCCTTGACCAGCAGATTGATTGCTATGGACTGCTCCAGTCAGAGTAATGTAGCAAATCTTAGGCTGCCCTAGGTTACACCAGAAGACAAAATGACACCTGGTAGCCCCAGGATCAGGGAAATGGATAGATGGTAGAAAGCCAACTTTCTCCCTTCCCCTTCAGCTGTACCAGTGTGAGCTTAGCCCATATTCGCCCTCCTCTTCCTGAGTTTTGCTATGTGCTCCTCCTCCTCCGTAGCAGAGGATCTGGGCTGTGTAATACACTGACAAAACACACCAACTGTACAAGCACATGCATGTGAGCTGGACCATTGTTTAAGCCAGTCAGTTTTAAAGAATGGATTTACAGCCAAATCTGTTCACTAACTGTGAGGTACCTCCATAGCCTTCTTGACATGCAAAAATGATCCAACCAATTGCTGCAGCCCACAGAGTCCGGTGAAGTGCTTGATAAATTACAGCAGCAGGGGAATAGGAGTTCACAGAGTCTTCTATGGTATATGCCAGAGAGACTACCGCGAGCATGGCAAGCATTGCGCAAAGCCACCCCAGAGAAGCCTGCACCTGTAGAGATGGAGAACAACATACTTTGAAACACATATTCTTAGTGAACTCTTTCAATAGCTCTGAATGCGCTCTTCCTTTTCATCTAACTGCTTCACCCCAGCTGCAGTTCAGTGCTTTATCCTGGTGCACTGTGTTACCTTTCGACCCTTCATTTCCCAGCCGGCAAGTTTCAACCTGGTCATGATGCCTGATGTGACTGCTGTGCCTCTGGGTATCTTGCTCTCTCTTTCTACCTCTTCCCTGCTGCCTTCCCGTTTAGTGGCCTGGCTTCTTCATTCTCAGTCATAAGCTTCCTCTTCACCTGCACTAGAGTGCATCAGCCTCTCTTGTCAGATCATGGCCATTGCTCCTCTTGATATTGAAGTGGGAGCTTCATCCAAGCACAGTCAATGACATTTTCACATTGTTCTAAAAGAAACCCCAACAACCACAGAATATTGACAATCAAGGGGATTGTCTCAAGTCCCATGTGTGCCAAGCACTCCCTGGCACAAAAAGACTGCCTCAGGAAGAGACACATAGTCATTGGTTCATCCCAATAGAATTGTTTATTAATGCAATTTCCTGATCAGCCATGCTTATTACTTTGTCTTCCTCCTCCTCTTTATAGAGTGTTGTCTGACTCATTCCCTGCTTCTTTTATTATCCTTTGTCCTCACCCGGGAACATCTAATCCTTTGCCAGTTGATGGAAATGCAATTCACTGCTGGTTCATTGTTTTCTTACAATCTCAGAGCAAAACCTTCAGTCTTCACTAGGACTTTCTGCCAGAGTGGGTCTTGAGTGAGGACTGCGGGATTTGGCAGCTCAGTCAAATCAAGTGAGCTGGTAAGTTCAGTCCTTTTACAACAATGATGCTAGTTTACCTCACAGAACTAATTTGTTCATCGCATGGCACCAGTATATTTATAATCACTTTTCTCTTAGAGAAATAGCAAATTCCTTCCATTGCACAGTCTGGTCTATTGTTTTTTAAAACACCTGGAGCCAAAACCTACAAACATACTGGAGGTCAGTTTGGGGGCTTTACAGTAGTTCCAAACAGCCGGAATACGCAACTGTACCTGGCTTCTTTGAAATAGACACCAGTGTGGCCTGGTTTGATTTGAAGGCACTTTTGATGAATCATCTCAAGATGCCTTGCCAGTGCAAAAAGGACTGAAATGGTGGCTGCTCAGTGGTGCCTGCTATTTTAAATGTCTGTTCTGCACTGGGTCATTTGTATTGCACTGCAGCATGACAGTCTTATTCTAACTGGGACCCTCCACAACATCAAGATGTGCATCTCATAAGGCTATTCCCATTGAGCAAAAATGGCAGTAAGTAAATAAAACCAGTATTCACAAAGTTCTTCACCAGATCTTAAGAATGCCCAATAGTAGGATGTCTAAACCAGTGGCTCTCAGCCTTTCCAGACTACTGTACCTCTTTCAGGAGTCGGATTTGTCTTGCGTACCTCCAAGTTTCACCTCACTTAAAAACTACTTGCGTACAAAATCAGACATAAAAATACAAAAGTGTCACAGCACAGTTACTGAAAAATTGCTGACGTTCTCATTTTTACCATATAATTATAAAATAAACCAATTGGAATATAAATATTGTACTTACATTTCAGTGTATAGTATATAGAGCAGTATAAATAAGTCATTGTATGAAATTTTAGTTTGCATTGACTTTGCTAGTGATTTTTATGTAGCCTGTTGTAAAACTAGGCAAATATCTAGATTAGTTCCAGGTACCCCCTGGAAGACCTCTGCACATCCCTGGTTGAGAACCACTGGTCTAAACAACCATTTCTTTCCAGGGCAAGAGACAGAGAGGACAACCTAAAGGTACACGCCGTCGTACAATAATGGCTACAGTGGCGTTATTACATCTGACTATAAAAGAGCTGTGCAAATGAGCCCAGGATAGGGATGATTGGCCCTGTTTGACTTCTGCCTGATGGTGTGGGAAGGATGATTGATGATGATGACTCACAAAGTAACTTAGCTGTTACTGGTACACATGGTTAGATTCCGAAANCCAGCGGGGGGGGGGGGGGGGGGGGGGGGGAGGAATCCGGACAATTACTGGAGAATGCAGCCACTTATTTTAGCCTCAACTCAGCAAGGTACTTAAGCGCTCACCTAACATGAGTTCACGAGTAGTTTCACTGAAGTAAAACATTAGGTACATGTTTAAGTACCTTGCTGAATCGGGGCCTTGTCTAGCAGTGCACTTTGCATGCAGCTCATTATACCTATGCCCCAGAGGGAGTTGATGGATAAACCAGAAGAAAACTCATATCAACATCAGGCTTTACATTCTTTTTAGAGACCTAAAGGCGCCAACTCCATGGGTGCTCAGCCATGGGGGAAAAAATAGTGGGTGATCAGCACCCAGGAGCCAGAGCTTGAGTGTGGACTGTGATGAGTTCTGTGCAGCTAACCACTTCTGCCCTTTATAAACAGAGGCAGGGTTATTAAGATAACAAAAGGCTTCTCATTACATTAAATTAAGGATCGTTAGATGATTCTGAAAACATTCCCAGGCACTCCAGTTAAGAGATAGGAAACAAAGGGTAGGAATAAATGGTCCATTTTCAGAATGGAGAGAAGTAAATAGTGGTGTCCCAGGGCTTCGCTACACTTGCAGCTGTAGAGCGCTTTGGGTTAAACCAGCCTTCGGAGAGCGCAGTAGGGAAAGTGCTGCAATCTGTCCACACTGAAGCTGCCAGCGCACTGGCGTGGCCACACTTGCAGCATTTGCAATGGCATTGGGAGCAGTGCATTATGGGCAGCTATCCCAGCATGCAAGTGACTGCAACGTGCTTTTCAAATGGGGTGGGGTGGGGTGGGGTGGAGTGTGTTGTTTGTATGTGGGGGGAGAGAGAGAGAGTGGGTTTTTGGAGTGCTGAGAGTGTGTCAGCACGCTGTCTTGTAAATTCAGATCCCCCTAGCCTCCCTGCCGCTCACTCACTCACTCAGTAAACGTTTGCTTTGCCCCTTTGCAGATAAGCAGCCGCTGTCTGAAACGGAGCTCTGAAAAGGCACTTCCGCATTCCTCAGCCAATTTCACAAAAAAGAGAAGAGAGGCCACTTGACTTAAGGGGATTATGGGACGTTTCCGGAGGCCAGTCAGAGCGCTGTAACGTAACTCCTCATTCACACTGGCCCTGGGGCGTCTCAGCCAATACGCAACAGCCATTATCCCTCTCGTGGAAGTGGAGTACCAGGAGCGCTCTAGCCAGGGAGTCAGAGCGCTCTATGTGCCTTGCCAGTGTGGACGGGGAGTAAGGTAGAGCGCTCTGGGAGGCTTTATTGCGGTATAAAGTGACAGTGTAGCCAAGCCCCCAGAGTGGCTTGTACTGTTGAACATATTCATAAATGAGCTGCAAAAAGGGGTAAACAGTGAGGTGACAAAGTTTGCAGATGATACAAAATTACTCAAGATAGTTAAGTCCAAAACAAATGGCAAAGAGTTACACAAAGGGATCTCACAAAACTGGGTGAGTGTGCAACAAAATGGCAGATGAAATTCAATGTTAAATGCAAAGTAATGCACATGGCAAAATATAATCCCAACTATACATACAAAATGATGGTGCCTAAATTAGCTGTTACCCATCAAGAAAGAGATCCTGGAATCATTTGCAGGAATCCTTCTCACTGTGCCTGTATCATCCTGAACTCATTCTCCAGCTTCAGAAGACTTAAAAATTATCTCCAGTCATCAATGGGACAGACGCAACTGAATAATGTAGCTGTCCTTAACATGCGTCAAGACCATACCAGGAAACTAGATGTAAATAAGATTGCTGACAGTTTCATCCAGAAAGCTACAGTGAGGCATAATGTCTTTAAACTGGGATGTTAGTGAAGACAGCTTGTAGGTGATTGCAATGATTTTAATATACTGTAATTCATGATAATGTAATTATGTAGTTCATAACAATTGAATGATTATTAAAATATTAAAGATACCAATGACAGACACCTTCAGTAACTAGAATAGGAAAGAAGTGTATAAATATGCTGAAAATAGCCTCCGTCCAAAATTAGCAGAGTGTTCCACCCCCCAACACACACCCCTCTTCAAAAAGCACCTACTGGCAAAAGCAAAAGTCAGCGCCTATGTAGAGACTGCATCCATGTACCTTGTTTCTGAGGATTTGTGCTTGTTGGTGATACATGAAAAGCTCCAGAAGGACACCAACTAGAAATGGACCATATCGACAGTAAGGTTTTGTATAGTATTCTGTGAAATACATCACTGTGGACATTTCCCTAAAAGTAAATAGGAAAGGATTATGCTGAAGTTCTGAGTGAATGGTAAGATAGTTAACTATTGTTCATAAAGAGGTCAACCTTAGTGCATCTATTCTTAAACTGTGGTGCTCCAACCATAACTGCTGCAAAAATGGCACCATCTTATTCAACAGCTCTGCCCTGGTGTGTATTCAGAGCTGTATGTGCTTGTTTTGGGGACAAATATAAACGTTTACTACTTGCTACTCCTTTAAGCAATGCAGGGGCACACAGCTTTGGGAGAGCGAATGAGCAGGGGTGGCTCTATGTATTTTGCCGCCCCAAGCACAGCAGTCAGGCGGCTTTCGGCGGCGTGCCTGCAGGAGGTTCACTGGTCACGCGGATTCGGCGGCATGCCTGCAGGAGGTCCGCCGGTCCCGCGGCTTAGGCGTACCCGCCGCCGAATTGCCACCGAAGCCGCGGGACCGGCGGACCTCCCGCAGGCATGCCGCCAGAGGCTCCATGACTGCTGCCCCCACAGCGACTGGCAGGCCGCCCCCCACGGCTTGCCGCCCCAGGCACGCGCTTGGTGCGCTGGTGCCTGGAGCCGCCCCTGCGAATGAGATCCTTTTGTATTTGCTGGTTTTTAATCATACAATTTCTCCCCCTTCTCCCCTATAAAAATGGAACTAAAGCATCGCAATGGGCTCAGCACTGAAACCATTCCAAACAGTGAATGGTTGTTCTGGAGCTGCTCAACGTTTTTCAAATGAAAACCAGCCTTTATTTCAAAAATCAGGAATTTCACAAATTTTAATGTTTTTCTGATTAAATTGGAAAATGAAATGTTACTCATTTAAAAACTGATTTATTGTTTTTTTCTTTCCCCCTTTCTCCTCCTTTTTTCCTCCCTTCCCCCTCCTTTTTTCCTGCCTTCCCCCCTTTCAATGGCATTTTATCAGGAGTTTTGTGATATTTGGTTTTTCCTAATATCTAACCAAATCTCCCTTTCTGCAAACTAAGCCACAGTACTCCAGCTGAGGCCTCACCAGTTCCAAGCAGAGCAGAACAACTACTGTATCTTACATACAACACTGTTAATTCAACTGTCTCAGCTCCTGGAGGTATGCAATTAAGAAAAAAATCTCAGCTTTCATTAATAAAAAAGTAAGTTTTTAGCCCTCATGGTTGCAGAGTAGAGCTTGAACATGTGACCCAAGTGAACCCTCAAAAACCCTCAAAAACCAGAAGGCAAAATAAAAGAACCCCAAATTTCTCTACAAAAAACCCACCACACCTTATGATTTTTAAGGCAATCTGATCCTTTTTTGGGGGGAAAAGGGAGAGCCTGAGTCATGATTTTTGAATGCTTATGGTTGGCAATACTGTTTCTTTTTCAACTTAAAGAATCATAGAAATGTAGGGCTAGAAGGTACCTCAAGATGTTACCTAGTCCTTCACCCATGCTGAGTCAGAATTAAGTATACCTAGACCATCACTGACAGGTGTTTGTCCATGCTATTCTTAAAAGCCTCCTTCCTTATAGTTAGAAAGTTTTTCCGAATATCTAACCAAATCTCCCTTTCTGCAAACTAAGCCACAGTACTCCAGCTGAGGCCTCACCAGTGCCAAGCAGAGCAGAACAACTACTGTGTCTTACATACAACACTCTGTTAATACAACTGTCCCAAGCCCAGGCTGTGCCTCAGTTTCCCCCTTTGGCTATATAAATCAGTCCCAGGTCAGACTTACTCTACAATAACCCCTTGTTCAGGGACTCTGTCTCTTTGACAGCACTCTTGATCTTCCTACTTCCTTCCCAGGAGCCAGGCTCAAATTGTAGGCCTCTCTGATCTAGAAGCAGACACCAGCTCTCTTCCTGAAGCTTACTGACAGAAGCTCCCCACTGTCTCACTTCCCCAGGGACTCTGACAGTTTTCTTGGGGCTTTTACTGTCAACTCTAAGCCCTCATTCATGGCTGGTCCTCACAGAGGCCTAGTCCACCTCTTGTGAGTTCCTCCAGCCTTCAAGAGCTAGAGAGCAGCTCTATATCCTCCTCTTTGTATTGTTCTATCTTTCTAACTCAGCTGCTCCATTTCTAATTAGCTAAATGGTCACCACCTGGAGCACCTGATTGCTCCCAGGTATTCCCCAGGGCGGCATCATGGGCCAGTTAGGCCCTAATCCTTCCTGAAGAGCCACTGATCCTATGACAACAATCCAGAATGACATTTACTTTTTCGCAATTGCATCCCAGTGTCGACTCATTCAATTTGTGATTGCTATAACCCCTAACTCCTTTTCTGTAGTACTGCTGCCTAGCTGATCATTCCCCATTTTGTATTTGTACATTTGATTTTTCCTTCCGAAGTCCAGTACTTTGCACTTGTCTTTCTTATAATTTGATATATTATCAAACACTTTCAAAATTAATGCATACCTGAAAAGAATGATTTTTCCTTTTACAAAATGTCAATATGTTTTGTTTCTAAAACCTAAAGAGGACAAACAGAGTCTGGAGAGGTTACATACCTTAGTCTGAATGCTCTTTGGCTCAGACTGCTTTGGGTGAATATTACTTTTTTATTAAAATAATTGATTTTGTTTATTCAGATTTAAATACTAACTAAAAAGATGCCTAGCCAAGCTTTAAATGCCCTGACACCCCATTAACATTACAGTTAATAAATTATGTAGTGCTGTAATACTGGCCTAGAAAGTTAAGATAATAGGAAAGACTACACTTAATTAATTGTGATTGAACCTTTGTGTTAGGAAGAAGAGGGGAGAAGCTGCTGTTGAGTTGGCCATGCCTGGCTTCAACCAGGTATTTGAAAAAATGTATTAAAACTGGAGACTTGTATATATTGGAAATTTCTCTCTTACTGTTATGACTTTACAGAAATCATCCTTTGAATAGCTATTCATCCTGAATATCAACATTGTGGCTGAATAGCTATTCAAAAACTAATTTCCATATAAACCTAGTAGTAAGAGATGAAGAGTATTTGTAGACCCCTTACCTCATATCTGAAGGAGATGCAACAGGAAGTCTGAAAAATGATGACAGCAAGGCTGTAACAGTGAAAGATGCCAGGAACAGAGTGGTTCCTAAGATAATCAACCCACATTTGCTTCTACAAGTAAAATGTAAAGAAAAACATTTTAGCATCCAATTTTCTGATCTCTTTGCAAGCATTTCTTTCATCCTGTAATTTTATTCCATTTATTCCTTTTCTGGAGTGTCAAAATAATTTCTTCTAATTGTGGCACACAATCGTTTCAGAGATCCATTGTAAAATCTTGGTGTATCTCATTGTAAATGTCATGAGATCTGATTATTAATGCCACAAATGTGCAATTATAAGACTCTGATGCATTACAATACTTAATCATGTGCTTTAAAGGGACATGCTTTTCTCCGTCATTGATTTAGGGTCATATTGTTTGTCGCTGTTCAATTTATTTACTTGATTTAAAACATCTTCAGAACATGGTATCAATTATAAAAATTTGGGGGTTTATAGCTATATGATGGTTGAACAGACAGATACTAATATTTATTGTTAACATGTAAAACCAAAGCTGAACTGAGAGGCTAGTAAGACTGAAACAGATCCAGAGTGAGTCTTCCAATCAGCCAGAAAACTCAATGGGAGTCACACCTCTGAAAATCAGGCCAAAAGTTTTTCAAGATGTGTACCCAAAACCGCTTGTGAAAATTTGGCTGCAGGCCTATCACATGCTATAGGGCTTAGTAGACTAGATAATGTCAAGGTGAGAGTCTCACCTGGAGGATCTGATCATTGCTTGCACTTCAACAAAGCGATAATGGAAAGCATCTAGCTTTTACTCAGTTCTCTTGAGACAGACCCTTCTGTGAGATGTTCACAGCAATCTTAGATCAAATCTTTCATCATATTCCTTAAGACTTTTCAGAAACCATATACAATTGAAGCTTATTACATTGTGTTCTTTGGGGGAAAATACAGAGGCCAAAAAAATTAAGAGGAAGAGAAATGTGTAGGATCTGAAGCATTGTTCAAAGCATACAGAATTTGAAATTTGACAAGAGACACAGGACTGCTGGTATTTAGAATTAGCATGTTTGATCTCAGGGTATTGATTTCTCAACGAACAACGGGAGGTGTTTTTGAACACACACAAAAATACAAAGTAAGGATGAAATACTGGCCCCATTATACTCAATCGCAAAACTTCCTTTGACTTCAGTGGGGCCAGGATTTTACCCTAAATTTCTAGAGCAGTATATATACTTATGGGGAAGCGGGTGATATTTATCCTAGCCACTCCTGATCTGCAGACAACAGGCCAGATTTGTCTGAATGCAGCCTGGACAGAGCTTGGGGAGATTATCTCTTCGGTATTCCTGATGTTAAGATTGAAAAAGCAAAAGCAGACAAAATGTTTAAAATACCTTTCTGGCCTTTTTATGCATCATCATGAATCAAAAAAGGACATCAGTCCAATTTTTAAAAAATTCCATTAGAAATCATCTTTAAGGACCTAGAATGTGTGACATAGCCATTAAAGAGATGTGGTGGGTGAGGTAATATCTTTTACTGGACCAACTTCTGTTGGTGAGAGAAACAAGCTTTTGAGCCACACAGAGAGAGCTCTTCTTCTTGACTTGAAGAATAAAAGATATTACCTCACCCATCTTGTCTCTCTAATATCCGGAGACCAACATGGCTACAACTACATATGACAGCCATTGACACAGAACATCTGCAGAAAATACTTGGCCAGTAACAGTCAACCCTTCAGTTCCTAGCAGTTGTAGTGCCATATCCTGGAATAACAGATTATCCAGCAGCAACAGTAATGTATGAGCCACTCCTGCAATGACAGCACACAAGCAGACTGCTGGGCCATATGAAGCCCATTTGACTTCAGAACCTATCTATATGTTATGTAAGTGCAAAATATTATTATTTTTGCTATTAATAAAAATGTTCACAGACTGTCTGTATAAAACCCCTTTCCATATTTTTTCAGTATCAATTCTCTGTACATACAACTTGCATACCTCATGCATCCACCTGACTGAAAAAAATACCCTTGCAAAATATTCAAAGCCTAAACTATATCCAGTGTGTTAAAAGAAAGGCATATAACTTTCCCCTGTACACAGTACTTGTAAAGTGCCTTTTAATGAACTGAGGCTCTCCACTGGAAAAATATGGCAAGTCTAATGTGCCATTTTTACGGTAAACAATCTCACTTTCAAAGAATACTCACCTGGCGTATAAAAAGATCAGCAAAGGTGTTGTGAGATAGAACTGGAAATCATTAGCAAGATACCATGTCCATCCATTGCACTGAAAATAAAAATGTTCAAGCTTTTATCACACTCTGGGTTATTACAAAAAATGATTTCCCACCAAACAGCTTTCTGACCTAGTTTTGGCATTAGTTTCCACTGAAGTAGACATGAAGCCATGTTTCATGCAGAGCATGATTCTTGGGTTTGCTTAGTTCTTCAAGAAGTTCAGCCTCCTCTTTTAGGGCATGTCTACACTACCACACGGGGTTGATCTAAAGTTACGCAACTTCAGCTACGTGAATAGCATAGCTGAAGTCGACGTACTTAGATCTACTCACCGCGGTGTCTTCACTGCGGTAAGTCGACAGCTGACGCTCTCCCGTCGACTCCGCTTGCGCTCCTCGTTCTGGTGGAGTACCAGAGTCGAGCGGAGAGCGGTCGATAAATCGACCCCTGCTGGATCGATCGCTGCCCTAATTATTAGACTAATAATTAGACTCCCTAATAAAGGGATGAGATAGCTCATTCCAGAGAGATCACATGCACAGCTTTGTTTAGGCCTACAAAGAAAATAACGTTTAAAGGGAGTAACTTGTGCATGCAGAGTGGGATTAGAGAAGCAATGAGTTTGTGGTCCCTCCTTTGGAGAGAGGCTAGACCCCAAAAGCCTCTAAAGCTAGTGTCTTGCACCCTGCGCCAGGCCCATAGGGAGGTCAAGCCCTACAAGGTTCCAGTTCCAATACTGATCTGCAAGGCCGTCTCACTGTCCTCTGACCAGGCTACCTTGAAGATCACCTTTCCATCTACAATCCAGCAAAACCTTTGCATTCCTTGGGGACGTGAAAACACTCAGGGTATGTCTATACTACACTCTCAGCCTGGGCTGTGACTCAGATTTGCACCCAACCCCCACTTCAGTCCACACACAAATCAGTCTGGCTCAGGTCAGCAAGCACTTGGGACTTGGGTCCTAGAACCCTGCTAGGGGAGTGAGTCAGAGCCCAAGTCTCGCTGTAGTGTGGCCCAGGCCCAAGCCCTGTAATTTTGCAGTCTGGATGCAAGTCAAGCTGCAGGATTTAAGGATTCTGGGCACTGAAACTCCCTGTTGGCGGAGATCAAAATGAGACATGCTCATAGGGTGACCAGACAGCAAGTGTGAAAAATTGGGATGGGGGTGGGGGGTAATAGGTGCCTATATAAGAAAAAGCCCCAAATATCGGGACTGTCCCTATAAAATGGGGACATCTGGTCACCCTATGTGCTCGGCCTGTTTTCAGAACCAAATGCAAAACCCACCTTTTTACAGATGTGAAACAGTAACAGACGTTGAAGAATGAGGTTGAAAGGAAAGGAGGAGGAAAAAGGAAAACATAGCATATGATCATGTAATTGAGGACTTTATCATAACCTTAATTCTGGCATTTCCTAACTTGTGGGGGCTTGATATTGCAACCATAACATTCTTTTAACTGAGGGGAGTTTTTTTTGTTTTTTGTTTTTGTTTTTGATGCAATAGTATCATAAGTGAGCATGACCCATGACAGACAAATAAGAACATGAGGTCTTAAATTTACTATCTATGATGGGCAGATAACAAAATGACAAGAAACCATGAAGAGAAGGAAGCAGTGGAGAGAGAACAGTAAATAATGTGAAGGAAATTTAGTTGTTAGGAGGCTGATGTTTTCCAAGGAATGTAGCTCATATATATTTCTTGGGGGCAGGGACCTGTATTTGTACAGTGCCTAGCACAATGGGGTCCTGATCCATAACTGAGGCTCCTAGGAGCTACCGTAATTAATAAATAAAATAAAATAATAATACAAGAGAGCTTTTGAGGAGGGGAAGACCCTTTGGTACATGAAAAGAGGGAATGGCAGAAATCGAGAGCGAGCGACTGACTGTTCTTGAGAGATTTCCAGGCTAGGTTTGCAGATTCAAGAGGTTTGGATAAACTTTGGAGAGGCATCCCAAGTTTTGGTTGCCTGTCTGAATTACACACAAACGCCAACCTCCTCGGTAGCTGACAGTGCTCTTATAGTGCGAAGTTATGTTCACTAACTGCAAATATAGAGCCAAAGCTTGAAGTCCTTACTCAATTTTTACTCTTTACTTAAGTAAAACTCCCTTTGATGTCTTAATCTATAATTCTTCTGTGACGCTGGCAGGCCAAGTGCCCACTCTTACCCCGGCTGCAGGCATTAGCTAAGAACTAACAAACTCAGAGCTGGAGACCAGACCAGTTCACCTGGATGTTAATTTGCTCAAAGTAGGCATTCGTCTTATAAGAATGTCATTAGTGTTTAGACTATTAAATGCTTGTAAACTGCTGCATGCATTAATCTCACTTGTAATGTCTGTATTCCACCCTATAAGAAAATATGTAAGCTTTGCTTCATAACTTTGAAAATGTTTGCTCTGAATTTGTGAACCCAGGCATGGGAACCATCCTCCCCCTTTCCTTCGCCTCCTCTCTCCCGCCCATCCAGAAGGACTGTCAAAGTCAGACGGGCCAGCAAGGTACATCGTAATACAAAGGATTGGTTGACGGCCCTACCGCACCTTGGAAATGCTACGTGCAAGGAAGCTTGCCCCGTGGACTTGAAGGCTGAATGAAGGAAATAAAACAAAGGCTATGTCTGCACTGCAGAGTTTTGTCACGAAAAGTTATTAAAGTGCTTTAATTAAACTGCTGTTGCATGTCCACACTAGCTCCTTGTGTCGGCAGAGTGCATCCACACTAGCAGCTCTTGCGTCGACACAGAGAGCAGTGCACTGCGGTAGATATCCCACTGTGCAACTGGCCGCAGGGTGCTTTGGGAAGGGTTTGCAATGCCTCATGGGGCAGTTACAGTGTCACATGATGCAGGTTTCTCAATCCCATTGTTCCATGGGCGTCCTACTAGATTGGCAGCCGCATTTCAGCTGAGGTGTGTGTGGTGGTGGTGGTGGAAATGTGTGACAGGGTACGTGTACGTGTATGGGGAGAGACAGAAACAGAGTGTGTTGGGGCAGCGTGTGAGAGAGTGTGTGGGGGGAGTGTGTATGTGAGAGAGACAGAGTGCGTGTTGGGAGAATGTGTGTGTTGGAGGAGAGTGAGTGTGTCGGCAAGCTGTCTCCTAAATTCAGACAGCCGCTGGAAGCAACCAGTCCTGAGGCAGGGGGAGGGGGACTTGTTCCTTTTAGCGACAAAACTCTGCAGTGCATAGGTTTCTGGAACTAGGGGTGCTGCAGCACCCCCTGGCTTGAAGTGGTTTCCATTACAGACAGGGTTTGCAGTTTGGTTCAATGGCTCTCAGCACCCCCACTATACAAATTGTTCCAGCGCCCCTGCTGCAGTGTAGACAAGGCCAAAGTCACAGGAAAATTTTCCAACTCTTTGTGGTTGGCACTGAAGCCAGAGCTCTCCTGGGGTTACCTCCTGGATCTGCCCTGAAAGACAGTTTGAATGGACAGATCACTACAAGTCTGTCACTCTTAGGATTTAGATGGTAATTCATGTGTGTATATATGTTTGCTTACTTTAACCTGTAAATAACACTTATTTCTGTTTCCTAGTTAATAAACCATTAGATAGTTTATTACAGGACTGGCTACAGGCGTTGTCTTTGGTGTAAGATCTAGGATACCAACTGATCTGGGGTAAGTGACTGGTCTCTTGGGACTGGAAGCATTCACGGTCATGAGCCACTCCAGAGAACGAGACAATTGGTATAGTCTTAGCAGGATTCACATGCCAAAGGTCAATTGCATAGGTTCTTCGGGGGTGGAGCACCCATGGGGGGGAAATGATGGGTGTTTCGCGGTGTGCAGGGAGGCTGGGAGGGAGTGGGGAGGAGTGAGGACACGGCGTGCTCAGTGGTGGGGTGGACCTAGGTGGGAAGAGGCGGCACGGGGGTGGGAAGAGGCGGGGTGGGGCCTTGGGGGAAGGGGTGGTGTGGGGCCTGGGGCAGAGACAGCGGTCGAGCACCCCTGGCACTTTGGAAAGTTGGCACCTGTGGTCAATTGGGTTTATAGATCTTAACCCCAGCACTGTTAAAAGTTTAAATTGGATACTGAGAGTGTGTAAGGGTTAACTGTTAGTCACAATGAGTAAATCACAGTCATCTTGACAACAAAGCCCATCAAAAATTATGTAAAAATAGGGGAATCTCCCATAAAGAGAAAGGAACTGAGAGCTTTACTCGTAGATTTTGATGGAGCTGAGTCCGAGTACCTCCATACCTAGATGCCACAGAGACCACTGCCATGGAACAGGTTGGGCTGAAGTTCCTGGAAGCCCAGAAAGATTGAGAGCATCAGATACTGATGGTGGGCCTCCAAATCAAGAAGAAGAAAGAAACCGAGGAAGCTGAGCAGAGAGAGCCTCCCAAAGATGCCTGGAACGTATGACAGCTGTCCAAACCAGTGCTGAAATGGAGGAGAAAGCTCACCGCAGATGCACGGAACAACTAGTGACTGATGAGAAAACTCCCACATTGCAGCGCCGAGTATTGGAATAGCAAATGCAGCAGCCTCAGATTGTGAGTACATCCCCTCTAAACAGCTGGGAGTGGGAGAAAACCTGTCCAATTTATCGAGAGACTGCATAGAAGAGTTCCTGTCCACCTTTGAGAGACTGTGTGGGACCCATAAGATTCCAGAGGATAAATGGATGCTTATCCTCTTGACCAGATTTATTGGGAAAGCCAGACAAGTTTTTAATGATACGGAGGAGGGTGATACTAAGGTGTATAAGAAATTTAATGACAGGTTTCAGAGTAGCAGCCATGTTAGTCTGTATCAGCAAAAAGAACAGGAGTACTTGTGGCACCTTAGAGACTAACAAATTTATTTGAGCATAAGCTTCCGTGGGCTACAGCCCACTTCTTCGGATGCATAGAATGGAACATACAGTAAGAAGATATTTATACATACAGAGAACATGAGAAGGTGGAAGTAGCCATACCAACTGTAAGAGGCTAATTAATTAAGATTAAAGTATAGAAATCTTAAAATGTTTGACAATGTCACTCATGTGGAATATATGCATGAGATATTTAATTATAAGAAAAATGGCTGGTAGGGGCAGGGGCTGAAGGTAGCTATGAAAAACTGTTTGATCTGGTGGCAAAAGAGCAATTACTGGGGACAGTCGCTGATGAGATAAAAATAGCCATCTGTGGCAAAAAGCCTTCCACAGTTTTGAAGGCAGCAGAAATTGCTGATTAATATATTGAGTGAAAGGCTCATGAGGGGTGCAAACTCCAGGGGAAGGGAAATCCTCCTGTTCCCCAGGTTAAGAGGGATGAGGGGGTTTAGGAATAAACCTAAGACCAACTTCGTTAAAAAACCGCAAGGGAGCCCAGATTTTAAAACCTCTTACCCTAAGGGAAGGCAGGTAGTCTGCCATCACTGTGGGGCTCCTGGCCACATAAAACTAAATTGCCCAAAACTTAAGGTCACCCCACAATCTGCACCCACTTTCCCCACTGGGAGTGCCAATGCTACCACCTTGATTTCAGAGGAAATTGTAGGGGAGGACAATGGCCTCATTAACTATATTAGGACTGAGTCTTGGGAAGATAGTGAAGAATTAATTAAGAGTGCTAGAGTGAATGGCATTGAATGTGCTGAGTGGAGAGATGAGGCATCACAAGTCATTTTGATTAAGGAAAGTTTGGTAAGGGATGAGGACAGACTTCCTGGCAAAAAAGTCTAAATGTTTTAGCTTTGGCTGAAGTTTCTGTGACTGTGCCCCGGCTAAAGTCCACCTTGAGGGGGAAGATTTAAGGGTGATGTCATCGTAGGCATCAGAAATTTGCTATTAATAGGTAATAACATTTTAGCCATATCCAAGCAGGCTAGTGTTATAACACAGTCCCGGAGAGAGCGTGGATCTGATCTACCTGCTTTGTCCGTGGACAGCAGGGAAGGTGGCAAAGGGGAGAGAAGTGCCCTCAGTCTGTTGACAGTTGCAGTTTGCTTTCTGAGGGGGAATTTGGAAATCCTTCAGAGTCTGCTCTGAATTTAAGTGAGACCCAAAAGGAGTTTGTGAAGGCTCAGCAAGCTGACCCATCTCTGGACCAAGAGAGGGTTGCAAGCTCAGAATAATGCCCCGACTGGGGAAGGAAAAGGTAGACACTCACATTCGTGAGCCACTTCAGACAGCGTGACACCACCCAAAGACATCAATGGGAGTTTTGCCTAAGAAAGGACATCAGATTTGACCATGTGTGATTTGTTATAGTAAATCATACCATCAAGTCTGGTATCCTCTAACAATTGTGAATACTCGATGCTTCAGAGGTAACTAACAACAATTCCATAATTCTCCTAGCCAGTAGTAAAATGGGCTTATTTCTTCTTTACCATGTAGCAATCATCCATTAGACCACAAGAGGAGATTTGGTTACCACTATCTTAGCAAATATGACTACAATTGCAGTTATTCATCATAAAATTATACAGCTACAGCATTCGACTTCTTGTGCTAGTGAATTAATTTGGCTAAATAAATTATGTGTGAAAAAAATATTTCTTTGTTTAGACTTACTGATTCTGTTACAGAAATGAAGTTGTTTAGGAGAAAAAGATTGGACCACCACACCCTTCTGCAGTTATCCAGATGAAATTTGGAGATCTCCCATACCGATCCCCAGGGAATAACAGAGTAAAGCCCAACTAAAAGACATATGGAATACATATGGAGTGGCTGAAGTCTGAAAACACAGCAAGAAGAGAGTTGATTAGGTTTTATAAAGGTTCTTTATCCATGATTTAGGTAGGAGTTGCCACCATTTTAAAGTGATTGCATTTTCAAGGCAGACTCTGCTATATAATTATATTATTGTATGTTTTTAAATATAATACAATCAAAAGAGATTCATTAAAATGTATACATGGTGGATGAACTTGTTTGGAATAACTCTGTAATCCCCAAGGTTCTTGCATTTATACTGTGACTCCAAGGACTTTCCAGGTCTCTATCTTATTACCATGGGTGCTGTTAACTTAATGTATAAATGAAAGCCTGTCATAGGGGGTGGGGGTGGGGGGGGAACAGTCTTGCCACTGACTTCAGTGGGAGATTTTCTTTCACAAGGAGTACTGAATTGGGTCCTCAACTGTGTTTAGGCCTTGGCACAGGCACTGAGGAGCAGTTATTGGTGGGGAGCGTGATCTAGAGATGTTCAGTCCCAACCTTAACCATGAGTTGACTGGGAACACAACCCACCCAGCTCCAATGATAAAGCCCTAAAATGCGGTTTTACTAGACCTGCAAGAAAGAATGGATTTCAGTTAAAAAATGTGCAATAAGTCTATGGGATGATATGGGGCAAGGAAGCAAGAGGAGCACTTCCCCAGCGCCATCAACATTGTAAAGACCCACAAGAAAAATTACAGTTGAATTCAGATACAAAGGACGTAGAGACCCTGAGTCTCTACTACACCCAAGGTGTGCTTGGACATAGCGGAGAAGGATGGCCTCACGGAGCCAGATGTGGCTCTCTGATTGTGGGGTCCTGTTCTGATTTACACATCTGATGCTGATGGTATAAAATCCCTTACACCACTGGAGGTCTGGGCATAGCCTCTTGCCCCAGTCCCACACTCACATGGCCACTTTCTTTGTCTTATGTTAGGGGGAGTGATGTACAAGGTGACCATGCTGTCTGCACCATCTCTGCACCAGCACAGAGGGATCCACACCTGGGAATCTCTGGCTGGGTGAAGGCCATGTTGAACAAAATGGCCCTAGCNGGGGGGGGGGGGGGGGGGGGGGGGGGGGGGGGGGGGGGGAGGAGGGTTGATCCTGTGAGGTGCTCCACACCCTGATTTGCATTCACACTCAGGCCCATTTACACCACTCAGGCATTTACACCCACTTTCAGGGCAAAGAGGCCTCAGTGTAAATGAGAATCAGACCAACTGACATCATGAAGAATTAAAGGGACATAGCACCTTGCAAAAATCCAGCTAACATCATTTATTTCTGTTGCTACAATTAATATCTCATGCTGCAGATAAGCCCTTAAATAATTTTAAAGAAAGGAAGCGAAACATCCTCTATATAAGACTCTAACATCACTTTTTTTCCTTTTGGTTTTACTCTTCTTTTCTTGCTTTTAATTTCTAAACTGGGAACCTTTCTACCAGACAACTATAAGAGAAAATATTGTTAAACATACCGGGCTAGTCGATTACAAAGATATTTCAGTGTGACTTCCAGGGTGATTCCTTTTTCTGAGTGATGAACCATGTTTAGAAGTGACCTGGAACTCAACCAGCCACTGGAAACAAATTAATATTATGTTTAATATTTCCCCAACTTTGGAGACTGTCCCTATTAATAGGTTTCTTGTGTAAGTGCTAGGTTAATAGCACCAGAATAGGACGTCCTGGGTAGATACAAGTTTTGTTCTACTGCCCCACCAGTGTGGTACAGACATGACCAGATTCTCCATGCCAACTTGATCCTAGGCTTCTGTCCCAATATTTCTGTCAAGTCTGCCAATTAAAGCAGTGTCTTTGTGTGTGTCAGATTTGGACACCTGCCCACCAGGAATTAGACCGAGAACACCAATCAGCCACTAGGTGTTTTTAAAAAACCAAAATGCAAATATGTTTTCTTTCAGATACAGATTATTATGGAAGCATTGGATACAACTCCATACTTAAGGCTGAGTTCTGTTTTGCACTTAGAGCAGGGAATCAACCTCTTTGGTTTTGTGTGAAAAACAGAATATCCTCCCCAAAATGACAGCACTTATTCTTAGAGTACAGAATGAATTTTCTGAGAATTTACAAGTAAATCTGTTAATTAGTTTATGACTTGCAATTAATTAAAAACTTGGACCCAGATCCTCAAAACAGTTTGTCTCCTAGCTTCCATTGATTTCAATGAAAGTTAGGAGCCTAAACACCTTTGAGAATCTGGGCCTGGATCCTTTAAGAAATTTTGCATGTGTGTCAGTCTCTTTTTTTTTTTTTTTGGTCCCAAATGATCTTAACAATGGAATAACACAGGCACTTCAAACTTTTCATGCAGTTAAAATTCATTGAAATCTTATGGCTGGGCTATATTTGACTCAGGTATGTTGGTGACTCAAAGCTTTATGGTGAAAATGATAGAACTCAGATCTGTTAGCTCCAAACCACATGGCCCTAGCACCTGAATGAAACCAGACTTTCTCTCAGCTTTTAGCAGCACAGGGCCTCTGACATACAATTGAGCAATTCTGAGTCCATCCAGTTAAAGAAAGTGGTGTAGATACATGCAGGGCCGGCGCAACCCATTAGGCGACCTAGGCGGTCGCCTAGGGCGCTACTATGGGAGGGGCGCCGGCGCCCCGGCTGTCTGTGGAATTTTGGGGGCGGGACCTTCCGCCGCCACTGTCGGGGGCGGTATTTTGGGGGCGGGACCTTCTGCCGCCTAGGGCGCCGAAAAAGCTGGCGGTGCTCCTGGATACATGAGACAGTTCACTAATACAAAGCCAGGGATATGGAAACACAGGCCTGATTCACCATTGCCTTGTGTAGTTATCTGCATTGTGCAAAGTGGATCTGAATTTTTACCAAATCAGACTTTGCCACTCACTTACACCAATGGTACCATCTGCATTCACTTTGCACAAAAGTAAATGACTACTCCGGGTGCAAGGCAGTGAGAATTGGGCCCACAATGTTTACAGAGCAATTAACCATAGTTGCTAGTAGTTTAAATGTCAAAGCAACCTTTATCAACCCACTAGAATGCAAACAGTCAGAGCTTAAATAATTTAATCTTATTACCTGATCAGAAAAAATGTATCAACACCTAAATAAAAAGGTCCACTCCGAGAATAAACATATATGGGATTTTTTAGCACTCGTGCTTTCCATTCCAACACATTATCTGTAGTGAAATATAAAATATATAGTAAAAAAGTAAGAAACATAGGATGATGTGTTTTAATAACATATAACGTCACACAGGGGAGGCAACGTCGTCTAGGAGATAGAGAAAGCACTATGGTGGGAGTCAGGATTCCTGGGTCTTATCCCCTGCTCTGTTATTGACATGCTATGTGATGTTGGACAAGTAACCGCCCTGGGCCTCTGTTTTTCCCATAGATGAAATGGGGACAATAACGCTTATCTTCTGTAAAGAACTTTGAAAGCCATGGACAAAAAGCACTATGTAAAAGTGCTAAGCCTTACTATTATCATCCTCTTAGGTTTGTCTATGCATCCATCACCCTAGTGTCTAAATACCAAATTACTTATACCAAATTACTATTTATTTCCCTAGGAATTCTTGGTTTAATACCATCCAGTCCTACATAACCAATTCCAATTACATTTCTCAAGTTGCTCCATCTCTTTTCTCTCTCTCTCTCTCTCTCTCTCTCTCTCTTTTTTTTTTTTCCCCCTTTTGGATAAAGTTTATCTGTGACAGTTTTCCACCTGAATTACTCCTAACCAGAATATAAGGCTTTCTCCATAATCCTCTGTCATGGAGACAAATGTGGAAAATAATCTTCAATTTCTCTATGATCTCTTTGATGGACTTCTTTGCACCCCGGCTGGTCTAGAAGATCTGTAGACTTTCTATTGGGCATCATCCTTATTACTTCCTTTAAAGAAACTCTTTACTTTTTCACTGTGGAGCGTATAGCCTCATAGTGAGCCCTCTTGCCCATACTACTTCCTCATAATTATTTAGGCCCCCTAAAAACATAAACATAATCTGCTGGCAACAAGTTCCCCTCTGCTTCCCCTGGGGGATGTTTACAGTCTATGGAGTATGTACCTGACTTCCAAGTATGTTATAAAACTGTGATTTGCCTGTGAGCATACAAAATAAACACTGGTCTTTCTTTAAACCCAATAATGTATGTTAATTTGTCACATCCCCCATACCTAAATTCTGCCAGGCTGCCATCTGACTGGTGTGTCCAGAAATTATCCATACAAGACTCAAAACTCGGATACCATTTAGTGCAGAGCAGACACCTTGAGAGGATTTCACTGTCCATATAGTTGGAAGATTCTTTTGCAGGGAAAAGCATTTTAGAGTGCTGTCCAAGGCACCTAAAAAAGCTAGAATAACAAAGATGAATTCACCCTGGAATTTTTAACCAATGAATTTTGTATCATTAACATAAAAATGGCTTCAATAGAAAGACTCAGAAGGGATTTGGATCAGGTTCCTTAGCGAGTGGAGGGTTGGGCCCCACAACATCAGGGAGGTGATATTTAATGACAATTCGAGTTGTGATAGTTTGGTAACATATAAATCATGTAAATAATTTAATTTGGCATTGTAAAATCCAACAGAGGAATAACCAAAAACATCAAAGAAAGAATCTATTTTTCAAATTATCAAAGAAAATTGGATAGACTTTTCCTTAAAGATAGATTTTGCCCAAAATATTACAGATTATAATAATAATTGAATGGTTTCAATATTGTCAATGAGTAGTTTCAGTGAGATCTTGTTTCGCTCTCAATTTATACAGATTGTAATCAGTATTTCCCCCCACACATGGTATTCCGACGTAGATAATTTATGGTCAAGGCTGATCTAGGGATTAATGTGCCTTTACACAAATTACATAACAATTAAACAAAAAACTGTTAAGCATTAAAAATTATGCAAGTGACCAGTTGATTTATACAAATAGTCCACTAGCCATATACCAAGTACATTCAGTGAACAATAATATTCCCCGGGGGGAAAAAACCCTACATATTTCACAAACGGCTTTAGCTCTGATACACAGCACATGGCCTTTCAAGTTATATATCCCTGTGTCTAGAATGGTTTTTGAGATGTAATCACGTCTACTAAGAACCAGACTTGGACCACCTAACTCGGAGCCTGATTCTGCAGCCATTATTCACCAGAATTAATCACCTTCAGGGCCGGTGCAACCGCTAGGCGAACTAGGCGGTCGCCTAGGGCGCCAAGTGGTTGGGGGCGCCCACTGGGTCTTAGTGTCCACCCTTCTGGTTTTCCTATCCCTGTTCTGACCCTTCCTGCAGGCTCCGAGGCTTCCTGGGAAGGGGATCTAGTAGTTAAAAGAGAAAAAGCCTCCAGCCTGCCAGACCTATTAGCACAACACTGAAACTGTTAAAGAGCCATTCAAGGAGTAAGGAAGCCACTTAACAGGCATTTGCCTCATATTTACTCAGGACATGTCAGTCTACAGGATCTTAGTTTAAAATTTGCTTTAAAAATATTTCATTAGTGAGTTGGTGAAGATTATAAAATCACATCTCTAAAAAATCCTTGCATAGATTTTTAGATGCACAATCATCTTTAGCCTTAAATGCTTGGCGCTTCAGACATATGTTTTTTTAAATAAATCCTTCAAAAGACCTCCCTTATCTAAAATACACATTTTAATTACTATAGTAAAAAAACTTACTTCCAAAGTCTTCCAGTCCTTTCTGTTCATCCATTTCTCCCTTTACCCGCTCTTCCCCCACCCCCATTGAAGAGAGCCCTTAAATGGACAACAGCCCTTTGCTTCCAGATAGCTGGACAAAGAGTTTCCCTTTCTTTACTTCTGACTATCTGATGAACTAGTTTTAAGCAAAATCAGTACCTTAGTAAGATATAAAATCCTTTGTTATGCCTAAAATCTTTGGAAACATATTTTTTAAAGTTGGTGACATTTCATAAACATGTGTATTGTTATGGAGATCACACACAGTAAATTAGTGTTCCCTTTTTCTAAAAGCAATGAACATTGTTATGAACACACTAAACCTCTGTAACTGATTAATTTAAAATAATGTCTGTTTCAGTGAGTTAAATATGTAGTAATCTGGAATGATTACTTTATGAAGGTTTAAGAGTACATTTAAAATATAAAATCAGCTTAGAAATACTGATTAAGAAAATGTAAAACAGAGAAGAGCTGCATCATGTATTCCATAATATTGAATGTTGTATTCAGCAAGACAGCTTACTCACCCTTACTACAAAGTTTTTGCAAATAAATGTCTGACAAACTTCAGAGCATATCAAAAAACCTGTGACTGACATTTTTTATTCTGAAGTTTAGTGCTTTTAATTAGGTACCTTCTGCATGTCCATTCTGCGTCAGGGAGAGGATACAGGGATCTCTGCGGGGAACAGTAACTCTACGCCACCGTGAGGCGGGCCGGGCGTCTTGTTATTCTTTCTGCTTTGTCCCTCCGCCCCAGCTGGGCTGCAAGCTCAGGCTGCCATCGGGCATAGGGGCACCAGTTTAATAATACTGCATAGGGCCCCATAAATCCTAAGGACGGCCCTAGAGGAACCAAAACGTGGTGCCCTGGCTCGGCAGGGAGGAGCTGCCTTCCGGAGACACCGGAGAGCCAGCGCGTCGGCTTGCGGGGGCGGCGAGCCCCAGCCATGGAGGAGCCGGCGTGGCACAGGGGGGCAGGAGCCCTGCAAAGGTGGCAGCGCTGGTAGCGGGGAGCAGCTGCGCCCCTTGCCCCTCCTGCCCAGGCTGCAGCCTGGCGCCCTCCCCGGGGGCTCCTGCAGGCTGCAGCAGATGCATGCAGGCAGAGGCCCCCGTCACCCCCCAGCTCTCCCCTAGCTGTGCTCGGGGTCTGCGGCTCCCGGGCATGTGAGCCACTGCTGGGGCGCGGGGTCCTGAGCCTGCTCTGGGAGGGGCAGCAACGGCGGCAGCTCACACTCCCGGGAGCCACAGAGCCTGAGCACGGCGAGGGAGGAGCCAGGAGACGCACGGGGTCCTCTGCCCGCATGCATCCACTGCAGGAGCCCCCGGGGGGGGGGGCGCCTGGCCACAGCCTGGGCAGGAGGGGCAAGGGGTGCGGCTGCTCCCCGCTAGCAGCGCTGCCACCTTTGCAGGCCTGCTGCCCCCCTGCGCCACGAGGACTCCTCCATGGCTGGGGCTCGCCGCTGCTACAAGCCGACGCTCTGGCTCTCTGGTGCCTCCGGAAGGCAGCTTCTCCCTGTCGAGCTGCTGCAGCGGCCCAAGCCCGGCAAAGCCAATGAGTGGACTCGGGGCAGGGGCCGCCGGGGTGGGGTGGGGTGGGGAGGGCTCGTGGGGGAGCTGTGCACTCTCCAGGGGAGTTCAAGGGGCGGGGAGGGGGGAACCTGGTCTGGGGAGCAGCCCCTGGGCACGGCTCGCCCCTGGGGTCCATGACGGCTTGTTGGGATTTGCCCCTCAATGAACTGATGTGCGGGGCGGAGGAGGGGGCACAAGGTGGAAGTTTCGCCTAGGGGGCAAAATATCCTTGCACCGGCCCTGATCACCTTAGCCACCTAAGCAGTTCCATTTACTCCACTAGGACAACTCATGTGAATAAGGATTCATCATTTGAGCAAAGTTTGGAGGATTGGGTCCTCATTTATTGTCCTTGATTTTTCTAACGTAGGCCCGATCCAAAGCCCCACTGAAAACACTGGGAGTCTTTCTATTGACTTAAATGAACTTTGGATCAGGCCTCTTCTGCTTTTCATTTCTTGTTAATATTTGGACATTGAACTTCTTTTCAAACTAGTATCTATTATATTTATATATGTACCTTTGCCTTTGACATCACCAAAACATTTGATTTGACTATGGATAAAATGACTAATAGTTAAAATATAATAATGTTTAGAGATCCACATTCTAAGGTCCAACAGGATTTTTTTGCTATGTATCCAAACCTTGCACAGGATAGTGCACAGGATAGCCACAGCCATTTCTTGTAATATAAAATATGGAAACCAATATTGAAGCACTGGTACATTTATGATACATGTTTGATGTGCTCTTTAAAAGAGATATCTCCAGGCAATATCTAAAACCAATCTTGTATTTTGTTACAGTAGAGCATTTAATCTATTATTTCCCAAATGTGTACTATGTAAAGTATGACTTGACATGCTTGTGGTCTTCATACAGATAAAATACGTACTTTTCTTTGTGTAGCAGACATCATCAGAAACAACTGGCAGCACCGAATTCATTTTATAATGATTCCATCTGATATCACCCTTTGATTCACTCTTATCTTTCTCATTTGAAGATGTGCTCCCGTAATTTGCAGAAGGTAAATTATCTGATGGTGATTCATCAAATTTTACTTCCCACCTCACAGCGGCAGCATAAACAGTTCCAGTGATTGGTAAGACAATAAACACAATGCTAACAAACCTGGAGGAAATAAAATTCATTACTGCAGAGTGACAATCACTTTTATAGGACACGTTTTTAAAACTGATGTCCCAAACTCTCCCATACTCACAAACAAATAGCAGCAAATGCATCAATAGAAAAAAGGCCTTTAGCACATCTGGCTACACTCACAACTGAGACTGTAGAATTCAAAGTGAAGAGAGATGGGAAAGGTGATACAAAAGAGATGGTCTTGAATTTAAATATATCTGTCAAGAAAGAATGAATTCATATTACAGTCCCAGATAAGGCAGCTTTTTTTATTATAGATCTTAGCAGCTTGTTCAAGGAAGTAAATGGAAAGATTTGTTCCTTAAGGCCCACACTGTATTTCTGTTTAGTACAAACAGTTTTATTAAACAACTATTCATCTGTAAATCCAAGCTGTAAACAAATTTTCTCTTCCAAGAATATTAAACTTTCAGCAATTATTTACTGATACTTATCATACACAGTAACTGCAAACATCTGGGGCAGGCAGGCAGGGTTCAAGATGAGTGTCTGGCCCTTTTTGAGGGGTTCTCTGAAGGAGCTGAGTGAAACCTGAAAATGATACTCCATCTTTACTTATTAGTTCCCACTCATAGAGCTGTCCTTTCATAGGAGCATGGTCACATTTTTTGGCCTAGTTGTTTTTTGGCTTGTAGAGCCAGTTTGGACCCTTAGCTTGGATTCCTGAGTATGACAAGATCCTAGGTGTTGAATTTTTATAGGCCTTCACTGCGTTCCAAGCACTGTCATTTCCCCCCCTGCCCCCAAAACGTGTGGGGTTGAATCTGATTTTATTATTTAATATTGTTGTTATTTTTGTTACTCCTAATACTATATATAACAACACATTTGGCTCAGATTTTTGAAGGCACTTAAGGGAGTTCAGTACCCCCAATGAAATTCAGCATGAGCTGGGTGCCTGACTCTCTTAAACTACTTAGGATATGTCTACACTGCAATAAAACACCCGCAGCTGGTGTGGGTCATAGATTCATAGATTCTAGGACTGGAAGGGACCTCGAGAGGTCATCGAGTCCAGTCCCCTGCCCTCATGGCAGGACCAAATACTGTCTAGACCATCCCTGATAGACATTTATCTAACCTACTCTTAAATATCTCCAGAGATGGAGATTCCACAACCTCCCTAGGCAATTTATTCCAGTGTTTAACCACCCTGACAGTTAGGAACTTTTTCCTAATGTCCAACCTAAACCTCCCTTGCTGCAGTTTAAGCCCATTGCTTCTTGTTCTATCCTTAGAGGCTAAGGTGAACAAGTTTTCTCCCTCCTCCTTATGACACCCTTTTAGATACCTGAAAACTGCTATCATGTCCCCTCTCAGTCTTCTCTTTTCCAAACTAAACAAACCCAATTCTTTCAGCCTTCCTTCATAGGTCATGTTCTCAAGACCTTTAATCATTCTTGTTGCTCTTCTCTGGACCCTCTCCAATTTCTCCACATCTTTCTTGAAATGCAGTGCCCAGAACTGGACACAATACTCCAGTTGAGGCCTAACCAGCGCAGAGTAGAGCGGAAGAATGACTTCTCATGTCTTGCTCACAACACACCTGTTAATACGTCCCGGAATCATGTTTGCTTTTTTTGCAACAGCATCACACTGTTGATTCATATTTAGCTTGTGGTCCACTATAACCCCTAGATCCCTTTCTGCCGTACTCCTTCCTAGACAGTCTCTTCCCATTCTGTATGTGTGAAACTGATTGTTCCTTCCTAAGTGGAGCACTTTGCATTTGTCTTTGTTAAACTTCATCCTGTTTACCTCAGACCATTTCTCCAATTTGTCAGTTAACTCGAGCTCATAGGGGTCAGGCTGAGGAGCTATACAATTGCAGTGTAGATGTTCAGGCTAGGGCTGGAGCCTGGGCTCTGAGCCCACACAAGGGGGAAGGGTCCCAGAGCCCAGGCTCCAACCCAAGCCCCAGTGTCTACACTGCAATTTTATAGCTCCACATCCTGAGCCCCAGGAGCCCGAATCAGCTGACCCAGGCCAGCTGGGAGTGTTTTATTGCAGTATAGACATGCTCTAAAGGTCCAACCCTGCTACCACTGAAGTCAGTGGCAAAACTCCCATTGGCTTCAATGGGAGCAAAATGAGACCCTTAGTAAATAAGAGACTATGTTTATGAAAAAATAAAACCAGTGTAAGACACCGCCCCCCCTTCTGCCATGTGATTTGATCCTACTGCATAGTACTCTCCCAGAGTACCACAGAGTTGTGGGAAATTTATTAGGGAATTATCATTCATCCAGCATCAGTAGACACGGCCTCCCCATTGGAGGAACACAGGAAATTTTAGCTGTGGGAAGAATATACATTTAAACTCTGAGTTAGCAATATTGGCCCCACTTCAGGAGATACAGCTCAGGAGGAGTTGGTGGAGGCTTTGATAATTTCTGGTGGCCTCCCACCGCTGCTCTGCTGGCTCACAATAATCTGAATGCTCTGTGGCTGAGCCACACCCCTTTGATTCGCCCCCAACCTCTCTGTCCCTCACAGCTGCTCGCCCAGCAAAGGCCTACTCCATTACTGTCTGGAAAACAGACCAGCGGGGGTATTTCCTGGGCCTGGTTAAGCTGGTTTGGCAGTCACAGCACAGCAGGCAAGCCAGTGGAAAATACAGCTGGTTGAAAAAACAGGAACCCAAAAAAATCAAATATTGTCAATAGTGTTATTAGGAGGTTGGTTTTTTAAAAAAAAATGACAATGACATTTTTGGAAAATCAAAAAATTTTCAACACGCTGTACTGCCAGGTGGCACCGGTGGAGGCCAGAGCAGGCCTTTACCTCCAGAAGTTTATTTTCCTTCAAATAAAGTACTATTATTAATATTTTTTTAAGGAGAAAGGAATTGTCAGACTGGATCAGGCCAGTGGACCCATCTAGGGCTGTTTCCTGTCTCTGACTATGGTCAGTATCAGCTGCTTCAGAGGAAGAAACCCTGCCATAAGCAATAATGGAATAATCTGCCCCGCTGCCCCAGGAAAATTCCCTTCTATCCCCAATAGGTGGATTATGTCAGGAGGGTTTGTATTTCTTCCAAAATGCTTGTGTTGGCTTTGGTTTAATTTTTACTGTTATAACCCTGGATATTCTTGTTATCAATATAAATGTCTAGTTCTTCTTTAAATGCAGTGTTGTTATGGTCGTGTCTGCCCTGAAGAAGATCTCTGTGTAGCCTGAAAGCTTGTCGCTCTCACCAGCAGAAGCTGATACAATAAAAGATATGACCTCCCCCACCTTTTCTGTCTAGTTCCTCTTTAAATCTTTAACAACATGTTCCAGTGATAATTCTCCATAATGATAGAAAAGTGGCCCAAGTGCACAGAATGGCAGCACAGCTTGATATGTATCAAGTGTTCATTTTCTGTGAATATGGAAATTCAGTAACTATCAGTAGAGCAGTACAATTAAACATGAGAAAGGCCTATTAGGTTATCTAGCCCATCCTCTTCTGGCAGAAGCTGAATAGGTAATGTGTTTGGCATGAAATGTGTAGATTATAGGGTGCTGTAGCCAGTGTATTTAGCTCTGGAAAGTTTGTATTTTTAACTAGACTAAGTAGCAGCTAACGTACATAGGGCCAGGTCTTCAGCTGGTATAAATCGCATCGCTCCATTGTCTTGAGTGGAATGATGCCAATTTATACCAGCTGAGGATTTGGCTCAAACTCTTTGCCGAGTATTGTTATAGTATGGCAGTGTGGCAGTATACTGGCAAGAGATGTCTTGAATAGAAAACAGGAGTCGACAACATTTGTTAATAATTATTTGTAATATGATATTGCTTGGAGGCCCCATCATTATTGAGGCCCTACTGCGTCAGGCACTGTACATACATAACACAAAGATGGGCAGGATCTCAAAGAGATTACAACCTAACCATATGACAAGAGTCAATGGTGGGGAACGGCACAGGGTTACAATGAGATCATTATGATCACAGCACACCAGCTATCTAGCCACTGTCAGTGTTTGGTAGGCCAACTGGAAGAAGTGTTAAACAGCGTGGGGAGATGAAACTCATTAGTAATTCATTATTTTACCTGCTGCATATGACAATGTTACAAAATGTAGGGGCGAGATTAAAGTTAGACAGGCAGTTAAAGCTGGTTAGGGTTATAGTGAGTGGAGAGGGCTTATATGGCAGTAGGCAAAGCTACCTATGAGATCTGGACACAAAATCCCCATTAAAATTAATGCAAACTGAGTGTCAAAATCTCGTAGGTAGTTTTGAAAATCTCTGAATTTAACGCTTGGGATTTTTGTAATTTTTTTGTAAAGAAAGAAGAATATTGTTTCTGGATGCTTGCTGGACTCCACCAAAACAAACTCTCAACCTCAACTTTTTGCTTTTTAAAGGGTTGATAAAAACACATGCTTTTCTTACCTAATATTGCTAACGTTGTAATGTCTTCATTGTGGCAGGAGTCAGGAACACATATACCAATACTGTAATCAAACCCTTCCTGGAAGACATAACTGTCCTTAGCACTCTTTGCTCAAAATGTTTACAAACAACCTAGGCTGAGAGGTAGAGACCTAGGCAGAGGATGGACCCTAAGGAAGTTAGATTCCCTAAACCCATAGAATTTCAATGGAATTTGAGTGCTCCTTTGAAAATCTTAGCCCTAGTCAATATTTACAAGATGTCTGTGGAGAGTTAGTTCCTCATATGATTGTGTTTGCTCCTTGCTTTGGTATGCACACAAAAAAGGCACAAGGAGCCTCCAAACACCACCCCTGTGCAGGGGCCTGGTCCAAATGCATTCCAGGCCAGCACCACACAGAGTACCAGACACCCCAAAAGGGCCAAGCAAAAGGCATAGCCATTGCCCTATCCCCCACTGTAACTGGCTAGCGGTGCTGGCCAGCAATGGAGGGGAATGCATGTGGTACCCAGGAAAAGGTGGTGAAGGGGTAATGCTTCCCTGAGCACTGTTACACTCCAGGAGGTGTTAGTGTATCTGCCCTAAGGGGAAAGGGTGAGGTGACTTCCTATCCCTATGAAGAGCCAAAGGGATTGAGTGGGAGTCTTTGTAGCTGGTGACTCTCCCCAGAATAAAAGGCAAAATGAGGCAGCAGCCATCTAGGGTGACCAGATAGCAAGGGTGAAAAATCAGGACAGGGGGAGGGGGTGTAATAGGCACCTGTATAAGACAAAGCCCCAACTATTGGGACTGTCCCTATAAAATCGGGACATCTGGTCACCCTACAGCCATCTCACCTCCCCAGAAGGGCCTGGGTGTGAGGCGCTGGGGCTCAGCAGGTAGCAAGAGGGGACTCACTAGACAATTGCCCACTCACCAAGAACAGAGTATAGCAAAAGTAACGTTTTGGAGTATGCTGTCCTACAGCCCGGAAGGGAACCGCCACAGCTCAAGCTGGCTGATCTTTCTCCCGTTCTTGCTATGGACCTGGCCTGATGGTCAGATTTGCTAAAATCTGATCCCATCATTGGTTTTGGGTGAGTTTAATGTTCTTGCCAAACACTCTTCACTGGCCCAATGTTAACTCCACTGTGATAGCCAGATTCCAAAGTAGGTGGCTACATTCCGCCAAACTAAATTCTTCCTGCTAGTTCAGCCAGTATTTCCTGTTCTAAACTGTTGTGTAGAGTTGATGTGCTGGATTCTACCAAAGCAGTGACTGCATCTCAGTGATGGGTCAAGTGATCCCTTGCCTGCCTCAAATGGATTTTTGTGAGGCTTAGCTAACTAACGTTAGCTCTTCCGAGGAAAGGTGCTGTAGAAAAGCAAAGTATTAACATGATCATTATAATGCACTATCAGGGTCACAATAATAATTAAAAACAAACAATGCAAATGTCAGACAAAGAGCAAAATTGTATTCAAATATTTCCTTAATCATTTATGACAATAAGAATAAATAAAGTAACTCTCTTGACCAAGCAAATTGAGGGATATTTCTATTAAACATGGAGTTTGGCTAGTATTTTTTCCTGACATTTTGTTTTCTGTCAAAAACCACTTATCTGATTGAAGACATCAGATATTAATTGTGTATTTGTTGTTTATTAAAGAAGAATAATTTAATGGGTCTCCATCAACTGATGAGGATTTGATGATAAATTTGCTGTCTCCTGCATTTAAGATTCATGAATCTGACTATAATAGGGTTAAAAAAAGAACTAGATAAATTCATGGAATATATGTCCATCAATAGTTACCAGCCAGGATGGGCAGGGATGGTGTCCCTAGCCTCTGTTTGCCAGAAGCTGGGAATGGGCGACAGGGGATGGATCACTTGATGATTATCTGTTCTGTTCATTCCCTCTGGGGCACGTGGCATTGGCCACTGTTGGAAGACAGGATACTGGGCTAGATGGACCTTTGGTCTGACCCAGTATGGCCGTTCTTATGTTCATTTTGGGTCATATTTGAACTTACAAAATACTGAAAAGAGAGAATTTTCTTATCTTTACTGTGTTTCTTATGTTGATCATAAAAAGTATATAATTTTTAAATTGTATTTATTTGCCTAATGTAACACATTTGAAACGTATCATGTTGACAAACAGTGCTGGTGGAATATCTCTACATGCAAGTAACAGAGTGGAGGCTGATTTACCTTATAGCAATCCCTAAAAGTATTTGTGATGGTTAAGGATGAGATTTCAGTGCCTCCAGTGTTCTTGGAAGTAAGATATTTTCAAATGTAGGATCTGATACTGCTCATGAAACTCCCACTGAAGCCAAGAGGAATTCCACATTGCTCATTTTACTGTTACTTCATTCTCTCTATTACCCCTACCTCCATTTGTCTATTTGGTAAACGTGCCTAACACCTATACTGTGACTCTCTGGAGTAGGGACTATCCTCTTTGTTACTTGTTTGTACAGTGCCTAGCACAATAAGCCACCCGTCTTCATTGGGATTCCTGCTCACTGCTGTAATAAGTAAATAATAGCAAACAAAGACATCATCATCACACATCACACACTTGCATCAGCTTTTACATTTTGGCTTGGTTGAAAACTAACAAATTTGGAAGCCTTTTTTTGCATGTAGAATCCACTATCTCAACCCTTTGCAAGTGCAAGATTCCTAATCAGAAACCTAGCATAGGAATGAAGATAAGTTATTACTGAAATTTAGTCAATTATTTTATGTCAATAAACTATCAGATGAAGGCTGAGGGAGTAACTGACTTAAAATTATTGTAATCGTGAATTCTCAGACAAAATCTATTTAGGTAGAATTTATGGATTTGTAGTTCAGATTGTAAACTCTGTGCAACAGGAACTGTCTTTTTTGTTCTGTGTAGGTATAGAGCTTAGCATGAGGTCCCGATCCATGACTGGGGATCCTGCGTACCACCAAAATTCAAATAATAAATAATTTCCTGAACTTCAATTCCAGTCATTATTTTTGCATACTGAAGGGCCTGATTCTATATTCCCTGCATACTCAGTTGACGTCAGCAGGGGTTTGGTTTCATAGGTGACTACAGGATCGGCACCTAAGCATTTACGCAAATTTTAGTCAACTGTAGCACACCAGTATAACATCAATCAAAATAATATAGTACTTGAAAAGAGTATACCTGCTGCACTTGCAATTTGCAGTATTGTCCTTGGAATTTACCTGAAGGCACCTTGGCAGACAGACATTCAGTGTAGGATCCCAGTCTGTCTGTATTTCCACCAAGGATATTGCTACCAAGTTTTCCCAAAGAATCGTACACTGAAATTTCAAAACAAATATACTGAGTAAATAAAGGTCCTTAGACAAAGCTGGACGCTCAAGCCAGTTTAAGAGGTATGTTGCCTGCCATGCATCCCATAGGAAATTAACACTTCTTTAAAAGTCAGGCTGTCCAATCAGAGAACTCTTTGATAATACAAAGTATGGTACCAACCTGACCACTGTCTTGCACTGGAACTAAAATTTAGTCTTGACCCAGTTTCATTAGTTATGAAATAAACTCTGTGGCAACCAGAATTTTGTTTCTCAGTGTTATCAGGGGAAAAAAAATCATGTTCACGTCCCACTGTGAACTGTTGTATCCCTTTGTCCATAAAGCCAGGGGTGTCAGTTACCAGAAGACCAACCAAAAATAGCTTAAAATAAAATGAGATCTTTAAAGTCCAGTATCACAGAACATTTCAAGGCTAAAAGAAATTTCTGTGTATCTCCACCACTGAGAAACTAGGATTAACCCATTGAAATGAGGAGAAATGCCCTCTTCAGGTTTGCAAGGTGCTTCCAACATACATCATAGACAACTGCAAAATAATGTATGTCATCTGCCATCATGTTACCTTCTTAGAGCTTGGCCCTATAATTGAATATGTTAGTACAGACCCCCCCGGAGCTCTGTGAAACTGAATGTTAGAGTCTGTGCTAATACATCGAACTGCAGGATTAAAGCTTTAGTGAGACAATTGACTTCACTAGGATGCCCATCTGAGGATGGCAAACAAGATTTGATCCTAAACTGAACTGTTTAAAGGAAGGTTTAAAGCAGAGTTTCCCATTAAAGACATTGCTTGCTATGGTACTAGTGATCCCTGAGGAAAGGATGGTCCTAATGGAAGGATGGTCCAATGGTCGGGCCTCTAGCCTGAGACTTAGGAGTACCGAATTCCCTGCTCCACCACAGAGTTCCTGTGTGACCTAGTCTCTCTGTTCTTCAGTGCCCCCGTCTGTAAAATGGGACTAGCTTTGGGAAAATGGGAGCTACATCTCTACCTCGCAGGGATGTTGTGAGGCTAGGTACCTTAATGGTTGTGAGATGTTCAAATAGTATGGTAATAGGGGCCATATAATTACCATAGGTAGATATATCTCAGTTAAATTCCTACCTCTTGGATTCTATAACCCTCACCATTTATATCTGAGACCAAAATTGCATCTGTGGGTTCTTAGAAATACAGAAACAGCTCAGCCTTTCCATCTCTGCTCCTAAGTTTTGTAGTGTGGTCACGAGGTGGCATAGCCCAATTTCACCCTTGTAAACATACCAGAGGTAGAAAAATGTACTTACTCATGATTGCATACGCTTTTGGTTCCACTGCATTCAGATCAGAAAGAAATTGATTGGTGTCTTCCAAACATCTTAGAGAAACATTTCTTACAGGAGAAGCATAACATATTAGAGGCATCAGAAGGAGCATTAACAAGGAGACCGACATTTCTCTACCTCTATTTTCCCTAGGCTCTTCACTTGTGTCCCTTAAATATATCACAAGATATATGTAAGGGAGACTCGTAATTTCACACAGGTCAGAGGAAAATGTGATACTTCCTTATTCTTAATATGCATAGACATGACATGCTTTCCAAAACAGCTGCAGAGCGACAGAAATGTGCAAGCGTGAAAAACTATTTACGCACCTACTTTCTGTTGAATAAAACAACTCTCCAGTTTCCTGTGCCCTTCCAGCCACCTGCCATCCATTAGCCATGCAGATCAAAACTGACGTTCAGTCTGGATACTGCTTTTAACCATGTTCTTTGTGTGTGTGTGTGTGTGTGTGTGAGTGAGAGAGAGAGAGTGTATCTTTACACACACACACACACACACTTTAATGGTGCCAATTTAGTGCTTACTAATGTAACCCTCCTGTGAGGTAGAGTCGGCAGCAAAAGGTTCTAGGTTCAATATCTAGCGGTTCCTCTTAACAATAAGAAACAGAAGCAGCTCAAGCCCCCATCCAGTATTCCAGGAAAATTTACCATCACCACCTTTGGGTGCCTCTAAAAGGCCATACTTCCCCACTCGCACTCACTGAGACTAGTGTATAACAAAAAAGAGCTTTTATTAAAAGGGAACCCAGCATTAATTTGGGCAAACACCACAACCCCATTTGAAAGCACGTGACCATAAGAAAACCCAACTTCATAGTGCATTGATCAGCATCCTTTGCCTCAGTTTCCCATTTGGCAGTGGAAAAGTCCAATGAACAAATGTCCCTTTAACACATCACTCCCCTCTCCCTCTGCTGCACCCCACTCACAGTTGGTGGTCCTTGGTTAGTGAAAACCCAGAGTCCAGAGGTGCATTCACAGGGTTCATCTCCCACCCTGGGCGGGAGGAGGAAGTGACATTGAGCAATGCCTCTGCTGCTGTTGCCACTTCTGCAACAGGCTCATAGCTGCCGCTGTCTTGCTGCCACTGCCCTCTCTCTGCCATCGCTAGCTGCTGTCTCATTGGCACCACTCTCTGCTGCTGCCATCACTAGCTGCTGCTGTGAAATCACATTCTGAGGTTCCACCACATAACCCAGCTCTCGGTGATTTCAGCAGATAGTGGGGAACCTCGCCACCAGTGCAGTTTGTGTTGTCCTTCTCTGGTCTCACACAAGGTCAAAGACTTAGCCCCTAGACTTGTTCAGCAGTGAGAACAGTGCTAAGAACCACTAACTGGAAAGGGACAAGTCAAGTAGAGACTCTTCAGGTAGACTCCACATCACCAAGTAAGAACACCTATTCTCACCCACCCTCCTCCTCCCTGATAGTTGGCATCCCTACCCTCTGCTTAGCAAGAGAGGTTCAGTTGAGGGTGACCCCTTCAATCAGGACATGCTAAGCACTGTTCTGCTACCCTTTACTTGTACAATAAGGATAACAACATTTCATTACCCCTGCATTCAAATACTAGAGTCATTTGTAACTCAAAACCAGCCAGAATTGATCATTTTGGCAAAGCAGCTCCATCATGCTGCACACCCAGGCAGTGTCTAGGCCAGGGGTCGGCAACCTTTCAGAAGTGGTGTGCCGAGCCTTCATTTATTCACTCTAATTTAAGGTTTCGCGTGCCAGTAATACATTTTAACATTTTTAGAAGGTCTCTTTCTAAAAGTCTATAATATATAACTAAACTATTGTTGTATGTAAAGTAAATAAGGTTTTTAAAATGTTTAAGAAGCTTCATTTAAAATTAAATTAAAATGCAGAGCCCCCCGGACTGGTGGCCAGGACCTGAGCAGTGTGAGTGCCACTGAAAATCAGCTCGCATGCCGCCTTCGGCACACGTGCCATAGGTTGCCTACCCCTGGTCTAGGCAAACAGGGTCTTCTCCTGGAGTCTTTTGCCCCAGTGTGCCACTAGATGTCAGGGGAGAGCTCATTCAGACCCTGCTTACACTGTCGCTGAACTGACAGTGCTAAAGAATTTGGCCCAGATCCTCAAAGATAGGAGTTAGAAGCCTACATACCTGTGAGGATCTGGGCCTGTCTCTCTAGCTAGGGAACTTATATGTCCACCATTACTGTAGTATCTGGGCACCTCCCAGGCTGTAATGTATTTATCCTCACAACATCCCTGTGAGGTAGGGAAGTATCCCCATATTTACAGATGAAGGACTAAAGCATAGAGAGGCTAAATGACTTGCCCAGATCACACAAGAAGCCTATGACAGAGCAAGAACCCGAATCCAAATTTCAGGCTAGTGCCCTAACTAAACCATCCTTCGTCTTTGTATTTAGCTTGGTTTTAATGATTTACATGAGCTATGATCAGATTGCAATGCTCTCATTTCCTAACCCAAAATATGTGGCTAATTAACTGAAATTAGCATTTCTACATCATTTTAGGAGTCAGGTTTCACATCAGCAATTTGTGAATGGAGCAACAGTGCGAAATGTGTTGGCCAGGTGAGTTTGTAGCAGCACTGACACAGTTTTGATGCTGAATCTGCTGCTAAAAGACAAGTAGAAACCTGCATCTATACACAGGGGACCATACATAAATTAAAACATCCAAAACTGTTACCTGCATATGAAGATTTAATGTTGCTAGTTGGCTGAGTTAGCATGTTACCTCATGTGATTAGCTAGTCCTACTGGGCGGGGGTTGGTGGTTATCTTTCTGCAACTGTACATTTAATTGTTAGGGCAGCTAAAGCTTTATGTACAGGCATTAATGGTAATTTAAATCTAAATAAATACATGAAATACAAACATTTTGCAACAGGCCATTGTGCAAATCAGGTAAAGCATCTGAGGCTCTCCCCAGTTTCTGGAGAGATGTGTGCATTAGCACTTACATAAATCTTTACAAACTTTACTCAATAGTTTCAACAACTCTGTCGTGGTAGGTAAGTAATATTAGCCCCATTTTACAGATGGCAGAACCAAATAAGCATAAGATGGGTAAGTGACTTGAGTAAAGCTAGAGAGGGAGCTGGTGTCAAGTGGGACTGGAATTCAGGAGTCCCTTGCTCTCTGTGATTTTGGGTGCTTCAGTTTGAGGGTGCCCCACTTCTGACCCCTTAGAAAGACCTGGTTTTCAGAGGGTGGGTGAGCACTTTTTGAAAAATCAAGCTCCTTCAAGGTGCTACATATCATCACTAGTCATTTTTGACAGACACATTTACAAACCAAAGAAAATGTTCTTACCTCTGTTACTCACAACATAGCTTAGCTCATTGAAACTGAAAGATTATGTTTCAAATTCAATTTACTTTCCATTGCTTATATTCTTTGCTTTCATTTTGCATATCACTTATTGAACAATGTAAATTAACTAGTCAGCTTTATTCTCACAATCTGGAAAAGGGGGTAAACAGGTAAGTGGCAAAGTTTGCAGATGATACAAAATTACTCAAGATAGTTAAGACCAAAGCTGACTGTGAAGAGTTATCATAGAATATCTGGGTTGGAAGGGACCTCAGGAGATCATCTAGTCCAACCCCCTGCTCAAAGCAGGACCAATCCCCAGACAGATTTTTGCCCCAGATCCCTAAGTGGCCCCCTCAAGGAGTAAGCTCACAACCCTGGGTTTAGCAGGCCAATGCTCAAACCACTGAGCTATCCCTCCCCCCAGTTACAAAGGGATCTCACAAAGCTGGGTGACTGGGCAAGAAAATGGCAGATGAAATTCAGTGTTGATCAGTGAAAAGTAATGCATATTGGAAAACATAATCCCAACTATACACATGAAATGATGTGATCTAAAGTAGCTGTTACCACGCAAGAAAGAGATTTTGGAGTCATCATTGATAGTTCTCTGAAAACATCTGTTCAATATGCAGTGGCAATGAAAAAAGCAAAAAGAATGTTACCATTGGTCTGACCCAATATGGCCATTCTTATGTTCTTTACCTCAGCATATGGTGGTCTTGGTCTATGGGTTTCTGTGGGAACTGGTGTGGGAGAAATCTCCCACTAGGCCAGAGAGCAGCAATGGTGCTACATCTCCATTACTGCTAGTACAGCTCTGAGACTTCATTAAATCCCATAGTTCCTGCTTCCCCAATCCATGGGGGCAATGTTCCAGGGACCTGTATAGCAGTAGAAAGCTTGAAAAATGTTCTGATATCTATAGAGCATTTTCATACTATATCTATTGTGTATAAATAAGCGTAACAAGTAAAAGGGGCCTTAACTTCAGAACATATTGCTCCCGAAGGTTATAAAGCTCATGTATCATGACCATAATAAAAAAGTCACAGTGACAGGCATGATGAACTCCAAAGTGCTTCCTCATGAAATGTAAAATCCATAACTGCTCACTGAGGAGCTCTTTATTCTCTTTTTTACCTCTTATGGTTATAGTTATTGTTGTCACTTGAGCATAGAATAAATATTACCAGTAAAACTGTGTTAGGTACATAAAATCTATAGAGAGGAAAGTGTAAGGGATTGGATTGGTTAGGAGCTTGATAATTGGACATACTATCAGGATCCCAACAAGGCCAGTCAGGACCAAGAGTCAGAGCAGGGGCAAACCTGAGGCTGGGAGTAGTGGAGGAGTAAATAGTCAGGCCCGGGTCAATACCACAGTTCAGAGTCTGAGTCAGATTTCAGAGTCCCGGTCAGGAGGCAAAGTCCAAGCCAAGGTCAAAGCCAGGAGTTCAGGAACAGAAATGGTCATGGCAGCTACAGAAGACCCACACTGTTGCCTAGATGCTTCCTAGAATGCCCCAGGGGTTTATATAGGGTGAGAAGCCATGAGGCTGCTGCCTGTCAGCTGGCACTGGGTGGCAGTATGGTGCTGCCAGCAGCTCTGCAGGCCTGGGTTCTAGACCTGGGGGTCTTACATATAGAGCTTTTTACTGGCTTAAACTGGGCCCAAGTTGTAGTGAGCTAAAGTTGTTGCTGGATGGAGTACAATGTAGGTAACGTGTTTGGTAATCCCAGCCTAATTCCTAGTGACAAGTGTCCACATCACAGAACCACCACAACAAACTAACATTGATTGACAACCTTAATGCAGCTTCAGAAGGTATGTCTATACTGCATTGTGGGCCTGCTGACTTGGTGTTTCCAAGCCTGCTTTTGGAGATCCAACTGCACTGGTAACCTGGGCATCCAATTGCTGGGCCTGGATCTCACAGCCATGCTAACACATCCATACTGCACTACTCAGACCGTCTGTCTCAGGTCTGCCACTTGAGCTGCATCCCCACTGCAGAATGATGGGGATTAGACCCAAGTCAGCAGGACTGGGGCTCTTACCCATCACCCTAGCAAGGTCCGAGCACCCGGGTCCTGAGTGCTTGCTGACCTGATTCAGACTGATTTGTGTGTGGACAGAAGGGGTGCTTGGATTCAAAACTGAGTCAGAACCTGGACTTAGTGTGCAGTGTGGCCATACCCAGAGATGCCAGGGTCTGAATGGACATGAAGACTGAAATTTTCCTTCAATCTTAAGGGTGGTCCCTGCAGGTCAGAGCACATTGTCCAGGCAGTGTTTGGTTACTTACAGTACCTGTTCTGTAGATAACACATTTTATTGGGTCTGTCTATATGTACTACGCAGCAGTAGCGCCAAGTATAAACCCTTCAGTTTTGATCCTGATCCTACTGGAGTCCCTGAGTGTTTTGCTATTGATTTCAATGGGTGCAGGAAGTGGCCTGTAAGGAGACTAAAAAGAAAATGAAGATCATATGAACTTAGTTGCTTGTCTGATCATCATGTCCTCAAACTATACAATGAGGATAAGTCAAAGGATTTTAGTGGCTGTGTTTTAATTTCCAGGATGAAGTAGAAGGGTAGTGGGAAGGTACAATATACTCTGATCCCACTATGTTCCTTACAGCAGGATGAACATGCTTCACACATGCAATTGAAAAAATAGAGGGGGAACTGCCCAAGGTAGGAAGGGAAACTTGCATGCTGGATTGTACCCTTTTGTTTGTAGCTGTCATAGGAAAATTACAGATGACACACAGTATTTTGATGCTTGCAGATTTTCTTTAGAAACAGGGTCGAATTATACAATTTGCACGGCAATCATGAGTGGTGGAGAAGAGAAGAGCAAAGTGAAGGGACACACAAAATCCTATTTAATATCATTTATAATATATTAAGATCTTGAAAAATTCTCTTTTTTCTACCAGTTTAATTTTCCATTTGGACAAAATGAGTCCCTCACAATTCTGTTTCTTATGAAGCACAATGCAGTAGTAAGTGAGCATACAGGAACAGACCCTTGGGACTTGTGTATGCTAGGAAAATATACCAAAAATTTCCCACATGTTCTAGCATGTGTTGGATTCCTATCAGGGAGACTTCTCTAGACCTTGCAGGGCAGTGATCCATCTTTCACACCGGCCTCTGGTAGCAGATGCCTCTGATGTTTGAAGCCTCCCACCTCATGCCCACAGCTGCTGGAAGGGAGAGGAGTAGGGCTGGTTGGAAAACAATTCCATTTTTCAAAAATATCAAGGTTTCAACATTTGCTTTTGTTCTGCTACAGAATGAAAGTGAGATCTTTCAAAAATTTTCACAAAAGAACACCCCAGAATAGCTAGGTGGTCAGGGCACTCACCTTGTATGTCAAAGAGCTAAGTTCAAATCCCTGCTTTGTCTGATTCAGAGTAGGGACTTGACCCAAAGTGTCCCACATCCCAGGTGAGTATCATAAAGATGGGGTAATTGAGTAAAGTTCTCTCTCTCTCTCCAGCTGTGGGGGTCCTTACATCGCTTGAGGCAGTCAAGGACTCTGGGAAACAGCCACGTTTGGACAGGCTGTGCTTGTTGGGAATATAGATGATTCTGAACCGGGCTTGGAGACATTGAGAGTGAAGCCTGGCATGGGGCTGCCATATGACTTAGAAGTTGCAGACAAGACCTTGGTGGGTCTGAGTTCTCTGCTGCAGAATAGAAATGAGACTGGACATTGTGACAAACCTGGCTGAAGGTAGGCATGCCCTGCTGATTGTGGAATCCAGGATGGCTCCAATGAAGTTGGTGTGTTGGACAGATGTTAAAGTGGAGTTCTCTATACAGAGTTGAAGGCCCAGGGGGTGGAAGAGAGCTAGGCCTGGTTGGTGACAGACTGAACCTCAGAGAATGGAACAACCCTTGAGGAGCCAATCATACAGGTAGGGGAAGACAACTATTCCCATCTGTCAAAGATGACTGTGACCACTGAGAGGACCTTTGTGAAGTCTCCTGGGGCAACTGAAATAGCAAGAGAAGAACCTGGTAGTGGTAGTGGTCGTCACCAACAATAAATTGTAGGAAACATCTGTGTATGGGCTATATGGCAGTATGTATCATGGAGGTTGAGGGACACAAACCAGTCCCCTAGAGCTTATCATGGTACTACCACTGCTAGGGTTACCATCCTGAATCTCTGTATCTGGATGAAAGTGTTCAGAGGCCTGGGTTCCAGGATTGGTCTCCATTTCTCTTTCTTCCTGGGAGCCAGGAAACACCTGAAGTAGAACTCCCTTGTAGTGAATTCTGGAGGTTCGATCACCACAACTAGCCAAAGAGATTGAACCTCCTGCCTTAAACAGCCCTCATGAGAAGTGGCCCTGAAGAAAGATGGGGTGGAGGGTCAGTGGAGGGATGGAGTTGAAAGGTGTGGTGTAGCCTGATAAATCTATTTCCAGTATCCGTCTGATATAATGAGCTCCGAGGAAGGTATAAAATGGGAGAGATGGTCCCCATAGGATGGATGGAGGACAGTATGGTCCATCATAGGATTCACACAGTGGGGTGGGTGATTTGTGATCCTTGACCAATGAGTCAAAATGGCCATTTGGAAGAGGTCGCTGACTGGGAGATAACAGTAGAAGATGGTTCCTTCTTGTGGAATCTAGATCTGCTCTTGGGTGGTTTGGTCGGTCCGTGGGAGGTGAAGTACTGCACTGGGCAAGACCATGGGCTTTCTGGGACTTGCTAAATTTCCTTTTTGTTGCAGGGATGTAAATATTCAAGGATTTCAGGGTTGCCCTAGAGTCCTTGAAACAGTGCAGGGACTTGTCCCCTGCATCACTGACAATCTTGGGACCTTTGAAGGGACGCTCTTTCACCGTATTCTGCACTTCCCTAAGGAGACCAGCGAACTGCAGCCAGGAAGCTCGGCATATAAGTATGGCTGTAGCCATAGAGCAAGAGACTGTGTCAGCAGCATCAGGGGAGGCTTGTGTGACCCAGAGACCCCTTGGTGCCAACTCGCAGAAGGCATAAGGGGGCTGTGCATAGGAGTTTATGTCTACATAATAGTGTGCCAAAGGGGGGCATGTGAGGTCACTGCCAACAGCCAGTAATGCACTGGTTGTCCTAATCATTGTGAGATGTATGTAGGGATGACATTTAAGGAGTTATGTCTCTATAATGAAAACTATGGTCTTAAGGTATGTAAGTTAAGACAGGTCACCTGAAGGAGATAAACATGTTCTGTTCAGACAGGCTGTAGGAGACACTTCTCACTCCCTAGCTGACCATTGTGTCTTACAATGTAAGTCTATTTGTATATGGAGCCACCAGCTAATCAAGATTGCGAAGTCGACAAGAGATCACAAAATCTATAGGAAGGAGCACACAGTGAGGGTGGGGAGGGCATCCTGATTATGACTATGCTCAAAGAATTACTCTGATCTATCAGGAGAATGCAAAGAGACACCCAGTGTCCTTCAGCTAGGGGACAAGCTGCCAGTGCTTATGAACACAGCGTCACAACTGACCCGGTTGTTAATCACTGGGAGAAAGACATTGGGTGAGATAACCTTTATGGGCCAGGAGAGCGTCTTTGTTCATTATGTCTAGGCTCTAGAAGGCGTATTATGACTTTGTTTTAGATGTAGCCAATCGTTTCCAATATTTCTACCTACTTGCTATTATTGAAGCTCTATTCTTTGTTAAATAAGCATATACTTATTTTCACTTTCAACAAATCTAAGTGTTGTGAGTTAAGCAGGGTGGTAATCCTGAGGTGAAACTGGTAAGCTGGGTGTACTGTTCCTTTGGGAACAGAGTATCTGTAAATATGAAAAGACTTCAAAGAGAAACTGCTGAGCTTCAGTTCATCTGCAAATTTGACACCATCAGCTCAGGATTAAACAAAGACTGTGAATGGCTTGCCAACTACAGAACCAGTTTCTCCTCCCTTGGTTGTCACACCTCTACTGCTAGAACAGGGCCTCATCCTCCCTGATTGAACTAAACTCGTTATCTCTAGCTTGCTTCTTGCTTGCATATATATACCTGCCCCTGGAGATTTCCACTACTTGCATCCGAAGAAGTGGGTATTCACCCACGAAAGCTCATGCTGCAAAATGTCTGTTAGTCTATAAGGTGCCACAGGATTCTTTGCTGCTTCTACAGATCCAGACTAACACGGCTACCCCTCTGATACTTCTGTAAATATGGTGAGTGTCCAGAGGAACAGGGGTTGGGCACAACAGGGGGATGCCCAGAGGACCCGGGGTTGGAGTGTTCCTATCGCTAATCTGCAGAAGGAGAGAGGAGCCTGTGTTGACTGAGGAGAGTGCGTGTGTTGCCCATGCCTAGTGGAGTCAGGGAACTGACCCCCAATAGGCACAGATAAGGCTCCCTCATGCTCAGGGCGAGGGGACCTCACAACCCTGGGTATTACTGGGAAGTGTCATAGTTGCTAGTTAACTAAAGGTCTCTCTCCAGGCACTTATATACCAGATACTAAGAGATTCAAAAGTGAGGAGGTTGGAAACAGGCAAAGAAAAAGGTTATATGGTTTGTTATTTTCAGCTTGTTTAGTAAAGGAAATAAAACGAGTGCGTAAACAAGAAACATACTCCACACTAAATAAGCAGCAGTTGGAGCAGCCGTGCGCAGCTCAGGAATTAGACATCGAAGGGAAAAGCATTGAGGAATTGAGATGTTTGCTCATGAAGCAAGAAAAGTTGTGTACGGGACAAACAAGGCACCCTCACGCTAAGGGCAGGTGGTTGTGTGATGCCTCACAAACCCGAGCACTCCCGGGAAGCATTGCAGCTTGCAAAGATGCTTTGGCAATCGCCTGATGTATAAAATGAGGGCTTGAACGTGGTCCTTGTGGTCCTGTGGGGGATGGTCAATAGATGGGGAGAATGTGGTGTTACTGGCATAAGTTATACTTCACCCGCAAGGCGTGATAGTTGATCACCCTGCATTGTAGCTCAGCCAAAGAGTAGCTCTTGTGGCTCAGAAGGTCCAGGCACTTGAGCTCGTTATGATGAGCAATAGATATTTGTTGTCCGTTTCTTTCATTAACTGTGTTTACCACCAGGGAGTTATGGGGTGGGAAAAAAGATATTCTGAGCCTTTGGCTGAGCTTTTTGTCAGCCCTCTTGTACGTGGGTGGGATGGTAGCAGATGTCTGCCACGTAGTATGGACTGATGACAAGAGGGCATCATTAATAGGCAGGCTATCTTTCCTTGAGACGTAGTATGCAGGATATCCACCAGAAAGAGCTGAAGCTCCTGTATCTTCTCCAGGGGAATTTGCAAAGTCGCAGACACCCTTCCTCATCAGTTCTTGAAAGACTTTGAAATCATCTGCATAGAAAGGGGAAGGGGGAATAACTGCCTTGTCTGGAGAGAAAGAGGATTTATTGGAAGGCGGTGCTTCCTCCTCATCTCTTAGCGCTTGATCCTCTGAAAGGTCTCCGTGAGGAACAGGGGCTTCCTGGTGAGGAGGCTCCATGGAACCAGTGGCTGGTCCTCCTGATGGGTCCTCTTACTTGAGGGCACGCTATAAAATTGGTCACTGCAGGGGCGCCAAGGGTTCCAGAAAGCACAGTGAGGTGGGGCATTGGGAAAAGGAGAAGGACCCCAAGGGTGTTCCAAACATGGTTTATAGGTTAGGCATCGGCTAGTTCCTGGCAACTTGTCCTCTGGGTACATCACTGGGGAGGGAGGTCGGAATGGGAAGGTGGTGCAATCTTGGGTGGAGATGTCTGATTCCAAGGACGTGTCACCCTGTGTCCAGTGAAGGGGCTAAGGGTATCACTACTGGTAGTTGAGTCGGTACCAGTGGTCGAGTCAGTGGCTGCGTTTGGGAGGGGGGAGGGGGGTTGCAGCAGCACTGGTGCAGGTGGTGTCAGGGCCAGGGCATGGGGGGTCTGGCTTAGAGGTTAGCATCAGACACAGGCCAATGGTCCAGGAGCCAATTACCGGGAATCAGGCTGAGATGGAATAAACCAAAGGGCAAGGATCAGGAGTCAGTTACCAAGAGTCAGGCCAAGTGAGGATACCAGGATATCAGGTTCGGACGATGGAACCAGAGGTCAGGAACCAGGAGGCAGTTACCAAGAGTCAGGATACCAGGTCAGGATCAGAAGGCAGGACCAGATAAATGCCAGACCAGCTATTCATGACAGGGTGAAGCCCAGCTGTACAGACAACTTCTTGTTTCCTCTTCTGGGTTAAATAGGGGCTGTGACCCAATCCGGAGCTCAAGCTATTTAGCTTAACAAGAAGAAGGTTAAAGGGTGACTTGATTACAGTCTATACATACCTACATGGAGAACAATTATTTGATAATGGGCTCTTCAATCTAGCAGAATACAATGCCATCCAATAGTTGGAGGTGAAATTAGAGAAATGAGCTGTACATTTTTAACAATGAGGGTAATTAACGATTGGAATGGATGGATTATCCATCACTAGCAATTTTAAAATCCAGATTGGCTGTTTTACAAAAAGCTACTCTCTAGAAATTATTTTGGGGAAGTTCTATATGACCTGTGTTATACATGAGGTTAGACTGGATGATCACAATGGTCCCTGCTGGCTTTGGAATCTAAGAATCTGCCAGGACATGCTGGCATCTCAGGGAGGATTCCCACCCCCTCAAATGCTGGTTGAATATCTCTGAGCTCCAGTAGGTGTATGTGATGAGGCCTACAAACCCCACACAAAATACAGGCAGTTAAGAACCCTGCCTGTCTCCAGACACCAAAACTAGCCACGGCCCAGCTCAGCTGTGAGAAATGCCAATTATGGATCCACACTCACAGCTGCCGTGACTAATGGGGACAAGCCCAACTATGCAGAGGAAGGAACAGGAAGAGAAAGGGTGAAAGAGCTTGGGACTGCTAAGAAGCAGTAACTTTCTCCCAGCCAGCAGCAGACTGCCTCTGAAAGCCTATTAGCTCCCTTGGAGGGACAAGCGACGTAAACAGACAAAAGCCCTGAGGCTCAAGGGCCTTTGGATTCTTTTTAAATGTATGTTTACAGTAAGGTGACCATACTTTGGGAACCAAATCTGGGGGCACACAGGGATGGGACCACAGCAAAGTAGCCAAGACTGAAAATGTAAGTTGCAGAGCATAGCAAGGCAAATTTTTTAGCAGCTTACATTTGAACAGTTGCACATATAAACGACAAATACAAAACAAATATGCATATAATCACCACGGATGTGACAGCGCACTGAAGAAGTGCATTCAGACACTGGTGACAAACAAGACAAAACCACTCTTCAGGAACATCAGTTTTCCATACCCACTGTCCATATGGCCTATTTAAAGAATCTCTTTCTTGGCTCCACTGCCAAACGCCATGTTGTGTCCCCGGGCAGCGGCTTGTGCAGCCGCACCCCAATGGCAGCAGCGCCGGGATGGGGGGCAGTGAGCAGCGACGTGTGAGGGGGACGTCGCCACCCCACGGGGAGCCTAATGTGTCTCCACCACAACCTGCCCCTCCAATCAGGGAGCGATGGGGTGTCATGTGCTCACTCTGCAGACCAATAAGAGGGCAGTGCTGTAGGGGCCCTAATTCAAATTCTTTTCAGTTTGCCATGGAGACAGCTGGGCTATGGAGTTATGACTTGTGGGCCCCAGGCCCAGCCGAGCAACCTGGCTGGTAAGTGCCTGATGGAGTCCTGCAGCATCCCCTTGTGCCAGGGCACTGATTGCAGCACAGCCCCCTTCCCCCCCCCCCCGGGCCACCACACCCCAGCCTCCTGCCCCCACCCAAGTGGTCCCTCACTCTGGCCTCGTGCCTCCTGCCCCATAGCGGTCCCTGGAGCCCCCCACCCCGGCCTGGTGTCCTCCCCACCCCTTGTCAGCTCCTGAAGTCTTGTCCCCCAGCTCATCACTAGATGTCAAGGGAGAGCTCATTCAGACCCTGCTTACGTCGGGTATGGCTAATAGTAATAATAACAATAATGGAAGCGTTCTGGATATTTCTCTCCAACGTGTTCATGCATTAGACATATAAACCAACATGAGAAATTAAAAGCAGGGGTATTCAGGGATGAGTTTTGTGAACCGGGGACTCTTCCGGGAACCATAGTTTGCCCAGGCCTCATCCAGGGACGTCTGGTCACCTTAGTTTACAGACTCTGCCTTTTTCTTGCCAATTTGATTTGAACCACTGTTATCTGGGCTGAGTGCCCCAGATTGCTTGAAGTGGGACTTTTGCATAAGGGTGTGTTCATCACAGCTGACTGTGTAATGCAAAAAAATTTCATCCCACTGTCTATAGAGGGACTGTCCTGTTCAATGAGCCCCACAGCCCACCCAGGAGTCTTGATTCCATGGTAGCACAGATGGACCTTCGAAACAGGGAATAAGTTGTGCACTGGGTAGTTTTGCATCATGGACCCATTGTAGGAGTGCGTGTTTGACTGGGGAAGGAAATCTATCTGACAGAGAAGAGAGATGATATTTTCTCAGGATAAGTGACTAGAAGACTTAAGAATAGCCTGACTGGGCAGATCAAGACCACAGAAGGTGGAAAGTGCCATGACCACCATAGGAAACCCCTCCATGAAACTGCACTTGAGGAACAGAACATCCTGGAGGGCTACCCACAGGGGCTGTATGTCCTGAGATATGAAATCTTTCTCTGCTTTGGTGTAGATAACCATCCTGAGATGGAGGTATTTTTGTGTCGGTAAGGAGTTCCCCTCCCCCCCCAACGCTTAGCTTGTGCTACGAATGCTCTTAATAGAATGTCATCTAGCATATTTCCACCTGAAAAGGGCTGGCCACTTTTCTAGCCTTCTTCCTTCAACTTGGCAATGGAAGGGGGGAAAAAAAGAAAGACGAGAGCTGGAGAACTGCTTCGAGGAGTTGGATGACACACAGAGATGGGATGGTGGGGCAGCTATTATGGTATTCTATCTCTCTTCTTAAAAGGCGTGTGTGTGTGTATTCAGGGCTTATGGAAATTCGAAGTCTTATTTATTTAAATAGCACGTGTATTACCGACAGTGACAGGTTGTATTTCCATATGCTGTCCTAACAATGTCTATAAACCAATGTCTATAAATCTAGAAGAAATGCTTCTAGGAGTTAGGGGCTTGTTCAATCTGTCTCCCATTAAACCTCTGCTGAAATTACTACCAAGGAATGCCAATTCTGCCAACCTGGGGTTCTGACTAGCACCCATTACCAAATATCTGCGTTCCACCCACTTAATAGATTGGCAAAATGAAATCCCTAATGGACAATTGGTGGCAGATTCATTGATGCACACATGCACACTTGGAAACTGGACTGTGACCACCAAACTCATGTCACATAGCCTACCTAAAAACTTGGAGCCACTACTAACTTGGCAGTTTTTTGCCCTGTATGTAGTGACATAAAATCATTGGTTTGGGGTTTCTCCTTTGTAGGTGTACAATAATGGAAAGGGAACAGACAACAAAAAGTATTAATAATGTCTGTGCAAATTTAACCTTTATTATCTGTTCACTGTATACAAAACACCATTGCTGCATAGTGATAACTTATTTGCTGTACAGTTGACAGTGCTCATCAACAAACAAGTGTTAAAGAGGTATACACTTAACAAAAGGGCAATGATAGCCAGTGCACATAACTGACAAAAACATACCAGGAACCTGCAACTTCAGCTATAAGCTTTAGCATACAGAAGTACTGCATAACCACCTAATACTTGAGTAGTGTATAAAGGGGATAAACAAGCATCTACTAATCAACCAACTTAGAAACATGGATGGAGAGAAAAGGTAGAGCTAAAGTTTCTGATATACAACACAGAGTGGCAAGAGGAATTTTTACATAGCTCAGGTTTCTAATGCTGTTAGAATTTAATGATAAATAACAGAATCTCACAAATCTTTAGGGGCAAAATGCGCCACATTTATTTACATATGAAATGTGTTTAATACAGTTATAATGGACGTAGTGTATAGTAACATTTGACAGCAGCAAGACTTTTAAAGAACCGAACAATTACTACAGTATATCATGCGGATATCTATATATACACAATTTTTTAAAAAAAAGGTACAAAATTTGTTTAGGGATACATACAAGGTATAAAATGCAAAAGCAAACAAACAAAAATATAACTCTCACAGAGAACTATATATGAAAGGGACAGTATGGTACCTTTTCTGTACTAATATTAGGTATACTTTTTGAAATGACTGAACTAGTTTCAGATGGTCTGTGCTAATGTTGAAAGGCCAACTTTTACTTAAATAGGCTGGTGTTTTACCTTCTTGACAGTTGTGGTTGGACATAACATTGAGCACCAGAACATTTGGCATTAGCATACAGAGCTGGGAAATACCAACTTACACAGCCAAGGAATTACACTATTTTCTTTCAAGAGCCAGAAGAAAGGAAAATACACAATGCTGTGTACTCGCTTCTATATAATGTTAAATAAATTATATGACAAAACCCACCATAATTATAAAACGTATTTATCTAATTACATCTTATTTGTTTAATCCACAGCAGCCCAGCCCTTCTGTAACAATTTTCACTTTGTGTGACCTTAAAGACCTCCTTGCAGGGCCTAAACAAATTATGTAGTGATGCCCAGTTGTGCAGTAACATGTTTTCAAAAGTGCAATGACTTTCTAAGGAGTATGCACCCTGAATAGTAAACACTTGGTATTTCTGGTGTTACTGCCTAAACCCAACACTGTATTCTCTATAGATGCAGTGACTATTCCTTAGGGAAAGATTTTCAAAACCGCCTGAGAGATTTAGAAGCACAAGTCCCATTGATTTTCAAAATCTTCCCTATACATAAAAGCACTGCTTTCTGGTGCAGTTTCATTAATTAAACTTTCTTTCAGAAGCATTTCATATATAAAACAGTTTAACGGAACCGAAGGAACTGCCCCTGTATTAAGAACTCTGTTGTAAAGAAACTTACTACAAAACAAACAACTGATTTTCCACTAAATATCAATACAAACACGTAACAAAGAGTATAAAAATTGTTAGTTTAAATATATACAAACTCTTTTCAACTCAAATACTGTTTTAATGCTTATTGAGCGTATAGACAATGAGGTGAAGAGGATACATTTATGTAGAATATATTGCAACAGCCTGAACCGTACTGTTAACACTATTATACGGAGAACTTTCTGTAACAAAAATGTCATTTATATTCCAATGTGGAGACGGATTTTTGCTTCTCAAATATCGGATCACTTTTCAGCTGAACTCAATCGTTTAGATTTAATGAAGGCCATGCCATGTGTTCTCATATGAGTATTTAAGGCCGCTTCAGTTTCAAATGTCTTTGCACACACTTTGCATTTTCGGTCTGATACCATGTTGTCAGATGATTCATCTTCATGATTGGGTTTATTTTCTTGTTGATTATCCTCCCCAGACCCGTTCTGTTTTGATACTGGCTGAGGCTCCTTCAGCTTATGTACAATGAAGAGATGCCTGGAGAGAGATACATGAGAGGTATAACAGAGGCCACATTCCCTGCACTGATACGAAGAGCCATCAGATTTGTGCTGAGGGATATGTTCATGAAATTGAAGAAGATTTTCTGTTGTAAAGCCACACACAGCACATTTGTGGACTTTAAAAACATTTATCTTCAACTTCTTCAATGGCTGCGTGATTGCTCCTCTGGGAGGCCTGAATTCCAGTACAGGTTCTTCCAACTTACGCTTTGGACTGGGAACCTAAAAAACAAGAAAAGTGTATTTTATGCAGTTATAAATACACAGTTCTTCTCATGAATATTTACCACTTGTAGACTTAAAAATCTTCCATGGATATGTTCCAATAGCCCCCTGCTAAATCCAATCTCTGAAATAATAGAAACAACCATCTATGTTAACAAGAATCAGTTCAGATTGATTTTGCTAGCTAGGTAACAGCATTTGGCACATTGTATGAACATTAATAAATGTTTTCCAGTATTACTGTATTAAAATATAATATTCAATTATACAGTAATGATGGACATATTTAGGATATCATTCTATCAGCACTTTAGTGCTTACTTTCAGAATCTCAATCTTAATTGGATTTGATTTTATTCCATGCATGATGATGATGACTGTAGATCACCTCCTGGTTATTTGTGGCCAAAAGGAGATGCTGGAGAAAGATGACTACTGAGTACAATTTTTGATTACTAATCTACTACCAATCTGTTTCTTCATTTTATTGCTCAAGAGGCATATTTTTCAAGAATCCTTCACTTACCTATTTGGCCCAGAGAATCCATGTTATATTTCAAGACTATATACCTAAAATGACCCTATTTTCAAAAATGTTTTTAGAAAGGGGGGACAATTTCATGGCAACATTTTTTAGGGTCGTGAAACAGTCACACAAAAATTCCCTTTTTAAAAAATGTGTGCTGGTGTCACCACTATCAGCCTCTGACTCAGATGTGTATATTTCTTAGTGTACAGAATGAGTTGATCATAAAACACTGAACACGTGTCATTAACATTCACCCTATGCAACTCAACAGCTCTGATAGCACCCTATAGCCATTTTAGTTTTCTCTTCACTCCTAACATTCTTCATCACACTGAACACTAATTCTACTCTACTATTTATTTCTGGTAAACACAAAGCACATTTTACTCAGTATGGAAATAAATGTTGATAAAAAAAAATCAAACATTTGATTGATGTAATGAAAAAAAAAAAAGGGACTATTCCAGGTGTCCTGAAAGAAATTCCCAGGCATCAAATGAAAAACGAGGCCTGTCTCAATAAAACCAAGATACTTAATATATACCATGACCATTCAAAGCTCTGTTTTTGGATCAGCGTTCCTCTGGCCAAGGGGGATTGTTCAGTGCTAGTCAACACCACTCATTCATCCGGCACTGCAGGAGGACTGCCTTATTCTATGGATTACTGCAAATTTTTCATTTTAAAATTACTACTTTAAACTAAGCCTAAATTGGTATTATTACTATGTGATGGTTGTTCAGCGTCCTATGTGAAATGAGTTTGGTGGTGCCAGTTTGCCAGTAAACATATGTCCACATAACAAAGCTACCACGAGTTATCAATAAATTGACATCACTGTTAGAAGTCCTAGCAGGCAGAACAAGGACTGCATAATCAAGGACTGCTCCCTCCAGCCTGGGATTGAGGCACACTGACACGGTATTCTGAGGAAGGTTGTACTTCTAGCTTCTGCTTCTATCTAAGCTGTAGCTGTTTGGTTGATAAAGGATTTGGGTTTGCAGAGCTTCCAACAAAACAACTCACCAAGAGAGAGGCTGAATTCTCTCTCACTTGAACTCTTTAAGTCAAGACTAGATGTCTTTCTAATAAACATGCCCTAGTTTAACCACAAGCTATGGACCTAGGGTGACCAGATGTCCCCATTTTATAGGGACAGTCCCGATATTTGGGGCTTTTCCTTATATAGGCTCCTATTACCCCCCACCCCGTCCCAATTTTTCATACTTGCTATCTGGTCACCTTATATGGACCTGATGCAGGAATTACTGAGTGAAATGCTTTGGCCTATGTTAAACAGGAGATCAGATTAGACAATCATCATGGTCCCTTCTGGCCCTAAAATCTATGTATCTATAAAAAGGTCTAACTTCACACAAACAAGAACGGACCCAAAAATTCATTTTTTGAAAGAGGTACTCCTAAAGTGTTTACCTTTGTGTCTTCTTTTACTTCACTTTCTTCTATATTGGTTGATTCTGTCATTTCTTTCACATCAGGGTCTTTAATGCCATGCATCAACTGAATATGTTTTTCTAACATCAGCCGCTTAGTAAAAGTGCGTCTTGAATCCGGGCAGTGCCTGTATAAGTGCAAAGCAGACATACATATGGTCAAATGTTTACCTTTTTTATAAACAATCTTTTTTTTAAAAAAAAAGACAGATATGAAGTAGTGCACTATATCCAGGCACCAGTGCAATTTGTTAAAGAAAACACCAATATTTTTCTAACCAAGTTTGTATACAAAAGTATTAAAAAGTAAACAAAATTACCAAATACACTATTAGTTACAAATATTTGAGCAAATTAACCTCTCTCTCTTGCTGTGGATATCTCTGATGTAACATCCTAGAAGCGGACATACTGGGAGACAAAGTGAAAACTGAAGTATCTGAGCTCCTTCCCTCTCTACTCTTCTATCCACATCACCAGTGGCTAAAATTAGACACACCCATTCTTCATCTCCCCTCCCCAATCCAAGCTTCACCTGGGCAGCAAACATCTCCCCTACAGTCTGAAATTGGATTCCAAATATCATTATTATTATTATTTGTTTTACTAGTGCCTAGGAGTCTTATTCATAGACCAGGACCCCATTGAGCTAGGCACTCAACTTTTCAGTCCGACCTCAGCCTCGGATTCTTCTAAGTCTCTGGACTTGATTCACCTCCCTCTTTGAACCAAGCATCCCTTCGTAGCTCCATTTCCACTTCACTTGTGCCTGCTGTTCTTGGCATGCATCCAGGTTGGTCAAGAGAGCAATCTTATCTCCCCATCTGGCTTGCTCCCTCAGCTGGAGGTGGTTGTGGGGCTTGGATATTATTTAACATACCCCAAGTGATGTTTGGGTTGGGGATGGGGGTGTTGTAGAATGGTTCCTGGAAGGGGTGTGCCCAGAAGAGAACAGGGGAAAGAGATATACGCCAATATTCTCTTTCAAAATATCTCTCTTTTCGGGAATTAACATTTTCTATGATAACTACATTGCTAATTCAAAAAGGACAATATTCTTTATGATACAAACAGAGGATTCTGACATTAAAATGAACATACACACTATGTTTTCTTTTAAAGGCGATGTAAGTCAAAATAGGAGCTCTTGATGCTCATCACATGACGAATGGAACAAATGGAACAGTGGCCAACCAGATCATATAATGAGTGACTAATGCAACTCGATACTACTTAGTAGATCAGCTGAAATCAGCCTGAAATGGATTTAGAGTATGGCAGATCCTGCCCAATAACCAAAGAGGTGACATACCCATTACTATGCTCATTATTTTAAGTCCATAAAGCAATATGCTAGATCAATGGTTCTCAACCTTTCCAGACTACTGTACCCCTTTCAGGAGTCTGATTTATCTTGCATATCCCAAGTTTCACCTCACTTAAAAACTACTTGCTTACAAAATCAAACACATAAATACAAAAGTGTCACAGCACACTATTAATGAAAAATTGCTTATTTTCTCATTTTTACCATATAATTATAAAATAAATCAATTGGAATATAAATATTGTACTTACATTTCTGTATATAGTGTATATAGAGCAGTATAAACAAGTCATTGTCTGTATGAAATTTTAGTTTGTACCTGACTTTGCTAGTGCTTTTTATGTAGCCTGTGGTAAAACTAGGCAAATATCTAGATGAGTTGATGTACCCCCTGGAAGACCTCTGCGTACCCCCAGGGGTACACATATCCCTGGTTGAGAACCACTGTGCTATATTATACATAAGTGGGACAGTCCGGATACTCCGGCTGTCATTCAAATTCAGAGTTGATCCATGCATTCATATAATAAGTTAACTGATCTAACTGAATTAATTAGATGTTTGGTTTTGCATAAACAAGAAGTGCAGATAAACTGACAACAGCCTCTACTTTTCTCTTTACCTTTGGCTCCATTGATCTTAAAGAACATTAAAAGTAGAACTTACGAGCAGGTATAAACTTTCCTAATGCCTTTGTGTTTGATACGATTGTGGCGACATAGACTATGGGATGAACTGAAAGATTTGTCACATTGTCGACAAGGATGTTTCTTCATTTGCTTTAAAGAGGGGAAAAAGAATAAAATATTAACTAGCAAGGTAATCAAAGGCAGCAGACATGTTCAATCTTTTAAAAATAACAAAGTAAGGTTACATACCAAGATCTTTTATTCTTTGAGGACACTGTAGGAGTCACTGGTCCCAGAACAATTTCTAAACTGTGTGACCATTAAGAGGCATGCACACACCTACCAGCATTGTAATTTGTAATTAAAAAAGAGATGCCCTTGCCCCCTTTTCAATTCTTCTCTGCCACCAAAGATGGAGGGGAAAAAGGGAGCATCGGTTTGAATTTACATAGGCAATGTTTTCAGATAACTCCAGTTACTTTTAAATAACCCTTTCTCCACTGCCAAATTGCTTCAGCAGATCTTCACTCTGGTAGATTAGCAAGCAGCAGACAGCTGCAGGAGGAAGGATGAGGGATACCTAATTGAAAATAGACTGAAGCACTGCTCTGCCAAATTTGATGCGTGGTGATTTCATCTCACAACATCGACTCACAGGAAAGATCCCTGAAAAGGCATGCAGAAAGATGGGGTATAGCATGGCATTCCATTGTAGGACATAAGCCTTCTTCATAATTTCGAGGATCTAATGGTTTTATATTATAGACTACCATGTGGAAGGAGGTGGGAAAAACAATCCCAAAAAGGAAGGAAAGAAGCAGAACTATTTATGTCAGTTCATACTGAGCTCTCAGGAGATTTTTTTCAAAATTGTACTTGCTTGAAATAGACGCAGCTGCAGGTGCCAGCATAAAAGCCCTTTATTGTGTTGTGTTTCTCTAAAAGAGAAAGATTAATGGAATCATCTGTAGTGATGGTACTCCTAGTGAGAATGGCCAGAGGGTCTCTAGTATCTGAAGAACACTTCTTCCCACTCATGAGTTGCAAAAGCTCAAAGAACAAGCCATTGTTAATGTCCTCTATAACTGATTTAGCATATCACCAATCCAAGAACTCAGCAAGTCAGTCCCTTAAATAGCACGTCTATTACCTTGAGCTTGCAGGAAAGACACTGCTCACTCATTGCACACTCAGAAGACTAGAAGGTTTACAATTAGAAGTTTATCTTCGCAGCCATAATTTAATTTTATTGACAGCTTAAACACTTCAGAAATTGATAAGTCAGTCCCCCACAGTCACCAGTGAAAGCTTTCTTGCTTCCAGGCAAGTGGATTTTCTAAACCCTGAACTATACCTTTCTGCTTCAAAACAGTGACTCCTTAGGCCAGTTCGATCAAAGACCTGGAACAGAGGATTGAAAGAAAAAGCCAAAAGAAAGCTAACAGATCTAACGGATCACTTTGACTTAGATGATCCTTCAACTGAGCTAATTAGAACCAGGCTCCTGGTTCACTCAAACTATCCCCTCCCAACTAGGAGACTCTTAGATCCAAGGACTCTCTGGGTCTGAATATGCAACAGATCTGAAAGAACTGGGTTGGACCCTAGATAGGAGCACTGAGCCCATAGAAGGAAATCCAGATCACTCAGACACTGAGCTGAAGTGCTCTGATTTGAGGATGGCTTATACTTGCCATTCAGGTTCAAGTGAGAAGATGGCACTGAGACATAATCTGATCTAGAGTCTGCCTGGTGCCTAGAAGAAGAAATATCTGATATCTAGGATCATTTCTTCCTTTTCTGATAGAGACCACAACTTTCCTCCAGAGTGACTCAAACTTCCTCTCCTTCCTCTTTTTCTCATGGGCACTGGCCAGGTAAATCAGAGTCTTCCAGTATTCCATTTGGGACTTCTGAGCCGAGTTCTTGGATCAATGCTTGGGAACTGGGCTCCAGAGGTGAATCCATCTATTCCTATCCAACAGATTCAAAGAAATAAGCAGCAAGGACTTTTCCAGGAGGATGACGTTCAGTTTCTGGCTCCATTCATTCCTATCCCCTGAAGCCAAATAGCCCCTACATAAATGCCAATTCTTAAACAACTCTCAAACCCATATGTTGATCTCAGATGGGCATTTCAATATCACAGGAGGTACATGTTTTGAATGTAGAGCACCTCTGTAGATCTGCCCAACCTAATTTAAAATCCCCAAACAACCCTAAATTCTAACTTTACAACAGGCTGAGGACAAGAGGGAATGTTTCCAGATTGCTTGTGCTGCCAGAAATAAGAGGAACTGAAGATGATTTTAGGGACAATTATTTCATCTCTATAGTTTCGAATGCCAGATCGTCAGCTGGTGTGCACATTCTCCCTAATGGTTACACTGCTTAGGAATGGCTGCAGGACATTTGACAGATAATGGGGAAAATATATCAAATGGGGTTAATCCCAAATTAGAAGTTTTTACAGACACAGTCCTGTCTGACCCCAACTTTCATTTTATATTTAATCTTTAAAATCGTGACCCCTTAGGCCAGTTGAAAAAAAAATTAAACCATTTTCTCCTGTGATATTGCAAAATTATTAGTCCCATTTGAGGGATTAAGTCCCTGTTCAGCAAGATATTTAAATATTTGCCTAACTTTAAGCATGTAAGGAGCCCCACTGAAGCTTATGGGACTACTCACATGCTTACAGTTAAGCACTCCATAATTGCCCTGTTCTGGTCATTCCGCCTGAAGCAGCTGGCATTGGCCACTGTTGGAAGACAGGATACTGGGCTAGATGGACCATTGGTCAGACCCAGTATGGCTGTTCTTATGTTTCTTAAGTACCATGCTTCTTCAGGGTATAAATCCCTTGTACACGTTTCTAAAAGAAAAGACATTTGGAGGGACATGAGCTGAAGACAGTCTGAAACCACATTTTTAGAATATATAAATGCCTGGTGGTATGCTTTAAAGTTCGGCAAGAGCTATGGATGACTACTTCTCATGGTGAAGCCACGAACGTGTTATATGGGCCAACCAAAAATGTTATACCACATTATACCCCCATGTATTCTCTTTACTCAGCCTATTTCAGAGGGAAAAAAGCTTTTTTTTGAGAATTTAATTGTTTTTATTGGTACTATTTTTCATACCCTCCACCTGTAAAGCCAGGCTTCGTTAGTACCATGAATCCAACTATGCAGGCCTCCCTGGGAGAGAAAAACAACATATACATTTTTGAAAAATGGGAAATTCATTTACATTGTTTCACAAAAATTTAGTCTTTTTTCTGTGCTGACATTTTGAAAAAAAAAGTAATTAAAATTTAGAATTTTGGAATTTTTCAACGAGTCCTACAGTTTTTAGAAATCTGTAAAAACTACCTAAAATAGTTTTCTATACATAATAATGTCATGATTTTATATCTCAGGACTGCTAGACCTAGAAGGAAGGGACATGTCTTGTTGGGAAGCTAGAATTCTCTCCTTTTCCAAATATACAGATAGAAAATTCCGTATATATATTTCCACATAAAGCTCCTATATCTAGCCCTCTTTGGTCATGAGATATGAACCTGACACTAGTGCAACACAGAGTAATGTCCACCTGCACTGCAGGCCATTATAATTTTCAGGAATTTCCACAACTGTGGAAAAAAGGAAACATTTCTCTAGCATATTTTGTTTCTTTTGTAAATGACTGTTACAAGCTGTTCCAATGTTTGAAATGTCAGTAGAACAAGTCAGAAAATGTTGGTAACTTTGAAGAAGAAGAGATTGTGCACTTGTGCAGTAATTGTGGATCTTCGAAAAGTATGTCCCTATGGATGATCCACTTCATGAGTGTATGCATCTCTCGAGCCCTTGATCAGAGATTTTCCATTAACTGTGTCTGTTCAGCCCGCGCATCCTCCCTATATCTTATTGTGTTGGACACCAAGGCTTTATAGGGATGTGCAGGCGAACTGCCCTCAGGTCCTTCTCCACCCAAACGTTCCATAGAGAACAGTCCAAAGCAGAGGGGAAGGCGGGCGGGTAGTGGAGCACCCAAGGAGGACTAGTCTTAAAGGTGCCACAAGACTCTTTGTTGCTTTTTACAGATCCAGACTAACACGGCTACCCCTCTGATACTTGCACAAGATGAGTAATCTTTTTTCTTTAAGTAGTGTCCCTATGGGTGCTTCACTTCAGATGACTTCCGAGCAGTATTCCTAGAGAGAAGAGGAAGTTTTGGAACTGAGTCCAGAACTGAAGACAGAACTTCATTACCAAGTGCCACATCGGATCTAGTGGCATGGATCAAAGTGTAATGTTTAGAAAATGTATATAATGAAGCCCATGGTGCAGCCCTAATATCTCAGATACTGACACATTCCTAAGTAATGTTGTGGATGTTGCTTGTGATCTGGTAGAATGCGTTATCACCCTTTGCAGGGGGTGAATATCTGCAGTACCAAAACTAGTGATAATACACCCAGATATCTATCATGATAGATCCATGATCTGTGCACAGAGACTATCCGTGAAAGAGATGAACAGTCTAGGTGACATTTCAAAATTGTTTGGTCCTATCTAAATATAAAGCCAACCCCCTTCTAATATCCAAGACATGAGAACAGGTCACATGCAAAGAGCTATGCAGTTTTGGAAAAAACACTGGTAGATGAATGGATTGGTTAAGGTAGAACTCCAACAGTACCCTTAGGTAAAAATGTAGGGTGGGGACATAAATATACTTTATGCTTGAAGACCTTAAAGGGGTGAACTGCCATCAAGGCTCCAATCTCTCTGATCCTACAGGCTGACATGATGGCTATTAAAAAGGCTTCCTTCACAGATAAATGGAGCAGTGAACAGGTTGCCATTGGTTCAAATAGAGGTCTCATAAAGTAACTGAGTACGAGGTTGAGGTCTTAGGTTGGGGTGGCAGGAATGGCATGGTATTTATCAGAGGTAGTATCTACCAGGTAAATCATGTTTTTTATTGCCCCTGGAAAAACTAGTTAGTCCCAGTTTGCGACATTTTCTATTTAAAAAACTGCTTCATTTACATTTAGTATTAGTTACATATTCATAATGGGATTACATAAAGCAGTAGACTCAGAGATTAATTTTGCGTTGTAGAAAGCGAGGACTTTGGTTCGTCTGTTACAGACAGGTCCTTAGTGTATCTGGACTCTTGTGGTACCAAGTAGGAGAATGGTACTGACATGGTACTGAGGATGCAGTGGCCAAAGCTTATGGTGGAGGAGGACCCTAACAACGCAGGCATCAATGGTGTTTGGAGCCATTGCTTGCTTGGTTCCGAGGGTGCTGAATGGGTAGGTACTGATGGAGGGCTGAGCCCAATGGTGTCAGTTTGGAATGTTTACACATGCTCTCCTTGTGCTGTGGCCCTGTTGGAGCCATGTCTCTCCTTCAGGCTCCGGGACTTTCCAGCTCCACCAGTACTGGAGGAGGAGTCCTTCGACTCAACGATACTAAGATGAGAGGTTGAGGCTGTGGAGACCGTAAATCTCGAAGGGGACCTGGGCTTTTCTGGAGCTGGCTTCTTAAGATGAGAGTCTGCATTCCTCTTTTTAGAAACCTTAGCTGAAGCCTCCAAAATCTTCCTTTTTCTAAGGGGAAGTGTTTGCCAAGATTGAAGGAGTGCTCGATCTGTCCAGAGACAGATGTACGGAAGGTTTTTCTAACCTGATTCAAAAGCTGTCAAAGGGAGTGTTCCATCCTCAACAGTCTGAGTTTAATCTCCCTTTCCTTCCTTAACCTGGATTTGAGAGCCAGGCAGAAGCTTCACTTCTGGGAAATATGGCACTCACCCAAGCAATGGACACACTTACAGTGGCTATCGCTAACAGGTAGAGCCTCTCAGCAGGAGAGTCAGAGTATAAAACTTGACGAGTCAGGCATGCCTGCCTGGAGAATAAGGCTCCCCGAGGGGAGGGAGAGGAACAAAACAATCCTCTCATTACATATCTCTAACTAAAACTATCACTAATAACTAACCTATACTAACTAAACAAACAACGATAGGAAAAAAGTGTATACAAGATAGCAGAGGCACGTTCAAGTCGGACCCGCTCAAGCTCTATCTCAGGCCAAGATGGCTGAGAAATAACTGACAGGGGTTCAACCACACATCCCTGTATATTCTTGGTGTCTGGCATGAGGAAGCATTTGGAGAATGTGAAGGCCAAATGGACACTGCTAACGGAAAATCTCTGATCAAAGGCTCAAGAGGTGCATGGGCACCTGAAGAGGAGCACCCATAGGGACACTACTCGAAGAAGAAAAATGGGGTTTTTTGGTGGATTTTTTTTCTATTTTTTGACTAGCTCTAAATGTTATTAGACCTAGAAGAGGCAGTCAAAGATGCATGAGGAATGCAACATAGGTTTGTAATTTACAACAACCACACTCATCTAGCCAAACAAAAACAAAAAAAAGTATGTCCTCTGGAACCAAACTGTTAAAGAAGTGTGAGGGGAGGGAATGGAAATAGAATCAGAAATCACTTTAGCTGACTCAGAAAAATTTCATAGGAACTTTTTTCAGTCATTCCATCTGTTCTTGAACAGCCTTTTGTATTGACTAAATAACCCTACAATTAACTGAGGGCGATGAGAGTCTTTCAGTAGAAACTTAAAAAGCTAAGCAACATAAAAGGAAAAAGGAAATGGACATGAGAACAGGGAAGAAAAAAATAGAGCACAAAATGAAATAATCAGAAACATTATCACTCTATTTATAAAGGTCTATTGAATTTGAAAAAAAATAACTGTTTCTATTTTAGCATTAATTCATTTAATTTGGAAGCTACAGTAATTTACCTTTCCATGCTCTTTCCTCATGTGGGATATGTACACATCTCTCTGAGTGAAGAGTCGATCGCATTCCCAGCACGTCCAGCCAGGGTTGGTTACTTTTTTGGGCTCTGCTTTCTTTACAGGAGAGGGAGATTTCTTCTCCAGCTTTTCTGTTCTGTTGATGGATTTTGTATCCTCTTTGTTGTGACTGGCTGAGTTTTGAGTTGTGGGTTTAGTGCTCAGGAGCAAATTTATACCCAAGTTTGGTGGCCCCTCAACACTTTTCAATGTTCCATGCATAGACTAAAATATAAAAAATAAAAATGTTACAAAAGAGTTTGCTATTGGTGTGGCTAAAATGTAAAAAATTATCTGACTAAAGGCTTTACTTCTTTCTACCCCTCATGATATAAATCTATTTATTAGATCACTTGTAATATAAGGACACTCAAAACAATGTTTAAATAAAAACAAGGTTGTAATACAAACAAGCAACATAAAAATGTATAGACAAAGTGTAGTTATCTTCAATGGCTGAATACAGTTACATTAAGTGAAACTGTGTGAGTGAGAGGTTTAACTTGCTTTTTTGGGGGTCGGGGGGGGAGGGGAGAGCTTTCTAAAAAGGCCTTCTTTATCCTGATTAACTCTAATTTTTCATTTTACTTGCATAATAAAGTGGAACAGTCTTCCCTAATGTGGACCACTTGATATATAGTCTTGCTTATGGTTTCCTATAAAGATGTTTGCATTGACAGAGTTTGGGCAGCAATATTGGGAAAGAGATACAAGTAAAGACGGCTTTTGAAAGATTAGATAACTCAGTTAATAATCCCTTTCAACCATGAATTTGCCAGTCAGAAGATTACCTTCACATATGAAAGTCTTGCCTTCCAATTGCCAGTGTTCTCATGGTCTCTTACACTGTCCATTACCTTTGCCTTGCTGGTTTGCATGTCCAGCCACTCCGAATATAATCATCCTATCTTATAGCAGGGCCGAGCAAGTAGTCCCAGCAGCCAAAACCATTCAATATGTTGTTGAACCAGAGGAAACTGATACTGGGATATAAATCTGATACTTTAGCAAAGCCAAACTATCTCAGTATTAGGCTCTTCTTTGTAGGATAACCAGATGATTCCCATTGACTGTTTGCCAGGTACTTCGCAAATGTCATACTCAGCTGTGCTGTGGGACAGAACTGTCTTTCTGTTTAAGTGGTCTCTACAGAAATTAATGCCATTTACTTTCAAAACCAAAATGGTTCATTAAAAAACGGTGACTAAAAAGATACGGTGCTTTCACTTCACCCATTTGACATCCAAAAAGAAGAAACTCTTTTTAGCATGTCTAAATAAGGTACTAGCTAATAAAATTAAATCTATTCCGACTACAAATTGACAAAAACTCTATGAAAGGTAATGAAAAAAAGACAATTTCTGGAGTGTAGAGTAAAGGGGTAAAAATGGTTGCTCATTTTGAAGTATTCTGCACATTTTTAACTTAAGATAATGTTAGCTATCAGAGACAAATGTTTTATTCTTTACATACCATATTCTTTACATACCAAAAAAACTACATTCAAAGAACATTAAAATTGCAAAGTCAAGCACTTAAAAGGCTGCCCAGGCAAGCTTAATTCATCCCTCTTGTTTGTATCCATTATGAAACAGTTTTTAATTACATGATCACACATTTTTTTCCCCCAGAGAACCCCACCCTCAATGAAATGGCTGTAAGAATTTTTAATGTGAACAAAACAACATATCATTCCCCAATGTTGTTCTCAAGAATAGCTAAATCATTTTCAATGAAATGAAAAATCAGCCTGAGGCGTACAAGATTTCAGCCCAAACAGTAAAAAATATAGCAAAGTGATAAGCAACTAAAAACAGGGCCTTATAATGGAAAGAGTTAAGCAATCTTAACTATAGGTGTAGCTATCAACTCCACCTCTGCTTTAAAACCAATTGGTTTCAAATACTGAAACAAACAATACATATATATGTGTATATGCCACTATTTATTCCTGTTTAGAACTGAAGAAGCTGTACACATCACAAAAGGGATGCTTTCAGTAAGTTGCTAAGGGAAGTATTTTCTTGCTTGATGGTTGAGCAAGAAAATGATGCAAGAGTTAGATATGAAGGCAAGTAAAGGGCTAGCTTAACAAACATTACTGCAGGTCAATAATAATTGAAGTATCTGGCAAAATGCAACAAGATTATGAAATAAATTCTCACAGAAAATGTGTCACAGGTCTTAAAATGGGAGCTAACAGAGGTTTAGAATACTGAAAATACCCTGTCCTCACTTCTCAGAACATCTTTTGTCATCCCATACATTTGACAAACATGCTATTTTCCCTCATTTTCAACTATAGGATAAAGTCACCTAAGAGCAGATACATAACCTGAAGACAGATGTATGAAAGTGCATGCAATGGTCAGGAGGTAACCATGCACCACAGGGGCCCTGTCTGGTACAATACTTGAAACCAGTTTTTCTGGAATACAAATTGCCATACTGGGATCCAGTTGTTTATGGCATCATATTCGCAGCAGAAAACCCAGGAATTTAAAGAAAAAATAATTTCTAGTCTCCTCCCCTATCTGGGTGTAGATGAGAAAGAACTTTAGGGTATATTGTGTGTTTTTAAAAGAGTTGGTTTCTCAGAATTGCTGTTCTTGCCTTCAGCGCAAATCTCAGCTACTTCCCAGGTAGTAAGTGCCATAGCTCAGGCTGAAATTCAACGTGCTGATTTCAGCAAAGACTAGGAGTCTGATTCTCCACTGCCCTGCACCTTGTTAAGTCATTTATGTCAGTGTAAAGGAAATGCAAAGTGGATGTCAAATACCACTATTCTGGTTCACACCACTTTACAATGGCGTATGATGACACAAGGTACAGGGCAATGATGAATCACACCCTTGTGGTTTAAGGAATCTAAGAGTTGCTAAGGCCTCCAGTGCTTTAAAAACAAGGTAAAGCAATATATTTAAAATAAATGGCTAACCAGTTGCAGCCCGGGGTGGGGGGTGGTGGTGTTATTGTCTCTTAATAACACAGGTTGGAAGGATAACAGCCAGAGTTCTCCAATAAAGCATCTTATTGTGTAAATATAGTTATGAGATATTCTGTTTTATTTTACCTTCTAAAGGTATATATATTTCTGCATCCATACAAGTAGCACAATGCTTCTCTTATCAGTGAGTTCTGAGTACAGAAAGCTTGATTCTGTAATGAGCTGAGCACCATCAACTCCCAACTGACTTCAACGAGAACTGATGATACTTAGCACATACTGTAGGAGATGCCAACACTTAACAGGATTGGGTGCATAAATCTCACTGTAACCAGTATTATTTTTATAATACATCATCTTGCACACAGTCACTGGCAATATATAAAATACTAACGTTCACACAGAGAAATCTAGTTAGTGATTAGAACATATAGATTCTATATTTTAACTGCTTAGAGATATTAACTGCAAATTACTCTTTAGGAATAACTACCACCTATTACTTTCAGTAGTTTTCTCATAATGTTGTGCTTTTCTGAGATGATTTTGTGTAAGGCTTTAAACGTGACAAATGCTGTATAAGAATTCAAATGAAAGGAGATGCCCACACACCTTGATATGATCCATCATAAGTTGCTTCTGTGCATATAAGAGAGAACAGTCCGGACACTTGAAAACAGATACCTTCTGGTTTTCAATGTGTTGATCAAAGTGGCGATACAGCAAGGGTTGCAGGGTAAACACAGTGTCACACATGGAACATTTATATATTATTCTAAAAACAGAAGAAGTTCCGTAAATAAGTCAGTCATCCTGATCATTTATCAGCAGGAATCACTGTTAAATTTCTTTTCATCACAGGTGAGACCAAATGTATGTATACAGGAACATATTGGTCTGTTGTGGAAAATCAAAAACGAAAATGATACAACTAATTCAAGAATAATAATCAAAATGGAAAGTAAAGCAGCACTCAAGAAAAACAGTATTAAAATCCAAAACCAATGGCACATTTACACCTATTTATAACCGTTATATATAAAACCAGTAAATGCTTCTGACAAGATTTTCCCAACATATGTATCTTTAGATCTTTAATTCACATTTATAACAAAAGGGCTGTTGGTCTACCTGACTTTGGAATTCAAAGGCACTAACTTGAAGGGGTTACTGATTTGATCAAAAGTGTTAACATGTTAAAAGTCGGGTTCACTTTTGGCTTAGATGTGTCTTCTCAACTTCTTGAACTATTAGTCCAATCCCTCCAGTCTCTTTGAAGCTGAAATTTCACTGGAAGGCAGCCTTTCTATTTGGCAATTTAAAATTTTTCATCAGCTACCTATTTCAAAGCATTGTACAGAAATGACCAAAGCACAGCTTCTAGTACTGCTGATGCAGGACTGCTGGAAACAGCAAAAGCCAATTGTGTAATTTTAATAGCTAGTGAATCAACTTCCTTCCTGTATTACAATATTCTCATAAAGATGTTAACTAGCAACAAAAGTATGTTATAATGAGTCAGCTGATGATTAAGTAATGCATAAATTCATCCAGACTTTATAAAAAGGCTGGTGAAGAATCTAAGATAGTAATTAACAAGGACCAAAACAGGCTGAATTAGTAAACAGTAAACATTGTAACAGCAGTCTCTGAAAGCGAGTTAAAATGACAACATAAAAATGCTTCCTAAAATTAAGGAAAAATTATGAATTAATCTTGAAATGGGTATCATTTCAGCAGAATTCTGACTTTGTCAAGCTCCCCACCAATAAGTAATAAACCAGAATGAAACTAGGATGTGCTAATGAAATGGAGAGATCAAGTCAGTTCACAGAGAGGGTAAACCTCTGGTCTAAGTGAAAGAACTAATACTACATAATAATGGTTTGAGGCTGGTTGCATTTTGCCAATGATTATGCAAACAACGTGGAATGTTATGCACTGGTTTTCTTTTCATGATTTTTTGTTTGTTTGTTTTGCCTATTTACATGTTTGGCTCTCTATAAGAAGTTAATTTAATTTTTAAATAAAAATGTACTGTCAAGATTGGTAGGTCCAAAATGTATCCTCTTTTTCATATATCTGGTATACAGCCCATGTAATTCCCTTTATTTCTTCAGAACTGTTGTAATTTTTCTTTAGAAAAAGGAAAGAAAGAAAATGGCATTTGAAAGAGAAAAATAACATAGAAGCATAGGAATTGCCATATTTGATCAGACCAGCGGTCCAACTAACCTAGGATCCACTGACCGTGGTGGTAGCAGCCACTTTATAGAAAAGTGTAATTATCTAGCGTCCCCTGACATTTTTTTATCATCAACATTTCTAAAATTTACTTTTTAAAAGTTAATCATAATTTTCCAATGTTAATAAATATTCAGTTGAATCATACTGGTACGGGTTGTATTTTGTCCCTAAACTACTGGAAGAGCTAACTCTGTTAAAGGGAAATCCTCAACTCAGTGCCCAGTCAAAGCACCTGAGCAGAATGCTGGAGAGAGATGCAGAGCAAAGGAATCTTCCCCCGACCACAGAGCTATTTTGGACATGTACCATGCGCATCACTTAAGCCCTAAGCATGCAGTAGCACCTGTGCCCATAAAGCATCCATTGGGGATGGGGAGAACCCAAGGATTCACATGGCAATGTGTTCACCCTCCACCATTTGGCACACTGGGAGCTGCTGTGTAGCTCTATACTTTATAGGGGGTGCACACTCCCGGTGATGGCCTGGCTCAGCAGTAATGCAACAGTTTAAAATGGTAATATTTTATTCACAGCATTCTTCATTTTTATGTGAGAATATAAAGAGCTACTCACTAGCAAGAGTATTTGTAATTTTCATTTATTCATACATTTTGTAAAGAAGATGTGTATTTCCATCAATAATAACAGATGGCATGTATCAGATATCCATATTTTGTGATGTGATTCATCTCTGATACAGTGTTTTACAAAGCTAATTAATAATTATAACCAGGTTTGGAAACTGAGGCACAGGAAGGTTAAGAGACTTGAACAAGGTTATACACCACAGCACTGACCCTCCAAACAATTGTCACCCATGGCAGCACACTAGACAGAACACTAGAATCCTGACTCCTGATACCCATCACTACCCACTTGATTACACTGCTAGAAACTAAGAAGGAAATAAAATGACTTCATTCTGATTCCATACAGTTTGAGTGAGAAAATGGCAGAAGTGGCAAGAACTCAAAGTTAATATCCTTACTCTGACTATAAACATATATTTCAAATAAAATCGTGTACATTATAAATCAGAAAAACCTAGTAGGTCATCTAGGGTACAGTTCCACAGCCAATGACTTGAGTGGAAACTGTTTCAGGCCCCTAATCTATACATTTGCAACTACAGGATTGTATATATTGTCAAATGGTGGAATATTATGTTAGTATTTTTTAATTTTCTTTGCTTTCTGATCTTTTCATTGTATTTAAAGTAAATTAATCCTTGAGTAATCACCGCATGTGTAATGGAGCAACACAGTGCTCATTAGCAAAACCAGCTAATATCGATAGGAGAAAATAAATCTGCTACTGAGAATATTACATCTCTTTAAAAATATCAGATTCTTAATATTCACATTTTAAATAAATGTTTAAGTTAAGTTAAAGTTGCTCGGCTTTTGCAGAAGTTCAAAATCTTCCTGATAGGAGTCCAAATTCCCAAGTCATCTATTTTCAGAATAAACTCAACTAATTTAAATTGATAACAGATATTCTGTATGGTATGCTGTATCATGGTAGACACATGGATCCAATTCATTACAAAATATTTATTTCAGCCACATTTTCAAAGTTAGGTATATACAACTGAGCACATATATTTGTGAATGAAACAAATAATGAGAGTCAATACCAAATGTGTCTAGCTAAGGCCCTGATCAAACAAAGTACTAACACATGTGTTTAAGGGCTATGCTTGATCAGGACCGAAATTTCTGAAACACATGCCTTAGTTAAAGCTCATGAGTAGTCTAGTTGAGGTCAGTGAATTGGGGCCTATACGCATGCACATGCTAAATATGTCCTCAAAAATATTATGCGCCAACAACTGTATGTGGGAAATGCACTTATTTCAATCTGTGAAAATCTGGCCAATAGAAATTCTAAAATTTTCCTTAGAACAAATAAACATGGAGTCTATAGGTAGATACCTGAACATCACATTAAAAGACAATTAGTAATTTTAAAGGTGTCTCTACTAGGACATGGCATTTCTCCTTCCAATAATTTATTTTTCTATATAAATGATAATTGTGCAATAATGTCCTATATTGTATACCAACAGTCTAATGTTATTAATAAATTGGTTCCATAAATATTAATTTCCCCAAGGTTTAAAAGGAGATTATCAATAAAAAAATCTTACTGATATTTCTAAGAGCTCATACTAGCTACAAAGAAAAAGTCACACAGGAGCTTCTTTAGCCCATAAAATAAATTAAGCTATCCCTGACGAGATTGGTGTGTGTGTGTGTGTAGAATTAAAATTGAAAAAGCCTTCCTTTCCCCCATATTAAAATAATCTCATTTGTACCTATTGAGAGCCATTCTACCTAATGTGGTTTTTCATAAAACAGGTTAAAATGAAATTTAAGAAGTGAAATCATATCTTATTTGCTGCATCTGTTCTGATAAACAGACATTAGTAATACAATTATAAATCATGCAATTCCACTAAATGCCAAGGGCATACAGTGGCTTACTTAATGCTCTATCTCCATTAGTTCCTGCAAACAAAACAGACTGTATGAGCAGTTGACTGCCCCAGCTGCAAACATGGTGCACATCCCTGTGTAGGCTCAAAACTCACCTCCATCCTAGGGTTTCACTTTTGTAACAAACAGAGGAACAATAAGGCAACTGTAAGTTCACTTCAAGCCTTCTGTCCAGGCTGGGCTGCTCCCAGTGTTCCTAGTTCAGGTTGGACAGGCCCTTGCCTATCAAACTTTTCCTCTGACACACAAAAACCATGTGTCAGGAGAGCCCAGGCCTGAAGCCTATTTTCCCCTTCAGCCAGAGAGGGTCCTTCATTCTTTCCTGGACAGGTGTTTCAGGGGTGGCTCCAGCTCTTGTCTTCAGGACAGACCTATAAATCCTTCCTGACCCAGTCCACCCATCACACCTTATTTTCTGAGGTGCTGAGCACACACAATTCCCAGAGGAATTGCAGGCTGCGGTTCCCGACCAATGGGAGTAGCGGAGCCGGTTGGCCGCGCTTCCACCTAGGAACTGAGGGAAGGGGATGTCGCCACTTCCGGGGAGGTGCGGAGCCAGGTAGGGAGCCTGCCAGCCCTGCCAATTCCCCCCTGTACCCCAGCACCAGCGGGGCTCCCAGGCTGCGCGCCCCCAGGCCGCCCCCGCCCCCAGCACCCGCGGCGCCCTTGGGCCACCCCCTGCAGCACCCGCGGTGCCCCCGGGCCGCCCCACTCTAGCACCCGTGGCAGTCCTGTGCCGACCCCTCCTCCCAAGATTTAGTCAGGGGTGTATAGTACAAGTCATGGACAGGTCATTGGCCATGAATTTTCGTTTACTGCCCATGACCCATCAATGACTTTTACTAAAAATACCCGTGTTTAAAACATAGCCTTAGTGATAACGTATCATCTGCAGGTGTTTGTGAAGGGTCCGTTTAGCAAAAAAAAAAAAATAGCACTTTAAGAGAATCCAACTGTTAATTCTTTAAATAATTTGCTATAAACAAATGTATAGAGCCCTGCAAATCTGCGGATACCTGCTTTATATCCGCAGACCATGTTTACGGATCACGGATAGATGTGGATCCAAATTTTATATCTAGAGCTCTGCAAATCTGCAGATACCCGCTTTATATCCGCGGACCATGTTTGCAGATCGGATATCAAATGCAGATACAAATTTTGTATCTGCACAGGGCTCTACAAATGTATTCCACAAAAATGCATGTTCCTCCTTCTGCATATGCCTCTAATGATACACCAGTTCATACTCAGAAAAAGCATGTCAGTTCATATCTACAATTAGGGGAGCCAGCTCAAAAGAATTAACCTGTGAACATGACCTGATATAGCTCAATACGGTCAAGATTTATTCAAGATATCTTTTGAACTCTTTCAATGTGAAATAGTCACTTGTAATTTGTGATCTTAGGTTTTTTTTGCTGTGAGATGGCCCTCTGGCTCCTGCCTCTGCTCTGGCTTACAAACTGCTCAGAGACCCTTGTGCTGGTCAAACATCTTGTGTAGTTTATTTACAATGTGGGTTCCCAATACCTTCATACTATATACAGCTCTGCTTCAACAGTCCTATGGAGCCCCCAACTCCTATACCAAGCAGGGAAGGGCAATCTCTCTCTACTTCCTTCCTGTGCCTAATAGCTTAATTAGCCTTCCAGCTCTCCTCCACCACAAATTAGGCACAGTTCTGTTTAACCAGCTCCATTCTACATTGTTTGATTGGAGCTGCTGTGACCAGAGTGCTGAATCAGCAGTTCTTGCTTAGCACTCTGTCACACTGGCTTTTACTACTACTACTAATAAAAAAATCACATAACTAAAAAACGGTTTCCCTACTGTTCAACACAGCAATCTAAAAGTTTCTGAATTAAATGTTGGCATTTCTGAGCCTACTGTCAGAGATGCCATTTTGCTAAAAAGGAACATCATTTGCAACAATGGAAACAGGGGAATTCAGGGTCAGAGCCCATACATTAGTTTCAATTCTGCTTCAATATGGGTTTGAACAATCTGAAGAATAAAAATATACTTTGGAATATTAAACACGACAGTGTCAAGTTTAAAAGGCTTAAAATTCAACATAATGATGCATGCTGCCCTGTTCTTTTACTCTGCCACCTTGATGGTTTTTTGGAGCATGCAAGGTATTGAAATATAGAGTCATGCGCTCTGCGTTTCAGAGCGGCGAGATAGAGCAGAATTCTTGAATATTTTAATACCCTACCTGTACCTAACAATGGAGAAAGCAGGTAGAGGAAGGGCAGCTTTGTGGCAAAGGCACTGGGTTGGGATTTAGGAGGTATGTAGATTCCACTGAGTTCAGCTGGAGCTTACTCTCAGTATTTCTGAAAAACAGGATCCTAAGGCTCAAATCCTAACTCTCCCACAGACCTTGGGTAAATCACTTAATCTCTCTCTAAACTCCTCTGTAGTAAACTGGAAATAATGCTTCCCCATTTAACAGAGGAGTTGTTATGCATCAAAAAAGGCACGTGCAGAGACAGACCAAGGTGCATCTGCCTTGACCTTGACAAGCAAGGTTGGAGACTGTTTAGTGGTGGGCCTCTCTCACTTAACTGCAGTTGGAATTCTCTTTTTCTTGATGACATGTGGGTCTTGTGAAGGTGCAAGCCTAGCTCAGCACTCCCAAAGGTTGTGGCTAGTAGTGAAGACAAGCCAGGTAGAAAACACTGATGGGGGACAACATCTCCTGGAGAAAAAACACATCTTGTCATGAAATGGCCTACCTGGGAGAACTTTAGGCCACAGACAATTCTTCCCTGACAGAACAGCATGAGACCAATGAACAGAGAATACCTGGCATTTCTGAGACTGCCAAAAGTGACTATCTACAGCCCTACAAGCAAAAGTGACTGAAAGAACCAAGTTCTTTGGAGTCATCTGCTCTGCAGTATGTTAAGCATTTATCTTTTCAGGTTTGTCAGGCAAGCATTAGGAAGAAGGAAAAGTGCAATAACAGTGCTGAGGAATATTAATGATTATTAAGCTACACTAAATGGAAAAGCTATATTAACTAGAGCGCATTCTAGAAGGTGTGGAAAGCAAGGGCTCTTTCTGTTCAGTTTGAAAGGCAGAGCTATACCGAGGAGCTTGGGAGAGAAGAACTGAGGGACTAGATGTATGTAAAAAATTACTGCAATTTTTCTGGTACCTCTGAATGCTGGTTGACAGGGAGAAAGTGTGGACCTAATTTAACATATTCAGAGAGACATTATGCTAGTTTCTAATTTCTTTAAGGCTTGTGGTGTTTGCATCCTAAATTAGAGACCATTTCCACAAAACCATAATATTACACTTTTGTCCTGCAGAGCAATTATAATATGGATGACTTATCACTGTAAGCAAAATACTTGCTGATTCACCTGTACATTGTATTCTAAGTTTTAAATCAGAATCAAGTCATCCACGATTATGTCAATTTATCAATATTATTATTGCACTGTAAAAAGTTATGAATATACCTTTATTATATCACAGCATAAACCTGCAATCATTTTACTAATTAATGAATAATAGTATGTTGTGAAATAAATGTCAGTGACCATCATGGTTTCCCCAGGTTGTAGGTTTATGCCTGCAAATAGAACATTAGACGGAAACAGTACTCTGTTAGAATTATAAATGTCTCAACACATTTCAAAAACAGCAAATACGTTAATGGTTTCAACTGTCACTACTGATACTCTAGTTCATGATAAAAAAATGCAGCTTATTTAAAATCATTTAGTTTAACAATGAAAAAAAAAACACTGAGCAAGACTGAATACAGGTAGCTTCTTGGGTGCAGCTGTATCAAGTTTTCTGTGCTGCTATGGTTAAAGAGATCTTATTGTTATGTTCATGGAAATCTTATCTTTGCCAAATAAATGACTAGAAAATGTGACATGTACTCCACACATTATCAACAGTATGATAAATTGCTGGTTATGCAGTATGTGACTTTTAACATTATAAATACAACAGAGAATGTAATTTCACTGGTTATTAAAATATAGCATTAGAGTAAGAGCAAAAAATTAATATTTCTTACTTTGGTTCTCCTATCTTGATACCAGGGTGTTGTGTATAGGCATGGGAATGTGTGCTGGGTGCAGATTTAAATGCCATGGGACAGATAGGACACTTGTAGAAGACTTCACAGTGAGAACCTTGAATGTGAGACTTGAGGGCAGCCACATCAGAGTACACAACATTGCAATGTACACAGCTGTAAGAGGAGGGGAAAAGAGTCAATCTAACATAACACAAAAGTGTACTAAAATATGTGGAATCAAAACTGGGTTTTAGGCAGATGGAGGAGGGAGGGTTATGTATTCAATCTGATACAATCATATGATTTGATTGGTTAACAAAGTACAAATCACAGAGACAAGGTGGGTGAGGTAATAGCTTTTACCGGACCAACTTCTGTTGGTGAGAGAGACAATTGTTCCAATAAAAGATATTACCTCAGCCACCTTGTCTCTCTAATTTCCTGGGACCGACACGACTACAATAATACTGGAAAGTACAAATCACACATTAAGATCCAACAGAAACAAAATGGTTATAGACCTAAAAAAGAAAAAAAGATAACAATAATTAATTTGCAAGATCTAAAGCCAGAGGACAAGATTTGATAATAGCGTTATGCCAACAATAGACAGAATGGCCAATGGAATCTATTCCATCTGTTGATTATAAAAAAGAACTTTTTAGGCCCTATAGGTCCTAGAAAATACATTTTTATCAGGAGTAGGGGATTGCATGAAGAACCATATTGCAATCTAGAAGCTACCAAAAATGAAATACAACAAGAATAACAACTTTACTATATTTATTCAGGTTTAATTTTAATGAAAATGTTTTCTTAACTGAGTGATTTTTCTCTGTACATAGTCAAATCAATATTTGGACAGAGAAGAGTAAACTTAAATTCAGAGTGATTACACAGGAGCTTTCCAATCTTTTCTAAACATCAGGTTGGGATTCTGAAAACATTTTTCTTAAATATGCCTTTGAAATCTTAGTGTCTCTGACACCTTCCCACAATTCAATCTACAGTAAAGCAAGTAACATAAATTAATATAAGAACACAGGAATTTCCATACTAGATCAAGTCAGTGGCCCATTTAGTCCAGTATCCTCTCTCCAGTACTAGCTGCTTCAAAGAAGTTCCAAAAATACCCTGTAGTGGACAATTATGGAATAACTTGCTTAATAAGGGAAAGTTTCTTACTAACCCCAATCTTTTGGAAGTTCGTTTGAAGCATGAAGGTTTGTATCCCTTCCAAACTTTATTTCTATCTACTATAATTATGGAAGTTCTCATTAGCCATATAAATGTCCAATCCTTTTGACACCCACTAATCTGCTGGCCTCAATGTTGGCAATGAGTTCCACAGGCCAATTATGCATTGCATTTAAAAAAATCCTTTTATTGGTTTTAAATTCGCTTCCAATTTCATTAACTGTCCCCTTCTTTTTATATTAAGAGAGAAAGGGTAAATTCACTCAATTTACCTTCACTATATCATTTATTATTTTGTATCTATCATGTCTCTACCTGTTCATATCTTCTCTAAACTAAACAATTCCTACCTTTTAAATCTCTCTTCTTATGGAAGATTTTCCATGCCTCTAATTATTTTCGTTACTCATCTCTGAACTCCTTCTATGTCTGTTATATCCTTTTAGAGATACGGTGATCTTATGGAAGAGAGATAGCATGATGATATAGGAAACAATATGCCATTTTTCAGATATGGCAAGCCAAAAGAATTAGGAAACTTTTTGAAAAGTGAAAGCACAATTTTTGAGCACTCATATCTCACAAACACATTGTCTCTGAGATACCTCAAAATTTCTAAAAAACCCCTCTACTTCAGCATAACAGCATATACGTGAAATTTCAGGTGATTTGGCTTATATCTGTTAAAGATGGGAGGGGCTCAAATGAAACTTATAAATGAAAACGAACTTCCATCTTAACTACAGACACACACCTCTCCACAACACTAAGTTTTAAGTATCATCATCTTTTTACGTTTAACTCCATATTAGTTCTACTTCTAATGTGCTAGTGATATCACATTCAAGAGGATTTTTTTCTTGAAATGAGTTTTTTTCCTTATAAATAAAATAATCCACAAATATAAGCATCCACTGCTGACTATAGTCTGCATGTCTGCCTGAATACAGAAGTAGCTCTGCTGAAGATCTGGGTCCCCTTCAGGTCCGGGTCCCCACTCCTGGACTCACTGTTGCAGCAGCTTTTTCTCCCTCAGTTTGAGAGAATCCAGCTTGAGTCAAGTGAGCTGAATTGCCTCAATTTAATTAGCTCAATCAACTAGTCTAGATCACTGGCATCAAACAGCTTCCTTAAATTATTGGACACTGTTCGGAAAGGCAGGAGGAAATACATCCTTCCTCAAGAGAAAGTTTGGTGTTGATGAGGAGATTCTGAGGATTCTAATGAGGAAGAAGATGGATTTTTGTTTTACGCTCATCGGATGGAGAGGAGAAAAGGAACTTTGACACAGACTGTGGTGAGGGGTTCAGACAGTTTCTCATAGGGTTTTGAAGAAAAATCCTGGATAATTTAGCACCATTGTCCTGATTCATTGTGGAAAGTAGATTTTGACTATGAGGGGGGTCTTCTGGCTGCTACGACCATATGGGTAGAGGCCAGGTGTCTCTAAGGAAGACGTTGCATCTGAGTCCCACAGGTGAATGAGGTATAGGAAGGGAATGGGCTGGGGATGGAAGACACATCAGAAACCTCCCCCTTCTTCAGAGCACCCGATTACTCAGGAGAAGGGGAAGAAGGAGAGAGAGAATAATCAAAAGAGACTTTGGGGCAGATGAGAGTTGAATCTTTGGCCTGACCTACCCAGGTCACCAAAACCAGAAAGATCCTGCCACAACATCTGCCTAGATGCAGTAAAAAGACTTCATCCTCCCCTCAGAGTAACCTTAACAGAAAACTTCTCAGCCATCCTGATAACTGAACTGTGTTTCCTTGAGGGGAAGACATGCTATCGGCTGGTGGGATTCTAAATCACACCACTCTATCTTTAGGTAGCCAGTTAAGACTGACTGCAAGACTATACTGAAGTGCTATGTAGAAGCCTGCTGTAGGAGCTGGGGAAAGGGAGGCTCTTCTGAGCTGTTTTCTTGGTGCTGCTCTGAGTTTTGGTGGAATTCTAGGGACTGACAGTTTCAAGGCTGCTCAGTGCAAGTCTAGAGGTTTCCTTGATACTTCTCCAATCCTTGTCACCGCACTGACAGTTGCTTCCCAGCAGAAAATATGGGGAAACACAGGAATTAAAGACTCTCAACAAAGAGCCAAAGTAGCAGACTGTTGCACTCTCTGATCATAGAATCATAGAATCATAGAATCTCAGGGTTGGAAGGGACCTCAGGAGGTCATCTAGTCCAACCCCCTGCTCAAAGCAGGACCAAACCCAACTAAATCAGCCCAGCCAGGGTTTTGTCAAGCCTGACCTTAAAAACCTCTAAGGAAGGAGATTCCACTACCTCCCTAGGTAACCCATTCCAGTTCTTCACCACCCTACTAGTGAAAAAGTTTTTCCTAATGTCCAACCTAAACCTCCCCCTCTGCAACTTGAGACCATTACTCCTTGTTCTGTCATCTTCTATCACTGAGAACAGTCTAGATCCATCCTCTTTGGAACCCCCTTTCAGGTAGTTGAAAGCAGCTATCAAATCGCCCCTCATTCTTCTCTTCTGCAGACTAAACAATCCCAGTTCCCTCAGCCTCTCCTCGTAAGTCATGTGCTCCAGCCCCCTAATCATTTTTGTTGCCCTCCGCTGGACTCTCTCCAATTTATCCACATCCCACACATGATGGACAATGTGAACTGGTTTAAAGTATAGTGTAGTGGTAAATCCAGCAGAGGGAACCTGGACTTCCCCAACTGGGGAGAAAGAGTGAGAAAAAGAGAGGGAGAAAGACTTCAACAAAGTTACTTTCTGTATCTGATAGACAAGTGGAATACACCCATCAGTGCTTTAAACATACTGTCTAGCAGTAAATACAAAAAAGATTATAATTATTCTACCAAGACTACCTAAAAGTCAGCTTATGTCTTTTTTTGAAGAAACTGAATTAGTAAAACATGTCTGAATTTATTAGCTTAGAAACTGTATGCCTTAAATATGACATCTCATGGCTGGATGATATTAGTAATATTCTGACTGAGTACCATACATAAGCAGATGCCCAAATGCATGGCTGACATCCAGCAAGAATTTTTATACCAAAATGTGTAGTACAAATAGTACTGTAGCCATGACAACTTTAAAACAATAAAGCAGCATCTTGCAAGCAATTTTCACAATAAAGAGAAACTATTTTAGTTTAAGTTTGAAAAACTGAAAAAAACCATTTATATATGTGTATATATATATATATATGTATATACAACATATTTTAGTTACACATGTGTAATCATACTGACCGAAAACCAACTCTTCGTGTGTAATGTAGGCAGTTCTTAGTGACGTGGGTCTGGAAGTGGACCGATCTGCAGATTGCTCCACATTCAGGACACGTATATGGAGATTTATGCTGATGAATTCTCTGATGTGATGCAAAACTGCACTGGTTAGGAAGCAGCATCTGGCAGATATTGCAAGTCTTCTAAATGATAAACCAAAATAGATAAAACAAATGGTTTGGTTCAACTATATGCTTTCTTCTGTCAAACATTATAGTACATTTAAAAAAAAATCTGTGTTATGGTTGTGATATAAACCAACAAGAGCAGGCAAATTCAGATGTAGGCCCTAGTCCTGGATCCCTTTGTAAGATAGAGGCCTCTAAATTGGACATTCTGGGCCTGATATAAAGTCCCCTTTACACACCACTCTGGCACTGTGAAGGAGCCTAAAGGTCCATGTGAACTATATTTATGCCCTTAACTCAGAGCACCACAGAAAAATCTACCCCACCAAAATAAACTTAAATATGGAGTGTTGTCTTTATTTTTAGATCTCCTTGCTTATGTTGTTTTTTAATTGTAACATCCAAAGTGCCACTTAATTGTGTGTGGGGGAGGGGAAGGTTAATTTTTTTTCTTTAAAAAGGTGGTTTTAAATATATTTACCCACAAGACCAGAGAATTGTGTATGCATTGTAAATATTGCACATGTAAATAAGAACTACATTTATGTAAAATATTTCTAAAGCTTTTCTTTGAAAAGGAGTCTCTGTAAGTGCAGTAGCCACTTTCCCAATCTCAAGCAATTATTTTTGGTTTTCAGACTAAAAAAATAAATAAAATCCTTTAGTACATGATCACTTGTCAAGTCAGAATCACTAGTACTTTCTGGCTGCTTTGTGCCATTCCAGTGATGGAATGCAAATGATGTAAATCAGATGTAAACACAGATTTAAATTGGGTTTACTGCTCCTTTCCATCACTGGAGAGGCACAAAGAGGCTGAAGGGTACCTATGAATCTGGCCCACATAGGTTTTAGTTACATACATGCAAAAAAGCATCTCTAAATAGCTAGGCTACAATCCTGGACAGATTTATGCTCAGTGCTTGACTTTAAGCACATGAGCAGTTCCAATGACTTCAGCTGAACTATTCACATGCTTAAAATTAAGTATTAGATGTTAAGTCTTTGCAGAACAGGATCTCTAATTCCTCTATTTAATACTTTGTTTGATTTTTAATAACAAGCTGGTTATAATAAAATAATAAATAATAATAATAATAATAATGTGATTGATCCAAGGCAGAAAGCTACAAGCCCCAAGCTGAAGCCTGAAATTAAACTAAAAACCAAAACAAGCCTAGGTCCTACACTGTAAACCAAGCTATGATATACATAAATAATGGATAGCTAATGTACAGGGCTTCTGGTACTTTTTGGTATTTCTATTTTTTCTTCACTAAAAAAAATTAGAGTAAGGAGGTCATTGTCCATGAGAAAGTGCAACTTTTAAAATGTTCAATTTCTGGTCAATTTTTCAAAAGTGCCCCTTGACTTTCAGTGGGACTTATGCTCTTGAGTGACTTAGGCACTTTTGAAAATAAGACTTTTGAAAACTTTACCCGTAGAGTAATGATGTGCATGTTTTGCTAAAACACAAAACAAAAAATCCTCTATCAATTGTCTTACAAACAGACTTATTGAACTACTGATTAAACAAAATTGTAATTATGAAATAATTCAATAGAGTGTGTTTATTCTTGCTGTCCCCCTCAAATGGTAGGCATGATATGAAAATGACCATCTCCACCAATTCTGGACCATTTTCCTTTGAATAATTTTGTGTTTAATAGTAAAGTCCAAAGCTGCTCCTTCACAATATGTTGCAATTATAGTCATAACAGTAGAATCAAAATTGCAATTGTAAACACAATACTAGAATGTTATAAGTAGGGCCCTACCACATTCACAGCCATGAAAAACATATCAGGGTCTTTTGTGTACAGATTTCACGGGGGGAGACCTGCGTTTCTAAACTGGGGTTCCTGACCCAAAAAGGGGTTGTGGGGGGGTTGCAAGGTTATTTTAGGGGGGTTGCGGTATTGCCATCCTTACTTCTGCGCTGCCTTCAGAGCTGGGCAGCCAGAGAGTGGCAGTTGTTGGCCGGGTGCCCAACTCTGAAGGCAGTGCCCCGCCAGCAGCAGCACAGAAGTAAGGGTGGCAATACCATACCATGCTGCGCTGTTGCCTTCAGAGGTGGGTGGCTGGAGAGTGGTGGCTGCTTACCGAGGGCCCAGCTCTGAAGGCAGCAGCACAGAAGTAAGGGTGGCAATACCATACCACGCCATGTTTACTTCTGCGCTGCTGCTGGCGGCAGCTCTGCCTTCAGAGCTGGGCTCCTGGCCAGCAGCTGCCGCTCTCCGGCCACCCAGCTCTGAAGGCAGCACCGCCGCCAGCAGCAGCGCAGAAGTAAGTGTAGCAGTACCACAACCCCCCCCACAATAACCTTGCAACCCTCCAATAACTTCTTTTTGGGTCAGGACCCCTACAATTACAACACCATGAAATTTCAGATTTAAATATCTGAAATCATGAAATTTACAATTTTTAAAATCCCATGACCGTGAAATTGACCGAAATGGACCCTGCATTTGGTAGGGCCCTAGTTATAAGTAGCTTACGTATGGTGCTGACTCATCATTATTGGCAACTATGCAGTTAAAGTTAGGGCCTAAACCTGCTCCCACGTAAGTCAGAGTTTTGATACTGACTACAAAAGAAGCAAGAACAGGCCCTTAATAGTTACTATGAAAGATAACATTAAGGGGTTTATTTGTTTTTTAAAAGAATATTACTAAATACCATGAACCAAAGTAATCCTCCAAACAATTTAACAGTTTGAGAATGTTATGCTTATTCTAACATGGAATATACTTTTTATTAATATTATGGTGATTCTCCACCAGGGTCACAGGCATGTTCCAGTAAGGATTGCTTATCTGAGTAGGATTGCAGGATCAGACCCTAAATATATAAGGTGAAATCCTGGCTTCATTGAAGCTAATGGGAATTTTGCCTTTGACTTCAATGAGGCCAGTATTTCAGCTGTAAAGGGATTATTTTTTAAAGACACTATTTTGTACTACTCTCTAATTTTAGAAACCTGACAAGAGACAAAGTAAGTTTATTTTTATTCCTTTCATAATGCAGGATCTCAGTCTAAATGCTTTTGAGGACCCATGCAAACCCAGAAAAAAATTATATAACGTTTTATTTTAAAGAAGAATGTTAACATGAAATATCTTGAACTCTACACTGAATTAGGGAGTTTATTTTATGCAGCTCACTCTTAAACTTTACTTTATAATCTTGATGGCCCTATATGTTGGAACATGGGCTTGTTCTAAGCATGTGCCACAAAATGTCCTCATTTTACACACACACACAAACACACACACACAAACTTTAAAAAGCCAAATATTTGTTCTTAATTGTCCCAACAAATAATTCCTGAAACACTGAATTATGACTTCCATTACTAATAGAACTAACGTGGGGTTTTAATTTTGTGTTCATCACAGGCTTAAGGGCAAAAGCCTGACTAACCATAACTCTATTTAAAATGTTCTTACCACATTTATTGAGCTTCAGTACCACTGCCACAATTTATCTTTTGCCATCTACGTATTAACAAGCAGTAATACAATAGTGGAGAATCTGGAGTATTCTTTGATTACATAAGAAAATGGCAAAACAAAACTTCTTATTCCAATAATAGAAATATATGGATTTTTCATATTCCTTCCAAAGTATCTTTGTTTGCAGCACTACAAAAGAAAACCTGGATGTTACGCCACAGAAAAGCCATACACCATTACCAATCCCACTAAGTATTCCTCAATTTCAGAAGTGACAGCAAGCACTTTGCATAATTAGTCTACAACACTAACACTCCAGAATGTCACAAAACTCCAGCAATACTAGTTGTCAAAGTAGGCAGTTTGCTACTTTAACAAATGTAGAAAATATTTGTAATTGTAGCTGCTTACAAGAAGACACTACCAGGGAATTCTACAAGCCAACACTTCTGCTTAACACTTTATGTTGGGCTTAAGGTGGGCCTGAATTTCCACATCTATCATTCCAACCCACATAAGAACAAAACATGTTTTTCTCAGTGTGACAAGCATTACATGTCTTCATTTAGGATCTAGGAGTAAGGAGGAAGAGGCTTGGGGGAAAATGGTGGTGAGGAGAAATAAAAACCCACAAAACCAGTTAAGTCATATTAAGGGGTATTGGCTACACAGCTTCCATGAGAGCTATGCAGTTATACCTCTAAGCCTATCTTACCTGGACATTTTATTACTTCCAGTTCACTGTCTTCTCTATATAGCCCACTGGCTCAGTCCTGCACTTACACATGAGTGGGCCCATTGAGTTCAATGGAACTACTTACATGAGTAAAGTTAGGGCTTGTCTACACACTGTGGCAAATAACTCTAACTGGCTGTAATTTGTGAAGCACTCTAATTGCTCCATGTGGGCCCTGCTGGCATGCTCTAAAAAGTACCTACTTTGCACTGACATAGTTCTATACTGCCATGTAGATAAGCCCTTATTCACATATTCATCTACAGTATTAGACACATAGTCCGTTTCTGCGGTGGTTTGTGTGGATCTTTCACAAAATAAGAAGGAAGAGTTCGTATAATATATGGAGAAGGACCTCCATGTTCAAACAGTTGGGCCGGTGGGGTTTTTTGGATAGTTTTCTTTTTCCGAGAAATTTTTAAAAAGAAAAAATTGTTAGCTAGACTAAACCAAAACACAACATTTGTGCTACCTGCATTGCAAGAGTAGTTAAAAGGACACTGTGAAGATTGGTAACCCCCAAATAAGAGTTACTGTGCTTTCTATTTGTTTGCAAAATCCAAATAATGCCACGTGTTCTTCCCTCATCCCCCCAAATCAATCCACCTTTTCCGACCTCCACTCCCACTGCCCCAAAAAACAAATCAGTGCTAGCAACCCACATTCTTGAGCAACTTTACAATAATAAGCCAGTGCTAGGTACAAGGAAGAACAAAAGTCAATAAAGAAATAATATTTCTCTTTCAAGTTTCTAAAGGGATATTATAATCGGAGAAAAATTCAAAAGTTATTAATAAATACCCAGACAATGTCCTTCTGCAACAAACTCTATTCCCACAACAATGCTTACAATGATTGATGATAGAGCACAAAAACATATCTTGTCAGAAAAATGTGATCTACTGTTGTTACCTAAAGTGGTCGTGTTCATTAAAGCTGCTTTCATGTTGGGCATTCCATCTCAGTTGTAATACTACTGAATGTAATAATGCACACATATAAAAAAGTGGTCAGAGAGGTTGAAACCATGTCTGACAAAGGAAAAAGACCGCAATAAATAGGAAAAATAATTCCGTTTTTTAAAGAGGATTTTGCAAACAACAGAGATTTAGAACATTTAAAATCTATTTATTATCAGTGTCCTTTTAAAAAAAGAGAATTAAAATTAAAACTTTCTGCCCTTGCAGTGGCTTACTGAAATAATGGAGGCTGATGTAGCTAAAATGCTTGGATTTTTTTTCTTTGAAAACAGAATATCACATGGCCAGACACTAAGGCCTTGTCAACACTTAAACTTTTAAAGAGGTTTTGTTACCAGTTAGACAGCCATGTTGTTCACAAGTTATATGCAATACAGTCTAGTTTGCATCCCCATAGCAGCTTTTCTGCCTTCACGACTGTATTTGAATGTCTGCACCTCTCATTCTGCCTACTCATGTTTATTCTGGGGAAATCTGGGCAGCTGTCCCATAAGCCTCAGCAGAGGAAAATGTGTCCAAAGGACATGCACACAGCACAGAATAGCAGCACATTAGGCAAGAACATCCTAGTTTAGGGACAACTGGGAGGAAACAGCACAAGCCACACCGATTACACAAACATGATTAGGTTGTTTTGCCCACCCTGGCAAAAACCACCAACAAAAACCCAGCATGATGGAGCAGCATTTTTTTTTCTCATGCTTTTCTGCTCAACTCTGTTCATTTTATCCTTACCTCATACTCCCAGCCCACCCGCACTCCATGTGTCCTGTCTGATATGTAGCTTCTGAGCTCTCTGGGGCAGGGAATGTCTTCTTTGTTACTTGCTTTTACAGTGCCAAGCCCAATGGGGCCTTGATTGGGTGGGGTTCCTTGGCACTACCATAATATAAATAATAGTAATGGATTAGTTACAAAAAAGCCAACTGTATGCCAGCCTAGGCCTCTGACAGGGTTAGCTGACCAGTTACGGAGTTTTAACTATGTTGCGCGTGGGCACAAAATATATTTAGAGTCAACCATGCCAATAACTGGCTAAACGCTTGGTTAAAAATTATAGTGGGACCTACGGGTGAAAATTCACCAATCTTCTTCACCCAAAGCCTGAGTATTCAGACTTTATGCAGGAATCTCTACAGCATTCAAAGGGTGGGAATTCGCACATAGCAACCCACACTAAGGCCATGAGATTTCACTGCAGGCCCTCTGTAACTATTATCCCATCTAATAGCTGGAATAGCATCTGCTACTGTGTCACATAATCCACGCAATCCTGGATTCAGTGTTTCCACACTCATCTACCTTTATATGTAGGGCTACTTGAGGTAATGTGTACAAAGTGTTGCTTCACAGACATCCCAGGAGCACAGTCCCACAATGAGTCTTAAGTAATATGGAGGCCCTTGTAGAAGCCATCTGCATCTGTACTATCAGAGGATTTCTTACTAAATGCAAACGCTCAGCAAGTCTATCCCTGCCATCGCCCGTAAGATGAAGAATGTTACACCACACTCCTGTCTCTGTCGATCTGAGTGTATTTACTGGCTTTCCATTCACACATAACAGGAAGTTGCAACACGAAAGCCAGCCAAATGCTTTGAAATACAGTAGAATCCTTTTTAATTGGCACACCCCAGGGAAAATCCAAATATGCCAATTAAGCAATGGTCTCAATTATCAGAGGCTTATAGAATACATTGTGCATTGGTTTATTTCACTTTTATTTAATAAGTTTTTATTTAAAGTATGCAATGTACACAACATTTTAAAAATACTATATTAAGATAAATTTGACTCATTTTAGCAACCATAAGAGAGAAAGAAAGCAGTAACAAGTAAACAAATGGGCACACAGATGGAAATATATGCTAGCAAACACCACTTTTCACTCCTATTTTCAGAAGGCCCGCAAAACACAGCAGGCATATCATTTAAATAGAGTTAGTGTGCCATTTATTCATTGCCTAGAATCACTGTAGCACCCAAATAAGCGCCTAGCACACTTACGCACTACAAGTAATAGAAATTGAAATCAAATCAAAGACACAATCAACCATAAGACAATCGTTCCCATTAAGTGAATGTACTGTTAAGGAGGGTGCCAATTAAGTGGATTCCATTGTATATTTAAATTCCAAAGCATAAAAAAGAATCACTACAAATTCTCAGTGAATATCGTTACCAATTTCAGTATCTCAGGGCACAGTTCTAAGAAACTTTGCTAAATCTTAATTTAAAAAGCCTCCACCACCCTTACAGATGTAAACTTTTAAGTCCTGGATTGAATAAAATTTTTCTAACAAAGTATACTCCAATTCTGAAAACAATAACATTCACTATTTTGTGCTTGCAGGTTTTTTTTTCTATTTTTAAAATATTTTTTCAAGCATTTATTACTTCTCTCAAATGAGGTATGAATGTTTAAGTGAAAGCAAAAAACATATTCAAATCTCCTATTCTTATTGCTGAAACACTGGAATTTAAACATAAGATACTCTACTTGTCCACTTGTGTCTGCAGCCTGCTGGAAATGTGTAGCAAGAGATGTCTCATCTTGGAAAACTTCATTGCACTCCAAACACTTTAGACTATGTCTACAGAGTTTTGATGGGTCTTCATCTAGAGGCATAGCTGGAATGATAGGTGTACTTGCTGGGGCTGATATTACTGTTCCAGTTATGCCAGACTGTATCTTGGTTACAGTATGTGTGCCAACTCCCATTGGGCTTTGAAGAGTAGAAGATGCAGCACTATTGCTTGAAGGAGACGCTATCATTTGATCTGCTGGGACTGGTTTCAAAATCAAATGGGAGCACTGCATTACAACTCCTTTTTCCTTATGTCCACGAGCATGGGAAAGAAGACTGCATTTATTGTAGAAAACTAAATTTTTTGTACAATGGTTACATGTCACTTCAATTCGCACACTCCTCCTATCATAATGCTGTGTCAGACTCTTTTCGAGAGCAAATGAATCACCACACTCCAAACACTTGTAACCACGTGTTGGTAATGTTATACCTGCATTGGCAGGAGGACTGAGGTTTGGGACGTAAACTGGGACGGGATTAACACTACTCAGCACCTTATTGAATGCTTCCACTACAGAACTCTGCAGAGATGATACCACCTGGACTCGCGACACTTTTTTAGAAGGCTGTGAGGCTGCTGCAGAAATTATTGCCTGCTTTATTTGTTGCTGAGGTTTTGTTAGCACTTGGCGGAGTTCAGAGGTGGTTTGAGCACCTTGAGGCAGAAGATTAAGGTTGGCAAGATGGACTGTCTTTGGCACAAGTTTAGCACTGGCAAGGCTTGATGCTGGCACCACAACAGTCTGCTGCTGTATAGCATTAGCAGCTTTAATAATGGCACTACTGGCACTTTGCACAGAAGCAGCAGATATTACAGTGGCTTTCACTGTAGTATTGTTAGCAAGCTTCAGATTAATAACTTGTGATCCTGCTGTTTTAACTGCTGAAACTGGGAGAAAGGCAGTAGCCACAGGTTTAATGGTGACCTGTTTTGGTGCAAGTTCTGCAGATGCAACTGCATTAGTGACAACTGCTGACTGGAGAGGTGTCCTAGGAGGAGAAGAAAGAACAGCAGCAGAAGTTGGAGAGGATAGGAGAGATGTCATGGAAGCTACCATGGAAGCAGTTTGCTCTGGCTTTTTACCAGAGTCCAAATCAACTTCTGGCAACACCCTTGTAACTGTTCTCTTGATTTCCCCAGAGGAAGTCTTGATGGTTTTTATGCGAACTTTTGGAATGGCTGGCGTTGACCCTGCAGGAGAAGATGGAGACCCTTTGCTGCTGTTTTCACTTGATACACTTCGGGGACTATCGGGTTGTTTTATAGATGGTTTTTTAGCACCATCAATAAGACTCTGAGATTCAGGTGATTTCTCAATAGCCCGGGGACTTTCATTCATGTCTTTTGGTAATGGAGAAGATTCTCTTGAAGTAGACTGTAATTCGTTACTGGTATCTGTAGCTGCCTTTTTAGCACTCAGTGCTGCAATTGCAGCAATGCATGAAGAAAGCTTTGCTGATGACTTTGCTTTGGACTGTGAAATGCTGGCAAGATTTGTTTCACCTTTTTCAGTACCTAGTTTTCCATCAAGTACCCTGTTTTCAGAATTGTCTTTTAGCAATTTGTCCTCTATTTTTCGGGCTTTGAATGGTTCATAGACACTTAAATTCACAGAGTTTGTTTCTGTTTCTCTTTTAACACCTTTGTTTTTATCTACATTACTTGAAGCTGGAATTCCAGGTTTAATCAAGTTTTCCCCTCCAAGCATCTTTAGTTTGTCATATTCCTGCTGAGAAACTGATCCTGTTAACACATTTGCTCTGAAATTTGCACGCATCTCTTCTTTATCTGGAGGATCATCCACCTCTATTTTTTCATCATCATCAAATTCTTCAGCACTTGAGATTGGGCTAAACTGGTTGAAAGCTGAGTCTTTCAGAGTAGCCTCAGAGGCTGACCCCTCCTCTTTCAGACACTTCCCTTCATCTTTACCATAACTTTCAAGAGCAGATGCGGTTAGAAAACCATTATGTAAGCCATTGCCTGTGGAATGGTGGCCATCCTTATCCACTCCTTCAGAAGAATCAATATTACGTACATTTTTCACAATGACACTCACACCAACATCTGATGATGATGGCACATGAGAATCTTCATCTGTATGAGCATTCTGTTTTATGTGGTTTTCATGATCATCATGTCCAGATTCAATAGCTGCTTTAGGATCAACCATGTCTGGGATGTCAAAGGCTGCAAGAAGGTCGTCAAAGTCGGGGGTCTTCATATCCCCCATGGTCATGTATTTGTTTGGAAGCAAATCTGTAAAAAGAGCAGAAAATCTTTATATCAGTACCTTAAACATCAAAACCGTATTTTAATACAATATATATATTAATAAAAATAATGCCCCTATACATAGTTTGCAAATGGTTTTGCGAAGTGTTACCACACTTATTTCACCCATGAATGTATAGAAATGTTATAAATCACAATTTCTTTTCAGAGATTAGAAATTATGCAATAGCTGTCCAGGTCCAAGCGAACATGCCAAATGATTACACTGCGAGACCAGCACAAAAGAAGCCTTTGGGGATTATAATTTTCCCTTTTATTTTAGATTTACACTTTCCTTTCAAAAGCACCCTACTCCTGTGCTTAACAGCCTCTACATTATGGAACTTAAAAACCTAGATCTCTTGCACATTTGTACTTTTCACGGTTAGTCAAACCACTGAACATACACAAGGACTGTAGATCAAATGCACTTTTAAAAAATGGCATTGTTCCATCACACTATCCTCTATATGAGTTGGATGTCCAGAATACTCACTTTTCAGTACAGCTATGAAACAGGTTCCATCAGGATTAATTCCAATTTAGTATATATATTTAGGTTGATAAGTTCAGCTCCAATTAAATAGACAAAGGAGTAGAGAAGGAGGTGTGTTGCCCACTATTTGATATCTACTGACTGAGACAAGATGGGTGATGTCATATCTTTTACTGGACCAACTTCTGTTGATGAGAGACAAGCTTTTGAGCTACACAGAGCTCTTCTTCAAGTCTGGAAATGGTATTCAAGAGTGTCAAAGCTAAATACAAGATCAAACTATCGGTGACAGTCTTGAGTACCTTTCCCAGACCTGAGGAAGAGCTCTGTGTAGCTCAAAAGCTTGTCTCTGTCACCAACAGAAGCTGGGCCAATAAAAGATATTACCTCACCCACCTGGTTTCTCTAATACGTTGGGACCAACATGGCTACAGCAACACAGCATATCAAGTCACTGAATCAATTAAGGTCATGAGGTCTTTACAGTACTGGGCATTTGAACTGTCTTCACAGTAAACAGTTAATCTCAGTAAGCTATTTCCCAGACTATTTTCAGTCACCCACTATGGCCCCAAATCCTGCAAAGATTTACACACATGCTTAACTTTATGTACTGTGAGTAGTCCCATTGACTATTAAGTACTTTTGTTATGGTGGTTGCCCTTTGTTAACTGTGATACTGCCCTGCAATCTTTCCTTTTTCTCTGCAAGAACTAGGCAGATTGAAATTCCTTTGAGTTTACAAAAGGGTGGGTTATTAATTAACTGCCCCCAGAATATTTTCACAAGGTTAGAGTATGAGGAGTACCTGTAAAGGTCTTTTTGCCCCCCTCTACTCTAGGGTTAAAATCCTGTTAATTGAAGTGCTTTTAAACAAATATCATACCATTCCATTCTATGTATCCGAAGAAGTGGGCTGTAGCCCACAAAAGCTAATGCTCAAATACATTTGTTAGTCTCTAAGGTGCCACAAGTACTCCTGTTCATCATACCAACATTGTTTGCCTGACCAGTGGATGTAATGCAGAAACATTTTTCAGATGGTCTTTAAACAAACACATCTTAGACTAGACTAGACTTCATCTGACGAAGTGGGTATTCACCCACGAAAGCTTATGCTCCAATACGTCTGTTAGTCTAGAACAGGGGTCGGCAACCTTTCAGAAGTGGTGTGCCGAGTCTTCATTTATTCACTCTAATTTAAGGTTTCACGTGCCAGTAATACATTTTAACATTTTTAGAAGGTCTCTTTCTATAAGTCTATAATATATAACTAAACTATTGTTGTATGTAAAGTAAATAAGGTTTTTAAAATGTTTAAGAAGCTTCATTTAAAATTGAATTAAAATGCAGAGCCCCCCGGACCGGTGGCCAGGACCCCAGCAGTGTGAGTGCCACTGAAAATCAGCTCGCGTGCCATAGGTTGCCTACCCCTGGACTATAAGGTGCCACAGGACTCTTCGTCGCTTTTTACAGATCCAGACTAACACGGCTACCCCTCTTACATCCTAGACTAAAATACCGTATTGACCTCATTTGTAAAGTAATGATATCTGGTCTACACTGGGCAGACAAGCCAGTTTTCTCTAATGAAAATGGAACATTTTTGGCTATAAAGAAGCAGACCCTGAGATTGTAACAAAGCAGCAAAAGCTTTCTAATCTCGGGGTTTGTCCTGGGAGCTTCAGATGGACAAAAGTTCAACTACAGCCTTTAGAATACCTAGTGCTGGGGATAGATCTGCCTTGTGCAAATTCATAAGCACCTGAGAAGAATCTTAGCTAAGGCCTTGTCTACCCAGAGGAAACTTACCAGCACAGCTATTCTGAAATACTGTAGTTATTCTGCTACTGCTAGTCCAGTATAATTTAACTATTCTAGAATAACTCACCCATGTAGACACTCTATTACAGAATAAAAGTGATTTAGCCTGGAATAACTAGTACTTTGGAAGCAGAGTAGTTACTTCAGAATAAAGTCATATTTATTTCAGAACAGTGTGTCTATGCAGGGATTTTCCATTATAGCTGCCTGTCAATTTCCCCATGCACACAAATCCTAACTCTCTGAAAACCTGATATGAAAGAGTCAGGAGCTTGAACTTAGTGGCATTCTTACTTCCTGTGCAGGATAGGCAGAGGGCTCTGCTTGCTACCATTAAAGCAGCTGTTTGACAGGATAAAATTAAAAGGGAGTACTGGGTCCTGTCACATAAGAAGAGCAGTGATGGTTCAGACAATGCTGCCACATCTGCAGGAGGGGTCAGGGCATGGGCTCCCACCTGAGACAGAATTAAGTACTAGTGACATGTTTATTGCTTGTGCTCCAATGCTTTGATGGGCATATGGTGTGGAGACAAAGCTGCTACAACGAGGGCTCTCTGGCTATAACTTCAGCACCTTGCACTATTAGCAAGTATCACCCATGTGATCACACATTCCTCTTTATTTCTATTAACCAGAAATCTTCACTCACTACTCACTTAACTCCTTCCATTAATACATATACCTGGTCTAAACATAATACCTAGACTTCCCTTCCCATCTCAGGCCATGGTCACACCATAGGTGTTTGGGGTGGAAAGAGGAAAGAAGCTTGCTTATTGAATTCTGGGCCTTGTATGTAAGGGGAACAATAAAATGGCTTTGCAGGGGCTCCAGCTTTGTTAGCGTTAACCCTGAACAAAATACAACATCACAGATAGTTAAAATACAACTAGAAGATGTCTCTGTTGGAAGGACGCAGTAGTTCTCAACTATTTCACTGACCACCCAACCAGAGAAAAACAGGATGTTGAGCCACAAATTCATAGAATCTCCTAAAGACCATATACACAAGTTTTGTTTTCCAGTGGAATTTAAAATATCTTAATCTCCCCATGGAGAGATATCACTAGCCAGCTGCTCAGATTAGGTTTACTGAAACACACTCAGGATGTGATACAAGTAAAATAAAACAAGTTATTAAACAAAAATAAAATAAACAAATTTACCAGGTTATTGTGGTGGTGGTAGTGGTGGTAGTTGGGTTTTTCTTTTTGTTTGGGGGACTGTTTGTTTGTTTTTGAAGGGGGGAAATGGGATAGGACTTCCTTTTTTAAAAACAATAATTCTGCATACAGGAACTACAGCATGCAGCTCTGTGACTATTCAGTAGCCTTCCTGCCTCTCTGGTGCTTCCATCTGTACTGAAATATCCAAAACATGTTGTTTCACACCTTTATCCTCAGTACTTTATTCTCCACATAATCAGCCAGTTGGCCTAGCCCATGCCAATATAGGAAGATTCAAAGGTCTGAGCATTAGGGAATGTAAACCAGTGCAGCTCCACTGAAGTGAACCATCCACTATCTTTCTCAAACTTACCACACGAGAGAGCTTATGTATGTGTACAGCAATAAAAATGTAAAACAGGACAAGACTTTTAAAAGTTTAACAGAGACCTTAGGCCACATCCCTGTTTCAGCTGTACTGATGCTACAGTTCTCTTGAGGTATTTAACTGCAAAAGCTGAGAATTCTGCTCTTCACCTTAAATTTGACACTTAGTTCAAAATCTGCTTTTTGACACCAGTTCAGTAAAAATGGTTCAGGATCTAAAAATGAATCTATACTAACAGCGCCGGCTCCAGGGTTTTTGCCGCCCCAGGCAGCCAAAAAAAAAAAAAAAAAAAAAGCCGCGATCGCGATCTGCGGCGGCAATTCGGCAGGAGGTCCTTCGCTCTGAGCGGGAGTGAGGGACCCTCCGCCGAATTGCTGCTGAATACCTGGACGTGCCGCCCCTCTCCCGAGTGGCCGCCCCAAGCACCTGCTTGTTAAGCTGGTGCCTGGAGCCGGCCCTGTATACTAAGGCTTCAGCCACCATTAAAATCTGTTTGGCTTAACTAGTTTTAGAAACAGAGAGTAGAATTTTAGAAAAATGTCCCCCATGTAGAACAGCCCTACAAGTCTTGTCTTGGGCCACATCTGGAAGAAATCATCACTACTTTGAAGAATGACAGAGGCTTCACTAATATGACAGATTATGTTCCATGGATCACCCGGAAGGGCTCCCCAGACCATAGTTAGAAAAGATGATGGGGGTGGGGGACAGGACTACATTTCAGATAATCAAGGCTGAGTTGCAACAGAATTGTTTGCTTGTGACATTTAAACATGTGTGTTCAGTTTCTGTCTCATTTTATGTTACCAGATGACTGGGCTCCGTTAAAAAATTTTCAGATGTGTTGAGATGTGATTTTTACAGATGAACTGACCATCCATCCTGAGATGGGCTACAGTCTTGTTATAGTAAGTACAAGTGTTTGGGAACAAAATAATGCATGTCTAATAGCTGTGTTTGGTGCCCGGATACACTGGTGATGGACACCTTCAAAAGGCAGGCAGATAATATATGAGTCTAAAGACCGGGGAAATTGCCATTTTGTCTGTACAGTGACTTGAGGGTCCAATCCTGCCACTTTTGGAAACTCACATTTCTACCATTCAGCTGATAGCTACAAGTATCAGGAAGGAAGTTTCCACCCACCAGCCCACCCACACTGCAGGACTGCACCTATGTCCAGATATCTTACTGATGCTTGGGTATTTACATGCCTCTGAAACATCAAGCATAGGCCATTTCTGGAGACAGGATACTACTGGGTCTGAGGTATCTTTGGTTTGATCTAATATGGAAAACCATATGTGCTATGAAAATCAGGAGACAACTTTGTGCAGCCCAGGAATTTACCTCTCATGTGGCAGGCAGTCATCTGAGAAACACATTTGCAAGTCTACTTGTAATAGGATTTAGGTAGCCTGGGAGCATCAGCACTTCTACTGTACACCACTCTTGGCAAACCAACAACTAGCCATTCCATGGCAAGATATGGCTGATAGTTTGTGACAGTGGAATTGATTGCTCAGCAGACAAACAAATGAGAGAGGCTGGAGACTTTCCCAGGGGTTTAAAGGGAAGTTTTAATATAAATTAGAATTCTCATATTAAATGTTGCAAGTATTTAATCTAAGCAATAATTTTTATTTTGTACACAAACCCTGACAAAACTCTTTTAAAAAAAAAGTAACCCTGAAATTCCTCACTACTAAATAAGCTCGGCCATCACCACATTACATTTACGAGCCTGCCACCTCAGATCAGTTCAGTTGCAATGGGCTTTGCAAATGCTACTGTGGAGGTAAATAATCTTTTCTTCATAGTCGCAGCACAGGATTTCAGAAATTCTTTGTGCTCTGATAGAAGAGACTCTGGACATCCATGTTGGAAACAGTACACAAAGAAGTGAACACAGCTAGAACTTTCAAGGACAGCCTTTAGTGGACCTATAATCCATGTTCCAATAGCTATTAGAAAGACAAAAGAATATCAGATACTACCATCACATTTAAAACATAGGATTGATGTAGCCAATAATGTCAAATACTGCACTGAGGTCAAAGAGGAAAATAATGTAGTGTAAGGGAGCCAAGATCAGAACAGTGGAGACTGATCACAATAAGGAGTGTAGTTTCAGTGCTAAGGAAGAGGCAGGAGATATTGAAATGGATTGAGGATGTGGTAGGAAATGACGTCATTAAAAAATAAGATCACTACTTCCTGTACTGTATTGAGAAACAGTAAGTAACACATAGTTAACTTGGGGAGGGGTGGTGGTTTTGTTTTGGAGGCCAAGAGTGGTATGATGGCTGTAATTTTGAGAATTAACAGTGTCCTCAAAAAAAGGAATGGGGAACGACAGAGGTGACGATAGAGAAAACTGGGTAGAGAGAAGAAATGGTTCTCTTTGTAGGACAGATGTCATGTGATGAGGGCAGTGGCACCAGAGAAAGAAGAACAAGTTGCCGATAGCTACAGAAGATAAGAATTAAAAGGGTTTTCACAAATATAGCAGAGAAGGGAGAATACTTCTAGTGAGAAAAAAGAACCATATAAAATGAGGATGACTAAAAATGGCAAGGCATGTGAAATCAGTTTTAACATCTGTCTTTAACAAGAAAAAGAAAGTTTGGACAATTAGGAAATAATAAAGAGGTTGTAAAAATACCTATGAATTAGAGCTGTCAATTAATCGGAGTTAACTCACGCGTTAACTAAAAAAAAATTAATCACCGTTTTAATTGCACTGTTAAACAATAGAATGCCAACTGACATTAAATATTTGTTGATGTTTTTCTACATTTTCAAATATATTGATTTCAATTACAACACAGAATACAAAGTGTACAGTGATCGGTTTATATTACTTTTTATTACAAATATTTGCACTGTAAAAATGATAAACAAAAGAAACAGTATTTTTCAATTCACCTCATACAAGTACTGTAGTGCAATCTCTTCATTGTGAAAGTGCAACTTATAAATGTAGATTTTTTTTTGTTACATAACTGCACTCAAAAACAAAACAATGCAAAACTTTAGCGCCTACAAGTCCACTCAGTCCTACTTCTATTTCAGCCATTCGCTAAGACAAACAAGTTTGTATACATTTACGGGAGATAATGCTGCCCACTTCTTATTTACAATGTCACTGGAAAGTGAGCCAAGGCATTTGCATGGGACATTTGTAGCCGGCCTTGCAAGGTATTTACGTGCCAGATATGCTTAACATACTTTTAATCAAAACTAAATATATATAAATAAATATAACGTGAGCACTGTGCACTTTGTATTCTGTTATAATTGAAATCAGTATATTTGAAAATGTACAAAACATTCAAAAATATTTAAATAAATGGTATTCTATTATTAACAGTGCGATTAATCACGTGATTAATTTCACGATTACTTTTTTTATTGCACAATTAATCGCAATTAATTTTTTTAATCGCTTGACAGCCCTACTATGAATAAAAAGCAGGAATGAGAGTGAAAACAGGGTGGATAAAAATCAAGCTTCTTTAAAAAAAAATATCAAATCTGGATTTTTATTTAAATTAGTTTTTTAAATAAACCTATTTAAAATTAATGTGCAACCGACAACCTATATTATGGCCTAAGCTTCTTATATTAAAATTGTGTAAATTAAATACAAAAAATTAGCATTCAACACTGAACTGGAGGAAGTCACTGGCTAAGCACCTGGAATCAGAGTGTTGAAATGCTAAATCAACTTTTGACAGCAGTAGCCTCTTCTGCAGGAGCACAGAAAACAATGTATTTGTTTATTCAACTAGTTCAATTCAATGATTAGTTCATTCAAAGTTAAGAAACCAATTGGGATTTNGGGGGGGGGGGGGGGGGGGGGGGGGGGGGGGGCGCGAAAACTAGGTGTGAGAGGATGAGATCTACTCGTTTTAAAATCTTGAAGGACATGATGACCAGAAACAATCAGTTCAATTCATTAACTCTAGACAACACTTCCTTTGTTTAATAAATCGGTTAGTTTACAATGCAAAGACATCTTTCATAATTTTTTTTGTTATGTATGCAGCATATTTAAGGTAGTTTTATTTAACAAAAAGATTTAAAATACTGGTGTTGTGCATTTTTAATTGATCTGAATTTCTATCCAACTAGAGCTTGACAGGATCACGTTAAAAATTAACCATCTAAAAATAAGAAATGCATTATTTACCATTTTCTAACATACAAATGTAAAAATTAAGAATTTGAATAAATATAACTTAGGCTTTATGTAATAGCTTAATTAATGTGAATAGATAGTGCATCCTCCTGGTTACCAAAAAGAAGGATCAAATTTAATATGAAGGCTACATTTAGTTCCCAATCAAAATGTTTTTAGTGTGAATTAACCTTTCTTTAGGAAAATAACTAAAAAGTACAAATTCAAAAGAGGATTAAAATTAATGATTTAAATCATGATTAAAGTAAGTGTTTTGAAATTGCTTTGATTTAAATAAATTCACTTCTTGAAAATAATACACAATTTTACCTCACTAATTCATACTTTTCTAATCTGCATTTCTTGATTCAGAATAATTCACCTTCTCAGTAAAGACTGTTAGCAGAGTATTGTACTCAAGATTTTATTACTTTTACAAAACATACTGATGCACTGTAGCATATAAACAAACTACACTTTTCAAGCGTAAAAAGTACATTTTGAAATAACAGTATCCTTGTTTTATTGTTTGTGCTCTTAATTACAAATTTACAAAATTAATTTATTCAAAATTATAGTTGCAGCCATTAATGCGAATTACTGAATTCCACTGTATTCAAATCTGCTGGTCCAAATGACATACATTTGTGTTAAGGAAAGTATAACTTACTGAATCACTGACAATTATTATTAAAAAGCCAGAGAATTAGGGAGACATTGAAGATTCGAAACACTTGTTTGTCTAGTTGTCAAAAAAGATAAGAAATGTGACCCTGATAATTGAATCTGGAAAGTATGATTTCTAGACCTAATGAAAAAAATGGACCACATACAGTTAAACCTATAGTAGTCAACCACTCAAGCACCAACACAAAAGGTGGTCTCTTAAAAGAGGTAGACTTTTAATGAAGAGGGCTGAGAATTCTATTTAAAAAAATTAATTTGGCCCTACAAAAAAAATTAAATCATATAGATACCAAAAATAATCTGCTTTTAAATAGGGCTATCGATTAATCGCAGTTAACTCATGCGATTAACTCAAAAAAATTAATCGCGATTAAAAAAATTAATCGTGATTAATCACTGTTCTAATTGCACTGTTAAACAGAATACCAATTGAAATTTATTAAATATATTGTATGTTTTTCTACATTTTTATATATATTGTATTCTGTGTTGTAATTGAAATCAAAGTGTATATTATTTTTTATTACAAATATTTGCACTGTACAAATGATAAACAAAAGAAACAGTATTTTGAATTCACCTCTTACAAGTACTGTAGTTCAATCTCTTTGTCGTGAAAGTGCAACTTACAAATGTACATTTTTTTTGTTACATAACTGCACTCAAAAACAAAACAATGTAAAACTTCAGAGCCTACAAGTCCACTCAGTGCTACTTCTTGTTCAGCCAATCGCTAAGACAAACAGGTTTGTTTACATTTACGGGAGATAATGCTGCCCTCTTCTTATTTACAATGTCTCCAGAAAGTGAAAACAGGCATTTGCATGGCACTTTTGTAGCCAGCATTGCAAAGTATTTACGTGCCAGATATGCTAAACATTCTTATGCCCCTTCATGCTTCGGCCACCATTCCAGAGGACATGCTTCCATGCTGATGACGCTCGTTAAAAAAATAATGCATTAATTAAATGTGTGATTGAACTCCTTGGGGGAGAATTGTATGTCCCCTGCTCTGTTTTACCTGTAACTATCTTCCGACGCCGACTACAATAGTGCCAATGTGAACGCCTGTTCTCACTTTCAGGTGACATTGTAAACAAGAAGCGGGCAGCATTATCTCCAGCAAATGTAATAAAGTTGTTTGTCTGAGCAATAGGCTGAACAAGAAGTAGGACCGATTGGACTTGTAGGCTCTAAAATTTTACATTGTTTTATTTTTGAATGCAGTTTTTTTGTACATAATTCTACATTTGTAAGTTCAACTTTCATGATCAAAAGATTGCACTACAGTATTTGTATTAGGTGAAGTGAAAAATACTATTTCTTTTGGGGGTTTTTACAGTGCAAATACTTGTAATAAAAAATAAATATAAAGTGAGCACTATAAACTTTGTATTCTGTGTTGTACTTGAAATCAATATATTTGAAAATGTAGAAAACATCCAAAAATATTTAAATAACTGGTATTCTATTATTCTTTAACATTGCAATTAATTGCGATTATTTTTTTTAATTGCTTCACAGCCCTACTTTCAAAACATTTAATACAAATGCTCATATTATTGTAAAAACCAATTTTAATGTTAAAAAAGTCACCTGTAGCTGAAACACTGACTTAACTGCATGTTATCCTACACATATAATAGATGAAATAAAAACATAGTTTGTTATTTTTAACAGCTGTTTTGTATTTCAGTATAAAAATGTAAAGGAATGTACAGCACCTAGTCCTGGATGATGACTAGGGTTCCTAGTCACTACTGCAATAAAAATAAAATAAAATAAAAAACCCAAAATTAGGCAAAGTGCAAAGCGCTGTGCACAAACTATGGTGCCCATCCAGTTATTTCACCCACTCGATTTCTGAGCCCATGTAGAGCCCTGTTGACTTCAATAGGTCTCCATACCAGTGCAGAGCATGTCTGTGTGGAACAGCTTGAAGGACCCAGAGTCATGTGTATAAAGCGAGTTTAAGGACACTGTAGTTCAAAGACAGCAGCTGCCCTTAGGGAAGGCGCTGTTGTATTGGGACCAATCCTGGGCAGTTTCAAATCACAATGAAGGCTGGTTTCTTAACGGAGATAACTGAAAATTGTAAAATGCTTGATGTAGTTATAAATGTGGCTTTTAACACAGGCTTCACAGTAATAAGAGACAAAATTAACAGATAACAGATCCATCAGCAATAAGCAGCATCAAAGAAACATGATTTTTTTTCTTTTCTTTTTTGATAAACAGAATTACAAAGTTACTAAAGAGAATGCAGCATCAGAAATGCAAAAGGCAGAAGTAGCCCCTGAGCCTGTTAAGTTTCTGGCTCCATGTTTGTTGTTATTAACATAGGTATGGGAGGAATTTCCTATTTATAACCTAGTACAGGGGTCAGCAACCTTTCAGAAGTGGTGTGCCGAGTCTTCATTTATTCACTCTGATTTAAGGTTTCGGGTGCCAGTCATACATTTTGAGGTTTTTAGAAGGTCTCTTTCTATAAGTCTATAATATATAACTAAACTATTGTTGTATGTAAAGTAAATAAGGTTTTTAAAATGTTTAAGAAGCTTCATTTAAAATTAAATTAAAATGCAGAGCCCCCCAGACGGGTGGCCAGGACCCGGCCAGTGTGAGTGCCACTGAAAATCAGCTCGCGTGCCGCCTTTGGCATGCGTGCCATAGGTTGCCTACCCCTGACCTAGTACAAAATTTATTGCAAGGCGTGGGCAGCAGCATATATCTGCTAATGCCTAGCACTGTGGCATAAGCCCCTCCAGACACACACCACGTGGGATTCAAGGCTCCGTGGGTGCTCCGGGGCTGGAGCACTCACGGGGAAAAATTGGTGGGTGTTCAGCACCCACCGGCAGCTCCCCACCCCCCCGCCCAGCTCACCTCCGCCTCCTCCCCTGAGCGCGCCACATACCCATTTTCCCCCTAGCTCCCAGCGCTTGCGCCGCGAAATAGCTGTTTCGCACAGCTGGGAGGGAGGGGGGAGGAGGGGAAATGCGGCGCGCTCGGGGAAGAGGTGAGGCCGGGGCGGGGATTTGGGGAAGGGGTCCAACAGGGGCAGGGAGGGGGCGGAGTTGGGGCGGGGACTTTGGGGAAAGGGTTGGAATGGAGGCGGGGCAGGGAAAGGGTGGAGTTGGGGCAGGGCATGCTTACAGAGATGTGCCGGGCTGTGTAAAATAAGAACCTATACTGCTTTCCATTTTAATACACCACACTGTACAAATCAGGCATGCCACATCATAACAAGCCGCCTGTAAACCGAAAACTGTCCACTGTGGGGGAGGTTAAGTGTAGTCCATGGGTGACAAAATCAATGTCTGGAGTACAACCAGGAGGTTGTATGCAATACAGAAATGTGCCAAGAAGATGGGGGAGGAGGGAATGGCTGTGCAGTTCTTTGAGAATCTACATTATCGTGTGTGTTTACATGTAGTTCCTGGGTAGATGCACTCTGAACAGCCTACAAGTGCTGTACAGAGCTGTAGGGAGACAATCATCCATGTGGACAATTGCGCAGCATCCTGTTGATTCCCTCATGAATTCTGATCCAATCCTGGGCACTGAAGCAGCACTTTTTCCCTGTAGTAGGGACTTCAGATAGGCAGACAAATTTCAGGGAAGGGTATATTTCCCAGGCTCTCCTCTATAGGTCAACAGCCCACTCCACTCGTACATATGCTGCTCTGTCAAGGAACACCTCTGTCTCAGACACAGCTGTCTTGCCACCAGCAGCTTGGAATAAAATCCCCCTTCGTCATTCTGGGACCTCTGGGATTGGTGATGTCCTCAAGAATGTGGAATGCCTGAAAGTATAGAGAAGGTTTATGTAGAAAGCTGCACCAGCCCTTCAACAATCCCCAAAAGGCTAAGGAGCTCTGTAATTTTTAAACAAAAATCATAGTAAATTGTAACTTACCATTGTCTGTGCAGTCTTTTCACTCTGATTAACTGAATTTTGTCTAAGGAGCTTCTGGGAGCTGAGGCAGTCCTCTCAGAATCTACACAAGCTCAGTTTACAAAGGATCATTTTTAGCTTGTTGTTTCACGAGGCACTGAACCTCTCTGGGAAGCACAAACAATAATGCACAGTCTGATATCTGCTTTTAGACTCTTCCAGCTCTGATGGTCCTTCAGTGTCTGATGGTCCTGCCACCTCAGCAGCATGGGCCCACTCCAGCAGGCCCCTGGGATGCAGAACTGTCACAGACCAGTCCAAGCAGAAGTGTTTCTGTGATGAACTTATGGTGGACATTCTGGACAGGGCAAACAAGCAGGTGCAGTACCAGAGGGAGAAAGATTTGCGGCAAGTGGAAAGACACAGACAGGCTGCAGAGCGAGAGGACAGAGTTTCAGCACATAAGGGAGGTTTGCAGCACAGTTTCTGGAGCAGGAATATCAGCTGAGGAAGAAAGACAGAGCTCAGCTGAAAGACCTGTTCGAGACCTTACGCTTATAGCCATCAGAATACAGCCTCTTGCTGCACCTGCACCACGGCTGGAGTCCCCCTCCATGGTTCCATGTGCTGCAGACCAGGAACACTTTGGACAATTCCATGGTTGGCTGGCCCATGCAATAAGGACTTAACAGCAGTTGGACAGGGCAAATCTACCGCATGCAGATCTCCAGCCCACGCTGGCCCCCTCCTCCTTGCATACATACAACCACTTGCTGACCTCTGCCCCTGTGAACAGCTCCACCCACCTGCTGTGGCATCAAGTGCGCACTAAAGATGGAAGAAAGGCAAAGGAGAATGGGGGGCCAGGGACACTCAACAGTAGGAGTTGATAGTGCAACCAGTTCCAAACAATTTGGTTTAATATTGTGTGTTTCTAATAAATCTTCAAAAAATACAGTTTATTTTATTAAGAAATTTTATTGGCATCACTGCATTATATCATGTAATGTGTACTTCAAATAATAAAAGTTTATCACATAAAAAGGGACAACTGGGAAGTTATATGCAATCATTATTTCTCAATAAATTTCTCTACATCAAGCCATACTCTAAAATCCAGTGCTTGCCACTTCATAAGCTGTCATGATATTCATAACTACAATGCATGGCAATCAACCTCCCACATACATTACATTGCAAGATGTAAAGACTGTACAAGCATATTCATAAACATACTATTCTCCCTCTTCCATTAGCCCATGAGTCCATCATGTGGGAGCACCGAGCATCCCTGATTGTGTGCCTAGATGTATCCTGTCCTACCTGTGATAGGTGGATTTTCTGGTTGAGTGTACCAGTTCAGCAATCCATTACTGTAATAGCTCCATTGACAGGCACATGGCTCACCTTTGGCTTCACAAGTATTATGAAGAGCACAGCAAGCCACAATAATATGGACAGCATTCATGACAAAGACTTCCAAATATGTCTGTAAACAGTGCCAGCGGGATTTCAGTCTGCCAAATACACATTTAGCTGCCATTCTGCATCTGCTAAGAATGTAACTGAATGTTCTTTTGCTGGTCCCTCTGAGATCAGGATATGGTTTCATACTCAAGGCAAAAGGGGATATGTGGGGTCCCCCAGGATAACAGTGGGGGCAGTAACTCCATTTATGACAATGTCATTTGGTGGGAATAGCATCCCAGTCTACTGTAGACTCCTGACCACCGGAAAACCATGGCATCATGAACTTTTCCAGGATAGCCCACACTGGCATCCATAAATTGGCCTCTGTGGTCCACAAGGGCCTGCATAATAACATAGAATCCTCTGCAGTTTATGTACTCACATGTTCCTTGAAGAGGGCAAACAATGGGCACATGAGTCCAGTCAATGGCCCTGGTGCAGTTTGGAAACCCCATTCTCTCATATTGTTTTGGCCTGTTTGGGTAAACCACACTCCTGATTGGCTCCGAAACCTCCATGAACACTTTACCCACAGCTGACTTTCCAACGCCGAACTGGTTAGTGATGGACCTGTAGTAGTCTGGGTTATAAGCCAGCTTTCAGACGGTTATAGAAACCCACTTCTTGACTCGTATGACCGCCCTCCTGCATGTGTTGTGATGCTGGAGGGTAGGGCAAGCTGCTCACAAAGCTCCAGAAATTTAACTTTCTTCCTGCGGAAGTTCTGGACCCACTGTTGGTCATTCCGGGTCTGCATGATGATGTGATCCCATTAATCTCTGCTTGTGGCTGGGCTCCAAGAATGCGTATCTACACAGACATCAACAGCTACACCAAGAGCCACAAGCAGCATCAGCCAGTTCCATTTTTCCATGTCTATCATCCTCCTCCTCCACCATAATCTACTGCCAGAATGTCCAATGGCATCTAATGGATGCTCTGCCCATTTGCTGAAACAGGAGTGAAAGCGTAAGCAAGAGAAGCTCTTCAAATGGTGGCTCCTCCCAATGTTACTGCTCCTGTTGCCGGGAGAATGCAGACCCAAAAGACAACTTGGCAGGATCTGTTGGGAATTTCTTGTACATGCATGGTGGACAGCCAAGTTTTCCCATGCTGCGCAATAAACCAAAGCCTAAAGCAGCTACATCTGGAGAGGGTGCTAGGAAGCCTGGGATATAGTGGTTTGACTCAGGTCTGACTCAGTACTGTAGTTTGGAAGCTGGAGGCCTAGGTTTGAGGCCCAGCTCCAGAAATTCTAAACCTAGAATCAATATGCAGTGTGGATGTTCAAGGCCTGGGCTTGCAAACCCAAAGTTCATAGACTAACCGTGGGCTTACATTGCAGTGTAGACGTACCCTGAGGGTCAACACTGGACTGCAAATTAATCTTGGTTTTGCAGTGTGATTTGGTAGCGAAAGAGGACAATGCATCTTTATGATAAATGTAGGCTATGTCTACATTGCAATATAGGAGTGTAATTTCCCTGCTCGTGTACACATACTTACCCTACCTCTCATTGAGCTAGCACGAGCACAAATAGCAGTGTAGCCACAGTAGCACTGGCAGCAACAGCGGAGGAACAGCTGAACCGTGCCAAATATATACCCACTCAGGTGGGTATGTACTCAGCACGGCTCAACCATGCCTCCACTGCTGCTACCAGTCCTACTGCTATTTATACTTGTACTAGCTTCATAAGAGCTAGTGTGAGTATGTGTACACGAGCAGGGGAATCACACCCTTACCTTGCAGATATAGACATAAAGGCTTCATGTAAAAAACCAGGAAGGTTAGTAGTCTCAATATGGCTTTGATACAGCAATGTCTAGAATATTAATTCAGTACTGGACCCTCATTACCAGAAAGATACAAAAAAGTTCACAGAGCAAAAATGATGACAGTCAGAAAGAATAAGAGCTTAGAGACTACCATAAAACTACTGTAAACAGAAATGCAGAGGTGGGCCAAGATCAACAATCATGGACACCAAAATAATTTTTCTCTACCTTAACCATGTCTGTCACTCCTAGCAATTAATGTTCCAGAGAGAATTTTCTGTATACGTTTCCTAGTGCTTGCATAAAATTGGGGCTTAGAGGAGAGGTAACAGACTGATGTTCAATCCAGATAAACCTAACGTTGGTAAATGCAAGACACAGCCATAAAAACTGAAGATTATATGCACATTTGCAATTTAAGGATCTTGCTAGATCCTAGGCTATTCAGATAGGAGCTGTAGCCACATTTTCCATCTGTTATGGTAAGATGACTGACTTTCTTTCATTTGAGGATCTTGCTACCACAATACATGCCTTTGCCACCTCAAGACTATATTAACAGGCTGTGCTCTAAACAGAGATACATTTTGAGAAACTGAAGCTAGCGAAGAATGTGGCAACCCACTTATTGGCGTGTTTCTCACTAAGAGCACATAGTATCAATGCTCCCAGATGTGTTCTGGCTGCCTGTTGATTTCAGAATGGACTTTAAAGGACTTTTTAAAAAACTTAAAGCCCTGAAGAATTTGGGAACCGCCTATCTGAGATGATTTCTCTGACCAGAATAAACCTCTGCATTTTAGATCAGTGAAGATGCTCAAGCCCACTTTGTTTTAAAAAAATTGGTGGGGCTTTCTGGAAGGTTATTTTTTTCCCCTGAAGTATCCTAGACTCAAGAACTTGCTCCACTCGGTCTGCCAGACCCCAACATTGATGATTATCCAGGCATGCTGAAAAGTCCATAAATGCTCACAGATATTTGGGAAGGGAGCTAGTTGAGGGAGAGAATGAAGTCACAATGTATGTGGGAGTTATTATAGGTTCATTGGCACTGGCTGTGTTGAATGTGATAGTGTGAATTTTATATGTTGTACTGTGTATTTTATAAATGTTAAAAGTGCCTAGAGCCAAGGATAGGCTCTTCAGTTATAAATGAAAATAGACCATTTTAAAAGTTCATCCAAATCACTGAGGACATTTTTGTTTTTCATCTAGTCTTCTGTTTTCTTGGCCTTAGACTGTTTCTTTAAGAATCAGAGATGGGGATTGGAGATTTGCATCTGCAGCAATTCCACCTTTGAGGCAGTAGTTGATACCTGTGTGACGGTACCTCCCATAAGGCTTTATGGGAATATGACATAATTGGAATATGTTTTGTGCTGCCTGTGCCAGGTAACATATCTCTGTAAAGGTTATGGTCTACTATATCTATTCATCCTATTTGTACACATATATCATTTTGTACTTGAGGTTAAGAATATGAGTTGTATACTTGCTTGATCTCTAAGTAAGCTTTGTGAGGCATTTGGTCAGCTTCTTTAGGAAGGAATTCACAAGGTTAAGTACCCAATCAGGAAGCATTTGGGGAACAATGCATCTTGGAATGCTCCAATCCACATAAGAAGTCTTCCTGGAGACATGCAAGATATCATGTGGACAATGGCTTCTGCCTGTAAAGACTGAGTCATGCATGGACATGTGACTTGCCCAGGTGACTCCAGAACTCCATCTTGGAGCTGGACTTTGCATAGGAGTGAGGAAGGGGGTCTCCACCCACAAGAGAAAGTCTATTTAAACCCATGGGAGACCCCTCCATTTTGGCTTCAGCTGGCTAAAGAAGGAGCCTCTCCACCCCCCCACCCCCCCCAGGATACTTGAAGGAAACTGGAACAAAGGACAGTAACTACAGGGGGTGTGAGTGATTGCTGGACCCAGGCTAAAAGGAGATTAGCCTGTGAAAGGGAACATTCTGGAACTGGTGAGGATTTTACCTGTATTTGGTTTGATTAGACATAGATTTGCGCATTTTATTTTATTTTGCTGGGTAACTTACTTTGTTCTGTCTGTTACTACTTGGAATCACTTAAGTCCTACTTTCTGTATTTAATAAAATCACTTTCTACTTCTTAATTAACTCAGAGTATGTATTAATACCTGGGGGAGCAAACAACCATACATATCTCTCTATCAGTGTTATAGAGGGCGAATAATTTATGAGTTTACTCTGCATAAGCTTTATGCAGGGTAAAACGGATTTATCTGGGTTTAGACCCCATTGGGAGTTGGGCATCTGAGTGCTAAAGACAAGCACACTTCTGTGAGCTGTTTTCAGGTTAACCTGCAGCTTTGGGGCAGGTAATTCAGACTCTGGGTCTGTGTTGGAGCAGACGGGTGTGTCTGACTTCAGCAAGACAGGGTGCTGCAGCCACTGAGCTGGCAGGGAAAACTGGAATAGAAGTAGTCTTGGTACATTAGGTGGCAGCTCTCAGGGGGGTTTCTGTGATCCAACCCGTCACAACCTGTATTAGGCTTGGTCAGGGAAGCTATTGCAGAATAGACAGCAGAGATTAGAAAGGAGGAATTAGGGGAAGGAGAGGAATGAAACCTTCATGAGCACAAATCCTACCTATTTAAATCAAGACTGGATTTTTTTTAAAGATATGCTAGAACTCAAACAGAAGTTATTGGATTGAAATAGTAATTATTGGGTGAGGTTCTTTGGCCAGCATCCTGCAGGAGTTCAGCCTAGATTAAAATAATAGTTAAACAGTCCCACCTGGCCTTAAAATCGACTTCTTCCTAGGCAAACACAGCAAGTTTAACAATTCTGGAACACAAAGCCATATGTAAAATGTCCATGGATGAAAATAATAAATTAGAATTGTCATTTAACATACAGCAGCAGGAAGCAAAAGGAAAGCAACTGAAGCCTTGAGTAACTTATTAGTAATATAATCATAGTGCCTTGGAACCCCTGTCAAGGACCAGGATCCCATTGTGCAAGGTGCGGTACACACAGAATAAAAAGACAGTCCCTGCCCCAAACTGCTACACTGCTTTCTTTCCTTAGTGCTAAGTATAGATCTTCTCTTCATCATCCGTAAAGGAGGCAGCGGACATAAAAGCTACTAAAACATCTACTATAGCAGATCCTTGAGACTTTGAGGACTAAAGATATTTGCAAGCTATTACTTCCACTTATGTACAATGGATCTGCTAGTGCGCTTCAACTCAGTGAACTCCCTTCGTAGACCAGCACTCAGTTACATTTCTATTCTGCAAGGTCTTCGCTGAACTGCAAATTAGCATGGAGTCTACCTACCCTGGTTGGCACCACCAAAGGGAGGGACAACATGTTAATGGGGAACTCGCTTTCAATACACGGCTAGAAGGAAATTGTCATGCTGCTTAGACCCCTTAGCTTTGTGCTATGTATTGTCAGCCATGATTCAAGCTTGCCTTACCAGAAGGACAATGCTGATGTTCCTCAAAGAGAATATGTAAGGAGAGACACCAATTACTAGCTAACTGCTCAAAGATTTTAGAAATTTAAGAAAATATCCATTTCACTGATTTGGGGAGCTTTGGGAGGGTGGGGGGTAGGTAAAAATGTTCAGCAGTATGAAAGGTCAGGAACCAACAAGATTCTGGCTTTGGGGATATATCCTTGACTCCCTTGCCAGATTGTAGGACTCACCCCAAACAAAAAAGAGTGACTGCTCTGGTTTTGACCCCCAGACACAGAATCTACTTTAGGAACAGAAGATGTGGTTTAAATGAAGAAAGCACTATTGACTACATCATGGGGAACAAAATTTCACTGATAAGTATCCAGCAGTTCTTTTTCCATCTCCAGTGTTTTTGATTTTATGATGCAGATTATCAAAACCACTGGTAATAAGACTATAGGCACAAAATATCTTATGCACAATTTCACAAACACAGACCTTTTTGCTTCTACAAAGAGAACCATTTAAAATGTTTTGGATAACAATTCAGTGTTAGCATATATAGTGATTTATTTTAGGAAAAGGAAAAGGAATGTTGTATTAGAAGTACAGCACAGCTGGATTAAAACTAAATACTGTACTTCTGAGATACCACACAGACATTTTATTTTTATGCATTTCAAAGAAACTACAAAGTTAAAATCTGCTTAGTTTAAGATTTTCTTTTAATTATACATTTTGAACTTTTTACATATGACAATAGCAGCATAATAAGTAAAGGCCATTTAAAAGCCCTCAGATAAAATACTGTGTAAGACTGAAACTGTCCAGGTCAAAACAGGAATTTTGTTCCTCCCTCACTAAGAATTCAGTTAAGTTTACTTCCAAAGCTGAAAAATAGCTCAAAAGAACTTGCATGCTGTAACATTAGACGTGGTTAAGGTTAAATGTTTAAACTTCACCAAAAGAGTGCATAAGGCATAGTTCTAAATGTCTATCAAAAGAAGGTAGATCAATTCGCAGTACAGGTGGGAAAGAATGGTGAGCCTGGATGCTTAGTGAAAAACATCAGGTAAAACAAAGTTTACTTTGTATCTCACATCCAGGCTCACCCTTCCTACTATGGGTCTTTCCCATTCACTGGACTTTCAAACAGTCTGAGAACTCAACTCAGACGGGAAAAACCCACATCCATGCAAGTGGCCAGTATTCCCACTTGCTGAGTGGATGAAAAGTTTGTAGTCAGAGCTTCCCTTCACCTCAGGAAAAAGCACTGCTACTGCTCCTCCCTCTTTTAGGCAGGCTGTTGTTCTCAGGCATCTGGGACCAATACCTTCCCATCTTAAATTACATTTTGGCTCTATCACAGCAGCCAGGCATTTGAACCCTGATTCCTCCCTTTTATCTCAAGGTCCCTTCCTGATTATTCCTTCATCGTGGAGAGCTCTACCTCCAAGCATGATTTCTGGTAGGTGTTCTAGGATAAAAACAACAGCAATCTGCCTGCAGGCCAGACCACTGACTTCTACTCCTGCCCTGGCCTAATGCGCAGTTTGCAAAGTCCATTACAACAGGTATGAGGTGACATCCTGATTTGTCAGGAAACCATTATCTCCCAAGAATGGATTATTCACAGAATATCTGCCTTCACTTCCTCCATGAATGGAGCCCAAATTAGGAGACAGGTAAAAGTGAAAACCCTTCTGCCTGAGGGCTGCCACTAAGGCTACAAGTGCTTTGGTAAAGATTTGTAGTGCACTTGAGAGAGCAAGTGGAAGCACCTAGAATGTAAAATGGTTAAAACCATATTTAAATCTGAAAAATATTCTGTGAGATGTTCAAACATGGATATGTATCTCAGATTAACAGAAGAGAAAAAGTTTGAAGTTCAAGACGACTCATTTCTGCCCAGTCTTAGAATGGAAGACTATTACCCTGAAATACAACTTCCTTCATGTCTGCTCTCCACCGATTTTGGGATGCAGTACATAAAAACAACATGTGTTTGGGGATACTGATTTAATTGTATAGCCTATCCATTCTTGATTATTTATTGAACCCATCTGACCAAAGTGATGAGGGGCCATTTAGTATTCAGATCAGGGACTCTCTCACTTCAGAGGGGGTGATACAGAATGAGATCTCTCCTAGTCCTACCTCCTCTAGACCTGTTTGATTTCCCTCTTTTGTATTGGTTGTCTATTCTGACTACCCAGCAAAGGACTTCCTGCTTTTGTAAAAGGACTTGAAATCCCTTTCATACTACTTGAATTATGAGAAGCGTTTTCTCAGCTTCTCTCAAAATTCAGCCACTACTTTGTCTACTGATCACTCAAAGATTTTCTCTCAGAAGTTTTCCAAAGAATGTAGGAGTTCTTTAAGCCTGGATACTGATCTTCTAGCAGAGTGCCTGCATGCTTTCAAGAGACCATTGCATAACAGAGAGTAACACCAGTGAAGTGGATTATATGAATTAAGCTTGCTTTTGTGACAGTGTGTGGTGGGACCTCTCACAGGGAATCTCCCATCCTAGGATCTCAGAAAAAAAGGCAGAAGATGCTGTAGGCCCCAGGGATATAAGAACATAAGAACAGCCATACTGGGGCAGACCAAAGGTCCGTCTAGCCCAGTATCCTGTCTTCCGACAGTGGCCAATGCCAGGTGCCCCAGAGGGAATGAACAGAACAGGTAATCATCAAGAGATCCATCCCCTGTCACCCATTCCCAGCTTCTGGCAAACAGAGGGTACAGACAATATCCCTGCCCATCCTGGCTGATAGCCATTGATGGACCTATTCTCCATGAATTTATCTAGTTCTTTTTTGAACCCTGTTATATTCTTGGCCTTCACAATAACCTCTGGCAAGGAGTTCCACAGGTTGACTGTGCGTTGTGTGAAAAAAGACTTCCTTTTGTTTGTTTTAAACCTGCTGCCTATTAATTACATTTGGTGGCCCCTAGTTCTTGTGTTATGAGAAGGAGTAAATAACACTTCCTTATTTATTTTCTCCTCGCCAGTCATGATTTTATAGACCTCTATCATATCCCCCCTTAGTCGTCTCTTTTCCAAGCTAAAAAGTCCCAGTCTTATTAATCTTTCCTCATACGGCAGCCGTTCCATACCCATAATCATTTTTACTGCCCTTTTCTGAACCTTTTCCAAGTCCAATATATCTTTTTTGAGATGGGGCACATCTGCACACAATAGTCAAGATGTGGGCGTACCATGGATTTATAGAGAGAGGCAATATGATATTTTCTGTCTTATTATCTATCTCTCTCTTAATGATTCCCAACATTCTGTTCGCTTTGTTGACTGCCACTGCACATCGAGTGGATGTTTTCAGAGAACTATCCACAATGACTCCAAGAGCTCTCTTGAGTGGTAACAGCTAATTTAGACCCCATCGTTTTACATGTATAGGCGGGATTATATTTTGCAATGTGCATTACTTTGCATTTATCAACACTGAATTTCATCTGCCACTTGGTTGCCCAGTCACCCAGTTTTGAGAGATCCTTTTGTAGCACTTCGCAGTCTGCCTGGGACTTAAACTATCTTTAGTAGTTTTGTATCATCTGCCAATTTTGCCACCCCACTGTTTGACTGGGCCCAGTACATACCCCTGGGGGACACCACTATTTACCTCTCTCCGTTCTGAAAACTGACCATTTATTCCTACCCTTTGTTTCCTATCTTTTAACCAGTTACCAATCCATGAGAGAACCTTCCCTCTTATCCCATGACTGCTTCCTTTTCTTAAGAGTCTTTGGTGAGGGACCTTGTCAAAGGCTTTCTGAAAATCTAGATACACTATACCCACTAGATCCCCCTTGTCCACATGCTTGTTGACCCCCTCAAAGAATTCTAGTAGATTTGTGAGGCATGATTTCTCTTTACAAAAACCGTGTTGACTATTCCCCAACAAATTATGTTCTTCTATGTGTCTGACAATTTTGTTCTTTACAATAGTTTCAACCAGTTTTCCCGGTACTGAAGTCAGGCTTACCGGACTGTAATTGCCGTGGTCCCCTCTGGAGGCCTAATGAAAAATTGGCGTCACATTAGCTATCCTCCAGTCATTTGGTAGAGAAGCTGATTTAAATGATAGGTTACAGATGACAGTTAGTAGTCCTGCAATTTTTACATTTGAGTTCCTTCAGAACTCTTGGGTGAATACCATCTTTCCTGGTGACTTATTACAGTTAATTTATCAATTTGTTCCAAAACCTCCTCTAATGACACCTCAATCTGGGACAGTTCCTCCGATTTGTCACCTAAAAGAATGGCTCAGGTTTGGGAATCTCCCTCACATCTTCAACCGTGAAGACCAATGCAAAGAATTCATTTAGTTTCTCCACAATGACCTTACCATCCTTGAGTGCTCCTTTATCATCTCGATCGTCCAGTGGCCCCACTGGTTGTTTAGCAGGCTTCCTGCTTCTGATGTACTTGCTATTACTTTTTGAGTCTCTGGCTAGCTGTTCTTCAAATTCTTTTTTGGCCTTCCTAACTATATTTTTACACTTCATTTGCCAGAGTTTATGCTCCTTTCTATTTTCCTCATTAGGATTTAACTTCCACTTTTTAAAGGATGCCTTTTTGCCTCTCACTGCTTCTTTATTTTCAAGGAAGAGTCCACTCACCTATCGATAGGCTCTTTTGGTAGAAAGTCCCTTTTGTGGGCCTCCATGTCTTTTTCCAATGTTTATTCTTCAGCATCAAGTTCCAGGAGAAAAGGAAATCTCCTTTGCTTCTATGTATGTAGTAAATGTTCATGACTGTTCACGTTGTTTCTTTGAAAGTGCCTAATCAGAAGTAATTACATCTAGAGAACAGCATGAAGAGGGTCCATTTTTGAGCTGAAGGGAAAATACTGCCTTGCTGTTTCATTGCCTCTTTATTTTCTTCCTGTTTATCATTTTAACTCCGTTCATCACACGCAAGTTCCAGTGAAGCAAATTACTGGTATGAGTGTAGCATCAAAACAAGATAGCAAGCCCCAGAGAGCTATCTATAGACACAGAAAGTGGGAACCAGGGCAAGAATTCAGTGGTTTGCACTGGAAACACTCCATTTCTTTGGATCCTCTGGGGCCCCCACTACATGGCTGCTGAGACGGAAAGGCAGAAGACCATGCTGACTCTTGGTAGTACTGTATGGGAAGAAAGTTGCTGCAGCAGGAAATCTATGACTGGGGGCCCTTACCACTACCTGCCCTGGTTTCCTAGAACCTGTGTTGAAATATTGATTTATCACAGCTGTTTTGGATCTGGAAGTGGGGGAAGTTCACATAAGCCATGTTGAAACACCCTCAGGCAGTTTAGTAGCGGTAGCTGTTTCCCTGGTGTGGGGCTCCAGGCAGAGGGGTTAATGAAGGCACTTTGGATTTAAAGCGATTCTCCGTCACTCCTCCCTAAACTCTGTGGCTGAACTGGTTTGAGTTGGAGGGACTCTAGTCCTAAGAGCAAAACAAACAAAACCATCATTTCAAATACTCTAGCAGGGGAAAGGAACAAGAAAATCATTGTTGTGTCCTAGGTTTTTTATTTGTCTGCGATTTCACTTAGAGCTGGAGCGATAGGACTGGTGCAGTGCCTCAGACAGGAGATTGGGGAAAAACAAATCTTCCAGGAATGAGGCCAAGCTACTATAAATTAATGCTGAAACTGAAAAGGTTTTTTTGGTTTTGTTTTGATCTGTAAAGAGGAAAACTGAAGCAATCAGTATAAAACAGCCTGATGCCTTGTAGGAGAGCTGTCAGCCCAATGTAGATATGGAAACAAAATAACCTGGCAGCCTCCTCAGTGGATGAGCTTAGCTCTATACCAGATGTTCCTCGACTTACGCAAGCGTTCCGTTCCGGAACGCCTTGCGTAAGTCAAATTTTGCATAAATCGGGAACGTATACTGGACAATTACGCAAAAAAAAAACAAACAAAAAACCCAACGCTTACGGAACTTACGGAACTTTTTCCGTAAGTGCAGGTTTGCGTAACCCGGGGAGCATCTGTACTCGTAGCTCAGAGGTCTGGTTCTGCCCTCTCAGTTACAAGCAGACACGACTGACTGCAACTTCTGTGGAACTGGTTATGCTAAACAACCTTTTTTCTTCTCAAATTACTATTCAATAAATCTAGAGGTTTCTAACAATCACTTCTTGATTACATCTTGGGCCCCATATGCTCAGTCCTTAGTCTCCTTCATTCCTCCACTATTGTTGATACAGCTGATCATCTTCTTCCCTCCTTGATATCCTGTCCTTTCTTTTAGCCCAGAGGTGGGCAAAGTACGGCCCGCCACATCCGGCCCGCGGGACCGTCCTGCCCGGCCCCTGAGCTCCCGGCTAGGGAGGCTAGCCCCGGGCCCCTCCCCTGCTGTTCCCCCTTCCCTGCAGCCTCGGCTCGCGGGCAGCTCAGCACTGGTGTACCCCCCGTGGGGGGGGGGGGAGCAGGGGGGGAGGCTCACCTGCAGCCTCAGGGGAGCAAGCAGGAGGTGTGGGTGGCGGGAGCGTGGCGAGCGCAAGCCAGAAGACTCAGGAGGAGCACTGGACGGCCGCAGAGCCGGCCACAGAGAAGCGGAGCTTTAAAGGGGAAACCGCCGCTTCTCTCCGGCTGCGCCGCTGCCCCTGCTCCTCCTGAGTCCTCCGCCCATGTTCGCAGAGCCACATTCCGAAAGGGGCTGGGGGCGGGGGGGAGGGCAGGGACAGGGAGGGGTGGTTGGATAGGGAGTGGGGTCCCGGAGGGGCGGTTAGGGGCAGGGGGTCCCAGAAGGAGGTGGTCAGGGGACAAGGAGCAGGGGGGTTGGATGGGTCGGAGGTTCTGAGGGGGGCAGTCAGGGGGCAGGAAGTGGGAGGGGGCGGGGGCCAGGCTGTTTGGGGAGGCACAGCCTTCCCTACCCGGCCCTCCATACCATTTCGCAACCCCGATATGGCCTCAGGCCAAAAAGTTTGCCCACCCCTGCTCTAGCCTTTGTAAAAATGTCCTCTCTTTAGTTTTCTTCTTACCACTAACTGCTCTTTCAGTGCCCCCTCCCCTCTCCACTTTGTGGGACCTACATGGGTTCCCTTCTTCTCCCTCTAAACCTTATAGTTGAGCAACATTATTTGCTCACCCAATTTCAGTTACCATTTCTATGAAGATGACTTGCAAATTTACCTTTTCCACTCCTAACTTGTGTTGTGCTTCCAATTGAATTTTAGGCTGCCTCAGCAACCTCCCTTCAAGATATTTTGCTAAAAACTTAAGTGTAACGGTCAAAAATAAAGCTCATTTTCTCATAAACCTTCTTCACTTACCCCATTTTCCTTCCCTATTATCACCACCATCCTCCCTGTCACTCAGACTTTAAATCTCTGTGTGATCTTAATCTCCTACTCTTCATTCTGTCCTCTCATGCAAGCTGTGTACAAATTTTGCATTTCCCCCTCCACATTTTGAAGATGTTTCTCTCTATCCCAACAACTAAAATTACCTTTATTCCCTGATCTGCTCCCATCTAAACTACTGCAACTTCCTCCTCTCCAGCCTCCGTCATACCCACATCATCTTCTTTCTCTCTCTCTCCTGTCCATCTAAAACAGTTGCTAAAACTAGCCCCCTGTGACATAAAAATAATTTGGCAAAGGGTCCCCTATTCTTTGCAAATGTCTCTCACCTCAGATGCAACAAACCCACAAGACCAAACACATGTCAAAAAGTGGAATCTAGGTCAAATTATGAAGGATGCATATAAAAAAACCCCACAAGGATGTAGGGGGAAAATTAGAAAGGCCAAGGCACAAAATGAAATGAAACTAGCTAGAGACATAAAGGGTAACAAGAAAACATTCTACAAATACTTTAGAAGCAAGAGGAAGACCAAGGACAGGGTAGGCCCATTACTCAATGGAGGGGACAATAATAGAAAATGTGGAAATGCCAGAAGTGCTAAATGACTCGTTTTAGTTTTCACCAAAAAGATTAGTAGCAATTGGATGTCTAGCATAGTGAATGCCAGTGAAAATGAGGATCAGAGGCTAAAACACATAAAGAACAAGTTAAAAATTACTGAGACAAGTTAGATGTCTTCAAGTCACCAGAGCCTAATTAAATACATCCTAGAATACTCAAGGAGCTGACTGAGGAGATATCTGAGCCATTAGCGATTATCTTCGAAAAGTCACAGAAGACAGGAGAGATTCCAGAGGACTGGAAAAGGACAAATATAGTGTCAATCTATAGAAAGGGGAATAAAGACAACCCTGGAATTACAGGCCAGTCAGCTTAACTTCAGTACCTGGAAAGATAATGTAACAAATAATTAAGCAATCAATTTGTGACTATCTAGAAGATAATAAGGTGATAAGTAACAGTCAGCATGGATTTGTCAAGAACAAATTGTGCCAAGCCAACCTAATAGCTTTCTTTGACAGGGTAACAAGCCTTGTGGCTGGGGGAAAGCGGTAGATGTGGTATATCTTGACTTTAGTAAGGCTTTTGATACTGTCTCACATGATCTTCTCATAAACAAATTAGGGAAATGGATGGAGCTACTATAAGGTGGGTGCATAACTGGTTACAAAACCATTCCCAGAGAGCAGTTATCAGTGGTTCACAGTCAAGCTGGAAGGGCATATCGAGTGGGGTCCAGCAGGGATCACTTCTTGGTCCAGTTCTGTCCAATATCTTCATCAATGATTTAGATAATGGCATAGAGAGTACACTTACAAAGTTTGCAGATGATACATAGCTGGGAGGGGTTGCAAATGCTTTGGAGGATGGGATTAAAATTCAAAATTATCTGGACAAACTGGAGAAAAGGTCTGAAGTAAACATGATGAAATTCAATAAGGACAAATGCAAATACTCCATTTAGGAAGGTACAATCAGTTGCACACATATAAAATGGGAAATGATTGCACAGGAAACAGTACTGCAGAAAGGGATCTGGGGGTCACTGTGGATCACAAGCTACAGTAGAGAACCCCAGAGTTACGAATACCAGAGTTATGAACTGACCAGTCAACCCCACATCTCATTTGGAACCAGAATTATGCAATCAGGCAGCAGCAGAGACCAAAAAAACAAAACAAAAAAAACAGTACAGTACTGTGTTAAACATAAACTACTAAAAAAAGGGAAAAGCAGCATTTCTCTTCTGCATAGTAAAGTTTCAAAGCTGTATTAAGTCAATGTTCAGTTGTAAACTTTTGAAATAACAACTATAATGTTTTGTTCAGCGTTACGAACATTTCAAACTTACGAACAGCCTCCATTCCTGAGGTGTCCATAACTCTGAGGTTCTACTGTAAATGAATCAACAGTGTAACACTGTTGCAAAAAAAGCAAACATCATTCTGGGATGTGTTAGCAGGAGTGTTGTAAGTACGACACGAGAAGTAATTCTTCTGCTCTACACCACGCTGATATGGCCTCATTGTGTCAAGTTCTGGGCGCCACATTTCAGGAAAGATGTGGACAAATGGGAGAAAGTCCAGAGAAGAGCAGAAAAAGTGCTTAAAGGTCTAGAAAACATGACCTATGAGGGAAGATTGAAAAAATTGGGGTTTTTTAGCCTGGAGAAGAGAAGACTGAGAGTGGACATGATAACAGTTTTCAAGTACATAAAGGTTATTACATGGAAACGGAAGAGAAACTGTTCTCCTTAACCTCTGAGGATAGAACAAGAAGCAATGGGTTAAATTGCAGCAAGGGCGGTTTAGGTAGGACATTAGGAAAAACTTCCCGCCAGGGTGGTTATGCACTGGGGGAGGTTGTGGAATCTTGGGAGATTTTTAAGAGCAGGTTAGACAAACACCTGGCAGGGATGGTCTAGATAATACTTAGTCCTGCCTCAGTGCAGCACACTGGATTAGATGAACTCTCGAGGTCCCTTCCAGTCCTCCTATGATTCTATGTCTTACAAGCTATTTATTCATAAAGAGTAACAGGTTTGGTATCTACAGAAAGCCTGTAACTTGTCAACATTCATAGTCATAGCTGACTGTATGGGTAATATTTAAGGAATAATGTCTTTATACTGAAAGGTTTTTTTATGGACTTGGGAGTAGAAATTAGTCACCAGTAGATAATGTGTCTTGGGGGTGGCCCATACTGGCAAGGGAGAGTTGCCACCCCCTTCTGTTTGGCCAGTGATCCAGTGCAAGACTCAATTGTTTAGCCTTGCAAAATACTAAGACTTTGAATGGGAAACCATCAGAGGAAATGACAAACAATCAAAATCACTTAAAGGTATAAGAGAAAACTTACAAGAGAGAGGTTCGCCCTGTCTGTGAATAGAAACAAAAGGCTGTTTTCAGTAGAACAGGAGAAACACACTGTATCCATTCACTGAGGAAACCCCTTGTGCAGTGGGGCTTCTTTCATAAACATTTGGATCCTGGTTCTTGAGAAACCAGACAGCTCTGCAACAGACTGAACTTTGAGGGGGGGAATATCCTTTATGAGACATCAATAGTTGCCTTTCCTAAGTGTAGCCCCTAGTTCCCATATTATGATTTTGTTTTGTATTGTAACAATTTCTTTCCACCACTCTTCTCTTGTTTCTCGTTAAATCTTTATTTTTTCTTAGATAAACCTACTTTTGTTTTATCATAAGTGTTCACAAGTGCTGTATGGTTTACAGGAGCAGTGGTTTAAGGTAAACTTGGTAAACATTGCCCCTTTGGGTGCACAGACTCTGGAATGTCTATGCATAGCCAGTGTCAGGGGCTGAACATCACAGGTGAATGATTGACAGGGACTCAGGGATTTGGATGTACCTATTGTTAATCTGCAAGGCGAAGTTAGGGCTGGCATAGCCTAGAGGAGATGGCTTGAGAGGTTGAAAAGCAGGTGGTGTCAGGGAGCTGACATCAAGCTATTCCAAGAAAGACTCCCTCCAGCTAGAGAAAGGGCATAACAAGGCAGTAGGTAACAAGGTGACTCACACTCCTGGGTGCCCCAAGAACCATCACACCTCTTTCTCCATGAATCTAACCACATTACACAGTCTCTCAATCCTTCTTCTGGCTCCCTCTTTTCTGCTCCATGAAATCTAACTACCTTGTCCTCACCTTCCAGGCCCTACATAGCTCTCCCAATACCTACATTGTCACCCTGTCTCCTTATTCCAATACCTCTTCAATCTGCACATCTTTTGCAATTCCCACAAGTGATTCTACAATTATTATGGGGGAGAAGGGGGCTTGAGACATTCAAAATGTGCATATGCCTACACCAAAAAAAAATATGCAAATTTGTGACTAGTACCTTTATCCTTCCTCACCCGTTTCTCTCCTTAACAGTTGTTGTCCAAATTCATATTATGTCTAGAACTAGGCTGTTAATTATTTAGGGCAGAGACCACATTTTTTTATTTGATCTGTAAAGCAACCCAGCACCAGTTTGAGTACTGTAAAAATAATAAATAGTAGTAATGTGCAGGGAGCTTATCAGTGGCTAGCTTGAAGTGTTGTCAAATTGGGAAATTTCCCAGCATAGCTATGCCTAATTAGTTATTTCAGTGTAAGTATACAAGTATAAGTACCCGGGTGGACATTCTACTCTGGAATAAATTCACTTTTATCAAGTGTCCCCACAAAGAGCTATAACAATGTACCTACAACAGAATAACTATTCCCATGTAGCTGTGTCAGGAAATTTCCCCACATAGACATGCCCTATCTCCTAGTTAGAACATCAATAATGGATATCAGTTCTTAACACCAGCCTAAACAAAAGCAAATATGTTAGCAGTGACAGTTGATCAATAGTTCTGATGATTTGCTGTTAAAGCCAAATATGTTAAGGCAAACAAAAGCAGTACACTAGCTTTCATGAGCTATCAACCAGCATAACTTCTCCAGGAAATAGGAGTAACCACAACTCAAACTGTGATTCAGCGTGGTTTGAAATACTCAGAAGGCAACTAGGATATGGTAGAAGCCACTTTAACCTCAATCAGTAATGCCTCTCATCCCCACATAGCACACAAGGCCTTTCTGGCTTATCAAAAATCCCACAATTTGTTACTATGGGACAGCCAGAAGAAACAGTGCTTCAGAAATGCAACTATTACAATACGCAGGCTTTTTGCTCTCTATCCTAATAAAAGTTATTTACCCTACCCATAATACCAATAAAGTGATGAAGTCAGTTTCCTTAATATCTTTGTTGAAGTGCTAGTGTGTCTCAGCTTCAGACAAATTTGCACCAAGCAACAGAACCCAATATAATTCAACATAACAAACAATTATTAAACTTAAAAAACAAAAAATCAAGTTTGTTTCCATGCATAAATTGCAATGAGTAGAAGAAACGTTAATACCAGCCTCTCAATTTGCACACGTTTTTCAAGAAAGTTCTGTTTTTCTTTAGAAAACAGAAATCTCAGCAAGGATACTACTGGCAAAATCTTCCCAATATTAAAACTTTTAAATTAATGCTCACTGCAAAGAAAATCATGAATTACATTTATGAACTGTAACTATCTAATAGTTGATTATTGCCTAAAACAGTTTAAAAATTTATTATTCCACTCAAAAAAAATTGTTAAGGATGTTCAGCTACATTTCCTGAATCACTAAAAATCAAAGACGTCACCAGTTAAGGCAAAATTAATATTCAGACCTAATCGGTCACAAGGTTCGCTTCCGAACATCATAATATTCAAGTACACTCAGCCTCTCTAGTGCCACAGCAAACTTCCTAGCCTTTCTAAAATACTGCCACCCACAATGAATATATTCAATTCTTTAACACACTCATATGCACAACCTTAACTCTGACCTCAAGGTTAATATGTTACAACAACAGAAATAACACATTACATAGTTTTACTGTAAAACTATTGCTATCTAAAAAAATTAGGAGGCTAGAGTTAGGAACATGAAAACATGACTACACCATGCACAAAAACTTGTATCTGAGAGTAGACAGCACAACTGGGTGTATTCCAGCAGCTTTTCCCCTCTTGAGACAAGAACCCAATATGAGCTCAGGTCCCAAACAAACATATCTTTGGGGATATTCCATAGCCTTGTTTGTTTCTATCACAAAAGCAGTGTACACCTGGAGAGCTATGCTGAAGCAAGGCCAAGACTGGCTATAAGAGTTATGGTTGAAGTGCAGTAATAGGGAAGCTTGTGCACCTCCTACCATGCTAAGCTAGACCAAGCTAATTATATATTTTTTTCTCAAAACGAGTACAAATTTCAGCCACCTTTGTTTAAAATCTACTTAAGGACAAACTACATGGCTGTATGTTCAGAAATTTAATTCAGAGAAATCCTGGAGGGGGAGGTAAGAGAAGAGTATAAATGAATTTCTAGGATGCTATTTAAAACCCACATTGCTGTGACAATGGCGGTGCACTTTTGCTTTAGTTAAATGATTTTTATGCTAGTTTCATGGTTCAAGATACTGAAAGCAAATTAGGATGATAATAGAAGAAAAAAATTGAAATTTCAAACTTCACCACCCATTAACAATATAATGTATTATAGTCTGGGAGCATGTGTAATTCTGTGGGCAAGTTAATGATAGAAAGGTAAAGAAGACATCATTTGATTCATAAAAACCTACAGTATCACAATTTCAGTCGTGTCACCCTCTGCAGCGTGGCAGGAGGGACTTTGTGCCCTCCACCTCACAGCTTCAAGTCCTCTGGTTGGTGGAAATTTTGATAATACAATGTCATTGGAAATGGGTGGAAAGTTGGGTATCATTTGAAAGTCCTTTCTCCTACAAACACAATGGTACCAAACATGACAAACCTAGAATAATTATGTGTGTATATAGCAAACTTCATTGCACTGCGACCCCCCGTTTTGACAACAAAAATTACTTCATGACCCCAGGAGGGGGGACCGAAGCCTGAGCCCGCCCAAGCCCCACTGCCTAGGTGGGGGCCAAAACCTGAACTCCACTGCTCTGGGCAGGGGAGCCAAAGTTGAAGCTCCAGGGCTTCAGCCCCAGGCAGGGGGCCTGCAATGTGAGCCCAGCCACCCAGGACTGAAGCCCTCGGGCTTTGGCTTTGGCCCTGAGCAGTGGGGCTCAGGCTTCAGACCCGGGCCCCAGCAAGTCTAAGACAGCCCTCATACCCCATTCAAAGGGGGTCGCGACTCACTTTGGGGTCCCGACCCACAGTTTGAGAACTGCTGGTTTATATTCAAGAAAATATATTTTTTTTAAATCGACTTTTAAAAATTATATTATAACAAAGGCACGTCAAACATGCAGCCCTCACAAAAAGTTACACTATGGCTCTCAACTGACAGTAGTGTGTTATTAGTCAATGCTCAGAACATGATACTCTTGTGTGTTTTTTTTTAATGTTACAGATTACTGTAATTGAAGGAGAGCTTCAAATTGATTTGCCATTGTGATGTTGTATGGAATCTGGGTGACATTTTATGTTATTGTTAATATCAATATTATAAAATTGCAAGGAATCTGACCAGATATGCCATGTAAGGTATCTGTGAAAATGTTATTATTTGCCAAGTATGATAATCTTGTTTATATGTTTGTATCACCTTTGTATCATGATTTATAGATATGCAGGGTATATCTGTATTTCAAATTTGTGCTGTGCATCTGGGTGACACCCCCAGACAGATTGCCATCAGCACTACCTAGCCTGTTCGATGGCCCATTAAGGGTCATCAACTGTACAGTGAACCCATTGAAAGAAACCAGGGAATACACCTGATGAGTCAGCAAGGCTCATGTGGTATGCCTGTGGACAGAGAAGTCTAAGGCTTTTCCATGCCATGTGCTGGGCAGCTTGTGTTTGGGACAAAGGACGTACAAGCTGCATGGCAAACGACTATAAAAGGCAGCTGGATCATCTCCATTTTGTCTTCATTCCTGCTTCTTACCTCTGGAGTAACTTTTCTACAAACTGAAGCTCTGAACAGAGGACTGAATGACCCATCCACACTGTGGATGTATTCCAGAGGGACTTTTAAACCAGCAAACTCACCAATACTGCTAAGAACCTAATATATGGACTTTGAAGTCTTATGTATGTATTCTGATTGCTTTACTACTTAACAACTCTCTTTTTGTTATTTCTTTTTTACTTTATAATAAAACCTTTAGTTCTAAACACTAAAGGATTGGCTGGCAGTGTAGTATTTTGGGTAAGATCCGAACTAATATTGACTTAGTAACGCAGCTGACCTTTTGGGGTCAGAAGAACATTTTGTATAGTGAGCAAAGTTTTTAAATAACTTCTCACTGTACTGGACCTATGTCCTGATTGGGAGCCAGAGAAGGAATGCAATAAAGGGGGCTGTGTGATTTCTTTCGGCTTCTTGATAACCAGTGTGGGGGATCAGGAGCACAGTTTGTGACTGGTTGGTGAGTTTAACTTCAGTGTTACTCCCAAAACTGGTGGTTATCTGCTCTCCCTTTTGCAGCCTGCCCTGACATTGGCATTTTAAGTGAGGGCTGCCCCAGGCACCCCAGGTCACAGCCATCATTGGCAAAAAAGAAATGGTTTAGTGGTACTGATTATCAGCTTTGTTTATTATGCCAAAAGAGTTGTAATGAGGCACTGGTTAAGACATCAGCAGCAAGCCATAAATTATGGGAATCCATCCACAAATAGCCTGCACATAGTTACATAACATAGCTGACATAATTAATTACAATCCCAAAGTAATTGATTACAAAATTCTTGTTTTTGCTTTGGTCTTGATTATTTTTAGGCGTCAATGGGGAGCTGGAGAATACCGACTAGTAGCTGAATCTTTGGAGAATACAACTGTGGCAGACCTGGTTAAACACAAGAAGCACACACAAACTGAATGTGGTACAGTTGGAGAGGAAGTATATCGAGCTTCAGGAAAAAGTTGAAGATGCCAGAGAAAGTGCCTGCTATGGGCGAGATTTGTCTTATACTACGTCCATGGGCATGCATTTTGAGAAGAACACCTGTTTCTTTTGCAGTAAGCCGAAAGCCCAAAGGCATCCACTAAACACTGTTTCAACATGTGACACTGGTGAGACACTGTATTAATCAATCACTCTTAGAGAGACTGTTGCATGGAAAGTAAAGTGAGTGTGCACTGACTCAAAAGGTGTCCACGCCTAGGACAGTGCGTATCACATCGAGTACTAGACAAAGAATGTATGTAATGTGATGCGTCAAAAGGTAAAATTCAACAGAAACAATGGCTGATTTTACTATTGCAAACTGTGCGACTCAGCTAGAGTTCATAAATTGCCTCACAGAGTCTTTAATGGATGGGAAAGTGGTGGCAATAGCTGATGCAGAGGCTAAGTACAGAGAAATGTGTGCTTTGAACTGGACTGAAGAGGAACAGATGCTTAGCAGAAAGGCTCTTAAAGCACTTATTGAAGATGAACTATGGGATAGGGATGTAGCTTTTAGCAACCCTATCCACGGAAATGAATCACAGCGCTTATCCTTAAAAGCTGCAAAAGACACGGTGCTATGAAAAGCGGAAGAAAGTGCTGATGTCAACAGTTATATGCAGCTGCTAAATTTTTATGGAAAAGTGTTTTGTCCTGCAGTACGTGTGAGTTTCAGGGATCCATAGCTGATGCCAAACCTCAAAAAAAAAAAAAAAAAAATATTGCATGACTTGTAGTTCTTCTTTAGGTAGTGCATCAGTGGTTGCAGTGACTTCAGCACCAGAAGTATGACAGTAAGCAAATAGAGCCCAAGGCTGTCATTTTATCACAGAACCTCATGTACGAGTGCTTGAGTGAAAGACAGGTTTCTACGACAACTGTGTGCCATAGGTGCATAATCTACCACTACAAGTGCTGTTGGAAAGACTGAATTATCTTACTGGAAAGCATTTGATTCAGCCTCCAGAGATTCTCTCTTCACTCTGAACATGCTTGGAATGGCTACGACAGTCATTGATGAGGTCATACATGCAATGGAGATGTTCATCTGCTGAGTTTACCATTTGAAGACCAACATTATGACATTTGCAGAGCTACATTGGTGGATGTTTTCCAAGAAGCAGACAAAAAGAAAAAAACTGCCATCAACAAGGGGAGCATTTATACCTGGCATCAAGAAGGCAAATCATCAAGCAACGGAATAGCTCCAGGATGATCAAGCGCATCCAAAACTACCCTCCCCATTGGACACAGATGTGTCTTGGAGGATGGACTGATCACACCAGTTATGTGCAAAATACCACGTGCTTCCAAATCAATCCTTAAGCTAATTAAATGTTTGTGTGCAAACACCAGATGCTCACCACCCCTGCTAATGTTTGGTCAGCAGCCTACCTTGTACAGAGATGTGCAAGCGTGGCTCAGACAAGTATCAGTGTGACAACATGTCTAGCAGTGGTGCCCTATATAGAGACAACACCGAAGTTGACTTTGATGAATAAATGTTTTCAGTCCTACATGTCAAGGTTAACTTCCCTAGCATCATCAAAGATCAGTGTCTTTTTTATGTAAGCAATGCATCCCAGATGACTGGAAAAAGGCTAATGTAGTGCCCATCTTTAAAAAAGGGAAGGAGGAGGATCCGGGGAAACACAGCCCAGTAAGCCTCACCTCAGTCCCTGGAAAAATCACGGAGCAGGTCCTCAAGGAATCAATTCTGAAGCACTTAGAGGAGAGGAAAGTGATTGGACAGCCAGCATGGATTCACCAAGGGCAAGTCATGCCTGAGTAACCTAATTGCCTTCTATGACGAGATAACTGGCTCTGTGGATGAGGGGAAAGCAGTGGATGTGTTATTCCTTGACTTTAGCAAAGCTTTGGATACGGTGTCCCACATTCTTGCCGGCAAGTTAAAGAAGTATGGGCTGGATTAATGGACTGTAAGGTGGATAGAAAACTGGCTAGATCGTCGGGCTCAACGGGTACTGATCAATGGCTCCATGTCTAGTTGGCAGCTGGTATCAAGCGGAGTGCCCCCAGGGTAGGTCCTCAGGCCGGTTTTGTTCAATGTCTTCACTAATGATCTAGAGGGTGGCGTGGACTGCACCCTCAGCAAGTTTGCCGATGACACTAAACTGGGAGGAGTGGTAGATACGCTGGAGGGTAGGGATAGCATACAGAAGGACCTATACAAATTAGAGGATTGGGCCAAAAGAAATCTGATGAGGTTCAACAAGGACAAGTTCGGAGTCCTGCACGTAAGACGGAAGAATCCCATGCACTGCTACAGACTAGGGACTGAATGGCTAGGCAGCAGTTCTGCAGAAAAAGATCTAGGGGTTACAGTGGACGAGAATCTGAATATGAGTCGACAGTGTGCCCTTGTTGCCAAGAAGGCTAACTGCATTTTGGGCTGTATGAGTAGGAGCATTACCAGCAGATCAAGGGACGTGATCGTTCCCCTCTATTCGACATTGGTGAGGCCTCATCTGGAGTACTGTGTCCAGTTTTGGGCCCCACACTACAAGAAGGATGTGGAAAAATTGGAAAGAGTCCAGCGGAGGGCAACAAAAATGATTAGGGGGCTGGAGCACATGACTTATGAGGGGAGGCTGAGGGAACTGGGATTGTTTAGTCTGCAGAAAAATGAGGGGGGATTTGATAGCTGCTTTCAACTACCTGAAAGGGGGTTCCAAAGAGGATGGATCTAGACTGTTCTCAGTGGTACCAGATGACAGAACAAGGAGTAATGGTCTCAAGTTGCAGTGGGGGAGGTTTAGATTGGATATTAGGAAAAACTTTTCCACTAGGAGGGTGGTGAAACACTGGAATGGGTTACCTAGGGAGGTGGTGGAATCTCCTTCCTTAGAGGTTTTTAAGGTCAGGCTTGACAAAGCTCTGGCTGGGATGATTTAGTTGGGGATTGGTCCTGCTTTGAGCAGGGGGTTGGACTAGATGACCTCCTGAGGTCCCTTCCAACCCTGATATTCTATGATTCTATGATAACATAACATTTTCTCAAATATATAGCTACATAATTGTTCTTTGTTTGTCATGTTTGTTACCACTGTGTTCCCTGGAGTGGGGTTCTCAACCTTTTTCTTTCTGAGGCCCTCCCCATCAGGTTATAAAAACTCCACGGCCCACCTGTGTCACACCAACTTTTTTTCTGCATATAAAAGACAAGGCCGGCTTTAGAGCGTAGCAAGCAGGGGAATTGCCCAGGATCCCACACCACAGGGGGCACTGTGATGCTACATTGCTCAGGCTTTGGCTTCAGCACCTGTTGGTGGGTCTCGCTGCCCCGGGCTACAGTCCCATGCAGTAAGGCTTCAGCTGCCTGCCCTGGGCCCGAGCGTGTCTAACACTAGCCATGCCTGGTGGACCCCTGAACATAGGCGGCACGTATAAAAGGCCAGGGGAGGCTAAGCCTCCCCAAACAACCTGCCCGCCGCCTTTGGAGTGCACCGCTGCCGAAAGGGTGGGCATCCCGCCTGCGGTCCCGCATGTGCTCCCCTCCGAGGCCCCAGTCCAACTTGTCCTCTTCCCATATCAGCTCCACCGGCAAGGGAGCCTCACAGGACGGGGTGAAGAGGCTGGCTGGCTCGGCTGGCCGGCGGGGGCGAAGAGGTGCATGAGTGGCCAGCCGACTGGCAGGCTCCAGGGGAGAAGAGGTGCACGCATATGAGTGGCCAGCTGGCTGGCCGGCAGGTGGGGAGACGGGGCGAAGAGGCACACACATGCATGTGAGTGGCCAGGCGAGGGGAGGGCTCTGAGTGACGGGGCAAAGAGGCGCGTGAGTGGCTGGCCAGTTGTCTCGGCTGGCAAGCAGCCCCTAGGGGAGGGGGCAAAGAGGCGAGTGAGCGGCCAGTCGGCAGGCGGGCAGGGGGGATTGGGCGCGAGAGGCACACCTGCGTGAGTTGCTGGCCAGCCGGCGGGGATCTGGGGGAAGGGGCAAAGAGATGCGAGCGGCAGGGGGGGTTTGGGGGAGGGGGAGAACAGGCGCAAGCAGCAGGTGAGAAGGCCGAGCGGGGCTGGGGGTAGAGCATGGGCAGGGCTTCCAGGAGAGGAGGCTGAGCAGAAGTGGGCCTCAGGGTGGGGCCACAGCCTCCCCAAACAGAGGAGTCATGCGTTGCTCATGCCTATGAAATCTGCACATGGCCCCTCAGGGGGCCCCGGACCCCTGGTTGAGAACCACTGCACTGGAGAAATGGCTTTCGAATAATACCAAACTCAACCCATTTCTGACAACACTGTATTATCAAAATTTCCACCAACCAGAGACATGGAGCTGAGAGCCAGGGGAGACAGCAAGTCCCTCCTGCCATGCTGCGGAGGGTGACACCACTGAAATTATGATTCTGTAGAGTTTACAAATCAAATGACACCTCCCTTACCTTTCTATCACTAACCTGCCCATGGAATGAGATTTGACTACACTATACTCCCAGATTATTATTGTTTGGCATTGTAAACTAAAGGCAACACTAAAAGCAAACTATCAAATATATATGATGGGATAAAAATTGCTGTAACAAAAATGTTATATTCTCTCTTTTTAACTCATTTCTACATTATCCTATTTCTGAAGTACAGCAGAACCTTGTTAATCCATACTAATACCTGGGAGACTGATTGTCAATTACTGACATTTTGTGAATTAGCAAGTACTGTAAGCCAACAATTAACGAAGACAATGCATCACAAAATGTACTTTGTTGATTTTGACAATTGTCGTTTGGTTTTAATTATTTATAATACTTCATAGTGTACTGTGATATATTTTGTAAAAATAATGAAGTCTTGAGCTCAAGCAATGTGCCATTTTAAGAAAACATTTTAGGAATGAAAGCATCTGAAGTCTATAGTTGGGATGGTGAAGCCATGGAGACCCCAGACACATACAGGTATCCATGCCAGACAGAATATATCCATAGTGTATTTCTATAAGTTGGCAGGGAGAACAGCCAAGGATGTAGGTCTATGCATAATAGCTTCCACTGGGACACACAACTAATTTGGGTGCCTCAGGAGGCATTCGTCTGCATCCATTTCTTCACATAGGGTGCAACAGCAGCTCCAGACAGGCTGAGCAGACAGTTGGAAATCAGCATTATGTTCCCCTAGCTTTCTGTAGTTCCTAGAGACAAAGCTCTTTCAAACAGTCTTTGCTCATGGGTTCAGGTTTGGGACCTTAAAAAATACAAAACTTTTGTACAGACTTTGGCTGTGAAATCTTTACTATAAGGTATGGCAAGACCAGTATTTGTGTATACACCTTAGCTGAGTTTTACAGTTATGGACTACCAAGCAATGGCAAGCCAACAATGGTCCACTATCACAAAACTATGTTTTGTTTTGATCTCTAAAGAGAACTTCAGTAGTTTGCCATTTGCCAACAATTTCCTATGCTTATAATAGCTAACTGTTGGCAATTGTTGTTTTGTTTTTAAATTATGGGTACTATATCTTGGAATTTTTTAATGCTGATTTGTTGAAAGGTTAGTTTTTGTTTTCACAACTGTTATAATTAAACTAACAAAGCCTCCATATTTAAAAAAAAATCAAATCACACACTGATATTTTCGACTATTTAAAAAAAAAATCACTGGTGATTTATGACTCTTCGGAAGCTTGAAAATCTTCTTCCTCCTCCAATCATCAATTGTCTACACAGTGGGCTGTTAACGTAGAATTAACTTCTTAGTGGAGACAGAGGGGGGAGAAAGTGAAAGGAGAAGAAGGGGAATTCTCTGGAGTTTCATCTGGAGTTCTCACTCCTAACGGCCTACTTCTTGGTTGTGTTTTTGTTGTTGTTGTTGGGGTTGTCTTTTGTACTTTTTAGTAAGGCAAAGTTACAAAAGTTACATTGTACATTACTTGCTCAGGATCAGGTTAATATTCAAAGAACCTGGCCAACTGGCTTGCCAGCTGGTGAGCCCTCCTCCTCTGAGTACACTAGGAAGGGTGCCAAATTTCTAAATACCTATTCCTCTTTTTGGTTCTTCTCTTCTGTACATGCTTTGTGTGCCCATGTCCCATTCTTCTAGTCAAAAAGAATCAAATGTGGTTTTTCAAACTTTGTTATTGCCAATCTTTGGTTGGCAGCAAGAGGGCAGATTTTTCACTAACATGATAATAATAAATAGCATTTACCAGTAGATCTCAAAGCACTTTACAAAGGAGGTCAGTATCATTATCCCCATTTTAGAGATGGGGGAACTGAGACAGGAAGTGACTTGCCCAAAGTGACTCAGCAGGTCTGTGGCAAAGCCAGGAACAGAACTCAGGTCTCCTAACTCCTCGTCCAGTGCTCTATTCTCTAGGCCAGTGGTCCCCAAATTTTTCAGGGGTACCCCTGTCTACACGACCACCCCCAGGAGCTGGGGCCGGGAGTGGGGCCATGGCTCCCGTGGGGGGAGGGGGGAGACGTGAACAGGAGTAAGGGGGCTGGGAATGGTGCTGCAGCTGGGGGCAGGGCTGGGGGCAGGAACGGAGCCGCGGTTGGGGGCAGGGCCGGGAACGGAGCCCCGGCTGGGGGTCAAGGCTGGGGGCAGGGACAGGGCTGGAGCTACAGCAGGGGCCTGAGGCTGGGGGCAGGGCCTGGGCTGGAAGCAGAGGAAGCAGAGGTGGGGGGTGGGGAGGGGCTGGGTTAAACTCCCTCCCTGCCCCCCAAGAGGGCTAGCCTGGACCCACCATGCCCTCCCACAAACGGTCCTCTGCACCCCCTGCCCCACAGTTTGGGGAGCGCTGCTCTAGTCTAGGCCATGACAAAGCACTGCTTTCCCATCCACCCTCTGAAGCTGAGCAGACCACCTCCACAGTAAAACAGTGGAGGAAGATGACAGATGTAAAATTGCCTATATTTTGCTAACAAATTTGATTAAATAAGGTACGTCAAGTTTTGGGTCTATCAGCCGCAACAGTTTCTCTTTAAACTGAAGACAAGCCCCAAAACCATCTAAATCCCCAAAACTTCTCTTTTTGCATGCTGTTTTGAAAGATTATTACAAAAATAGCTCTCTCCTACTCTGATATCTTTTGTATGTAAAATGGGCTGAAACTTTAAGTTACAGACACCTGAACATAAGAATTTATAATGGTAACTTAACAGCTCTTGATATCCTGAATCTGATGAAAAAGAGAATAATATTCTAATTACACTTTCTTTTCCATTTATTTCCTCCACTCAGACTAATACAGTCTTCTGCGAAGTGGATGGCAATTCTTGCTCAAAAGCAGCATGAAGCAGCTACAGGGAATCTCAGTGAGAGCACTCCAAATCAGGCAAGGCCTGTCTGCGCAACACCAGCAAAGAGAACAGGCCCTGAAAACATTAGGGTCAATATTTTCACATTCAGTTCCAGGAATCAGTATGCATATGTATGTTCTACCTTACAGTCATACTTCCAAGAACAGAAACCTAGCTGTTTCATTCAAAGGAGACCTGGAACCTGATAAATCATTATCCCTCTGTTCAAGATCAAATACCGGAGATAATCCTCAATCCAAGATGAGCTCATGATTACTGATACAGAGGACCAACCCTCTAACATTAAGCAGCATTTTCAACTGAAAAGGCTGGCCTACGTGGAAAAAACAAAGCCACCAGAAGTACCATATAAACCAGCATCTATTCAGGTTTCTCATGTTACAGTATAAACTTCCTCACAAATGTAAAATGTAAATAAGACATCCTCTGCAAAAAATAAAAATAAAAAATGCATAATGCAGAACTAGTGCCAAAAATCCAAATAAAACAGATGAATTGAACAAAACTCAGTGTAAGTACCTACAGTTTTAAAATAGTTTACTATTCTGGTGGGGAAAAATGAAATGAAAGGTGTTCCCATGTAACCATATGAATTTTAGCTGACACTTGGAAAAGAGCATGCATCATCATCAGCAATAAATACTATTCCTATTATGCAACATGGATTCGTGTTTGCAAGCAGAATTCTGCTACAGATGTTTATAGTCAAATATAGAACCTCTGCACTCAGAAATTATGTAAACTATTAAAAGAAATCATAGCACAGTGATTTGTTAGGCATTTTACTCCACCATGCAAGCTATTCATTACCCTATCAAATTTGAGAAACACAATATATTATACCTACATATAAAACTATATCAAATATATTCTGGCTAAACATTTAACATGCCACTTTCATTATATCACAATTCACTTCCAAATACCTTATGTAATCTACTGCAGTCAGAAATAAAAAAGTTCCTTTATATTTGTCACTCTTTGATATAGACACCCTGCCTATCAACAGCCACCATACAACTTACCCAATCCAAAAATTCTCAAGGCTTTTAAGACTGTCTACTTTATTCTGCTGAACACAAAGAAAAAAACTCATTTCATACTAGAATAAAATACATTTTCAATATTTTTCCTCCATATTTTTCTTGACTGTAGATTTATAAAACCAGCTTACAGCCAGTACTGGTTAGCTTTGTGAAAATCATACTGGATAAGATTCGAGAGTTGCTGATTTCCTGTTTTAGGAAGTAACAGTTCTAGCAAAAGAATCCCCAAGGCAAAATATTTAGTGTTCCAATGTGTAAGCTCTAACAGCCTTTGTTCTTCCCTTTGCTATAATCATTACTGCTTTCTTCTCTCCCTCTCCCTCTCTCTGAAGCCTCCAGCTTTCAGTATAAGATGCAAATGCCAGCTCAAATCTAAGTACACATTTATTTTTTAGATGACAAAAAAAACCTGTCCATTATCCAGTGCTCTGAAGCTTTGGTTAAAAGTAGTCATCCCTTAGCAGCTGATGCACTGCCCATTCCTATTCTTATTTCATAACTGCTCAATATTATAATTTATGTCACTAATAATCCACTGGAACGCCATCAAAGCTCTAAAATATATCCTTCCACTTGGCTGCAAAATCCTCTCGGTGTAATACAGTTTAAGAAACATAATCAACTTGGTATGTTTTATATATATTATACACCTATACATAAAACATATATAAAATACCGGTATTACATTAAAGTCGTTAATTCAGAAATAATAAGTAGGCTACCTAGATTTGGCCATGCAATCAATTTTTATAAATAATTAGATGGGAAATTCTAAATGTGTAATGCTGTACTGCAATGCAGAACAGTTCACTGCCATGTGGTCCACAATTTATGATTGTCACTCAGAGGCCTATTCTGTATGACTGAATAGTGAAAAAATCCTCCTCTATGAGATATATAAATGAAGATATTGTATTTAGCCTGGGTATCAGTAAGTTTTTACAAACAACAGCTTTAATCCCATTAAATTTGGATGAGGTTAATAGTATTTCTTCACCTACATTTAAACCATTGTTTCTTCATCAATGTGTCAAGTGTGCAATCAGGAGTCAGATTTAGTTTTTGTATACATGTAGCTTCATACTGTTGTTATAGTCATACTCAAAATGCCATATCTCACCTTGTGAACCTTGACCTTTGAAAGATTTTTTAGCCAATGCTCAGTTATTGTCAGAGATGCATTACCTCTGCAAATATGAAAGGGTTAAAGGCAGCCCCAATCAATAGGCCTACAAGAAAAAAAAAAAAAAAAGAGTATGCCTTACAGCATCTTTGCAATGCTTTTATGCACAATTCTACAACAATACTGTTTCCTTTGGCCTTTAAGAAAGACACAGCACCCCCCTTCACATCTTATAACGAAGAAAACCATAAGACAACACCCTGTAAATAAAACAGCATGCAAAGCAGCATTCTTCAGTCACAGCATAACTACAATTACAAATCATTCAATCCATTTTTATTTAGTTTAACCAGTGTCCCACCCTTGCAAAGCAAAAATATTTTAATAAGGGTCATAAATCTCAGCTCTTGCCCATTCTTTAAACATAAAAAGGAATGAAAAGCTAAAGTAATCTCAGTTACTGCAAATATGTAAATTTATATACAGAATCCTTTATGACTACATTAGCCACATACCAGTGCTGTGTGTCTAAAGTGTGCATTCACATACTGTTTTGGGATGGTATCTTTCTGCAAGCTCCTCTGCTTTTGGCTGCCATGAAGGGAGGAAGCTATCCCACTGTAGTAGCTCAGTGACTGCATTGTGTTCAGGAGCTGATCTGCCTCAAACCAGTTTCAGCCGGTTCTGGTCACCCTACATAAAAAGCTATGGCAACCCTCGCTGAGTTGCCAACAAGTCCCTGAAAATCGCAGGGGCTCTTTTCTTCTTTGGGTGTGTGGGTGATTTCAATTATGTCCCCCCTATTTCAATTATATCCCCACTGCATACAAACATCCTTACACCCCAACTCCACCCCACAAACATTCCCTTCCTCTCCTCCCCCACTTACCTCCCACAACCTGGCTGAAAGCTGTGAGCTGTGTGTCTGTAGCTAACAAAGAGACTGCAATAAAAATCCTCATAGGATCTCTCTTGCTGCACAAGGCAGACTCGGCCGCAGCAGTGGGGTGACTGCTAACCAAGGTCTTCTCTGTCTCCACTCCCTACAGTACAGGGTGGCTGCCGATTAACGTCATAACTGCCCCCTCATGCCAGCAGCTCTGGGGTGGCAGCTAACCAAGGTCTTCTCCTTCCCATCCTCCCACCTCTTCACAGTATTTGGGGCAACACTAACAAGTGTTTTCTCCCTCCACACATCATTTTTCTCCCCACCCCACAATCCACTTCCAGAAGAAATCACTTCTTTGTCCCCTCCCCACGCCCAACAGCACTGTGGTGGCTTCTTTTGCCTCTCAACCCTCTTTAGGGCACTGGTGGAAAAGAGTTGTTAACCAAGGTCTGGATCTTCCCCCACACCTTCCCAAAGCACAGGGGGTAGGAAGAGGGTGCTGCTAACCGAAGTCTTCTCATTTCCCACAATCCCCATCCCCAAATGTGACTCTGTCCTGATCAAGGTCCACTCAACTCCCCAGAGATCTGGAATGGCTCCTCGTCAAGGCCTTTTCTGCACCCACCCCTCTCAGCACTAGGATAGTTCCTAACCAAGTTCCCCTCTTCCTCCTCCATCCTCCAATCCAGGGCCTGGCTTCCTCAACACACACTTGAGGATGGCTCCAAATCAAGATCTTCTATGCCCCCATTGCTGTCCTGTCCACGATCAATCTGTGCCCTTTCCTATGCCCTCAGTGAGGTGGCGCCTCAACATGATTTTCTCTGCACCACCCCAACCAATCGCCCCATTGGTATAACTTATCACCGGTTTCTTCCCTCCAACACTTCCTCTTAAAGAAGCAGCTCCTGACAAAAGTCTTGTCTCTCTCTGATCCTCACCCTATCTTCTCCCCACACAGAAGTGATTCGTAGCCACAGTCTTCTCTACATCCCTCACACTCATCTCCTCCCAACTCTGGGGCGGCTCCTAATCACAGTCTCTTCTGGTTCACTCACTCCCCATCCCTTCCCCTCTCTGGGGCAGATCAAAACCACAATCTTCTCTGCATCCCTCGCTCCCATCCCCATGCCTCACTGCTCGCCCCCAGCCCCTCAATACACTTGGGCAGCTCCTAACCACAGTCTTCTCCGCACCTGTCATCCTCATCCCTTGCCTGCACTGGGGGGCTCCTAACCACGGTCAGTCTCCTCCCCACCCCTCACTGGGGGGCTCCTAACCACAGTCAGTCTCCTCCCCACCCCTCACTGGGGGGCTCCTAACCACAGTCAGTCTCCCCACCCTTCACCCCCATCCCCACCCCTCACTGCGGGGGCTCCTAACCAGTCTCCTCCACACCCTTCACCCCCCCTCTCTGGGGGGCTCCTAATCATGATCCCTTCTGCATCCCTGACACCCATCTTCTCCCCACAATGGCAGACTCCCAACCAGTCTCTTCCACACTCCTGGCCCCCATTCCCCTCCACACTGGGGGGGCGGGGGGGGCTCCTAACTAGAATCCCTACATGTGCTCCAGCACCAAACTAAAGCCCCTTCCTGTTCAGAGGGTAGCTGAGGCCTGGGTGGGGGCTGGAGGCCGCAGGGGCCTTGCCTGGAGGAGAGGGCGCTCCCCTGGGAGGCCGAGGTGCCTACGCCCTAACTCCTCCAGCGGCTGGAGACAGGGGAGCCGCTAACCACCCCCCGCCGTGCTGGACTTTGCAGCCGTCAAGCCTTGGCAGCTGTACCGCTCCGGTGACCTCGGCCCTGCGCGCTGGCGCCGGCTGCCTCCCCATTACGGAGGAGTCCCCTCGGTGGAAGACAGGGGACACCCTTTCCCCTCCCCGCGGCGGCCCCGCGTGGCCTGGGAGCCCCCTGGGCGGCGGCGGCTGCTGCTGCTGCAGGAGCGGCGGCGACAGCCGGGCCCGGGGAGAGAGCCGCGGCTGCCGCACTCCAGGCCGCTCTGCCACAGCCCAGCGGGGCCTAGCGCGCGTGGGAGCAGCAGCCAGGCCCTGGGGAGAAAGCGAACCCGCTGCATGCACACGCCGCACCCCCATGCAAACAGACCTGCTGCTGCCCTGCAGGGCCAGCGACCCGCACCCGGGGGGCTGCTCCTGCAAGGGGGACCGCGGGCAGACAGGGCTCAGGGCTCTCTCACTGCCACTGCAGCCTGCAGAGAGGCCTGGTTAAAAGATGGTTGAACATAGTGGCAGAGAGAGAGAGACACTCTGGCTGGGACTGGAGGAAAAGGTGGGGGTGGGGGGGTGCCTCTGTGGCTTGTTGAGAGAGGGGAGAGATCTCCCGTGTGATCCGATTTTAAGCTTCTCCCTTGCTGGGAAGGAGGTTAGGGGCTTTTATAGGTTGTTTGGAGCATTTCCTTTGAGAATCAGGGACTCCTTGGGGGACAGAGGAGAGACGAGAGAGGGCGAAGGAGTTAAAAGCCAACCATACATGTCTAAATCGCAGACAAGGGGAGCTCAAGTGCACTGCTGGCTTAACGGGTGATCTGCAATTTAGGGTTTAAAACAAAAAAAACCCTTGTTCTTTAGGAACCAGATTGAGCAGGCCCAGGCAAAGAGTTTATATATATAGGTTACCAGCTGGGATTCATGGTTTTAGTTTTTCCAAATTGAAGACTGAAAATGGTGTTGGCTACAATGTCAATTACACAAATATTAATTTTAAAAATAAATTAGCAGTGAGACAAGCTAATTTTTTTCTTAATGATCACAGAGGTTGTTACAGCTAGAAACTGAGAACGGGACATTTGAAATTTAGAGCAGAAAATCCCACTGACTTCAGTAGGAAATGGGGGGAGGTGGGGAGCATGTTTCCTCCTTTCACAATCTTTTCTGTTTTATTCCATCTTTACCTATGTTAAAAAGCCTCCAGTCTCAGAGGGCTCCGTTAGTTGTTACAGCACAGGAATCCGATCTGGGTTTTGTTTTCACCTCTTCCACTGACTTGCTATGACCACAAACAAAAACTTCTTGGTACCAGTTTCATCACCACCTGTAAAATGGGGGCAATATTTCCTTTCATCACAGGGCCACTGTACAGCTTTGTGAAGCTATTTGACGTCCCTGGAAGAATAACAATTATTCTTGCTATGGAAGAATAAAAATTATTATTTGCTGAAAGGTGGAAGAAAGGAGTTATTTTTTTCTGACTCCTGCAGTAATCAATTTACACCCTAAACATGAGATTTGATTAGACTTATTTTGGCATGCATAAAGGGACATGGGGAGGTTGAAATTCCATATTTTAAAATAAAATGTTATCTTTTTTATCAGTATCACTGTACATTAATACACCAGCAGGAACTTAAAATATCTGCACATGCTTTTTAACATTATTGCTGATCATTTGCATTTCACCTACTGTGGACACTAGACAATGAAAACAATTAGTTTCACTTTTGTTTCTTGGCAGTTTCACTTTCTGCCTCACAGGAGAATGTTTAAATCCAACGTTAAGGGCTGGCTCATAGAAGCTGGTGCTTACAATCTTCAATAGAGTTTTGAATCTTAGCTGTTATAAACCCCTTGGCTTTTTGACTTTTTTTTTTTAACAAAACAATTTTGTCCTATATTGACTTCAGCGTCCCCTAACTACAAATATTATTGATCATAAAATTATCCAGCCTCTTTAAAAAAATTACTCTACAGTATGACTGATCTCTTGTGGCATGAGTTCTATGAGCTGACTACAGGCTGCGTGTAGAAATAGCCTTTTGTTCATTGTAAAGCTGCATGCCATTAATTTCATTGTTTGATCCTTTTTCTCTGATAATGGGACAGCATATTGTACAAGTGTACAGTATTAGTCTTTGAAACTTTATATATGAATGACTAATTATAGCATCACAATAATAGCATTATTACATTTAAAATAGGTGTTACTATTTTACTCTATATACTTTGGCATGAACTTCTGGCAATTTTTGCAAGTACTACCTCAATATAACGCCACCCGATATAACACAAATTCGGATAGAACACGGTAAAGCAGCACTCCGATGGATCAAAGCAAGTTCAATATAACGCTGTTTCACCTATAACGCGGTAAGATTTTTTGGCTCCCGAGGACAGCGTTATAACGAGGTAGAAGTGTATATAGAAATTTGTCATATGCACACTTGATAATCATGAATGCTACACAAAAAGAACAGGAGTACTTGTGGCACCTTAGAGACTAACTGTTCTTTTTGCGGATACAGACTAACACGGCTGCTACTCTGAAACCTGTCATTATGCAAGGCACTGCATTTAGCCGTATAGAGTGGAAATCCATCAACGCCATGAATGCTACAGTAACATTCCACATAAGACTGCCGAAAACAGCATAGATGCAATAGGCGCTACCAAATTATCATTAAGGTACCATCTTATGGAAGGATGCTTTTATTAGAAGATTTGTTTACAAAGGCCCTAGTTCTTCAGATTCATTCACTTGGGACAGATTATCCACCCACATGTATGGGTTTGCAGGATCAAGACCTTAACTTGCTTATAATCTTAATCAAAATAATAAATGAATAGCGCAATAAATTAAATTCAGGCACAATATTGATCCAGTGTAAGTTTGGCACATTTTAGAGTAAGTATTTGAATTAATTTGGCAAACAGTAATAAGAATAAACTAAGGCTGTTGATTAATCGCAGTTAATTCACGCGATTAACTCGAAAAAATTAATCACAATTGAAAAAATTAATCGCGATCAATCGCACTGTTAAATAATAGAATACCAATTGAAATTTATTAAATATTTTTGGATGTTTTTCTACATTTTCAAATGTATTGATTTCGATTACAACATAGAACACAAAGTGTACAGTGCTCACTTTATATTATTTTTATTACAAATATTTGCACTGTAAAAATGATAAAATAGTATTTTTCAATTCACCTCATACAAGTACTGTACTGCAATCTCTTTATCATGAAAATGTAACTTACAAATATAGATTTTTTTTTTTACATAATTGCACGCAAAAACAAAACAATGCAAAACTTTAGAGCCTACAAGTCCACTTAGTCCTACTTCTTGTTCAGCCAATCACAGGTTTGTTTACATTTATGGGAGATACTGCTGCCTGCTTCTTATTTACAATGTCACCTGAAAGTGAGAACAGGCGTTCATGTTGCACTTTTGTAGCCAGCGTTGCAAGGTATTTACGTGCCAGATGTGCTAAACATTCATATGCCCCTTCATGCTTCGGCCATCATTCCAGAGGACATCCTTCCATGCTTATGATGCTCGATAAAAAAATAATGTATTAATTAAATTTGTGACTGAATTGTGTATCTCCTGTTCTATTTTACCCGCTTTCTGCCATATTTCATGTTACAGCAGTCTCGGATGACCCAGCACATGTTCGTTTTAAGAACACTTTTACTGCAGATTTGACAAAACACAAAGAAAGTACCAATGTGCGATTTCTAAAAATAGCTACAGCACTCGACCCAAGGTTTAAGAATCTGAAGTGCCTTCCAAAATCTGAGATGGACGAGGTGTGGAACATGCTCTCAGAAATCTTAAAAGAGCAGTACTCAGATCCGGAAACTGCAGAACCCGAACCACCAAAAAATAAAATCAACCTTCTGCTGGTGGCATCTGACTCAGATAATGAAAATGAACATGTGTCTGCTTTGGATCGTTATTGAGCGGAACCCGTCATCAGCCTGGATGCATGTCCTCTGGAATAGTGGGTGAAGCATGAAGGGACATATGAATTTTTAGCACATCTGGCACATAAATATCTTGCAACACCAGCTATAACAGTGCCATGAGAATGCCTGTTCTCACTTTCAGGTGACATTGTAAACAAGACGTGAGCAGCATTATCTCCTGCAAATTGTAACCAAACTTGTTTGTCTGTGCGATTGACTGAAGTAGGACTGAGTAGACTTGTAGGCTCTAAAGTTTTACATTGTTTTATTTTTGAATGCAGTTATTTTTTTGGACATAATTCTACATTTGTAAGTTCAACTTTCACAATAAAGAGATTGCACTACAGTACTTGTTTTAGGTGAATTGAAAATACTATTTCTTTTGTTTTTTTACAGTGCAAATATTTGTAATAAAAATAAATATAAAGTGAGCGCTGTACACTTTGTAGTCTGTTGAAAATTGAAATCAATATATTTGAAAATGTAGAAAACATCAACAAATATTTAAATAAATGGTATTCTATTATTGTTTAATTGCATGATTAATCGCGATTACTTTTTTTAATCCCACGATTAATCACGATTAATTTTTGTAATCGCTTGACAGCCCTAGAATAAATTAGTTCATGTTCTAAGGGACTTGTTTTAATATTTAATCTAAGGACCCCATCTTTCATCTAGCTCTGCACAGGCACAGGACTCTGCCTGTACTGAGCCAGTTTCAGAATCAGGCCCTAACGTTTATGACATTCTATTATCTTCCTGATAACCAGTAAAATGTTTTTTCCCTGATGGTTTTAACATTAAATCAAAATGAAAACTAGTTTCTCTTCTCTTTTACTGGATCCCATATGCTGCTTGTATCCTAAGATAAGCAAGGTGACAGCTGCCAACAGTAATCCTAGAAATATTAATATTTAAAATGTTCTGTTCAAATATGTTCCACAGTTTATACACGGGTAAAGCATTCCTGAGCATCCGGTCTTTGAGGCTGCTTTACTTTTCTCCTTCCACTCTGATGTCCTTGACATCTTTGGGGAAGGAAAACTCTGGGTACGTCTACACTGCAAAAAGAAAAAAACAAAAAACCCCACAGCAGCCAGGCTCAGAGCCTGGGTCAACTGACTGGGTTAATGCTACAGGGCTAAAAATAGCATTGTAGACATTCCCGCTTGCGCTTGAGCCTTTGAAACCTGGTGACGGGGGTGGGTCTCAGAGCCCGGGGTCCATCCCTAGTGGGAATGTCTACACTGCTATTTTTAGCCCTGTGGTGCAAGCCCAAATGAGTTGACCAAGGCTCAGATTCGCTGCCGTGGGGGGTTGTAATGTAGACGTGCCCAAGGCCCAATATTATTTTAAAGCATACATATTTAACAATAAGAGAATTTACAGTAGCATTTATGAATTGAGCCAGGCTGACAGTACCCAGAACAAGAATGTAAGTGGCAACAGCAATGCAAACTTCTCCACAGCCAGTATACTGTTGTTCTAATTTGAAAGGACCTAGTAGGATTTCTAGTGGTTTTGACCTTGTCTCCACTGAAGACGTCACACCGATAGTAAGCCCTCAATCGATTTAAAGAGCACCTTGTGTCCATACATAGAAGTGCTTCAACTGATTGTTGGGGAGGCAGCAATTAATGTCACCCCCAGATTATTATAGAGGCAAGAACTGGCGTAGATTGTACTGGTGCAGACTCTGTTGAACCATAAAATATCCAGCTGAACAGTAAAAAAAATCTGGCTCTTAGTGACTGAGGAGCCTAAATCCCACTTTCAAAAATGACTTCGGCACTTGAGATCAGATTTTCAAAAGTATTTAGGTGCCTAAATATGCAGATAAGCACCTAGCAGGAATTTCAAAAGCTCTGGAGCAGGCTAGATCCCTAACTCTCATGGGCACTTTTGAAAATATCACTAGGTAAATAATACAGTTACAGACCTGCATGAATAGCAGCTCATTTCAGCAAGTGGCACAACATTATTCCTCACCTGTAATTTGGCCTTCTTGTATGTACCCAATTCATGGAGAGTTGCAGGCTACATGTGAGACTATGTCTACATTACAGACATCATAGTGCTGTAGTTATGCCACTGTAACACCATAGTGTGGAAGTTTCCTCCAGCAATGGAACCCCTTCTGTTTTCTGTCACTGGCGGAACTCCACCCTCCCTGAGCGACAGTAACTAGATCAACAGATGCATTCTTCCATTGACCTAGCTGCATTTACACCAGAGGTTAAGTATTTTAGCAACGGCCTTCAGGGATGTGGATTTTTCACACACCTGAGCTCCATAGTTATGTCAACCTAACTTTTAGTGTAAACCAGGCCTGAGTCAGAACCATGTCTCTCTTTGTTGGTGACATCAAGTCACCAAGCGGTTAGAGTCGCTGGAGCCATTGTTGGTCTCTTCAGAACCAGTGATTTTGGTTTTAGGCCTGGTCATAGCATGGAAACTACAGGTCTGTCTCATCTTACGCTGGGGTTACGTTCCGCAGTCAGCGCCTTACGTGAAAATCGCGTATAGTCAAAATTACATTGAGTGTAATGGCGGGCGAAATTGCCCACACTACAGAAACAGTATTTAAATTGTTATTTTTCTCTTTTTTGTTTGTTTTTGCTGACCGCGTAAAGCTGAAATCGCGCATGTTAAATGCGCCTAAGATGCGACAGACCTGTACACTGATTGTGTTGGTTGACAACCGCTTCCTGGTAATTAACTATCTGTAAGCTTCCTTCATTACCGTTGAGGTACAGCTAACTCATCTGTGGACAGTAGCAAAGATAGGCAGAGTTGCTTGAGTTTCTTTATTCCTTTTTTTCTGAGAGATCTCTGAAAGTAGTACTGGGCAGTTGCTTGTCTGCCCTGATGCTTCCCTCATTCAAGGTTCCATTCTGTCACCTCTCCTGTTCAGTGTGTATATTGAGCCATTAGAAGGCATAGGTTTTGGCTTCTCTGTTAAAAAAGGTGAGCTTTTTACCTCACATTCATGAGCTATCCCAAAGTAAAAACACAGTGAAGACAAGGTACTTTAGTTTGACTCCAAAGTAAATGAGGCGAGGTAAACCCCAGCCTGAGGTATAGGGCTGACTTAAGCAAGTGTACCTCGTAGTAAACCTAAAGTGTCTTGTCTTGCTATAGTCTTATCTTGGCATAGCTCACATGTGTGAGTTACCCTGAGGTTAAATACACACCATTTTAGCAGTATAAACAAGATCTTAGTTGGAAAGTGTGGTCTCATTGTAGTGTCTTCAGTTTGCAGATGACACCCAGCCTTACATGTCCATCATTTCTGATGGGCCAGTTACTGACAAAAGGTATCAGCAACAGGCTCAGCACCATTTAAGGGCTGCATACAGTTTAAATGTAAGTGTAGATGAGGACAAACTACAGTTAAAACCAACACTGAGAATATCTGAACCACAGTTTTCTGAAATAATGATAAATGGGTTTGCAGTTAACCTGTGCATTGCTGAACCTGTTGTTGAAACCTATTGTCAGCAAGAGGTACTTCTGCTAGTAGAAGATCTGGCTTTTGACAAGGTCTTCCCTAGTAATAGCCGCTTCCCAAGGCCATAAATAAATAAATAAAAATTACAACACACACTCCTGAATATAGCCATTAGGGCACACTCATTGTTTCATTAATTTGTTGTCTGGTACTTAAATACCATGGTGATCAAACTATATATCAAACTATATATAGATTAGATAGATAGATAGTTGAGAAATACTTTCTATCCCTTAGAGGATCCTTCTTCAAGTTACCTTGATATAGCAATGGTGAGTAGCTGGAAGTGCGGTACTGCCTAAGCTGTACCTAAGCAGCACTGCCTGTAGCTATAGGTCTTAAATGCCCAAGACTGTCACAAGCAAACTCCAGAAACCTTTGAGTTTGTTTGTTTTTTTGTTCCCTTAAAGGCTGGTGGCTAAAAAGAAATCAGTACTCCTTTGTTATACCCATCTGCAGAAGAATCACTAGCTCCACAATATCAAAAGTAACCTGAAAACTGTCCTATTGAGAAATGAGAAACCCAAAAAAATTTCAAGTATTATAGTCTGGAAAGATCAAAACAAGGAAAAGCCATGAGCAAGAGGGCTCTGGAGAAGTTTTTTGAATCACTTGTAGAAGATATTCTGAGTTCAAGTACAGTACAAACAGGTAAGATATGACAGTGCTTAATAATGTTTCTGTTCTAGTTGCTAAAAAGAATGAGCAAACTAACCATTACACTGACCAACTATGCTTTGTTAATGAAGAATGGAGGACTAAAACAACTTTACAAGGAACCCTAAGCAATAACAACTCTGCTTTTCATAGTATACTTGTGACAAATATGGCAATTTTCTACAATATCCTTGAAAAACCTGATTGAATTAAGTTTAAGTATCTTTGGAGTCCATTGTATTAAATGCAAAATGTATGTATNGGGGGGGGGGGGGGGGGGGGGGGGGGGGGGGGGGGGGGGGGGGGGGAGATGTGAAGTGAACCCTGCAAAGTGTTATGAACTTCAGAGGACTATGTTAAACAATGTGCCAGACAACTTGACAAATGGACTTTTGAGACAAACAGGGTTAAGTGATTTTCCTGGGAATCTCTAGGGAATGGGGAAGACAAATTCCCCATCTCCAGTTATGCAAAACCCCAGCCTTTTGAAGCTACATCCTGAGGAGAGGACCACTGTCTGCTGATTACCTATTCCTGTAATCTGAACATCAAAGGCTCAAGCTGTATAAAAGAAAGACTAACCTATGGGGGTGCCAGTTCTGATCTAAGGCTGTTATGAACTTGTAACCACAAGAAATATCCTTTGTGGGGTTTGAAGGACTGACTATTTCAGATCCCTAGTTGGCGTCAGGGAGTGATCTCTGGGTAGCTTATTAGCATGCATGTAGGTTCTTTTATTGTTTTTATGATGCTCTCTGTAATGCTTTCACCTTAAATATAAATGTTCTTGCTTGCAAAGGACTGTGTGATAACATAACTGTTGGCAATTACAGCAAAGCATAGACGCTGGCCTGTTAAGGCAATCTGGCTTGACAGGGACATCACGGTGTAGGCAGGGAACTGTGCATCCTGGAAAAAAACCCAGTCGGGAAAAAGAAAGAGATGTGGATCTCCATCTTAGGCCTGGTCCACACTAGGGGGAGCCATCGAAATAAGATACGCGACTTCAGCTACAGGAATAGCGTAGCTGAAGTCGAAGTATCTTATTTCGAATCACCCGGCACTTACCTCGTGTCCTCGCAGCGCGGGATCGACAGCCGCGGCTCCCCCGTCGACTCCGCTACCTCCGCTCGCCCTGCTGGAGTTCTGGAGTCGATGGGAGCGCTTTTGGGGATCTATCTATCGCGTCCAGACGAGATGCGATAGATCGATCCCCGATACTTCGATTGCTACCCGCCGATCCGGGCGGGTAGTCTGGACGTAGCCCAAGAGAGGTGACAGCTGAGGAGCCGGGAGCCTCAAGTTGTGATGCCCTCGAGGGACCACAGAGGGGGAATACAGGTGCAGTTGCCCTGATCTGTGATAATACTTACCAGAGATATTAGCATACTATTATACTGGAAGGTGTAAATGACTGGCATCAAGCAAGTCTTTTGTTCATAGACAATCACAGTATGGTTAAAGTCAACAAATGTGGTAAGCACCCTTCTTTCAGGCTAAATGGAAGGAAAAATTAAGCTACTTTACGTAATGAGTTAACTGCAAATAAGAGAAGCCACTGCCCAAGACAAAGGACTGCATGACAAGGCCTGATCAGAGGCTATAATGTGGGCTGAGGGGTTCCCTGATTGAAACACAGGAGTTGGGGGATTGTTTGGCAAGCTGTGTAAGAGAGGCAGAAAGCCAGCAGATGACAAGAGAATCAGTCATAATTGTGGCCCTGACAGGGAGCAGAGAGACTAAGCTATTTGGGCACAGACTGTGCTAGAAAGGCAGGCATGGGAAATTCTGAGCAATTTGCCTGCTGTTGTTTGTTTCTACCGCACTCAGGGAAACAGGCCTTTGTGTACATTCTTTGTAAATAAACAGGGTTGCACAAAAGAATTATACCTGACTCATCTCATCAGTTTCTCCTCCTAGCAGAAACAAAGCTGTAAGGCCCCAAATACTGGCTAACCACTTGGGCCAAAGGGACAACAATACTATGATTGGATGAATGGCATCATACAATCAATACATAACTGGATTAATGGCATCATCTCTCCTGGAGGAGTCACTAACATAAAGATGAAAGCAGCCTCTATTTCAGGGTACCATCCCAGACAGACTCAAAAGGCCATCAGGGTGAATGCAAAACAAAATTCAATGGGTATGTTTTTCTAATTCAGCTTAATATGGCCCCAATTTGCCAACCATGCCACAGTATTTAGAGATACTAGGCTACATTCACCACAGAGCCCACACTGGCAGATAGTCCAATGGGGCTAATTTAGCAGATCCCCTCTGTCATCTCTCTGACTGAGATTAAGGCTGCCATATCTTGGCAGAGCCGTCATGGGGAGGCTGCAGTTGAAAGGCCCCCAGCAGAGGGTTTTGTGTGGGAGGCCATGCTCCCTGCCACTCTGGCAGAAGGCTACATGTTGGGAAACACCCAATCACCCCAGAAGAGGATAATATGCATGAGACCTCCTGCCACTTCTCAGCAACCCAAACCCAACAGAAGATTTTGTGGAGGGGGCCTCAGCTAGCACTCCCTCAGAGAGTACTGCTAGAGAGGTGTCTCCCTCTCTCATACACTTGCATGCCAGGAGGAGGGCTCTGGCAGTAGGCCTGAAGCCTGTTAATTCCTGGACTGGCCCCTAGCCTACATGAAGGCTGGAGCAGTAGTCAGGGAGAAGGGAAAGTCACAGCTCTCCTGAAGACCAGTGGCAGTGGGTCAGACCTACCACCACCCTATAGTGGGCTCCTGTGTGAATGGGCCCTGCTACCACCACCCCAAGAAGGGGGCAAGGCCACAGTGTGTAGGGAGGGCATTTTAAACCCTAGTGATGGCCTTGCAAAATCCAGACAAGGAGAAACACCTTTGTCTGACAAGGGAAGAGCACTGAAGACCTTTAAAGACTCTAAAGTCTCACCAAAGGAGAGAGTAAAAGAAAGGACAGGCATTTCTCACTGGGGAAGATGTATAATTTGAAACAAATGATATTTTTCAATCTCAGGAGTTTGGAAGTGCCAGATTTACACTGAGTCACTCCAGCAGCACCGACTGGATTACCAGAGTATTACACTTGGTAGAATCATAGAATATCAGGGTTGGAAGGGATCTCAGGAGGTCATCTAGTCCAACCCCCTGCTCAAAGCAGGACCAATCCCCAACTAAATCATCCCAGCCAGGGCTTTGTCATGCCTGACCTTAAAAACCTCTATGGAAGGAGATTCCACCACCTCCCTAGGTAACCCATTCCAGTGCTTCACCACCCTCCTAATGAAAAAGTTTTTCCTAATATCCAACCTAAACCTCCCCCCCTGCAACTTGAGACCATTACTCCTTGTTCTGTCATCTGCGACCACTGAGAACAGTCTAGATCCATCCTCTTTGGAACCCCCTTTCAGGTAGTTGAAAGCAGCTATCAAATCCCCCCTCATTCTTCTCTTCTGCAGACTAAACAATCCCAGTTCCCTCAGCCTCTCCTCATAAGTCATGTGCTCCAGCCCCCTAATCATTTTTGTTGCCCTCCGCTGGACTCTTTCCAATTTTTCCACATCCTTCTTGTAGTGTGGGGCCCAAAACTGGACACAGTACTCCAGGTGAGGCCTCACCAATGTCGAATAGAGGGGAACGATCACGTCCCTCGATCTGCTGGCAATGCCCCTACTTATACAGCCCAAAATGCCGTTAGCCTTCTTGGCAACAAGGGCACACTGTTGACTCATATCCAGCTTCTCGTCCACCGTAACCCCTAGGTCCTTTTCTGCAGAACTGCTGCCTAGCCACTCGGTCCCTAGTCTGTAAAAGTGCATGGGATTCTTCCGTCTTAAGTGCAGGACTCTGCACTTGTCCTTGTTGAACCTCATCAGGTTCCTTTTGGCCCAATCCTCTAATTTGTCTAGGTCCCTCTGTATCCTATCCCTACCCTCCAGCGTATCTACCACTCCTCCCAGTTTAGTGTCATCTGCAAACTTGCTGAGGGTGCAGTCCACCCCATCCTCCAGATCATTAATGAAGACATTGAACTAAACCGGCCCCAGGACCGACCTTTGGGGCACTCCGCTTGATACCGTCTGCCAACTAGACGTGGAGCCATTGATCAGCCCGTTGAGCCCGATGATCTAGCCAGCTTTCTATCCACCTTATAGTCCATTCATCCAGCCCATACTTCTTTAACTTGCCAGCAAGAATACTGTGGGAGACTGTATCAAAAGCTTTGCTAAAGTCAAGGAATAACACGTCCACTGCTTTCCCCTCATCCACAGAACCAGTTATCTCCTCATAGAAGGCAATTAGGTTAGTCAGGCATGACTTGCCCTTGGTGAATCCATGCTGACTGTTCCTGATCACTTTCCTCTCCTCTAAGTGCTTCAGAATTGATTCCTTGAGGACCTGCTCCATGATTTTTCCAGGCACTGAGGTGAGGCTGACTGGCCTGTAGTTCCCCGGATCCTCCTCCTTCCCTTTTTTAAAGATGGGCACTACATTAGCCTTTTTCCAGTCATCCGGGACCTCCCCCGATCACCATGAGTTTTCAAAGATAATGGCCAATGGCTCTGCAATCACATCCGCCAACTCCTTTAGCACCCTCTGATGCAGTGCATCCGGCCCCATGGACTTGTGCTTGTCCAGCTTTTCTAAATAGCCCTGAACCACTTCTTTCTCCACAGAGGACTGGTCGCCTCTTCCCCATGCTGTGCTGCCCAGTGCAGCAGTCTGGGAGCTGACCTTGTTCGTGAAGACAGAAGCAAAAAAAGCATTGAGTACATTAGCTTTTTTCAGATCCTCTGTCACTAGGTTGCCTCCCTCATTCAGTAAGGGGCCCACACTTTCCTTGACCTTCTTCTTGTTGCTAACATACCTGAAGAAACCCTTCTTGTTACTCTTAACATCTCTTGCTAGCTGCAACTCCAAGTGTGATTTGGCCTTCCTGATTTCACTCCTGCATGCCTGAGCAATAATTTTATACTCCTCCCTGGTCATTTGTCCAATCTTCCACTTCTTGTAAGCTTCGTTTTTGTGTTTAAGATCAGCAAGGATTTCACTGTTAAGCCAAGCTGGTCGCCTGCCATATTTACTATTCTTTCCACATATCGGGATGGTTTGTTCCTGCAACCTCAATAAGGATTCTTTAAAATACAGCCAGCTAGCCTGGACTCCTTTGCCCCTCATGTTATTCTCCCAGGGGATCCTGCCCATCAGTTCCCTGAGGGAGTCAAAGTCTGCTTTTCTGAAGTCCACCACTAATGTCTTCAGAGTGATCTTTTAAATAAAACTATTTGATTCAATGTTGTCTCTATGTATTCGCTGGTTGGCTTCAGTGTATGGACCTATGCTCTGACTGGAGATAGATCTGACGGCAATCAGATCTCCAGCACAGAATAGCCTTTTACATTTTCTGGGCTCCTGCTGGGGGTCAGAGGCAAGGATTTTACTGGGAGCAGGTAGTAGCACTGTTTTCTGCCTATTAGAGGCAGTGAGCCCACCGAGGTAAGTCACTCAAACAACTGCACATATCCTTCTGCCTATTTTGTGGCCTCTGGCATATGTCTGAGCTCAGTGGGAGGCCATACCCTGGAGTGTGCATAAATACAAGTCCCCACAAGGCCATTTATGGAGTCCCTCTGACTAGAGCTAATCAAGAATTTTGCAGCAAATTATTTTTTAAGAAAGAAAGAAAGAAAGAAAGAAAGAAAGAAAGAAAGAAAGAAAGAAAGAAAGAAAGAAAGAAAGAAAGAAAGAAAGAAAGAAAGAAAAAGAGCCAAATTATTGAAATTGAAAGTGTTCACAAAACAGAGTCAGGTTCAATGAATTTCCCTAGCTGAAAAAATGTCAAGAAAAAAAAAGTTTCAAAACATTTCATTTAGACATTTTCAAAATAAAAACTACTGGTTTTCTATTTCAAAACAACTTTTTGTTTAGAAATTTACACTGACTATGCTGAAAAAAGTTAAAGAAAAAAGGTCAAAATCTAAACTAAATAAATTGAAATGATCAAAATGAAATGTTTTGATTGCCTGAAATGAAAAAAAAAAAGTGTTTTCTGTGTGTAAATATTTCGAAGATTTCAACTTTTTGTCCTGAACAAGACTCTTGAACTCTTGAAATTATTCTCAGGATGGGAAAACTATTTTCCACCCAGCCCTACTTCTGACCATAAACACATTTAGGCAGTTTAGGTGATAATAATGGTATATAGATCAGCACTGTGTGTCTGATATTAAAGTCATGCTGATGATGCTGTTTAATTGGAAATGTACCATAGCTTTACCTATGTCGGCAGGAGGATGCCATTTGCTTAATCCCAGACATTTATGGACAAGGAAAAGAAAGGGATGAATTTTGTGATTCACTTAAATAGGAATTTAATCTGACTTGGAATATAACATTCAGATTTTATTACAACATTACAGGTATTATAAAGGATTGTAGGATGGCTGGACCAGCCACCTGATAGAAGCATCACAGAGATGTCTGTGTTTTATCTGTCTTCTTTCCCACAATTATATGGCCCCTTTTACCCTTTAGGCCCACAGTACCTGCACACTACGCTATCTTTAATGTAGTTACCCTCACAACACCCCTGTGAAGCAGGAAATTCCTCTTTTCCCTATTTTACAGATTTGGAACTGAGGCTGAGAGAGACTAAAAGCTTGTCTTCACTCAGTGCAGTGCTGACGTGAATTATCTACACTCAGGTTAACCTAGCTTGAGTGAGAAATGACAAAGCACAAAACAACACTGGAGCTGCACAGAATGATTGGATTAGCAGCACATAGTAGCTGAGTCTCCACTGCATTAGTTCAAGCATCTGCAGTACTCGAGCTTCAACCCACATTCCCTACCAGGCCAGTTAGCTCAAGCTAGAGATTTTTGTGTGTGGACGGCCAGGACGGGAGTCAGGTTAGGGGCAACACCCGAGTTATACCTTGAGCTAACAATTGGTGATGACAAACTCTAAGTTATTTGCCCAGCATCACACAGGGAGTCAATAGCAGAGCAGGAAATCAAACCTGGATCTCCCAAATCCCAGGCTACTTCCCTATGCACTGGTTCATCCTTCCTCTAGTAGTATCACATGCAGATTACATGGCTCTAACCACAAAGTACAGAGCTAATGGATCTTCTCATGGGCTCTGTAGTTCCTTCTGCTTACTAATGCCTGCAAATGCTGTGTCACAAGCACCTCACTCAAACCTCTCCGTGGGTATTAGGCATGCACATGATTAATGTCTAATATAACCAAGCTTGTCAGCCTGGGAAATTGAAAAATGCGTTTTTTGTTCCCATAATGTGCCATATGTATGTTTTTGCTTCGCTTAATATTTATTCAAAGGCACTTGGATTATTGCTAAATTATTCATCATACAATATCTGATTAGACTGTGGCTCACACTGCTTAATGACTGAGCCATTAGCCTTTTGCAGATGGTGCTATCATCAGCTATTTGAATGCTCAATGTTCACCTGCATTTACACAGGCGTGTAGAAAGAAGACTGGAGTTGAACTTTGTATACAGGATTAATTGATTATTTACTTCAATGTCAACTGAGACATCATGTCATGTATCTACTGGTGGCTGACTCACTGTCAAGCCTCCACTGCATGGTATGTGTGGTGATTCTCCTGGCCACAAACACTAGGAGAAAAATTTCTCTGAATCCCTCTTCTCTGCTAGTCTGAACTTCTTTTCCTCAAGAAATAAAATAGGTCAAAAGTGCTAATTATTATGGTCCCTTGCAAGTATCATACAAAACCTTTCATCCCAAAGGACCTAAGGTATCTCACTAAAATTTGGGCTCTTTTGTGGCTTTCAAAGCCATAGTGTCAAAGCTGCATGATGGGGACAGAAGAGGCCCCACATCAGACGCAGATTCCATCTGCATTTTAGGCCTGGTCTACACTACGATTTTAGTTCGATTTTAGCAGCGTTATAGCGAATTAACCTTGCACCCGTCCACACAACGAGGCCATTTAATTTGATATAAAGGGCTCTTAAAATCGGTTTCTGTACTCCTCTCCGACGAGGGGAGTAGCGCTGATATCGGTATTGCCAGTTCGAATTAGGGTTAGTGTGGACGACATTCGATGGTATTGGCCTCCGGGAGCTATCCCACAGTGCACCATTGTGACCGCTCTGGACAGCAATCTAAACTTGGATGCTCTGGCCAGTTGGACAGGAAAAGCCCCGCGAACTTTTGAATTTCATTTCCTGTTAGCCCAGCGTGGAGAGCACAGGTGACCACACAGAGCTGAACAGCACAGGTAGCCATGCAGTCCGAGAACCGAAAAAGAGCACCAGCATGGACCACAGTGCTGAGGCAGGCAAAATGCCTCCAGGATCATTCTTGGAATGGCTTCTAGAGTGCTTCTTTGGAAGTGCAGTGTGTGCTTCTCAGGAGTGCTGCCAGCTTTTTCGCCGCCCTAGGCGGCAGAAGGTCCCGCCCCCGAAATGCCGCCCCCAACAGAGGCGGCGGAAGGTCCTGCCCCCCAAAATACCGCTGATGACCGGGGCGCCAGTACCCCCCAAATGTTAGTGCCCGAGGCAACCGCCTAGGTCGCCTAATGGGTTGCGCCGGCCCTGGTGCTTCTCCACAAATACATGGTTTATTCTGAAAGCCAGTGCCTCCCTCGCCCCTTCCTGCAGCTTTTGGAGAGTCTAATATCACTAGCAGAGCTATGACTTCCCTTCCCTTCAACTCAAGTTCAAGGCCTGCAATTGGCCTGGCACTTGTCCAAGTATCCACATGTTGGGGCTGGAGTCAATGTACTGTCCCTGCATAAGGCCATGTTCCTTCATGTATAGCAATCACTTCACTCACGACTGAAAAAGGGCAGCCACCTTTGCAGTGTAATTTGGTGTCTCTGGTAGCATTGCACACTAATGGAATAACTTTTTTAGGTGCTGAGCACCTGTGGCTTCCGTAGACTTCAGTGGGAATTATGGGGGCTGAGCATTTTTGAAAATCAGGCCTCAAGACAGGGAGTGAAAAATGTTCATATCTGCCAACCCTCGGGGTCTGTAGGATTTGTCAGGTCTGCCTCCGTAATCTGAGGACTTTCAGAGCTGTAGCTGTGGGATATGGAAATAGGTCTTATTAAAACAGGCTGCAAAGAGGACACCATTTGAGCTCATGAAACATGCTGTTGTCCAGAGTCACTCAAGGTACATTATATATATTTTCCTGATTAGAAAAAATCCATTTCTTTTATGCCAACATTTCTGTATGTATATCTAAGGGCAAAGAATAACCTTAGGGACAGGTGTGCAGGAACAGTCAAGATGCAAACCTCAGGCTTTTCAGTTGCCCACTGTAGGCAGGTGTGGCAATGCTGCAATTAATTGAAACTGCAGGTGTAGTTTAGATTGCACAACTATTATCATCCTAATTGTATTTGGCCAGGAAACCAGAGTTAAACTCCTCCCGTTCTTGCAAAACAGTCCATGGAATCTTAAATGCTACACCTGATCAGGACATCTCATCCTAAAAACAAATTCCAGCAGTCCCTCTACCAGTCTACATGAAAACTTGAAGTGCCAGAGTCAATTCTATAGCTGCCTTCAAGCTAATTTGGCAATAATCAGACCAGTGTGCTGTAACAAAAGCGTCAAATTAATCTATTGCATCTTGGAAGCCAGCCTGCTGTACTGCTGCTTATTGCAACAAAGTGATGAACACTTCCTCTGAGGCAGAGCAGGAAATGGAACAAGAGTACAGCATGGCCTGGTGTCAAAGTAAAATTATTCCTAGAAATGAAACCAAGCAAACCAAAATCCTCTGGCCATGTAGAGAGCTGCCCTTAATCAGAATGAATAACATTTTTGCTAGGAGACTCTTTCAAGCAAATGTGCAGCAAACTGGAGATTCATCAAATTTAGGGCTGGCCCCTGGCTTTTAAGACCTGCATAGGAAGCAGCGCAGAGCTATTAGGATGTTGCAGATTGTTCTCTCCTGCATGCCAGACCTGCTCCCTTTGCTTCTGTGAGTGAGTGGAAAAAAGAAGGCTGAAGGTTGAGGCCATGACCTCATTTTCTTCCCACCATTTATTGGAGTCTAACTTCTCCCGGCAAGAAGTGGCAGTGAGCAATGGTGCAGAGGGCCTTCACACACTCTAGTCCTCAGTGTGCACTACCAACATACAGCTCCTGATAACATGAACCACCAACAGACACAAGGAATACACTTGTATTTCCCAAGTGCTTTTTATGGCACAAGTCTTAACAGTCAGGAAATAATCCAATTAGGAACTGGCAAACAAGCAAAATGGACCAACAATTTGCCTTATCTTTTGAGTAAAAAATGGTGCAATTAGTTCTCAAATCCAAGTTCCCCATCATCCCCCAAACCTGCTGATCAGTATGGAATGTGTGATGGCCTGAATCCCGGGGACATGAACAGAGTGGGCATTGATTATGCTGGGCTCAGTACCAGGGCCAGCTTAACAAGCAGGTGCTTGGGGCGGCCACTCAGGAGAGGGGCGGCATGTCCAGGTATTCGGCGGCAATTCGGCGGAGGGTCCCTCACTCCCGCTCGGAGCGAAGGACCTCCCGCCGAATTGCCGCCGCAGATCGCGATCGCGGCTTTTTTTTTTTTTTTTTTGGTTTTTGGCTGCCTGGGGCGGCAAAAACCCTGGAGCCGGCGCTGCTCAGTACTTTATTAGTTTCTTGCCCTGGGAAAGAGGAGAGAGATGGAAGAGAAGGCCTTAGAATAGGTGTAGAGCTGAGCTAATAATTGATTGGGGGGGCGGGGAGGGCTGTGATGCTGTATACAAACCGCACACTTGGCCCGAAGGGGTTACAAGGCAATGCTGAGCAACTAGGGTGACCAGCTGTCCCAATTTTATAAGGACAGTCCCAATATTTGGGGCTTTGTCTTATATAGGTGCCTATTACCCTCCACCCCCATCCCGATTTTTCACACTTGCTGTTTGGTCACCCTAGCTGAATCCAGGTAGCCCTGCCTAGTAGACTCCAGCTGGAGGAGTGGGTTAAAAGGACCTCAGAAGCACAAGCAAAGGGTGGTGGACAAGCTACAGAAGAGAGGAATTCTTCTCCAGGAAGCCAGACAGAAGGTGGACCCTGAGAGGGGAACCACAGAGTAGATAAGGTTCTCAGGCAGAGCCTTCTCCAACCACCACTTCAAGAACCAGCAGATCTTGAAGGGCCCTGCTCATTTAGACTTTGTGAAGCTATTGACTGTTTGGACTATAGGGTCAATGCCCCAGATTGAAGGAGCACATAGATAGGAAGTAGCCCAAGACAGCAGACTTAGACTCACTGCACAGAAGACCTTGCTAGTGTTACTTCCCACAAGGCCCTGGGTTTGCCACCCAGTGGAGAGGGAAGGCCGGGGTCCACCTACCACACCCTACTTAAGGGCAAAGGCCCAGATGGAGGGGGCGGAGGTCCAAACACTCCCAACCTGAGGTCAGGAACCAGGTACTGCTACCTCCACTCTGACAGAGAAACAAGGGTTTGGAGGTCTGGTGCACTAACCACTAGGCCCTGGGGCAGAGCGGGGGTCGAGCACCACTCGGGAAGTTGGCACCTCTGCTGCCTGGCACAGAAATTGTCAGGATAAGATGACAACCTCGATACACAGAGGTCATATAGGTTACAGAGAGCCTTGTCAGTATGGGAGCATCGAGTATAGCCAAGACTTACATGTGCTTACCCGGCAGAAAGAAAGCTAAATTTATAATCTTGAAGTAAAAGTGATCTAGGTTTCCCTTAAAGCCTGGGAAAGGCCCAGCTCATTCATTCTCAACATCCATTTTGACAGGTTATGCAAGAGTGACATTACTTTAACCTCCTTTCTATTGTGTTTGCCTCAGGAAACACTTTCCTCACAGATGAAGTTGCCATTAGCAGTTGAGGCTGTCTGCGGTCACTAATTTAAGGCTGAATGTTATGTTCTTTCTACATTGAAGTGGATTTGAAAAAACAGGGGCATTGATTTACAGCCAGAACTTCTGAGCGATCAGAAACTTTCTTTAACCAGCATTATCTAGCGTATGCTGCTAGAGGAAGGTCACCTGATTCATCGCCGCCAAAGGTTATAAAGGATGAGTCATATAAGCTAAATGGGATTTATGTAGAAATACATGAGTTCTGTATTTGAGGATTTCCTTTTCTGATGCTAAAAGGACACTGCCTGTTCCTCTACTGAACCAAAACCTAATTACATAGTTTGGCTAAATACCAGCTAAAAAGGGGTAGGAAGAATGTGATAAACACCAAGAAAGGGTAGAAATTGTTTAAGGTGGCATAGCAGGGGGGTGCAGTTAGAAATAAAATGAATGTAAAAGGAAAAGGAAAATGTAATCTGAATGTCAGGAAAGACTTCCTGGCAGTGAGATCTATTAGGATGCAGAAGTGCCTTCTGAGGGAAGTAGTAGACACCCTTGCACTTGTAACAGTTTAATCTAGATGGAACAAAGCACTGGGGAATCAAGATGCTGCAGGGTACAGTCCTTCTCTGGGAGGGGCCGGGGGAGGGAAAGGGAAGGATTAGATCAGAAGTTCTCAACTTGAAGTGTGTGGACCACTACTGGTCCACAGAAAGTTTGCTGGTCAAATGATGCTGGCTGTCCTCCTTTTGTCAAAATCCATAAATATTACTTTTCCATAGAAGTGTAACCCATGCTAACACCATATGGCTCTCTGTCACCAACTAGACACCCCAAACCCTGTCAAAGGAACCCACAAAGGAAGTTCATGACTGGCCATCGGTCATCATCCTTCCCCAAAGGGAACCAATGTTCAGTGCAGTCATCTTTAAACAGTACAAACCATCCCCCCCCCCCCCCCCCAAACCCTGGATAATCCCCAGAGCTGAGACACAAACCACCTTGTCAATTAGAGCAGACTCAGAAAAGGTAGTCTGCTTTCACGGTGGCAAGGCAGGCCATATCAGGCAAGACTTCCCAGAGGTGGCATGCCATTATGCCACTCGCTAAGTTAGGACTGATGTAATCCATCCACGTGGGCTCCCCAAAATGAAGATGACCAGGAACCTCAATGGGACCCCAGTCCAGGCCCCAGTGGACTCCGGTTGTGAACAGACAATGATATGTGATGGAATCCTAGCACCCAGCGACATTCACCCAGTTGATGTACTGTCACTGTCCCGTCTCCACAGGGACGTTGTGGAATACCCATGCATGGCAGTCCAGTTAGCAACAGGAGGACAAATGGATCATGTCACCATCACAATAGTGATGTGATTACAACGGTCATGCATATTGGAAAAGGCAATCTCAAATATACATACAAAAATATAGAATCTAAATTAGCTGTTACCACTCAAGAAAGAGATCTTGGAGTCATCATGAATAGTTCTCTGAAAACATCCACTCAAAGTGCAGCATCAGTCAAAACAGCTAACAGAATGTTAGGAGCCATTAGGAAAGGAGTAGATAATAAGACAGTAAATATCATAATGCCACAAAATAAATGCAGGGTTCGCCCACACCTTGAATACTGCGTGCAGTCCTGGTCTCCCCATCTCAAAAAAGATACATTAAAATTGGAGAATGTACAGAGAAGGGCAACAAAAATTATTAAAGGGTATGGAACAGCTTCCATATGATGAGAGATTAAAAAGACTTGGACTGTTCATCTTAGAAAAGAGATGAGTGAGGTCTATAAAATCATGACTGGTGGGGAGAAAGTGAATAAGGAAGTGTTATTTACCCCTTCACATAACACAAAAACCAGGGGTCATCCAATGAAATTAATAGGCAGCAGATTTAAAATAAACAAAAGGAAGTACTTCTTCACACAATGCACAGCCAACCTGTGGAACTAATTGCCATGGGATGTTGTGAAGGCCAAAAATATAACTGGTTTCAAAAAAGAATTAGATAAGTTCATGGAGGAGGTCCATCAATGGCTATAAGCCAAGATGGGCAGGGATACAACCCCATGCTCTGCCAGATGCTGGGACTGGATGACAGGGGATGGATAACTCGATGATTGCCCTGTTCTGTTCATTCCCTCGGAAGCATCTGGCATTTGTCACTGTTGGAAGACAGGATACTGGCCTAGATGGACCATTGGTGTGGCCCAGTATGGACATTCTTGTGTTCTTATGTTCAATAGCCAAGAAGGACTATACTTGGGTCTGACAGGTCGAGACTGGCTGGATTTCTGACACCTGGTACAAATACTGATGGAAGAAATCAGGGAAACTCCCTTCAAGGTGGAGGAGACCCCGGGAGAATATTCTACATTTACAAATGAGGAGTTGCTTATAGCTCAGACAAAATCCCATAATGCCAAGTGGGAAAGAAGAGTCACCAGGCATGAAGACAGGGACCAGCAGTGGGCAAACACTGGCTCTTGGGTGGGAGAAAGTGCTAGTCCAACATAGATGGAAGACAACCTGACCTGACCCCACCTGGACATCCCGGCTGTATTGATAGGTGGGGAACAGGATCCCATAGATGTAGGTAAATTGCTGGGTCCCTCTAATCTGAGCATGGAGCAACAAAGTGAGGCCTTCCTCTGTAAGGTGTACAAAGAAGGAATATCCCTCAGAGAGAGTGAAGTGATTCAACTTGGTTGAGCAGATACCCCATTTTGAGCTTAAGGGCAATGTCTTATATCAGGTGGCCAAAGGAGATGAATTTTGCACTCAGTTTATGGTACCTAGACTGATGGACAGCCCAGACTCCCTATAACAATGAGTGCTACATGCACGCTCCCTTCTACCCCTGATTCACCCACCTGCACCTGCCCATGCCTCCCAGCTCAACAGGTCCTGTGAGGGTGAGCAGGATTTTACTGGTTACATGGGCCATATGCTGTTTCCTGTGGTAGGGGAATTCTCTCACTGAGGTTCCCTTAGAGCCCCTATACACCACCAGAGCAGTGTATAGTGGCTGGAGCCAGGGGCAGAATCCAGCATGAAATGATTTGTACTCCCTCTGCTGGTGCCACAGCAACACATACAATAAGCAAAACAAAACGAAACAAAAAAAAATCTCTAAAACAAATTTAATTTTTTTATTAAAGCTAATGTTTAAAATGAAATTTACACAAGTTAAGAGGGAAGGTACTGTACATCTGGGGTCAGGCTTGAGTTATGAGAAGTTATAAGTATCGGTTACAAGGTTCACAAGATACATACATAGCACATAACCAGCATAGACCCAGATTGGGGTGCGGGAGTTTTTAAAGCGACAGTGAATAAGTGACCTCGGGTATGCCACCCAGAGAATGTATTTAGAGTCTAAGTCAGTGTTGTTGTAGCGAATAGGTACATGGGTGGGGTGCACCCCTTGGTTCGTCAGGGGAGGAAGTGGGTTATTTTCCCTGACCAAACTAATCCAATTTTTTTTCAAACTGATTTTAGACTGATTAGGGTCTTTTTGAATTTCCCATGTGGATGCATAATCACTCCATTAATATTTGGTGTGTTGCCACGGCTCTGAAAGAGATGAGCAAGTTAACAGTTAGGGGTATAAACAGCTGACATTCATCTCGATCAGACTGCCCACCAAACTGGTGGTTTAGCTCCACAGCTGTGCCAACATCATCCACAGAGCCACTGCACAAATTACAAAGAAGATAGTCAGTCTTGCCACTTTTCTGAGAATGTTCAAATATCACGTAGGGGGGCAACAGCTAAAGAAGCCAGTGTGCCTTTTGCAGCAGGATTGACAGTTGCTGAAAGGTGCAAGAGACCCAATATGGTGCAGCAGTGTTAGATTAAGCACAGCACTGGCTGCACTCCAACAAGCAGCTGTGTTCAAGGTCCCCATCAGATTCTTAGTACAGTAACAGAAATACTCTTCCAGCTGTAATTTAATTCTTAGCAAGATTCAAAGAGGGACTGGACTTTTATATGGATAACAAGAATTGCCAGATTTATAAGGGTAAATGCCAAATAAAAATGTTTGGAAGGGAAATAAAACCTCATGTTTTAAACCAATCTCTAACTCTTTAGGGAGAGGATAAGATTATCTGCCTGCTGTGGAGTTTTTATCTCTTCCTCTGAAGCATCTGGTGTTGATCACCATTGGAGACATGACTCTGGAGTAGCTTATCTATGTGTCTGACCCAGTCAGCAATTTCTATGTTCCTTCCAAAACACATTCAAAGTGGGAGTTTCAAAAGTTAAGGGAGTTTGAAGCCCAATATCCACTGAACATAAATGGGAGCTGGGCACCTAATTTTACATGCTTTTGAAAATCTCACCATAAATTCTTTGGATAAGAGCAAGCACCTGAGGCTGTCACTCAGCTACCTACACAGCTTGGCTATTTAGTAGAAGAAAGCAAAGGAAGCCTCATTGAATTAATGTATCACTGAGCCTCTATCTTAAAGACAAAGTTTCAACTGGCTTCTGTAAATGGCCCATCAAATTCCCCTGCGTCTACTCTCCTCCCCGATGAGCCCATCTCATTACTGAGCATTGGTTATTCACTCCCTCTGCCTGTTCCCCTCTCAGATATTTATTTCAGTACAGTTATTGGTTAGCCCTACCATTACTGCTTTTGATACAAGCCTTCCCTTGTCTGGAAAGGAGTTTAAAGTGAGCCACTGTGACTAAGAGCTCAGTCGTGTTCTAAGCGATGTCAGTAACTTTGCCAATATTGGCGTCTTGGGAAGGAAAGGAATCACTCTGTACCAAAAATGTGCCTAGATTTTCCAATCCCATATGAATACGTATGAAGAAAATGTATACTGGTCATTTTCACCATCTACTCTCTCTTTATGCCATCACTATAGCCAGGTCTGTTCTACATACACAACGCAATAGATTGGATTCCCCAGTTTGCCATGTTCACTTTATGCTGTTTATATCGCACAATCAAAGCCTAAAGCAGCTGAAGATTTGCATTTGAGAATTCCTCGTATGTAGTGGGACTTTCCATGGGTGTGAGGTGGCTACTCCACCTCTTACGCCAGCTACTCTGTCTCTTGCACTGGTACCTCTTCTCTGCCAGTCAGCATGAGAGGAGGGAGAAGGTGTGTCAGGGATAGGGGGAAAAAACCAGAAAGGGCAGAGAATATGAGTAAGAGGGCATGCTGGGACCCAGTGGAGAATCAAGCCTAGAACAATTAAAAATTTCCAGAGACAACATTTCTTACAGTCCTTTTAGTGCGTTATCAGCCAGTGTTAGAACTCTGTGGCTTTTTGTCTTCACTGACACAAAGGTGTTGGGGTTTTTTTTACAAGGAGATAACAAATATGGGCTAGTTACCTTGCTATAAAATCCTAGTGGAGACAAGGTACTGGTAGCATTTACCATGAGGTAGCTAGGCAAGGTCAGCACTATACACCCCACCCTTGATTGATCTCACTAGTTTACCTCACAGTAAAACTACTGTGCCTTACCTCCACTGTGTTTTTACAAAGGGATAGCTAACGTGCATTAGTTATCCTGCGGTAAAAGCACACCGTTATTGTCAGTGAAGACAAAACTTGTAGCTGAAGGTCTGCTGTGTTAGTGATTAGATTGTGTGTAATGTCAGGCTGCCTTGGGGAAACTATTGGCATACTGTGGAGATTGGTTCTTCCAGCACGTGTACACACTTCATGTTGGTAGCTAGTCCCCTGTTCCTCACAACAGGTCTCTTGTCGCCTTGCCCCTTTCTACTCCCAAGAACCTCTCTATCAGAAGCTCTTTCCCCTTCTCAGCCATTGCTTTCTGACTACCCAGCCTCCTCAAGACTTCACCTGACTACTTCAGCCTCCCAGACTTCACTGCTCAGTTACCTGGTTTTCACTGGATCCTAAAAAATCCCACTACTTTCCCTCTTGCTCCTTATTTTTCACTTGCAGGACCCCCTACAATTTTATTACCTGGCTGAGGCAACAAGGGAACAGACAGGCAAATGCCACCATCTCTCTCTGTTTTTCCACACTATTAAGCACAAATTAACCCTCCAAGAGTTTGATTCCATTAGGAAACATTGAAGCCATAGATGCTGGAACTAGGGATGCTGGGATTACTGCTGCGCCCCCTGGCTTGAAGTTGTTTCCATCATATACAGAGTTTACAGTTTGGTTCAATGCCTCTCAGCACCCACACTGTACAAATTGTTCCAGCACCCTTGATTGAAGCCTCAATTTTTGAGTGGATTTGAAATCCCCACCAACACTCCTCTACAGCCCATAACGTTGGACTATTGGAGAACTTCAATTTCTACCCACATAGGTGTAGGAAAAGAAAAATATCAGTTATCCAAAATTGCTTTATACAGTTTTATATGAACACCTTGCCCCTGTATCTCTACAGAAGAACAGTGACACCTAGTGGCCAGTTACACTCATTGTACATGTGATGATTTTGGACATCTTAAAAATAGTACTGGGTGGTGATAGAAAAAACCCAGTTTCTAATAATCATGAAGGGTCAAATGCTGTGCTCCTGACTGACTCAGGTTGCATTTCATAGGAAGTTTTACTTGACTTAGTCTTGGGTAAAGATTTCAGGATATGGCATCTAAAGAACTTAGTCACCGGCACAAAACCTACAAAATTAGAACGTTTAAGCATTAGCTGTGTGTGCGCACGCACATACTTTGAGGAGTGTTGGAGATACAGTTTCTTGCAGACAAAACTCACACTGACATCAAAGGCGCAGGCCTGAAGTGTCCCCCCCTCCAGCTCTGATCTAATTGCCTTTGAAAATGTTACTTCAGAATTCCTTCCTGGTGAAGAGTCCCTCTTATCCTTTTTTAATGTCCTGTTTTCCTTTAATAAATTTGTCCATAGTGTACCCACACTGATAGGAAAGAAGTCTGAAGAGGAAACAATACACTCCCAGGAGACAGCGTGCTACTATATATAAAAACAAACAAAAGAAAGTGTTGGAGTGGCTTTCCAACATCACACAGCAGGTCAGAGGCAGAGCCAGAAATACAAAATCTCCTAGATTCTAGTTCCATATCTTATCCACTGGAACACACTGTCCTTCTGAAAAGACAGAGATCTTTGCCGTCCACTTCATCTCTGCATATCATTTGCTACCAGAAATATAGCTGCTAAACTCAGGGGATACAGAATACAATAAAAGGTCGTACACTATAGTTTTACTTTGATATGTGTTTTTATTCTGTTTGTTTTTGTTAATGTCAGATTACATTTTTTGGATTAAAAATAAAGGCGAGAAAATGTGACTTACTAAAATCATGTAAAGTTCAAAAGCTTGCACTTCCCACCAACAGAAGTTGGTCCAATAAAAGATATTACCTCACCCAGTTGGTCTCTCTAAATTCATATTATATATTCAAAGAAAACTGATTAAATATATAATATAAAATGAACTGTCAAGTTCACCCCTAAAGGTCAAATTGCTTATTGACATGTAATATTTAAGGATTCATAGTAAAGTCGTATAAAAAAAAAATCTGGAAGGAGCTGTGCAGAACTGGCACGGTGTAATGGGAGAGTGATTATCTTGTCATTTGGTACAGACAGCATTTGTTTGCCAACATTTAAAAATGTCAATTACATTTAAAAAGCATGAATCTAAGTTTAGAAACCTTATATTCATTTATTTATTTATTTATTTATTTTTAAAAAAAAACTTATTTTTGTCCATTAAACATAGGTGAATTATTGAATCAGTGAGTTATTCAGCTATAACAATAAAATGATAAAATGCAGAGGACTGACCTAAATCCTATTTAGCTTATCATACCTGCAGAAACACATTTAAATGCCATAATATAAGCTTTTGCTGGCAGAAAAATTGGATTGACCCCCTTATAAAATCAACTTCCTCTAACACCTTTCAAAACAGGCAATACAAATTATGACAAAGACACAGAATACAAGAAAGAGCATGGTTTCAGATAATGCAAATTTTACAGCCCCTCTTATCTCACCTGTGTGCAAGCAATAATGTCTGTAACAAAACAAAATAATCGTGTGTCTTTATAATTGCCCTGTGCCACATTTCTGATCACCAGAAATTTTTATGGTGCTTCTTGCTACAACTGCTTAACATTACTTTATCACTTTAAATGGTCTTACCTGATTAACACAAAAATTGCTGTGTTGTATTGAAATTCTAATGATGCTTTTCATATATCATAAAGAAGACTCTTATCCAAAGTCTAGACATCTTCAGATGTAGTAGGCTGATGGAGTTTGATAAGAAATATATTAACATAGATTAAAATAAATTAGCCCTATTATCTAAGTGGCTTTATTTAGTCTGGGAACAAATTGTGAGGGTATGAAAACATATCTTCTTACTGAGCCACCATTTGCTAATGTGAGGAATAACTCATTGATGCCTCAGTATCATTTAGATAGGTAAAAATACTATTGATAAATATTCTTAATATATCTTTGTATAAGTACTGAAATCAAATGATCATCAAGAAGATAGTAAGTGTTTAAAACATTTGCATCTAACAGTTTTTAAAATAAAACACATTTTAACTATCACTAGTTGAAAAATAGCAATTATTTTTCACGGGAAATTTTGAAAAAGAATTGCTTTCAACATTTCCCATGAAGAATAATTTCTCTTTTTCAATCAGTGCCAGTTAAAAAAATTGTTTCAAAATTTTTCACCAAAAATTGTTTTTTGAAAACCAAAAAAAAAAAAAAAAAAGGTTGGTTTTTGGTTTAGAAATTTGTGTTTTCAGTTTGAAAACAAATTTTTCCACCGAAAATTCCCCCCTCCACAAATGTTTCGTTTTCAGTTTGTTTGGTTTTTTAATTAAAAAATAATCTGGACCAAATACAAAATTTGGTTTTAGTTGAAAAGCCATTTTTTGCTCCCCCCAAAAACATTTTAATGAAAAAGTTTCAACCAGATCTGTTTATCACCTATAAGTTATATATGTTTGTTTGCATAATTTATTTAAAAAAAAACCCACATTTCATTAGTCAATTATCAGCGGATTAAAATGATAGGTGAATAATCTCAATTTTCTAGTTTTGTAAAATCCACTAGAAGTTCCTGAAAATATGGCGGACACCATTGTTTCAAACCAAAATTTGGGGCCAAGACTGGGGTAAAATCCTAGCTCCATTGAAATCAATGGCAAAACTCCCATCGACTTCAGTGGGGACCGGATTTCACACTGGGTCTTCTCCTATGTCTGTAGGATAATGGTCACAGCTCAGTAAATAATAATTTCACTGTAATTGGTCAGGCTTGTGAGGCCCCTACACTCATCTTGATGGCATTTCTCTGGTTGGATGTAACATGATACGTTTGGAACACTGCATCTGTCAATTCCAAAATTTCAGGGAATCTTCTAGGCCTCAATGGGCAAAACCCTGCTGACTTTTGTGAACGTTGGAAAAACCAAAAGGGGGAAATGGACCCCTGGCATCTGGTTAGCAGAGCCAGCAGCTTCAACCATCTCTGTAATTCGCTATAGAGCAAAGAAATGGTTGACAGCAGAAATCAGCACATTCCATGTAAGAATAGTCTTCATTTTAGCTCTGTCCATGTCCCTCTTGAGCTTAAAATGTCGGCACCCTGAAAAAGAAAGAATGGCGGGGGAGCAGAATAGGAAGACTTGAAGGGAAGGGAGGAATGGAGGGCACACAGAATGGAGGGCGAATGTGAGACCCTGGTAGGAAGGGGAATGGGGGATACCCAGGGGCATGGGAGAGGGAATGGGGGATGCCCAGAACCTCTGGCATGAGGGATAGAGTGGGGGTATTGCAGTAAGTCCCTGAGATAAAGGGGGGTGAGAGGCTGACACATCAGGGGGGTTGCATAGAGGAATGCACATAGAGCCCCCGGTGTGTGTAGTAAGCTTGGCCTACAGAACCAATGAAACGAGTGACACCCAACTGACAGGTAGATTCCAGCAGGGATCACATTCCCCAAATTCCATCCCAATCCTAGGATGCTTGAAAGCTTCCACGGACTGCCCTGGCTTTGTACGTGCTTCCAGGTGACACTCCAGGACTTGATTCCTGGCTAAAGACTGCCTACATCTACCCTCCTAACAATGAGACTTGCAAGAAAAATATCAGGTAGTTGAGGATGCGTTTGATATGGCATAATGGGTCATTCAGAAGCTGCATGTTAGTGTAAGAACTTGGTGTGTCTACAGTGCAAGGAAAACACCCCTGTAAGCAGGAGAATAAAGTTCCAGGAAAAGACTAATGGCAGTAAAGGTACAACATAGGCAGTGAGACGTGACAGGAAGATCTGCAACAGAACCAGGACTAACTGAGTAGCTCAAAAGACATAACTTTGCAGATGGTAACCTGGGGCCCAATTTGGCAAACACTCACTCACACACATAATCCTTACTCACACAAGCGGCTCCATTGAAGTCAATGGAGCTACTCACATGAGTAAGGCCTGCTCATGAGTGAGGATTTGCAGGCACAAGCCCTGCATCAGGGTTCTCACATGGATGCAGGATGACTCCAGCAGAGGAAGGATAATCACGTCAGATGGATGTGGATGCAGGAGCTACCATTTCAATTGTATCACATGCAGCACGTGATAAAGCAAGCTCATTCATCATCCTCTGCAAGCAGTTTAAATTATGCTTCAGGCATTGATGGGGAAACTAGAGACCATCCTGGGGGACTATGGAAGTTATGGTGGAGCTCTGGAGACAAACAGCTAGGCTGCCCCTATCCTTGTTAGCATGGAGGATCTTCAAGCCTTGGCCCACTAAAAATGTTTAGGGCTAACATGGCCACAGACTACAAACTGAGGGTAAAGCAGCTCAAATTCTGACTCCTCTTTTCTAAATTTCATCCCATTACTCCTAGTTCTACCACCCCGAATAGCGTAATCTTCACTCTTGAGGGTTACACCTTCAAATATTTGTTGTGTTACGTCACCGATACTCCTCCATTTTATCTCTATGTGGGTATACTTGCAAATCGTTAAAAAGCAGGAAAGATAAATCGTTCAATGGAAAACCAGGCTAGAAAATGTAGATAGTGTCAGCTAATGTCAGTTTGGTTTCAGTCCTCGTAATGATAAATGTGCCTTTTAATTATTGAAAGCCGTGGACAGATTCACTAACCCTGGTAGTGACAGGTTCATGCATTCTGCTATTCGTCCGGACATGAGTAAGAGTGCTTGCTATATGTTAGATCTATATCCACTGGAATAGTGGGTTTAAAAGTCAATGTTTTAATCTGTGAATTTAAAAGGCATGTCCCTGTGCAAATGATCAAGTTCATTAAAAAGTGTTTGCACAACATTTATATTATAAGAAACAAACAATACAAGAAATGATAGAGGGCACATTAAAAAGCAGTGAAGATGAATCAATAGCCAGAGACTGAAACCGTGGGTTCCATATTCTATGGCAGTCAGAGTGATGATACAAACAGCAAATGAAGAGGGCTGTCATTGAACAGAACTAATGGCTGTTTATTTCCTGTGAGCATGGGCTGATAAATCTCCAGCCCGGTGGAAAATAACAAAGTGAGTGCCATATCCCATGTAAAAGTGAGCTGTCCCTGGGGCAATGCACCAGAGAAGTTAAACGAACACAAATGACATTTCCAGGGACTAACCGGGTGATATTTATCAAACACTGCAGGGCACACACTTGCCATTCAGATTCAAAATGCATTTTCCCCAGTCTCAGAAGTCAGCCTTGTTGCTTTCCACACTAACTGCGGTGCAAGAGAAGAGCATTTTAGTTTTTAAAGAAGAGATTGTGGCCGGAAAAATAAACGGTGCAAATTGCGTGGAATTAGAGCTGGTCAGGAATTTTTCCATCAGAAAATGCCAATTGGCCAAAACTGAAAGAGAAAGGGAGGGAGGGGAAGACCCACACCCAGAATAACCGGGTGGATGTGGGAGACCCCTGATTTGGACCAAGAACTTGAACCTAGGTCTCCCCACAGCCCAAGTGACTGTCCTAACCAGGAGGCTATTGGCTATTCTAGGGTGGAAATGGGGGTCTCTCTCAGGGTATGTCTATGCAGCCCATGGAAATGAGCCTCCCAGCCCAAGTCAACAGCTCAGGCAAGCGAGGCTTGCACTAGCACTCTAAAATGAGCTGCGTAGACAGTGCTCTGACATTACAAAGCCTGAGCCCCAGCCCAAGCTGAAGTCCCAGGCTTTAGAGCCTGAGCAGAATGTCAAGGCACTGCCTACACCGCTATTCTTGGAGCACTAGCGAGCCCTGCTAGCCTGCGTCTGTCGACCCTGGCTGGAAGGCTCAGTGCCATGGGCTGTACAGACGTACCCCCCGTCTCTAATGTTGTCACTGTTCCACTTGTGTATTGAGTATTAAATATTCAGTGGGTGAGAGAGAGAAACTGACTTCATGGCCCAGAGCTTAGGGTATTCAGCTAGGATGTGGGAAATACAGGGACTTGAACCTGGCTCTCCTACATCCCAGGTGAGTGCCTAACCACCAGGCTATGTTTGGCCAGGGTGAAGGAGGGGAGTCTCTCTTTCAAAATTTTCACAGGATGGAAAACCCATTTCCTACCCAGCTCTCTCTATAATAAATAAAAAATAGGTGCGTGTCTTCCAAGGCTGTTGTCACTGAGATTCTATAAAGAGCACTAGGGGAAACTAGTCTAAATATTTAGGTGGTTGATTTGTTTTTAACCTGAAAGCAGTAGGAAGGCTGTGCCTTGTAAGTGAATACCTTGTTATATACCTAAGGTACTTATAAGGCCCCCCATCACCCTTGTATCTGAGCATCTCACAATCTTAATATATCTGTCTTCACAACACCCCTGGATGGTAGGGCAGTGCTATGATCCCCATTATACAGACAAGGAACTGAGGCACAGAGAGACTAAGTGATTTGCCCAAGGTCACACAGAAAGTCTGTGGTTTAGCAGGGAATAGAACCCAGGTCTCTCAAGTGATGCCACTGCACAGCCCCAGAAAAAAACAGTCAACTTTCAATGAGAGATTGGTGGAGGAAGGACTGCTTAAAATCTGAGTAAGGACTTCAAGATTTGGGTCACAAAACATAAGGTCATCAGGCCACTGACCTTGTCCCTGTAGGTTTGGAAAGTGCTATGCACAGTTATGGCGCTATATCAATAAAATGATAACGTCACATGGGAAGGGGTAAAGGCACTCTGGCATTTCAAAGGTTACCGAGTTCCTGTTTATCACATGGCTGATCTCAAGTGTTGTTAGAAAAGGAAAAGGAAAGGAGGTTACCTTAGGGGAAGGGTTCTCCTTGCAGCTGGCTGAAGCTGGAAAGGCCTCAGGTGGGTTTTACTCCATAGTTCAAGTTGATTTGTAGTGATTCAGAGCTTTGTTTTTGGAAATAAAACAAGCCCTGAAGAAAGGGATGGGGAGTGACCCATAGTGGGAACTTTTAATTTTCCTGTAAACTGGCTTACAGTCAGGATAACAGCACCACTAAAATCCAGATAGAAAAGAACTGGTGCACAGCACACTACTCTGGTGGAGTGGGGAGTAGGGAATGAATGGGGACTATGACCAAGGACACAGGACAAAAGACCTATCAGAAAAGTGCCATGGGATCATTAAGGCCACACACAGCAGAGAACCTCAGTCAGAAGATCCTCATTCACACAGTAAATGGCTTGGAACTTAGTTTTGTATTGGACTTGAGAGAGAAGAGGATTTGGGATGATCCTGCAGTGAGTGGTGAGAGGTTAGGTATTTCAGACCTGAGGCTTAGACCATTAAGCTACCACTCTCCAGCTGGGGGAAATCTATGGTTCAAAGGGAAAAACAAGATTCACTGCATTAAACAAACAGTCCAAGCCAAAATCTATCAAGGTTTCTTTCGTTTAAAAATATAAATTGAATATATATTAGACTCTCACCCCACACCATGCTCTCGGGATCAAGCTGCACTGATCTTTTGTTTCAGGGTCGAAACACATCATTAGTTTTCTAAAAAGCTATCCCTCCTTCTCCCTCCCCCACCCCCATCAGGAATTGACTCTCTATGCAGTACATACACTTGTGCACACACACTTCACTGCTTCCCCTTCATAGCAGCTGGATTCTGTTCTGTCACATAATCCTGTGCACTGGCATAGCTGCCTCCCATGCGAGTCAACCACCCCTTCACCTTTAGATGGAAGGAACAGAGGGCCTGATAGGAGCAAGAAGGGGCATGATAGAGCAAAGTGTCATTATGCCTGATCCTCAATGGGTGTGAATGCCACCAGTGATGGAAGTTAGAACAGGCCCCCACTACTGCTGTAACTTCTCCCAAGGCCAGGTGTCCGAGGATCAATGAGCTGCCACTGGCTCTCTGGGGGTCACCACTCTCCACTCCATCCACCCGAGCACAGCACAGATGTAGTAGACAATTGGGGCTTATGAGTTTAGAGCAATCTCCTTTCTCAGGAATCCTCTTAATTAACAATAATCATCTTCTTCAACACATTTCAGGCGGAAGCTGCTTAATATTTGACACTAACTACAGCTGTAACACTAAATTGCAATCGGCCAAGTGGCATGCAAAAATATAACACTTGTATGATAGCTGTGGTTTTTAGAGGACATACAGACTTTACAGAGACACACTGAAAGAGGTTCTCAGCCCAGCTAAGCAAATTATATGAATGCACTGCCCTCTTGTGAGCAACTAGGAAATACAATTCAACAATTATGTTTTGTGGAGCATCTTCCGTACACGCTGTATCCCAAAATAGTCTGCAGTATATAAAGTACTGGATATTTGCTTGACTTTCCTTCTTCAAGGCCCAGCTGGCCTTGAAGATTCTGGAACACCAGTCTTCCCTCAGGTATGTGGGGTGACAAAATATATCAAATACTTTAAAGAAGTTACAAGTTTAAAATTCTAAGTTTTAGCAAAAAGTTTTGAAAGAAAAAAGGTTCCCTTTAATACTCAAAGTGGGTTTTAGCCTTCTCTACAACAGTCCTTTCATAACGAGGCATGGATCAAACAGTGATTGAGGACATGCAGCAACTCAGTGGCAGAGCCAAGAAATAGAACCCAAGTCTTCTGTCTCCCAGGCCTGTGCTCTAAACATTAGACCACACTGTCTACATAGGCTGTTATTTTGTTTCTTTGGTTTTGAGAAAAGGAAATTCATTATTCTAACCACTAAAACTGGTTGCACCAGTGAATATCTAAAGATAGGTTCCTTAGTCTATATTCAGATACCTGGTCTGATTTTCAAATGTTCTTTTAATTGAATGGGAGCTTGTATACTTAGCACTTTTGAAAAATCAGACCACTTATTTAGGAGCCTAACTTTAGGCATCCAGCTTTTAAAATCTTAGCTCAAATCTTCCCTCAGCAGCCCTGCATGAGAAAATAGTATATATGGGAATACAACCTTATATAAACTTTTAATTTTTTTTTAAATGGGTTTAATCTTAAAAGTAACTTTTCTCTGTCAAGGTGAAGATTACGAAAGATAAGCTGTTTAATTTACAGCCTGGTTTCAAATTAGAAAGATTATTGTAAATTGTCTTGTATGTGAAAATAACAACACTCATCATAAATTATCCAAATGATTTTTAATGCTGCTGATTGATGAGTGTTGAGTGACTAGTTGTTGAAAAGAACCATAGCAATCAGCTATTTTTATAGGATTTGTGTGTGAAACTCTCCAGAAACTGGTGACATAATGTCATCTCATGAACTTTACACCCAGATAGGACCGTGACAGCTTCCTCAGAAATGGTCTCTGGCACTGGATTTATTTACTTAGTTAGTTAGTTATTATGGGGGGAGGGATAAGAGGTAGGGTTGCCAACCCTCCAGGATTGTCCTGGAGTCTCCAGAAATTAAAGATTATGTCATGTGATGAAACCTCCAGGAACACATTCAACCAAAATTGGCAATCCTAGTAGGAGGGGAGGGTCACGAATTCTGTCTCTGTGATATTCACAGCACATATTTTAAAAATTGCAGGCTTAAGGGGAACTTTCCCAAGTTAATGCGAGCTAAGGATGATCCCATTCAAACCTGACTGGACCAAGTTGCAGGGCTGCACACTAGGCCTCGCACCTCGTTTGTTTGAAGGCCTCACCTTGTGGGTAAACAAGTTACCTGAGGGAAGAATGATGTTCCACAATCTCCAAGGCCAGCTGGGCCTTGAGGAGGGAAAGTCAAGATATCAAGAAACAGGCTATGCCTACCTTTGACCAGTCTCCCTGCACCTGAAGGAGGCCCACTAGTGAGAAGACCTGTGCCAGCAGATCATCATCTGGCTTCGTGACTATGGTCCCTGCTCCTGCTCTACAAGTTCAGAAGACAGAGAGCTGAAGAGTTTGCAAGCCCCACCCCACCCCATCATCTTAAGTATCTTATTTTCCCTTTTTTTTGTCTTTTGTTTTCATTAGCTGAGAGATGTCCCAGCCTTTTTATATTCTTTAACTTTAGGGTATGAAATTGTGGCTGTGTCTATCCATGTGTGTAGGAGAACCCATAAAGTCCACACAGGGAAGGTGTCAGAAAGAAAGTTCCCCACTTTTAACTAGCCCCAAACATTGCCTCATCAAGATAGTCATTAAGGCATGTTCGGTGTCCTATGTTTAAAATTCACAAAAGTTGTCAAACTTCTGCTTATTAAATGCATTTTGTTGAAGTCTGGAGTTGAACATCTGTTCTGGGAGGAGCGGGGAGGGTTACCTACCAGACAAGAATTGAAATCTAAAGAGGAAGCTTAAATTGGCTCTGAGGGTGTGATTCAGACATTAGATAATAATTTGGCTTCAGTATTTTAACCACTTCCATTTTATAGGCTTGATTGCCTTACTAAAATTCTTTAATAGGGGTTTATAGCCAAACGGACAACCACTTCCTTAGATCCCTTCTTTTAAATTCTAAGGATTGGGGTTTTTTTAAAATTAATCTGAAGATGTAACTAATTTGATTATTTAATTCCAATCCAGTGCTGATTTATTGATTTGATTCTGATTTGATAGTTGTATTGCTTTATTCTTAGCTTAGTTTAATATTATTAATAGTAGCTTAGCTTTGGTGATGTGTTTTTCTTGATTTTATCGTTGCTTGTGTAATAGTTTCAATAGAGTTTATAAAACGGATAGTGAAGCACATTTCTTTCAATAATTAATGGTGGGTGAGGGACCTTTGAGAACCTCTGTGGGTCTCAGAGGGTCAACCTAGAAGCCTGGGCTGCTCCCACTAATTAGCCTTTGGTTGTCATGCCTTTAACTATCAAAGAAAGAAGAAAACTCATGAACTGCAGGGGTTTTGAGGCGGTGAACTCCTGTACCAAGTAATTCTTATTCATCTGTCAAGGAAGAGTCAGGCGCAAACCAGTGTTACCTTTATATGCCACTGAATTGGTCCCAAAGTATATGTAAATTTATATGGAAATTAGACACAACCCTCAGCTCTGGCAAGTTGCCAACTCAGCCTGTGGTGTCAAAATGCATGTGCTGCTGGAGTGAATAGCCACTTTACTGTGCTTTTTAGACAGCTTTCAATACTGCTGTTTTCTCGCTATTGTTTTTCAGGAGGTAGAGCACCCAGCTGTGTGCTCACACCGATGTAACTATTGAGTTCTATGGGGTAGGTGAAGGCAGACTTACTATCACTTTTGTCATTTTCCATTCAGAGATTTTCTATCAGTACCTCCCCCTCCTCCTTGGAAGCTTGAAATCATCAGTGATGTCAATAGTCTAGTCTGGGTCATAGCCCAACCCTGCAAAGTACCAAGCACCTCTTGTGAGATGCTGAATGCCCTCGTCAACCAGCGTTGACAACTTCATAGAGGCACCTTACAGGATCAGGCCCTTTGTTAGTAAAACTGCTTCTGTTTAGCCACTAGAGGGAGCATGAATGCACAAACCTGTTTTAGTCTCTGTCCTACACACACAAACCACCCTGTAAAATAATAGCCACTTTTGTTTACAGATTTGTCCAAGGTTACACAGAAAATCTGTTAGAAATAAGAACCGAATTCAGGCCACTTGACTCCCAGCTCTATGTTTTAACTGCATGGTTATTCTTTTCCTAGTCTTGGCCTGGGTGTTTAAATTCTCAAATTTAATATCGGACTTAATAGAGCTCTTTTTCTGAAGATCTGCTTCAAACAATGAGGCTAGAAAAGCTTAGCTTTTAATGTATAATCTTGATATTGGAATAATTGGGCAAATCACAATGGGAGGCAGTGTTGCGCCAAAATTATGCTTTGGTGGCTTGCAACACAGTGAGGTGGAATAGTGAAATCTAAAGTTAATATGTATCTAAATTTGCTGTGTATAATATCTACACTATTTGCATCTAATTTCCTTTTAATTTGCATATATGCATATAAAACATGCAGCTTTCACTGACATTAAAAGCAATAGCAGTAGGTGAAAATTAGGTTTTTTTAGATGGCAAATGCCAAAGAAAAGGATGGGCTCTTAAAAAAATTATACATTAGACGATATGGAACAAAACAAATCCTTTATAGGGAGTTTTTTAGTGCTCGTGAAGTATGTCAGATTGGCAGAAGGAAAAGAAGGTGCTCTGTTTAAACTCTCTGCAGATTAGAGAGCAGCATGAGCTCCCCCGTGCTGATTTGCCCTGAACTCTGACCTGGATGGACCTGGTCTCCACTTCCATTCAATTCTTTTCCTCTTTTCTGGAGTGCCAATTGTGGATTCTGTGATGTAGAAGCCACTCAATTAGGAACTGAAGAGAGGTCACTGACATTTCAAAAAACCCACCATTAGAGCTGTTAGATGATAACTTCTGATGGCTAACAACATGAACCAGAGCCGAAAAGCTCTGTGTATATGCACCAGTGCCAGTCCTCAGAAAATTTAGAGGATTCAGGTATGTTAGTTCTCATGTTCTCTCTATTCCTTACAGTGCAGTATGCTCACAAGCCCCCATCAGCATCAATGCCTCATTATGCATTAGGCTGTACAGACACTCAGGAAGACATGATCCTTGCCCTAAAGCATTTACAGCCTAAATAGCTTAGTGCCCTATGACAGTGTATGTTTTACCCAAGTTGCTTTATTACCTACTCACCTTTGCATGTCAGATTGATAGAATCATTACATGTGTTTTTCTTCAGCAACCACAGGCTGCCTCTCTCTAGCTTGGGGAGCCAGTACTTTTTTGGGAAGCTGCCAACTTGTTCTCTAGAATCTCAGCATTCATTGGGGAGGGGGGCAAATGTTAAGTACTACGTTCTCCACCATGCCCAAGCTGTGTTAGAGCACAAGGGGACTGCAAGGAGCTGGTTGTGGCTCACCAATCCTGCATTGGCTGGCCCAGCGGTAAGTCAGAGCAGTCATTGGAAGACAGGCACTGTAGAGTTCCCCTACGCCAGACAGAGGGGAAATGCAGCTGGTGCAGGAAGCAGATGGTGGGTCCTCTGCTGGTTTTACTCCAGCTGAGAGTTTCCTCCACAAGGTGAATTCTCTGCTGGCCACAATACAACTACTTAGCAAGCGCCTGTAGCAGACTGGAAAATCCGTCCTTTAGCCTATAGAGTTCCAAACAAACCTGCTCTGTGTGTAACTGATGTAGTAACAACTTGTAGCGTCATCTCATTAGGGTTCCAGTAAAGGCCAATAACAGTCATTTAAACCAGAGCCGTAGCTAGCTATTTTTGCGCCCGAGGCAAGAATATAAAATTGCGCCCTCCCCCCTCCATATAATTTCATAGTAGTTACTTTGTAAAAAAAAAAGAAAAATAAGTAAATAACAAGAATAATAATGATAATAGAACGTTTATTTATTTTAATCATAAGATCCACGTACAAAATCAACTAATACATATAAAGTGTGCATCATAGTGCATCATGAACTGTGGGGGTCGGGGTCGGGGCTCGCAGCCCAGCGCAGGGGTTGGGGCTCACCTCACAGCCGAACACTGGGGTCAGAGTCGGGGCTCACAGCCCGGCACAGGGGTCGGGGCTCGCAGCCACACACTGGGGTCGGGGTCGGGGCTCACAGCCCGGCACAGGGGTCAGGGCTCACAGCCACACACTGGGGTCGGGGTCGGGGCTCACAGCCCGGCACAGGGGTCGGGGCTCACAGCCACACACTGGGGTCGGGGCTCACAATCTGGCACCGGGGTTGGGGCTCGCAGCCGTGCGTCCCTGTCAGGGTCGGAGCTCACAGCCCAGCGCAGCGGTCGGGGCTCGTAGCCCCGCAGCTCCACACAGGGGTCGGGGTCAGGGCTCACAGCTGACAGCCGCGCGCCTGGGTTGGGGCTCGTAGCCCCACAGCTCCACAAAGGGGTCAGGGCTCACAGCCATGCGTCGCGGTCGGGGCTCAAAGCCCGGCGCAGGGGTCGGGGCTCGTAACTTGCAGCCACGCGCCGGGGTTGGGGCTCGCTACCCCCCACATAACCGTGTCGCAACCCCCCGAAGGGTCGTGACCCCCAGTTTGAGAACCAATGCTTTATAATTACTGTAGGGTGTATTCTATTTATTTTCCATTTACGTTGTACATTTGTCATGACGCAATGTGCATATTATGTGATTATAATTTTTCATAAAATAATAAGAATTAAAAAACTTAATTTGTCTTTTTCTGCGCCCCTCAGCTTTGCGCACCCGAGGCAAGTGCCTCACTCGCCTTGCCCTTGTTACGGCACTGATTTAAACTGCAACATTGTTAACTATTTCAGTGCTGACTGACACGCAAGAAACAAGAGGAAAGATCATATTATGAAGATCTGCCTAATTTACTGAGCACTGTATCTCACTTTGGTGCCACAAGTGGGTGGAGCTTGTGTTATGAATAGAGCCCTTGTGAGAGCGCCACAACCTCCTGCCCTCCCACCCCCCAAACTGACCAGTAGAGGCAGCAAGTCAGAGAGGAATAGACCTCCTGAAGGCCATCTAAACTCACTATGGAATAGTCAAGCTCAAAGAGCCCAGCCAAGCCAGGGAAGCATTCAAGCCTCACCATGAGGGAGCAGAGCCCCAGTTGACTACTGGAGCCTAGGGTGCATATCTAAGTCCCACTGAGTGGAAGCCAATCCCAAAGAGCCCAACAGAACAGGTATGATCCTATTTTTGATATCTGCATAATCTTCTGTGTGTCCAGTCCAGTGCAGTTCATGTGAGCAGAGCTTTGATAAGAACCACTGGGTTTTCTTAAGTCCACTCCCTGGCCATCAGCTTTATGCTTAGAATTTATCAGGGTTTTATACTCTGAGCTCTCTCTCCATCCCATCCCATCCATTTCCATTACTTCTGGAGCACACAGATATGTAGATTCCTCTCCCTCTCTCTCTCTTATACATTGGAGGATATAAATCCCTCTATTGCAATGGATTATTTTGAGTATTCTTAGTGAATTTTAATAAACATTTCAATTGCATTTAAAAATACCTATGTTGACCTCACCACTGAGCTACCTTGTAACAGGGTGTAGGAGGCCCTTTGTGGCTCCCTGCTGGAGGCCCCACAGTCAAACTACACTCTGCTCCAGGAAAGGAGCAGTGAAGATGAGTCCTCCAGGCCTGCCTAGAGAGGCTGCACAGAAGCAGCCAATCAGAGCCCAGTAGGCTCAGATAAAAGGAGCTGCTGGGCTATAACAGGTCAGTTTCTGTCTGGGACCAGAGGAGTGAGGAATGGTGCGCCTGTCTGGTCAAAGGGACTTGAGGGACAACAAGAGATTGGTTCTGGCTGCATTTGCTGAAGCTGGGAGATAGAGTACCTGAGAACTTTAACCCTTAGGTAAGGGATGAAGATAAAAGGGCAAGGTGGGAAGAAGCCCAGAGAATTAGTAGCAATGAATTTGAGTGAGTGGTACATGGCTGCTGGGTATAGGGTTCCTGGGTTGGAACCTGGAGAAGTGGGCAGGCCTGGGTCTCCCCCTCGGCAAAGTGGTGTAAAACTCAAGATGGGGACAAGGCTAGTTTGGAAGCCCAAGCCAAGGGCTGAATTTAAAGGCCCAGAGCTGGAGATGTAGACCCTGGTGGGGCCAGACAGGCAGTTTTGTTGGACTTTTTGCTACCCCAAAAGGAGTTCTTTTTGATTGAGTGACCTGGCTGGAGGGCTGAATCACTGAAGGCCTGCCAAGCAAGGCTGACAACTTAAAGGGGGTGCCAGGAGCTGGAAGAAGCCTGCAGAACTGCATGCAGCAGCAAAAGGTGCTCAAGAGGTGAATATCACCTGTAACTTACCTGAACACACAAGAAGCAACTGCTCATCAAATAAAGGGCAAACAGCATATATAATTATATGAATTAGTCAACAAATTTAATCGAGCAGAGGGGGAATATTGATACCTTATGTTGTTAAGGATTTAAGTTCCCTTCCATTATCATCCACTGAGGAAAGAAAATGGACTGCCAACATCTCTGTTACATAGAGAACAAAGGGATTAATTTAATCCACAGCAGATCTCTTGGAGGTAAGAAACTATTGGCCTCCTGGCAGTTCAGAAATGAAGCACACTAAGAACAAACACAGAAGTGATGGATGTTAAAGGACGTATTCATTGCAAACATAGGATTGTAGCCAGGATATAAAAGGTTAAAATGTCCTGCCCGTGTAATTGAATACCATGTTGTTGACATCCTCCAGCAGTTGTGATCCTGGATCAAGACTAGTTAGCTGGCAGTTGTTCCTGTTGAGTTTGAAATATAATTTTAAACAGTGTTAACCTCAGACCATGACGCATCCGTTGAGAGAACAAGTTGCTGGGCACATGCACTCTGCACATTACTGCTGCATGCTTTTCCTCTTACTAATTTTTGTCAACCTCATGAATTCCTCACATCTTAATTTTTTTAAACCCTTACAGGTGGCTCATTTATATTCACTTCTAAATGAACTCACAAGCTTCTAAAGATCCTAAGCAATAGCATATAATATTGTAATAAATGTGGGGCTACCTAGGACTTCATCCTTGCCTTCCTGCTGCACACCAGGTAACTCACAGCAGCAGTGAGGCTGGAACTCACATCCTAAGAACACAGGCCCTTATGACAAGTTAAAGGAGAATCTCCCATTAGCAGTGTGGGGACTATGAGACACAGATTAGCAGTGCCGATTCCATCCATACACACTGCCTAGTTCATTCCTATATAGGAAGTTAAGCAACACATTTTCAGAAGATTTGAAGGTGAAATCTTGGGATGGTTTTTACTCCAACATATATATTTGATGCAACTTCAAATGCTGGAATGTCAGGGCAAGCAATAACTCAGAGAGCAGCAAATAACCTTAATTTGAAAGATCTTTTTAGATTTGCACTCCTGGAAGTTCTGACAACTCTCTATCCCCTACCGTTCACTGGCAAAGCCAATGTCACACTCATTAGGGCAGCACAGTGTTCTTGAAAATAAGAGGCCAACATTGCTATCTCTTGGGCTTTCTCTTGTAAAGCAGAGGAAGAATGTGCTTTAACAATAGCAAGTGTAGCATATACAACAATTTGCTCTTAAACCAATAGGGGCGCTATAACACAACTCAACTTAAAGGTTTCCCATTCCTCAGCATGCACTAGGGAGCACTCACTGTATTTTGGTTGAGAGTCACTGAATACATGATGGGTGTCTTATGATGGGTAAGAGGAAGAATATAACCTCACCCTATATGCTTTAATAACTAAGATCCCATCTGCACTTAGGATTCTATGGCAGCAATCACAGCAGTATGTCTGGACATAATTATGCTGAAACTAACACCATCCTGAGGGATACATTTGCCTCGCTGTCACCCCAAAATATTTCAGACAGTCCCATCTTGGGGCATAGAGGGGGATCAAATCATGTTTTAATCATGTTCCCAAATCATGCTATAGACTTGCTAAAAGCCAATGCTAATGATTCAGAAACATGGTTACCATGTGGTTCGCACTTGTTTACACCATCAGACCAGATTGTGTTAACATGTCGTAACCAGGACACAGTGGTGAAGGCAGCCCTTTGAGCACAGCAGAGGGGTTTCTCTCTAATGTACAATAGGAGCCCTATAATTGATTTTTGTGTTACAAAAGTCTCTTTCTCCTGCCCCCTCCCCCTTAATCAACAAAACTACGGCTATGATTACAACTCAGTGGATCAGTCACCTGCTGTACTCTACCTGCTGGCACAGACAAATGGCTTGGCATGAAGCACTGCTATTTTCTAATCAAAACGATCCCATTATTTCCACTCAGACCAAGTCTGATAATCAAAGAGCTCTTTTGAGCAAAATGTTTTCTTTGTAGATGCAGTGTTGAAGCAGAGCATACAATGGTCCTCCATATATCTCATAGATGGGTATAAAGCAAAATCCACCAGGCTCGGAGGGTCAGCAAGGCCATATTTCATAGGCCATATTTATTAACAGTCCTTATAAAACAGATTTAGCACTTGCTGATAATCTCAAAGCACTCTCCAAACATTACCGGACTAAGCCCTGTGAGGTAGATATTGTGGGTATTTCTCACATTTTACAGAGAGGAAACCAAAGCATGAGAAATGAACGTCAACGTTTTCCCAAGTGGCCTCTGATTTTGGGTGCCTTGATGTCTTGGTGCCAACTTTAGAGGGCTGATTTTCAGAGGTGCGAAGAACTCACAGCTGCCACTGACTTCAGCTGGAAATAGAGGTGGTTCAGCACTTCTGAAAATCCAGCCCTGGATGTCTCAAGTTCAGCATCCAAAAACTCTGGCCACTTTTGAAGATTTTGCCCTAAGTGACTTGCCCAAGGTCACACATTAACTCAATAACAAAGCTCCTAGCTCCAAGTCCCATGATGTTTCTCCTAGACATTGGTGTGCCTCTGATAAGCAGATGCTTCTATTCCCTTGGAAACATAACACATCGTATAAGAACATAAGCCAAATGACAACTAGCAAATGGTGCAAATACGGAATTTGAGAGTTCCTTAATTGACGAGTGAGTCTATACTCCAGACAGATCATGTAGAATTTTTATTCAGAACTGTTGCTAAAATAACAAGATTATCGGAGTCTGCCAGACACTCTGCATGTCATCAGGAACCCATAATTTTATCTTCTTTTCTTCTGCCATAATTGTAGTGGGCCTGAGCACTGAAGTTACTGGGTCCAGACTCATTCCTGATGCATCACAACTGAAGTCAGGAGTTTTCCAACAGAGATTAATCTGGATCATTGAGAGGAGCCTGGACAGTACCTTCCAATACTTAGCTCATGTAAAGGCACAGTCACTTGAGTGAGGCTAAAAAATTACCCATGCTGAGATGCGGTCAAATTCTGCACTCAATTTCACTTAGTGACACTCTGGGTAACTCAATGGGGCTGCATGAAGTTCAAGTCCGTGCAGAATGTGTTCCAGAAACAGAAGCACTAATGTTTGAAAATGAAGCACTAAAAAGTACTACAGAATACTTAAACTGCTCTTGCAATCGGGGCCGGCCCTAGACCAAATGGCACCCCAGGCGAGAAGCGTCTTTGGCGCGCGCCCCCCCCCCCATTTGTTAAGCTTTTGAATACCTTATTTTTATTGCATTTGTAGCCCATTTCATGACTTTGATGCTCAATTTATTCCTATCATATAGGATGATAAATTTGCATGCTAGGATCTGTACATCTGTATTTATTCATGCCATATATAAGCAGATAAAAATAGTTTCTTCTAAGATTATAGAAAAGTTTTAATTTTTAAGAATAACTGAAATGTACTAACATCAAGAAATTGAACTGTGCACCAGCATTGGGTGGACCAGTATTAAATAGCATTACAGTAGGTGACAGCTTTAGAATGTTACGCCTAGTCCTTTAGCTCAACAGATCACTTTTCTCGCCTTTGCCCTCACGAACTGAAGCACAGCATCAGAGAGATCCAAAGACTGGCCAATGGCATTTTCAATTGATAAAATGAATCCATATACAGAATACCTGAAACATTTTACTTCAAACATTCTATTTTCTCTTTTGTCGCTAACAAAAACAGCACCTTGCGCCCACCAAGCCTGGCACCTCAGGCAGTCGCATGGGTTGCGTGCCCCTAAATCCAGCCCCACTTGCAATGTGGGTTCTGCCATGCAGCACAGCCATATATATTGTTCCATTTTAGTAAAACAATAATACATAATCTAAGAACATTATTTACTACGTAGGGGGAGAGGAAGAATGTCTGTTGAAACTCAATCAACTCTATTGGATGTTCCCTGCACCCAGTTAAATACAGACAGACCACATACCTGGAATAAGTGCAGAACTCCTTGGATTACTCAATGAAACCAAGTAGAAGTGCATACTGCTTAAGAGACTCTTCCTTCCTCTGGCAGGCTTCCCTCCCCTTTGGGCTCAAAAGCAGACACTATATCTCAGGGCAATCTTGAAAGACGCCATAACTTCAGATAGCACTTTCATTGGTTAACAAGGGACCTGGTCCCAGTATGCCTGGTGTTACATTTTACACACTCAAATAGCAGCCATATAGTTTCAGTCTAAACAAATTATTTTAGACTAAGGGAAAACAATAACAAAAGAGAAATTCAAAGTCTCATGAGGAAGTCCTTTACGCACATCTCCTCTGTATGAGGCTGCATCCAACCCGCACACAAAGTAGGAGCTGACTTGCAGACAGCAGCCTAGTGGAAATTAAAAGGTGCAGTGCACAGAAAAGCAACTATATCATAGTGACATGGTTACACACACCACCCCCCAAACAGGAATTAGGATTCTGGGAAATATAGCTGGGCAAGACATGCTCAACACCATGAGATACTGGGCCTAATTCACTTCTTTTATGCAGGGGTAACTCCACATATTGAACTATTTGTTCTTTCAAGAATAATACTCTACTGAAACATTAGCAAACCCCAGCGGTGAATGCAGATAATATGCAGTTCATCAAAACTCAGCTAAGGAAACAATACAAAGAAGTTAGGTTCAAACACCAATATAATCATCCAATATAGATAAGGAAACAAGTGGAAGAAGATTGTATCATTCAGATGCCTCATCTTGAACTCAGGTGAAGTTAAATGTCTTGAAGATAAAAATTTTTTTTTAAATTGTTCTTTATTTTTAAAGTAATTATTTTCCTTCAGCCTATTCTACCTGATAATCTTGCTTTGTACCTCAGGGCTTGTTTAAACTTGAAATACTGCAGTTGTGCCAGCGTAGCTTTCAGATGGAGACACTACCTATGCCAACGGGAGGGGTTCTCTTGTCGATGTAGTTAATCCACCTCCCTGAGAAACGGTAGCTAGTTTGATGGAAGAATTTTTCTGTCAACCTAGTGCTGTCTACCTAGTGCTGGACTTAGGTTGCCATAACTACATTGCTCAGGAGTTTGGATTTTTCACACTCCAGAGCAACATAGCTAGGCCGATCTAATTTTACAGTGTAGACCAGCCCTTAGAAAGTCTGCTTTACAATTTGGGAATACATGCCCTATAGAAATTTCTCCATGGAGATGTTCAGTTTTGCATCTCCAAGGCACAGTCTATCTAGGTATCTTAGGTACTTATATGGTCACCTAGTACAGGGGTCCCCAACGTGGTGCCCGTCTAAGTGCGCCCGCATACTGGCCGGCGGACGAGCATCCACCAAAATGCCGCCAAGGAGTAGCGTCATCCAGAGGCGTCGCCGCCGAAATGCCACAGATTTTCGGAGGCGTTTTGGCGGCAACGCCTCTGGATGATGCTGCTTGTCGGCAAGCAGCATCATCCAGAGGTGTCGCTGCCGAAATGCCGCCAAAATCGGCGGCATTTCGGCGGCGACACCTATTGACGTTGCATTTCGGCAGATGCTCGTCCACTGCCACGGTCCTCCGTGGCTCGTCGTCTGGCACCTGCCAGACGAAAAAGGTTGGGGACCACTGCCCTAGTACTTGAATGCCTCACAATCTTTAATTATTAAACTCACAGCCACCCTTTGAGGTGGGTAAATGCTATTATCCCCATTTTACAGATAGGGAGCCCAGGCACAGAGAGATGAAGTGACTTGACTAAGGGCTGGTCTACACTAGAAAGTTAGATCGACTTAGCTATGTCACTCAGGGGTATGACAAATTCACACCCTTGAGAGCTGTAGTTATGCCCCAGTGTAGACAGTGCTAGGTCAATGGAAGAATGCTAGCTACTGCCTCTGAGGGGTGGATTTACTACAGTGATGGAAGAACCCCTTCCAGCTGCACTGCAGTGCTGCAGCTGTGTCACTGTAGCATTTCCAGTGTAGACATACCCCAAGATCACAAAGGAAGCCTGTGGCAGAGCAGGAATTGGGAGACCCAGGTTAAATACGTACTATTCACTGGATTATCCTTACCACTGCCATTATTACCATGCGGTCTTCCATTATACTGAGCAGCAGAGATTGACACCTGGAAAATAAACTACTTAGCACGCACACAACTTGTGGCAGTGATGGTAATCTTTTTCACAGCACTTCGGCTTGCTGGTTAGGGTGTGCAGCTACAGTGGACGACTCAGAATGAAGCCCTGCAAATAGCATTATTCATTATCAGATTTTCTAATACTTTGGACTTGTGTAGACTGCAAAGTGTTCTACAAGGGTGGCTTAATATTACACAGATACATTATATTACGTGCGAAAATAGGTTGTAAACAAAAGGTTACTAACAGACAACGAGGACATGTCTACATGGGAACACTCTGGAAAGTTAAGATGAACTAACTAAAGGTGTGAGGTTAATGCGCATCATTTGACGCGCATTAAACCTCCATGTAGGTGCTTTCATTCAGAAGTAAAGAGGCCTTAGTTCAATCCTTCCTCAGAGGGGATTTAGTGCACTTTAATTTCAACTTTAGTTGTTGTTGTGTGTATTACCATAGCACCAAGGAGCCCTAGTCATAGACCAAGACCCCATTGTGCTAGGCGCTGTACAAACACATAACAAAAAGAGAGTCCCCGCCCCAAAGAGCCGACAATCTAAGTATAAGACGAGACAGACAACAGATACCGACAGACCAATGGGGAAGTACAAGCAAACAATGAGACAATACTGGTCAGCCATGTCCAGCCATGATCCTGGCACAACAGCAGCCTAGCAACCGTCAAGTGTTTTGTAGGCATAACAGAAAAGAAAAGTCTTGAGTTGTCTGGAGGAAGATAACGAGGTAGCTTTGCAGTTGTTGATGGGGAGCTCTTCCAAAGCCTGAGGGCCAGCATGGGAGAAAACACAAAAGTTCTGTGGTGCCGGCAGACCAGGTTCCAGTTCATGCCATGATCCCCATGTCTCAACTGAACACTGACAAATACATAACTGGACTCAGTATGGTTAACCGGGGTTAGTATTGTTAAAATAGGCATTAGAATTATATGAAAGCTGAATGACTATACTGAATGCTTGTGAGTTGCTGCATGCATTAATCTCACTTATATCTGTATCCCATATTGAAAGATAGTATTTGAGCGGTTGTATTGTGAGCCTCTGTGTCTATGTATGTCACCAGACAGAAGAGAGCAACAGATGATCTTCAACAGAAGACATTAGACCCTGCCCAGAAGAAAAGATCCATTGATACCAGGTGGATTTTTGTGGGATATTGCAACTGGAATTTCCCTAAATACAATCAAGAAGAGGACAAAAGACTTCTGTTGCTCTGCCCTCCTCCCTGTGAAGATGAATCATGCAAGTGGACTCCTTCCACCAACTGAGCTTGCAGGTCCGAGCACATGGCAGGAGGGGAATAAAACCCCTAACAATAAGGAACTGATTATGTTGCTTGGGTTAGCATGGGTTAACCCTAAAGGACATATAGAGCTTGCTGATTATAGACACTTCTATTTTCATTTGAAACTTAAGATACACAAATGAGTTACATTTACCAGCTTTAACCTTGTAAATAACTGTTTCCTTTTCCTATTTAATAAATCTTTACATAGTTCGTTATAGGATTGGCTACAAGGATTGTCTTTGGTGTGAAATCTAAAGTGCAATTGGCCTGGGGTAAGTGATTGGCCCTTTGGGACTGGGAGTAACCTGAATATTGCTGTGATTCTTGGTGTAAGGGAGCAGATATCAAAAAGCTATGCTCACCTGTGTGGTGAGATAAATTGGAGTACCCAAGGGGACTGTCTGTGATTCCATGTTAAGGTTGTTGTAGTACCCGAGGAGGTCACACTTGATAACCGGTCGGTGAAATCTAAATATAGAACTCACAAGCAATTTGGGGTTTGTGCCCAGGTTCCTAACAGTCTGCTCTAAAGTTGGTATTTGTGCTCTTGACTCACTGCAGGCAATGTTACAGGTGTTTATTTGAAAATTTAACAGGAGAGTTACGGGCCAATCTGAGGGAGTTGATATTTCAGTACTGAATAAGAGATAAGTAGAGTGGGGGATAGGCTGTGAGGAGCCTTGAAAGTGAAGACAAATAGCTTACATGTGATGTGATAGAGAAGAGAGAAGTCCTTGGAGAGATACAAAGAGAGTGACATAGTTAGAGACAGGCTAGCAAAATGATCTTTGCAGAAGCATTCTAAATGGATATGAATGGGGCACAAATGCATTTTTCAGGGCCAGAGAGAAGGATGTTGCAGTAATTGAGATGGGAGATGAGATCATGGAGGAGTGTTTTAGTTGTGTGTATGGATGTGAGAGGCCATATCTTAGAAATGATTGTGAAACCATCTGCAAGACAGAAGAAAGATTTGTGAAGAATCCACATAGAACATAAAAATGGCCATACTGGGTCAGACCAATGGTCCATCTGGTCCAATATCCTGTCTTCTGACAGTGGCCAGTACCAGATGCTTCAGAGGGAATGAACAGAACAGAGCAATTATCAAGTGATTCATCCCTTGTTGTCCAATCCCAGCATCTGGCAATCAGAGGCTTAGGGACATCCAGAGCCTGGGCTTGCATCCCTGACCACCTTGGCTAATATCCACAGAGGGACCATAGATGGCTGTTAAATTTGTGTTTATGAATGAGATTATCTAGAGCTAATTTATAGAGGGAGAAGTGAAGGGAACTAAGGACAGTGCCCTATAGAACCCTCACAGAAAGCTGGCGCGGGTGGGGGGGGGAAGAAATTAGGAGGATCCTCTGAAGGAAACGCTGAAGGATCAGTTAGAGGGGCAGGAGGAGAACTAGAAGAGGCCAGAGTCCTGGAAGCCAATGGAGGATAAAATTAAGTGCATAGCTGATGGTGTCAAAGGTGGTTGCTAGCTGAAGGAGGATGAGGATGGAACACTGGTTCTGAGATTTGTCTAGGAAAGGTTATTAGAGACTTTGCTGAGAATGGTTTCAGTGGAAAGCAAGGGGCAGAAGCTGTATTGGAGAGGGTCTAAAATTAACTGGAGGAGAGGCACACTAGACAGCATTCAATGAGCTTAGAGATGAAAGGGAGAAAACATATGGGATGGTAGTTGGGGAGGCAAGTAGGGTCGAGGCTGGGTTTTGTGAGATGGGAGTGACTGAAGCATACTTGTACTGTGATGGGGAAAAGCTAGAGAAGAGCAGAGGTGAGAGTAAGCCAATTGGGTCCGGCATACCGGCAAGAGCCGGTACACAGCCGACCATACCGGCAGGGGGCAGCTTCCCCAGGCCAGAAATTTAAAAGGGCCCTGGGCTCCCAGCAGCAACCGGAGCCCCAGGCCCTTTAAATCACCGCCAGAACCCCGGGACTCCTGGCTGCCGCTGCAGCTACTGCTACCATGGGGCTCCGGCAGTGATTTAAAGGGCCCAGGGCTCCCGGCTGCCGCTACCGCAGCTGGAGCCCTGGGGTAGTGGGGATGATTTAAAGGGCCCAGAAATGTAAAGGTCCCGCCCCTTCCACCTGAGGCCCCACCCTTTCTGCCTGAGCCACACACACACACCCCACACAGGACCCTGGCCCTGTGTACCAGTAAGTCCCTTAAGTTACTTTCACCCCTGGCAATAAGGTGCTTAGGTGAGCATAGCTTATACCTGTTCCACAAGCAAAATAAGCTGTACCAGCAAAAAGACTTCTGCTGGTATAACTGCATCTACATCAGAGCTTTTGGCAGTATAGAAACGTCTCCAAAAAAAATCACACCCCTAACCAACATAACTAAGCTGGAAATGTTTCTGACCTCAAAGTTAATGTAGGTTCTGCTTGGCTAGAGTAAGGTCCACTGTGATTTGGGACCTTGAAGGAAGGGACAAGGATAAGGGCAATCTTGTATAAAGGGTGTCACTTCTCATCAGGGATCAGTTTAAAGCTTACAGGTAACTCCACCTGGCTTTGCATTTCATGCACGTCTTTCCCACCTACATTTACGTCTTGGCCCATTTCCCAGAATCAAGTACAATCAGTCTATTCGAATCAGTCTAGTCGAGAGTGGACTGACTCAGCAAAATCTGTTTATTTGAACAATGATGATTTTTACCAGCTGAGGATCTCCCCCTCAGTGCAGTGGGCGTAGCTCTGTTATAATTCTGCACAACAATAAGCAATACTAATGATAATTTGCTCTATTACAGCATCTTTCATCTGAGCATCTCAGGCACTTCACACAATCCTGTGGGGGAGAGAAATATTTACAGATACTCTGTGGGAGAGGGAGTAAGTAACTTGCCCCTGGGAATGAAATCAGTGCCATAGCTGGGGCCAGAACCAGGAATCCTGACACCCGCTGTACCAGAAATGATCACTGGATCATAAAGTGCCTCTTCTTCCACAAACCACATGCAGTTAAGATACAATGGTGACTTTCACAGTGAAGTCAAAAGGGGTTTTGACACTGGATCTCAAAACTATATCACTATTGTTGGTGCTTCATTAATACATATATTAAATAGTAATAGTATATTTAGAGTATTTAAATACTTAGCATCTGGAAGCACATTTTATAAGCCTGCTTAATATTATGTGGTATGTATTGTGCATGTGGAACAGGTATAGTAAATTAAATACTGGATTAGTGACTTGTCATACTTGTTTCAATTGATGAGAAAATCGCAAAGTTGCCAACACGATGATTAAAATTATTTCTAAGTAAGATCAGAGGAGGAAGTCAGTCATTTCCTCCCGCATTGTAACTCCTCCTAATGACAAAAGTATGTGTGGAGAATGGTTGCTGTGGTAACACAAACCTCAGAGTAATTGCGGTCTCTTGTGTTGGCTGTGCATGGAAACAGAAATGAGGGGAAAGGGTTGTGGGGTTTTTTTTTAATGGCTTTTAAAATAAACCAGGTACAGAAACTGCAACAGTGATACAATATAAATAAAAGCCATTTAATACAACTAATGTAGAAACATGCTCGCTGTATCCATAGTCAACTGCACTTAAACTAAAAGAGCTAGTAAATTAAGTAAAAAACAGAACACCGAAAATAAATAAATAAACCTACCACCATTAAAAACCATAAGAACGGCCATACTGGGTCAGACCAAAGGTCCATCTAGCCCAGTATCTTGTCTTCCAACAGTGGCCAGTGCCGGGTGCCCTAGAGGGAATGAACAGAACAGGTAATCAGTGATCCATCCTCAGTCGCCCATTCCCAGCCGCTAGCAAACAGAGGTTAGGGACACCATCCCTACCCATCCTGGCTAATAGCCATTGATGGACCTATCCTCCATGAATTTATCTTTTTTGAACCCTGTTATAGTCTTGGCCTTCACAACATCCTCTGGCAAAGAGTTCCACAGGTTGACTGTGCATTCTGTGAAGAAATACTTCCTTTTGTTTGTTTTAAACCTGCTGCCTGTTAATTTCAGTTGGTGATCAGGGCCGGCTCTAGGCACCAGCGCTCCAAGCATGTGCTTGGGGCAGCACTTTCCAAGGGGCGGCACTCCGGCTCCTTTATTTATTTATTTTTTTTGCTTGGGGCACAAAAAGCCGGGAGTCGTCCCTGAGCGGAGGTGAGCTGTGGCNGGGGGGGGGGGGGGGGGGGGGGGGGGGGGGGGGGGGGGGGGGGGGGGGGGGCAGAGGAACCTGTCTTTCCTCCCCCCCCCCAGCTCACCTCTGCACCACTGCCGCCTGCTCCCCCCGAGCGCACCGCCGCTCCGCTTCTCCCCCCTCCCTCCCACCCAGGCTTGCCACGTGAATCAGCTGTTTTGCGGCAAGCCTGGGAGAGAGGGGGGAGAGGTGGAGCGGCGGCAGCGCGCTCAGGGGAGCAGGCAGAGCGGAGGTGAGCTGTGGCAGTGGGGGGCACGGGGAGGGCCGCAGGAAATAACCCGGGGGGGGGCAGAGGAACCGCCCTCCACAGCTCACCTCCACCTCCTCCCCCGAGCACGCTGCTGCTCTGCTTCTGCCCCCTCCCTCCCACTCAGGCAAGCCTGGGAGGGAGGGGTAGGAGGGGAAATGCGGCACGCCCGGGGGAGGAGGTGGGGCCGGGGATTTGGGGAAGGGGTTGGAATGGGGCAGGGGCGGGGGGGCGCAATACATTTTTTTTGCTTCGGGCGGCAAAAAACTTGGAGCTGGCCCTGTTGGTGACCCTTAGTTCTTGTGTTATAAGGAGTAAATAACACTTCCTTATTTACTTTCTCTATACCAGTCATGATTTTATAAACCTCAATTATACCCCCCACCCTTAGTTGTCTTTTCCAAGCTGAATAGTCCCAAGTCTTATTATTCTCTCCTTATAAAGAAGCTGTTCCATACCCATAATCATTTTTGTTGCCCTTTTCTGAACCTTTTTCAAGTCCAATATATCTTTTTTGAGATAGGGCAGCCACATCTGCACGCAGTACTCAAGATGTGGATGTACCATAGATTTATATAGATGCAATATATTTTCTGTCTTATTATCTATCCCTTAATTAATGATGTCCAACATTCAGTTTGTTTGTTTTTTACTGCCCCTGCACATTGAGTGATGTTTTCAGAGAACTACCCACAATGACTCCAAGATCTCTTTCTTGAGTGGTAACAGCTAATTTAGACCCCATCATTTTATATGTTTAGTGGGGATTATGTTTTCCAATATGCATTATTTTGCATTTATCAACATTGAATTTCATCTGCCATTGTATTGCCCAGTCATCAGAGGTGAAAGTAAGTCGGTACACCCCGGTACGGTGTATCAGCAAGAGCCGGTGCGCCGTACTGGGGCGGCCCGGCTTCCCCAGGTGGCAATTTAAAGGGCCTGGGGCTCCCAGCAGCGGCTGGAGCCGCGGGCCCTTTAAATTGCCGCCAGAGCCCCGGAGTAGCGGCGGGTCTCCGGGGGTTATTTAAAGGGCCGGGGCTCCTGCTGCCTCTACTGCCCTGGGCCCTTTAAATAGCCGCTGGAGCCCTGCTGCCACTACCCCAGGGCTCCAGGGGCTATTTAAAGGGCTGGGGGTAGAGACAGGGGAGTCCTGGGCCCTTTAAATAGCCCCCGGAGCCCCACTGCCTGAGCCCTGGGGTAGCAGCAGCAGCCGGGGGCTCTGGCAGCGGTTTAAAGGGCCCGGGGCGGTAGCAGCGGCCGAGCCCTGGGCCCTTTAAACTGCTGCTGGAGCCCCCGGCTGCTGCTGCTACCCCGGTGGGGGAGGGCACTTACTGGTACAAGGCGGGCCGGGGCTGGCTCTGACCCCCCCATCCCCGCCCCTTCTGCCCGAGGCACCTCCCCTTCGGGGGGCCAGAGCCGGCCCCAACCCAGCCCCATACCGGTAAGTCCCTATTTCTACTTTCACCGCTGCCAGTCATCCAGTTTTGAGAGATCCTTTTGTAGCTCTTCGCAGTCTGCCTGGGACTTAACTATCGTGAGTAGTTTTGTATCATCTGCAAATTTTGCCACCTCACTGTTTACCCCTTTTTCCAGATCATTTATGAATATGTTGAATAGGACTGGTCCCAGTACAAACCCCTGGGGGACACCACTATTTACCTCTCTCCATTCTGACAACTGACCATTTATTCCAACCCTTTGTTTCCTATCTTTTAACCAGTTACCAATCCATGAGAGGACCTTCCCTCTTATCCGATGACCGCTTACTTTGCCTAAGAGTCTTTGGTGAGGGACCTTGTCAAAGGCTTTCTGAAAATCTAAGTACACTATATCCACTGGATCCCCCTTGTTCAAATGCTTGTTGACAGGGATGGCAGATTTGTATAATTTTTGGTGGTGCCCAGAAAGGGTCTAAAAGTCCCCCCTCGTAAGCCGATATATATTTTTAAAATACTGTAAAAATGGATTGGAAACAGTAAGCGTTTAACAGTTTCCCTATATTGCACAATATCACTATCGTAAGAAATTTATTTAACTAAGTATCAACTTTATTAATACTTTGAATATGGAAACAACCAAGCATTCCTGGATCAAACACTTTCTAAATTAAAACAAATATAGCCCCTTCTTTTGTGATGTTCTTCAGGAGGCAGCAAACACTTTCCATCGTAGTTCAGTTCTTGAAATGAAGTCATCCAGGAGACTTGCAATGTCCAATTTAGAGGTAGAGTTATTATGAATGTGCAGAAATGCCAAGTGATTTAGACATTCTTGGCCCATTGTTGTTCGCAAATATCATAGGTTTCACCCCCACTCTGAACTTTAGAGTACAGATGTGGGGACTCCTAAGATTAATTACCAGCTTAGATCAGTATGCTGCCACCACCCAAATATTTGAGTCATTTGGGAAACTCAGTCTTCTCCCCCAAAATCTTTTCCTCCCAAGTACTACAACCCTTCCCTGGGTAGTTTTGAGAGACTCCTCCACCAATTCCCTGGTGAATACCGATCCAAAACCCTTGGATCTTAAAACAAGGAGAAATTAACCATCCCCCCTCCTTGCCCCCACCAATTCCTGCTGAGCCCAGATCTAACCCCCTTGGATCTTAAAACAAGGAAAAATCAATCAGGTTTCTAAAAAGGCGGCTTTTAATTAAAGAAAACAAAGGTAAAAGAAAAACCTCTGGGAGATCAGCATACAAGCTGATCTCAGACAACAGATTTAAAACACAGAGGATGTTCCCCTGGGCAAAACCCTTAGTACACCAACAAATAGCCAATTTGATTATTCCTCTAATGCCCAAGACAAGTTACAAAAAGAAAATAAACATAAGCTAATTCCTTCACTAAATACTCACTACCCTGTTTGATTCCTGATTCCTTTTCCTCTCCGGCCAGAACTGAAACTGACCCAAGACAGAGGGAAATTCCCTCCTTCCTTTTGAAAAATCTTGTCCCCCTCATTGGTTCCTTTGGTCAGGTGTCAGCTAGGCTAGGTGAACTTCTTAACCCTTTACAGGTAAGAGGCATTAACCCTTAACTATCTGTTTGACAGCAAATAATTTTTCAGTCTGTGCAGGCAACTGAATGCTCGCTCTGCGGTGCAGGTTGTAGTCGGAACTGTGTAGAATAATTTCAGGAAAATTGTAACTTCTGACTGTCACTCAAGCCTTCATTTTGTTTCAGAAATTGCTTCACTGCGCTCACCAAATTAAGCTGGCAATTTCTCAATCTGCAAATATCACTCAACATTTTTAAATGAAGAGAGCCTCTCCATGTTAATGTCACCATGGAATGCTTCACTTATTGGGACAATGTCCTGTTTTGAGCCATTTGCTGCATCAGTTATATGCTTCTCCAGTTTTACTGCGAATGTAAAGCTTTCTGTTGAAAACCTCTGTTCAATGGCAACTTTGCAAGCATCAATGATCCTGACATATATTGGACGAAAATACTCTTCGGGGGTCACTGAAGGTGTGAGGAAGGCTTCCATGGTCGAGCCATCTTGGGGGCTTGCGTTTTCTTGGGAGTGTAAGATAATCTAAATAAAGATTTCTTGCCTTCTCTACTGTTGTTTCCCAGAAGTGATTGTATGACGAGTCTGTGCGCATCCCGCTCAACACCTCTTGCAACAGGCCAACTTTCTCCATAACACTTCCCAATGACATGTTTGTGCTTTGAATTTTTGCATTAGCTTCTTCTACAGGCCCCATGGCTTTCACAAGAACTGTTAGTGTAAAGTATGTTGAAAAAGATTGAAGTTGCTTCGAGAATCCACTACATTTTGAGCCAACTAAATTCAACTAAAGAGTAACTAAATTCATCTAGGCAGTTCATCAGGGCCTCGGAGTTGTGGCACAATGATTTAATGCTACTGATCCTTAGTGTCCATCCTGTTGGGCACAATGTCGTAAAGAAGGCTCCCCTTCATTCTGAAACTCTCTGAATGCTGCCACACGCTTTGGTGACTGCCTGCAGGCATTGATGAGATCTTTCACCATCGAAAACATATCACAACATTCTAGAATATTATGCAGGGCATCCTGTGTGGCAAGGTTAAGGGAACGTGCAGCCAATAAATAAATAAATAAATAAATAAATAAAGCCGCGATCGGTGGCACTTCGGCAATTCGGCGGCGGGTTCTTCCTTTCGAGAGGGAGTGAGGGACCTGCTGCCAAAGACCCGGACATGCCGCCCCTTTCCATGGGCCACCCTAACACCTGCTTCCTTTGCTGGTGCCTGGAGCCAGCCCTGAATGTAGCACAGTCCACTCTCGGCTCTTGATCCTTCACTCTGGCTTGGACCCCAGTAAATTTGCCAGACACATTACTGGCTCCATTGTAACACTTCCCCCAGCAATCAGAAAAGGGCAAATCACACCTGAGAAGTGTGTCTTCCACAATTTTGAAAAGAGAAGCAGCAGCCATTGTGTGAACAAGAAGGGTGATGTCGTGGTGGGAGTCTGCTATAGACCACCAGACCAGGGGGATGAGGTGGACGAGGCTTTCTTCCGGCAACTAGCACAAGTTACTAGATCGCAGGACCTGGTTCTCATGGGAGACTTTAATCACCCTGATATCTGCTGGGAGAGCAATACAGCGGTGCACAGACAATCCAGGAAGTTTTTGGAAAGTGTAGGGGACAATTTCCTGGTGCAAGTGCTGGAGGAACCAACTAGGGGCAGAGCTCTTCTAGACCTGCTGCTCACAAACCGGGAAGAATTAGTAGGGGAAGCAAAAGTGGATGGGAACCTGGGAGGCAGTGACCATGAGATGGTAGAGTTCAGGATCTTGACACAAGGAAGAAAGGAGAGCAGCAGAATACGGACCCTGGACTTCAGAAAAGCAGACTTTGACTCCCTCAGGGAACTGATGGGCAGGATCCCCTGGGAGAACAACATGAGGGGGAAAGGAGTCCAGGAGAGCTGGCTGTATTTTAAAGAATCCTTATTGAGGTTGCAGGAAAAAAACATCCCGAAGTGTAGAAAGAATAGTAAATATGGCAGGCGACCAGCTTGGCTAAACAGTGAAATCCTTGCTGATCTTAAACACACTTCTAAACTTAATCCAGAGACTCTTAGGTTTTTCTGCAGTTTCACACCAGAGCTCTGAGCAGTCGTACTCCTCTCTTACATACAATGCAACTCCCCCACCTTTTCTGCCCTGCCTGTCCTTCCTGAACAGTTTATATCCATCCATGACAGTACTCCAGTCATGTGAGTTATCCCACCAAGTCTCTGTTATTCCAATGACATCATAGTTCCTTGACTGTGCCAGGACTTCCAGTTCTCCCTGCTTGTTTCCTAGGCTTCTTGCATTTGTGTATAGGCACTTAAGATAACTCGCTGATTGTCCCGCTTTCTCAGTCTGAGACCCACACTTTCCTTCAGAACTCTTGGGTGATACCATCTGGTCCTGGTGACTTATTACTGTTTAGTTTATCAATTTGTTCCAAAATCTCCTCTAATGATACCTCAATCTGGGACATCTTCATAATGTAGTCTAGGAATTGGAAAGATTTTACTTTGTACAATTTAAAATGGGGGGGTGGGGGGGGGGAAGGTATACACAAAGACAATATGCCCATAGTGTTCAGTAATTAATGATGATATAAAAGTAGTTCTGATGCTTAATGCAGGGAAATTGCTACAACAGTTAATTGGCTGCCACAAGATGAACAAAAACAGCATCAGCAATACAGTGGAACTTGGCTCAAGCAACCACTGAGGGATTGCTTAATGGAGACAGCCTACTAAAAGGTAAGACAAAATTGTGCTCATGTCTGAGGCTATTTTGGGGCAGTCTCTAAAGGAAGGCAGCTGATTAATAGCAGTGTCACTTGCAGAAATATGCATAGAGTAAACATGAAACGTACATGCAGCTGATGGATCTCAAGTTAAGTAGGAAGATGACTTGGTTTGCGTGGTAACACCTGGGTGCTGCAGGAAATAGTATCAATGATTCAGAAGGTGGTACTCTGCCCTCTGACTCAGTGCAGTACCAACACCCCATGCTGCTGGAAGTGTCATCTTTTGAATGAGACGTAAAATGGACATCTGATCACCTGAGGCCATTAAAATCTTACAAGGTCAATGAGCTACACAGGCTTAATTGAGGACAGAATTTGGCCAAATATATGTTGCTATTTTCTGTATTCCAGTAACTCTAATATTAATTCATACTCAATGGCTCTGTCCTACACTCCAGCTTTTATAGGTAAATGTGGCGCCTGAGACTGAAAGTCTTATGTAAGAAGCTTCCTGGTCTGAATTAGTTCAAAGGTGAGATTAAAGCAGTTCCTTAATCAGTCCCTGCAAGCAGACTCAACTTGTTTTGAGTTCCAAACATTCTGGACATTCAATGGATTTGTTGTGTGACAATTGTTTTGCCATCTCTACTGCACATGTTAAATGCTTAAAAGCATGGTAGGAGAGATTTGTTAATGGCAGAAAGAATCCTTCCTGTTAAATCTTCCTATAGTACAGGGGTGGGCAAACTACAGCCTGTGGGCTGGATCCGGCCTGCGGGATTGCCACCGTGGGCTGGCGCCACTCTCAGAAGCGGCCCCCGGGGGGGGGGGGGGGTGAGGGGAGGGCAGAGGGCTCCATGTGCGTTGCCCTTGCCTCCAGGCACCTCCCCCACAGCTCCCATTGGCCAGGAATCGGGAACCGCGGCCAATGGGAGCTTCGGGGGAGGTTCCTGGAGGCACAGCAAGGGCAGCACACGCAGACAAGAGTCTTGTCTGGCTCCCACCAATTTCATAAGTCTTATTAAATAATAATTTTAACTTCTCTAGCACCTTTTATTGAAATATCTCAAAAAGCTTTACATGTATCAATCAATTAAGCCTGGACACCCCTGAAAGGTGGTCAAGAACTATCCATCCTCATTGTAGATGGGGAAACTGAGGTACAAAGATGATAAACTCTAAGTGTGCAAACAGGGCCTCCAGTTTTGGGTGTCCAACTTGAGATACCTACAGGGGCTGGATTTTCAGGAGGTACTCATCACATACAACTCCAGCGGAAGCTAAGGGGAATTTCATTCAGATACTCAGGCTCAACCTGTCTCTAAAGTTGGCCAAAACCAGACATCCAAAAACAGTTGCTAATTTTGCAGAATTGGCCACGCAATGAGCTGTGCCATGCAGGAATAGAACTCTTCCTATTTCTGTGACAGTTACCAGAAGATATAGGTGCCATTCTTGACTTTAAGTTCCCTTTTTTAGTCACTATTGCCCCGGTCTCTATTTCTATGATTTGCATTGTCTTTAACTGAAGTTTGAAAGGAAGAGAAAAGGGACACAAGCTACTGTAAAAATCTTTTTGTGAATTACATTTTATTGCAACAGTAGAAAACAATTAAAAATTGTAATATGAACAATAAAACTATGACAAACTTTTAGCTAAGTATCCTATTGTACTACATTGTATCTCAAGCTATAATTTTCATGTAAAAATCAGTTTATACAATAATAAATGCACAGGTATATTTCAAAAATCAGAAAATGTTTCACTATTTTATACTCTTCCAGAGAAGACGAAAAGCTACAGTCTATTTGCATTTATGTTAAAGTTGTTTGTCATTTAGTAAATAAATAATACATTAACATAGAGGTAACTGACACTAGGGAATAGCCATCTTTCAACATAGATGAATTTATAGATTTTCATTCAACACCTACACACAATAATGCTATTAACCATTTCCAAGTGGGATTAGAGACATTCATTATTTCCATCACCATGTAGAATTACCATATGTAGAGTCTACTAAATATTCCAGCCAAAATATCAGATAACAGAATTTGTTTTATAATAGGACCATAGAATTACAAGACTAACTCCTCCCCTCTAAACTATATCTTTGTTCAATGACCACCTATCTGAAAAGCCGAAACCTGTGCAGCATTTTAAATTGAATCTTTAATGTAGCTTATCAAGACCAATAAGCATTTATTCTTAAGCAATGATTCATCCTTTATTTTTTCCTACCTTTTCATTTATTGTGAAGTTCTGCAAAAATTTTACTAACAGATATTATTTAATAATTGCATCTACTGTACAAAGGAAAAAATGAAATGCACAGCTACTCAACCTGTTAGCAACATTACTAGAGAGGAATGAGGCTGATTTATGACCACAGATAAGAATCCACTTGAACAGCGATATCATGCTTTTTTAATATACTTTCAGAGCACCAAGATATTTTGTGATATCTTTAGAAACCTCTCTCCTATTGCTTTGAAACTAGTTTCCAGCCACACATCAAATTAAGGGTAAATCCCTGCAGCTTTAGTTCTAGTAATGAGCATGAAACCTATGGCCCTGATCCTACAATTCACTGAAGCAGGACAGAATCTTGTTGACATCAATGAAGCTACACACAGGTGTGCTGATTAAATTTCAAGATTGGTGCCTAACATGGAATGTTTGTGCAACAGTGCCTCTGCATATGTATCTCACACCTTTTGCAGCCTGACTTGGATGAGATTCTTATCCTTCATACCACTTGGATGAGTTTGCATTAGGTAGATGGGGATTTCATATTTGTGGGTAAGGTTTTTATTTAGAAAATAAGAAAGGAACTAGTTTTGGCCTTGAGGGGAATGTGCAGGGCTATTTTTGTAACATCACAGCAGGCGTGTGTATGATTCCAGAGCAGAACCTGGTGTGCAGGAGCATCATTCACATATTTTAGCTCAAACCCTCACCCAGCCATCATACATCAGGCACAAATTACTCCTGCTTTTACCAGGTCTTGCCAGACTGAATATAGGCCTCTATGTTATATGTGTGCTTATATTAATGCTAAACAAACTTAGGGCTTAAATTTAGCTTCATATCTCTACTCCAAAACAACAAATGGGGTAACGCTTATTTTAAAATGTAAACCTAGTGGTAGTCCTGGAGAGGAAACTCATCTCTTCAGAAGTCAGTTAGCAACAAAGCTGTAACACTTTGGAAGAGCTTCCAAATATTTGATCCAAAGGTGCAAGGAGGAGTTTCTCACCACTCTAACAATCTGTAGTGAGGCATCCAGCATGATTCTGTAGCTTCATTCCACCTCAATGATTTGTGGTACAGTGTCCTTAATAATTGGCAATATTACTTTATTTGCCCATTCTTGAAAACATTTCCCCCTTTCCTACCACCATTGCTTTTGTCTTTCCTGCATTGAGCTTGAGCCTACTGCTCTTCAGTCATCTGTTGATTTCTTCCAAGCACAGGACATCAAGGTTCCACAGAAGGATGTTGATAAATTGGAGAGGGTTCACAAAAGAACATGAGAATGATTAAAGCATTACAAAACAAGCCTTACAGTGATAGACTCAAGGAGCTCAATCTGTTTAGTTGAACAAAGAGAAGGTTAAGGGATGACTTCATCACAGTCTATAAGTATCTACCTGGGGAACAGATATTTGATAATGGGCTCTTCAGTCTAGCAGTTATAACAAGATCTAACATTTGGAAGTTAAAGCTAGACAAATTCAGACTGGAAATAAGTTGCAAAATTTTAAACAGGGCAATTAACCACTGAAACAATTTATCAAAGGTTAAGGTAGATTCTCCATCACGGACAAATTTAAGATAAAAAAATGGATTACTTTTTTAAGACATTCTAGTTCAAAGAGGAATTATTTTGGGGACATTCTATGTCCTGTATTATAAAGGAGGTCAGACTAGATCACAATGGTACCTACTACTCTTGGAATCTATGAATGGTATGACATGCTATGCTTGCACACAAACATTTTAAAGAAATTGGAAGTTCCCATTTTTTAAATAAAAGGAAAATTAGAATGTTAAACTCAACTGATGGTGCAGGTTAGAACAGGAAAGTCTAAAAATCTATTTATCATTTAGTGATTACTATGCTATTTTAATTACATTTATAAAGTATACATATAGCTTAGTTTCATTAATGTGGACATTCTTTTTACTGCTTTCCCTCTCTTCTCCTCTAACTGCTATTTTTTCCATTTTGTTTTTGCACAGGAAAACTGATCCCTTTGTAAACTAAAAATCAAGATTAGAAACAGGTCCATTGTGCATGCCTTTTAAGACGGATGTGTCATTATAGAGACGTGTCAGGAACAGCTGAGGAGATCAAGGCTTCAGTATTCCTAGAGAGCCTGTGATACAAGAACAAGGCCTCTGCTGTGCATCTCCTCCCTACCACAAACATGCAACTTCCTCTCAATGCTACATGCTTGCTGCTCTGTTCTTTTGCTGGCTGGCACAGTTGCAGCCAATAACAGGGTGCCTGCTGGTTAGCTCCTGTGGGGCTCCCATGTACCCAGCTCAAGCTTCTTTCCACCCCATCTCTCCTGCCACCAGCTCCCCATGATTACCCCACACCCGTCTTCACAGCTGAAAAAAATTCAGGGGTGAAGAATTAGTTTATATTCCATTCTTGTCTCTTTGGATCTGAGAAGTTTCCAAGGAGAGAATATACTAACCCATACCCAACCCACAATTCCCAGTACTGCCTTCTCTCAAAACATGAACACACCACAGAGAATGTACAATCAGCGCTGGAGTGCCTTAGCCCAGGAGGTTGATGCTCCTGTACATTCTGCAGAGATGATAGCTACTGCTTTTTAGATAATCTGAGGCTGTTGGAGAAGCTGAATCCCAGGTCAACAGTGTCATCAGTTGTCTCTACTGGTATATTATTCTTTCTTATGTGGGATGAGTAAGTCCATGCTTCTTGTCTTGAAGTTAGCACATTCAAAGTCACATTGCAACGGCATGCTTCTGGCTGCCTGAAATGGTCTGAATGAGCAGAGTTTGGATGGTGAACACCTGGGTAGGAATTTGGTTGACAGTGATTAGGAGAGAGGTAGTATTCAGCTGCCGCAGGAGTGGATGCTTGGGTATGGAAAGGTCTGTTAGACATGCAACAATTTTCCTTAAATCCATGATGAATGCCTAATTTAGCAATAAGAGGCTTCCCAACATTAACCTCCTTCCTTTCATCCAGGGAATCATCTATTCCTGGATATTCATAATGCAGACAAACTGTGAAGATCAAGTGCTCCTGTGAATGACAGACAATAAAATTACTTCTTCCCTCAAAAACACAGTAAAATAAAACTTTTAAAAAGTGATTTTAAAGTAAAGTACAATAACAAATAAACCTATAATAAGCATAATTGCTGCAGTGCCATAAGTCTTGCAGTTAAATGTATACCACACACACAGGGCCAAATTCTGCACTGATTTATACTCAGTACACTCTCACTGGAATCAATGAGGCTGCAAAAGATGTAAACTCACTGCGAAATTTTGCACACTTACTTCATACTGTGTTTAAATATAGCTATGCTTAATACCCAGAGACCTCTTGTCCCCAAATCTTTTCCCCTCAACCATGTGTCAGAGCACTAGCTGTTTCTTTAACAGAAAAGACTTTCCCCTGTCACTCTATGGGTGAAATTCTGTTAATGAAACAACTACAAAAGCACTGGGAGGAGTACTGCAGGTATATTCATGGGATGATTTCTCTCTTCCCCTCCAAATTTCATTTGAATTTTAGGTAACCAGATTCAGCAACATCTTTCCACCATAAAAGAAATAAGAGTATAAAGGTGCCATTTGCACCTTGCTTGAATGAATATGGGGTTTTGCGGTAACACTAACTCATGGGTGATCCTGATTTATAAACCTGCTGGCAGCAGGATAAGAAAGCACTCATCAGTATGGCACTCTTCATCCCACCCACCTCCACAAACACTCCAAGTTTTTGTAATTTCTAGAAGTGTTCGTGCTACCCTTTGGCATAATGTGTTGGAAAGCAAATACAGTAGATCATATACAACAGAGATGCTAAAGTCCTGAAAATCCTATAGTCCACTTCTGATCCTTTAACAGCAGCATTTAATTATGCAAAGTGAGAGTGCTTTAAAACACGATGGGTTCAAGGGCACAGGCTGGATTGTAAAGAGATTTATAACATTTCCACTTTTTACTAATGACCTCAACTTATGGCTCTGCTTTAAGGCGTCATGCTTAGTGAGCAAATAGACATGGAAACATGATATGTACAAAGTGCTGTGATTCCTCCAGAGAAGTCAATCAATCTTCTCAACCTATAAGGCACATTTTCCAGAGCTGTTTAAAAGGGACTTGTGGAATAATATGATTTCATATCCTTTGGCTCTCTCTTTGGAACATATTTTCAGTCTGCCAGCTACAGAGCCAAATCACTGAAGTGTGCTCTTAGCCATTCTCTCTCTAAGCAGCTAGAATAAATGTTTAAATGAGCGAGTATGCTTTGGGCAATTACTGAAAATATTCAGTATCCATGATATCAATTACATATAGAATCCAGCTCTTTTACTGGAGTTGTGAAGCAACATGATTAACCTATACTGTATAAACAAATGGGCGAGACAAAAAATAATGCATTAACCACCTTTAGTTTCTGCAGTGAACTTAGTCTAGTGTAGAGACAGTGTTTGGGAAGATCCTTTGATACTAAATAGCTGCCAGTTTCCTCAGGAGTCCCTTTATTTGCCTCTTTAGGATCTATATCCAAGTCCTGTTGCAAAAAAAACAAAACCAAAAAATAAGTGAGAATTAAGTTGTAGGTATAAAAAACTAGTAGAACAATGTGAAAAGGAAAATAAAAAGGAACATTTGTATTTTATGTGAAGTAGCTTAAGATTTGAGTTCAACTTACAACTTATTTTGACACAACTTAAGAAAAGGAAAACACTATTTTAATAACAAAAAAAATTCCTCATACAAGATCCCACTAATATTAGAGAGAGTCACCTAGGCTGCCTAATTCATCATCAGTCACAAGTAGGAGTAGTTGTTTGTGTTTTATCTCTTGCCTTCCTAAAATGCAACTCAAGATGGATTCCTTCCCCATTTCTTACAACTAAAAAATAAAAAAAATGTGCAAGTTTCATTTCCCCCCCTTTTCATCTCCTCTCAGGTATTTCCTCCTCTCTCTAGTCATCATTGTTCCACTTCAAACCAAGAGGTCAAAACTCAGGGTGCTGTCGCAAGCAGCTGGACTGCTGCCTATTACTACAGCTAATAGTATAAAAAATAGAGCTTTCCTCTTCTAGATTTGAGTATACACTAAGGTAGCATTAGAACAATTGATTAGTTTCCATTAAATGTGTCATTTTCAGAGTACAATTGTTCTAAAGCTGCTATACAAACAGTACATTTTGATAAATTCAAATTAAAACACTATTTCTTCCAAGATGCCCAGGTGCCCCTCTCAGGGAAGTAATAATATTGACATAATGAAATAAACAAGTCAAAACAAAAAATGTGGAACCCAATAAGACACACACTAAACTTTATAACTTAGAATCTTGACTTTCAACTGCATCCCACTCCCTCACTTTCTTCTGTACTTTGCCTGTTAAGGCCCTGATCGGTCTTTGGATCTATACAAGCAGACGCCCAATGCCCCATGCAGAGCCATTGATCTCCATGGGGCTCTGATCATGCACTTCTTATTGCAGGATCAAGGCCTTAGAGTGTAAGCTATTTAGGGGCAAGAAACTTGTCTTCATACTCTTGTAATACCAGGTGGGCTGAACACTTCACAATATAGTATATGGTGGTACTATAGTAATAGCACGGTAGGAGAGAAAGATACTTATTTAATACGTTAATTCACAAATACGTAATTCTTTTTGCAATCACTATTTAGACAGCACCAAAAGCATGCTAGGCACTTTAAAGGAATAAGAAAACAAGGCTCCTTCCATAGGGAGTTTATAATTTAAGGTTCCAATCCTGCAATTCACTGCTCTCTAGCTATGACGACTTCAGTGGGGATCCATGAGGGTACTAGTGCACCTGTATATGGTGACTCATAGGAGCGTGGCCTAAGTGACTGATCCTTTCAATAGGAACTGCAGGCATTTAGCACCTTGCAGGATCAGGCCTAATTTAGATCGAACAAGTAACAGAAATCAGGATGTGAAGGGAAGGGGAAGAAGAGAGTTTCAACAAGATCATAGGATTGGTTTTATATATGCATCCTCTGCTTGGTTCAGAATTCAAATTTGAATTTTTTCCCCCCAAAGGTATAGTCTGGCACGAGCAGACAACCACTAACTTAAATACAGAGCAATCATGAAACACAAATAGGAAACACTTACAAGTGGGAAGTCTGTAACATACGCTTTGCAAACTAGTTCAGGAGGTTTCTTTACTATCCTTGTGTAGATGATCAGGACGTTGGAAAACTCAGCTGCGAACCCCAGCTGAATCTGAACACCACACTTAAAGTCAAGATACATACTTTCTGGAAGTTCTGCAAATAAATATTTTGGATAAACAGGTTTAAAATATTCTAACGAAAGCCTAACATGCTTCTGCCATTGTTTCAGCGATCTAAAAGGACATTTCTCCTCCCTTCCTATTACTATCATTAAACATTTATATTGTGGTAGTGACCAGAAGACAATCAGGCAGGGACCTCATTTGCTAGGTGCTGTCGGAAGCAAACAGTAAATGGCAGACCCTGTGCCAAAGAGCTACCTCTTCAACCCCCACCTTACAGGCTCCTTTCCAAATGGGGTGCAACTAGAACATTTGACATGGCTAGAGTAAGGATATGACTACACAATACTGGTAGAGCTAGATCAGCCGAGCCTTGTAGTGCAGATGCAGCTTATGCTGACAGAAGGGTTTTTTCTGTCAGTGTAGGAATGCTACCTCCTCAAACCATGTTGATGAAAGCATCTTCCATTGATGTGGCTGTGTCTACACTGGAGGAGCTGTTGGCATAGCTACATCAGTCACACACCTGAGTGACACAGCTGTGCCGATTTAGCCTCGATACTGAAAGTGCTTGATCCAGTCAAGTTAGCTTGTCTACACAGTAACGTTGTATCACTTCAACTACAACATTATAGTTAAAGCAATACAGTCCCCATAGTATGTACACAGTTATACCGGTATAAGCATCCTTAGCACACGGGAAGGGGAATAAACTTTTTATTTATATATCAGTTTAAAAAAAAACTATTTCAGTTAGGGTTGTTTATGTCAGTACCGGGGGCGGGGAAGGGGGGGGGGGAACCTGTTTAGACCAGGCCTAAGTCTTCGGTGGCCCACAAGGCTTTGTGGATATTTTTCTATGCATGGAACAAGGCCAAAAATAAAAAGGAAAAAATGCAGTGGACTGACTAGGAATCTGCACAGTGACTATGAAAGAACCTGAAACCCCTGAACCAGTACATTTCTCTATCCTGTGCAGTGATTAAAAAAAAAGGCCCAAGGATGAAATCACTAAACCACAGATATACAAGGGAGAAAATTGTAAAAACACTAATAGGAGTTAGGTGCTCAAATAAAACTGGACACCTATCCAATCTATAAACTTGTAAAAGTGGCAAAGGGATTAGAGAGGAAAGAAAAGTTTATCAGACTACTAATCTTCTGCTCAAATACATTAGACAATTCAATACCACATTCAAACCTATCAGGAAAAAATAAGACTATTCTTGCTTAAAAAAGAAAAAAGAATTCAGGGATAATGTCTGGTATGCTGCTCTTGAAGTTATTTCACATGAGGTGAATTTAGCATCCCATATTTTTCATAACAATTTAATCCAGAGATAAACCCAAGCAAAAACCTCCAAGCTCTGAACAGTCCTCTGAACTTTGTTCCTTGGGCACATTTCTACTCAGTATATTATAGCCAGTGAAAAAAGCAACAGTAAGGACTAGACACTATGCCCACATATATTTTCAATTGAATTATTTATGCATATCAAGTGAGATAAAGAATTAATAATGAAATTAACATCTTGAAAGGGTGATCTTTTGGAAGAGAGTTTACTGTACCGTGAGCTTTGGCCCACTGTAAGTTCCGTGCCAGGGACTCTGCAGATGATCCTGTTTGCTGAATGGGATCAGTTAATGCTCTCTTCTCAGATAAACTGCTGCGAATCTCCAAAGCCTGCTTGCCTTTGGTAAGGTGACACTTACCCATATCTAAAGATAAGATTCAAATAGTTTTGTAGGAATCAAAGCTCCTGAAATTATAATTAAAGCAGCTACATCATTGGCATTATGGTTATGGTTGTGTCCGCATTTCTATGATGAACTCACTTTCAGGGCTATTCAAATTCACTCAAAGCTGAAAGGCAGCATGCAAGATGACTCAAGAGAACAATTTTTTCTGTGTCTATTTTCAACATGCCTCCACATTTAAAAAAAAAAAAATCTTCAGTATGGCCCTGATTCAGCAGGGTACTGAAGAACATGACTAACACTAAGCTTATTCGGTCACATTCTTCAGTACTTTGCTGAATGCAGGCCTATACATTTAAATGAAACAACTCTAAGGTTGCTTTTTTTTCTCCAGCTGTTTTTGGTGTGCATAAGATTAAGACCAATAGCTAAAGAGTGATTTGAATTAAAATCAAGGTTTATAAATCGTGAATTCATATATGTGGACTATTCAAGTTTGGGATTAAGCATTATATACATTATTGAACAGTGGTCAATGTATTTTCCTTTGGAATGTAACATTTGCCATACCTGATCAGTACATCAATACGTCTAGTCCAATATGCTGTTTCTGACAATAATTAATAGCTCTATCACGTTACCTGATCCCATCCTTCACAGGGTCGTGACCCATACATAGCCTGGACTTTAACATCCTCAGGGAGAAAAGATGTGCCTCATTCTCTTCTCACTTACATGGGTGTGAACCCGTTAACTTCAGTATAGTTATTTTAAAATTCCAACCAGCATGAGAGGAGAAACAGACCCTGTATCTTCATTCTGTGCACTGTGTCCTCCTTTGCAGCTATGTAAGTGTTAAAATAGTAAGTAGTAATAATAAAATTTCTGATGTCTGGACTTTTCTGATTTATGAATCCTTGTCAGATATGCACACTGAGCCAAATTCTGTCTTCACTTACAACCCTGTAGCCTCACTGAGTGGAATTGACAGAAGAATGTGGCCCATTATACAGATTTTAAGTCTCCAGCTGTTGGGAGACCTGGACAATATTTTTATTGAAAAGCCAGTGGACTTATGTCAAAAAAAAAAAAAAAAAAAGACACGTGCATATAATCCATCATGTAAATGCTCTTGTCTACCTTTCTATGCTTTGAAAGAATGCTCACTCTCAACTAAGACATTCTCTTCAGCACTCTTCACTCAGGCAATACTCCCATCAACAACACAGGGAGTTTTGCCTGAGTGACAAGTGATGAATAGGGTCCTGCATTGTAGTCTAGTCAGTAAATAATGGTTATGCCAACAGATGTGGTATTAATACTGTATGTGACACACAGAATTCAAGCCTAATTAGTCTGTCTCCAGACAAGTCAATTGGGCTAGCAGTCACATACAGAGACCACATGACAAGTGAGTGTGATTTTCGTGACCATACAATCATCTGTAAACTCTGATGAGAGTTGCATACTCACAAAAACTTTGAACGCCATATTATAGTGGCTCATCAATAGCAGGGCTATTATGGTAAGGGGTGCTTCTGAAATTCTTCAAAGATCAACAAATATATATCCCAATTCTGTCTCACTTGAAATAGTAATTGAAAATGAAAGCACCTTTTTTTGCATATTAAACCCTAGCCATGTTCAGAAATATTAGATATTAAACATGCTTTTTCCTTCATGCACTTGAAGATTTTCCTGTAGGGAAAGCCTTAAACATGGCTTCAATACCGAGCTTTTGAAGCAAGAAATGAAATACAAATTCCATCACACAACAAAGGAAAATTTGAATGTATAGCACCCTGCATCCCACAGGAGCAAAAATCAGTTTACAGACAGGGGTCTTTATTAAGAGGTTTCAGTTTTTACACAAGAGGTAGCTGCATTTTGATGGTGGGTTTACACAGCGCAGTAATAAGAACTTAGAGAAGGAAGTGAAGAACACTCAGTGTAGAAGAGGAGTTTTAGATAAGGAAAAAAGGATTTTTTTTGTAAACTGGAATCTAAGGGAAGTTAAAATGTAGGTTGCTTTCACCTTCTGCAACTTCATCAAGTAACACAGTAATCTTCTTGTCCTCCAACATGCGTTCCTTCAAGAACTTCATGAAAATCCCATTGGCTAACCCAGAGTGCTGAATTTCAAAAGCTTCTGCTCCTTGGCATCTTTAAAGTATAATAAATAATAAATATAAGAGCAAAAAAAAGAGATAGTGATAAATTAGTAATATTTTACAAGACATATATGAATGTGAGAAAAATGCTGCACGAAATAAGGAACTGCTGTATGAAGACTAAGTTGTATTTAGAACCTAGTTAATCTGGTCTTCACAGAAATGCAATATACGTTTACAAACAATTCATTTGTGAAGAGTTCATATTTACTACCAAATCACAGGAATGAGGCAAGATCAACCTAAAGTATTATTGCTCCTTGAACAAATTATCTTGGAGGACAGTCCCAAAGCAGTGTCTGAAAAATGTGCCGGTACAAATTCCATTAATACCTCCTAGTTTGGTAAAACTCTTGACCACTTACCAGCTGAATGCTTTTGTATTTGCCATATTAAATCCACAATAATTGGGTGCTATCCTGAAACTGTTAATCTAAACTTTAAACAACCACTTCAAAATACTGGAATTACAGAATTAACTTTGATCTTTGTAACCCCAGGAAGAAGAGCTTGCGACCATTCTAAGTGCTGAAGCTCAGATAACGAAACCCATTTATTGTTACTGTAAAACACATACACACACACATATATATAAATAAATTTAAAATTTGTTCTCAGTAAAAAAAGTTAAACTGCACTTCTCTGTCCCCTCAGACACTGAAGTTGTAGTCTTTGTGTAAGATGGTAGTGATATGGGTAAAGCCATCAATTCCTTTGGGTTTCTGTTGTTCTTTCATGTCCTGGGACCAACATGGCTACAGTAAAACATGACACATATGTCATAGTTCAGGGCAAGTACATCTGTATTCCCCCTCTATAGTCCAGCAAGGGCCCTCATTCTCAACTTCAGGCTCCCCTGGCTGTCACCTCTCTTGGGTAGAGATATGCATCTCACTTCCTCCTGACCAGGCTATTTCCAGGTTGCATAGCTCTCTGATTATACTGTGAATTCCCCAAAAAAGTCAGACTGCCTAAGCATATCTGCTTTGTCTTTCTCCTCAGAGATGGTGAACAGTGCAATTGCCACAGTTATTAGTTACCACACAGCACTTCCTATGCAAGCCTATTTTATTCTTAGGTATAATCGTTAGAGAAAACATTCAATACAGTAAAAGAACCCACATGCATGCTAATAAGCTTACTGGAAATCACCCAAACGGTCTCCAAGATGGGCTCTGAAAGGTGAGTCCTTGAAGCCCCCTACACCTTCCCAAAGGGTCTCTTTTGTGGTTACAAGTTCATAACAGCCTTAGCTCAAAACTAGCACCCTCATGAAAAGTTTATTCCATCCCTCATATAGTTCAGGGGGTATTTGAGCTGGAGTTTCCAGGAACAAACAGTAGACAGTGGGTTTTTCTCCCTAGGGTGTGGCTCCAAAAGGTCTCCCTGTACTTCCTAGAAAACCCACTTCTCATGTGTTGTCCCAAACAGTTCTTTGAAGTTCCTGGCATTTAAATTGGTCACGTCCCTAGAAAAATTACATACAATCCTACAACTCAAACAATCGCATTTTTAATACAATGACTCCACAGGTATTAAACCTAATTCAATAAAATTCATATTCCGGATACTGTAGGAAATTGCTATCTGTCACAAATAAACACATCAATAAATTGTCACAAATGTCAATCATTATGGGCATATGGAGTAAAATTTTCTATTTCTCCATAGTTTTTAATATCAAACTAATGTTTATTAGAAATGAGCTGGAGCATCCCTGAAGTTGACTATTAAAATAATTGCAGGTGAGTCATTCAGCAGGTTAGGGAGATGAGCTGTAGCGTCTACTGCTTTTGAGGGCAGTAGCTCACATTTGAATGGGGAACAGCAAATAAACCTATTAAAATATACGTTTGATATGTCTACACTCAGGCTATGTCTACACTTAAAACGCTATAGCTGCACCTGAGCTGCTATAGCACTTCAGTGTAGATACACACTACAGCAACAGGAGGGATTCTCCCATTTCTGTAGTTAATCCATCTCCCCAAGAGACAATAGCTAGGTTGACAGAAGAATCTGTCCTTTGACCTAGCAACATCTAACCGTGGGTTAGGTTGGCTTAACAACAGTCACTCAGGGGTGTGGATTTTTCATACCCCTGAGCGATTCACTTGGGTCGATCTAACTTTTTAGTGTAGACCTGGCCATAGCCAGTATATCTCTAAAATATCAAGACAGAATTAAGGGCAATTTTAATCATTCATATAAATAGTCCAGGGATAGCATAGGAACATATATTAGAGATGAATTACTGGTGCTCTTACACTACTGAATGGACTATTTTAAAAAAAAGTCAACTAAATGACCACAGTGGTCCCTTCTGGCCTTGAAATCTGGTGGGGCTGGAGGAAGTTTCCTTACGTTGCATATCCAAAAACGATGTTAGCTGTAACCTTCAGGGCATCCACGATTAGAATGGTATCATCATACTCATTTCTATAATAAATGGAAATGAAAGTTTAGAATGTGACTGACAATCCAATCATGCAAGTGTTACAGTTTACATCATAGAAAACAGATAATTTTTCTCTCTTTCTTAAATCAGGAATGAACCCACTGATGGTAAACAAAATTAGTTGCATCAACATTTTCATGAAAACAATAGTTAGACTAATATTATGCATTGACTAGATGAGAGCACCTCATATTAACAGCTGTTTAATTTGGCCACGGTCCTAGCAAGAAGTCTTTGAAACCACTGAAAACTGCCAATCATTTTAGGCTAATGAAAACTTGATGGTTTTTCCTTTCAAAATGCAACATCAGCAAGGTTGAGATTGAAAATCTGCCATATTTCTTACAGACATTTTTGTTTTGGCCAATAGAATGTGACGTTTAATTGGGTTATAAATGTTGCATTAGCAATGAAGTTCACAGGCTCTGGAAACACTGTAGCAGTCATGAGGAATAATCTCTCTGGTAATAAGTCACCAGGACTAGATGATATTCACTCAAGAGTTCTGAAGGCACTCAAATGTGAAATTGCAGATCTACTAACTGTGGTATGTAACCAGATGACTGGAGGATAGCTAAGTAACACCAATTTTTGAAAAAGGCTCCAGAGGTGATCCTGGCAATTACAGGCCAGTAAACCTAACTTCAATACCAGGCAAATTGGTTGAAACTATAGTAAAGAACAGAATTATCAAACACACAGATAAATCCAATACGTTGGGGAAGAATCAACACAGCCTTTGTAAAGGGAAATCATGCCTCACCAATCTATTAGAATTCTTTGAGGGTGTCAACAAACATGTGGACAAGGGTTATCCAGTGGCTGTGGTGTAGGATTTTTTCTGAAAGCCTTTGACAAGGTTCCTCATCAAAGGCTCTTAAGCTAACTATGCAGTCATGGGATAAAAGGTAACTTGTTTTCTATCTTTTAACCCACGGTGGGAATAAATAGTCAGTTTTCACAATGGAGAAAGGTAACTAGCCGGGTCCCCCAAGGATCCATACTGGGACTAGTGCTGTTCACCATATTCATAAATGATCTGGAAAAGAGGGTAAATAGTGAGTTGAAAAGTTTGCAGATGATACAAAATTACTCAAGACAGTTAAGTCCAAAGCAAACTTTGCCACCTCACTGTTTCACAAAACTGGGTTACTGGGCCACAAAGAGGAAGATGAAATTCAATGTTGATAAACAGTAATGCATATTGGAAAACATAATCCCAACTATATACATGAAACGATGTGATCTAAACTAACTGTTACCACTCAAGAAAGATCTCCAAGCCATCGTGGACAGTTCTCTGAAAACATCAGCTCAATTTGCAGTGTCAGTCCAAAAAAAAAAAAAAAGCTAATAGAATGTTAGGAAAGGGATCGATGAGACAGAAAATATCATAATGCCACTGTAAATCCATGGTACACCCACACCTTGCATATTGCATGTGCTTCTGGTCACCCCATCTCAACAAAGACATCATAGTATTGAAAAAGGCAACAAAAATTGTCAGGGGTATCAAACAGCTTCCATATGAGGAGATATTAAAAAGAGTTGGACTGTTCAGATTAGAAAAGAGATGACTAAGGGGTGGAATATGTTAGAGGTCTATAAAATCATGAATGGTGTGGAGAAAGTGAATAAGGAAGTGTTATTTACCCCTTCATGTAACACAAGAACCAGTGGTTACCCAGTGACATTAATAGGCAACAGGTTTAAATCCCACATAATGAAGTACTTCTTCACGCAACGCAGAGGCAACCATCCTAGTCATTGCCAGGGGATGTTGTGAAGGACAAAAGTATAACTAGGTTGAAAAAAATATTAGTTAAGTTCACAGAGGATAGGTTCACCAATAGCTATTAGCCAAGATGGTCACGGACACAACCCCATGCTGCAGGTGTCCCTAAACCTCTGACTGCCAGAAGCTGGGACTGGACAACAGGGGATGCATCACTGAAAATTTGCCCTATTCTGTTCATTCTTTCTGAAGCATCTGACACTGGCCACTGTTGAAGACAGGCCAGCCCAGTATCCTAACCCTGTACAGCCACTCTTATGTCCTTAATAAGAGTTCTCTGGGGGCTGACTGAAGAGATGACTTCAAATGGAAGCTGAATTAGGTACAGGGTTTTTTTGTTGTTGTTTTTTTTAAATGTGGAGAAAGTCAACTAAGATTCTTTACATTAAAATAAATCTGCTAAACCTTTCCATTCTTTAAACTTGTATATATATTTTTCAGGAGGCAGGAGAAAGCATCATCCAGTAACTGGCATACAAGGAGTCAACAAAAATCTATTTGTCTTCAAAAATGTCTGAAATGAAGGACTTTGCATCAGTTCCATATTATCAAAGGTTTCTACATATTAACTGAAGTGGCTCTTAACACAAAATCTTCCAGCCACAGCAGTCTTATGATGCAGCAGACAGCAGCAATCTCTACTGACTTAAAACTCTTATCAGTTTTATCTAGCTAGTTTGATGCTTTAGTACATTTCTCTTTAACCTGTTGAGTGGATAGGTTGTATTTGTATGCAAAAATACATAATAAGCTGAATTACCACCTTCATGTTTTCACATGGGGCCTGATCCAAACCGCAATTAAGTCAACTGAAAGATTCCAAATGACTTCAATAGGTTTTGGAGCAGTCTCTAAGATCTCTCAGAACCCACTGGAGTTAGAAATTGTCTCCAACCTCCATCCACCTAATTACTTACAAAAACATTTATAGCATGAAGTTCCACATGTGGTTCTAGCTTCCTCCCTATTCTCTGGAGGCAGCTGATTTTTGGGGGGGTTTTTTGGTTGGCTGTTTTTTGTTTTTTTAAGTATGCTCCCCCCTTCTCCAGTAGTAATTTGCTGTTGCTCTGCGAAAGCTAAAGAAAATAAGAGTTTCACACTTTGTGTCTGAAAGTAATGAGATCTGTAGTCACCCTAGCCTTCTTCACCCTCCCACGAAAAGGAAACTGATTAATCCACAGTTACAATTTACGGTAAGCATTTCAAGACTAGAAATCCTACCTTTTTCTACACATATCCAGTAAAAACACATTGAGCCCAGTCTCTTTTTCCTGCATCAGTTTGAGTATATTCTGCACGCACAAACAGTTTGCAGACCGATAGGGATTTGGGGCATCAATCGGAACCATGAAACTGTTCCCATAGTTTTCATAGCCATGGCCAGCATAATATAATAAACCTGAAAGGAAAAAGCAGAAATGATTATATGGTATACGCACACATTGGAAAGCCACCACTGACTGCACTGGGGCCAGAATTTTACCCATTAAATCTACAGTATGTGTTTGGGAGAAATTAAACATTTTTGCTAATCCAGGTAAAGTTTTCAATTAATATCATCAATGATTGGGCAGAAAGTCAAAATAAAAATAGGCAATTATCAACCCTACGATGTGCAAACATAACATGAAGAGTTTGGGTAAGTAAAATTGTTTTAACACAAGACAGTAGGTACTTATGAAATAACATCGCTTTAACAATGTACTAGGGAAATATGGTCTAGATGAAATTACTATAAGGTGGATGTACATCTGGTTTAAAAACAATACTCGAAGAGTACAGTAGAACCTCAGAGGTACAAACACCTAGGGAATGAAGGTTGTTCTTAACTCTAAAATGTTCATAACTCTGAACAAAACATTATGGTTGTTCTTTCAAAAGTTTACAACAGAACATTGGCTTAAATCAGCTTTGAAACGTCACTGCAGAAGAAAAATGCTGTTTTTAACCATCTTAATTTAAATGAAACAAGCACAGAAACAGTTTCTTTACCTTATCAAGTCTTTTTTCTTTTCTTTTTTTAAACTTCCCTTTTTTTAGTAGTTTATGTTTAACACAGCACTGTACTATACAGTATTTGGGGGGGGGGGGGTGTTTGATTTTGTTCTTTTTGGCCTCTGCTGCCTGATTGTGTACTTCCAGTTCCAAATGAGGCCTGTGGTTGATTGGTCAGTTTGTAACTGAGGTTCTACTGTACTCATCAATGTCAAACTGGGAGGGTATATCTAGTGGGGTACCAGAGGGGGTCAGTCCTGTGTCAGATACTATTCAATATTTTCATTAATGATTTAGGCAATGGAGTGGAGAATATATTTAGAAAATATGCAGACACCAAACTGGGAGGGGTCATAAGAATTTTGGAGGACAGGATTAGAATTCAAAATCATCTTGACAAATTTGAGAACTGCTCTGAAATCAACAAAATGAAATTCAATAAAGACAAGTGTAAATTACTACAAGTAGAAAGGAAAAAAATCAAATACACAACTACAAAATGCGGAATAACTGGCTAGGTCACAGTACTGGTGAAAAAGATCTGGGGGTTGTAGTGGTTCACAAATTGTAGTGGTGAACAATATATGATTCAGCTGTGAAAAAGCTTCATATCATTCTGGTGTGAATATTAACAGATGTGTCATACATAAGATCTGGGAGGTAATTGTCCTGCTCCATTCGGCACTGGTGCCTCAGTTGGAATACTACATCCAATTCTGTGTGCCACACTTTAGGAAAGATGTGGACAAACTGAATTGAGTCTAGAGGAGACCAACAGAAATGGTAAAAGGTTTAGAAAACCTGATCTATGTGAAAAAGTTTAAAAAACGGAGCATGTTAAGTCTTGAGAAAAGACAACTAAGTGGGGACCCAATAGCCTTCAAATATGTCAAGGGCTTATTTAAAGAGGACTGTGATCTATTGTTCTTCATGTCCATGAAAGATTGGAGGAGAAGTACTCAGCTTAATATGCAGCAAGGGACATTTAGGTTAGATATTAGGAAAAACTTTCTAACTATAAGGTTAGTTAAGGTCTGGAATAGGCTTCCAGAGGAGGCTGTGGAATGACCTTTATTTGAGGTTTTTGAGAACAGGTTGGACAAATACCTGTCAGGGATGATCTAGGTTTACTTGGTCCAGCCTCAGCACAGGGGGCTGGACTTGATGACTTCTAAAGGTCCCTTCCACCCCTATATTTCTATGATTCTGTCATTCTACTGACTAGTATAAACAAGATGCCCTTGAAGTCTGAATATAAATATTTGTAAAAATCCATTTAGCAACTACAATTATGGCCTGTTATGGGAGTTTAGTGCATAATTTATACCAGGGGTTCTCAAACTTCATTGCACCACGACCTCCTGCTGACAACAAAAATTACTACACGACCCCAGGAGAGGGACCGAAGCCTGAGCCCACCCGAGCCTCATCACTCTGGGAGGGGAGGAGGGGGCGTCAAAGCTGAAGCTCAAGGGCTGCAGCCCCAAGCAGGGATCCTTTAACTGAGCCCTGCCACCCAGGGCTGAAGCCCTCAGGCTTAAGCTTAGGCCCCAGGCAGTGGGGCTCAGACTTCAGCCTCAGACCCCAGCAAGTCTAACAGCAGCCCTGGCGACCCCATTAAAACAGGGTCATGACCCACAGTTTGAGAACCACTGATCTATACAAAGGGTTAAATTGTGCATAGGTGAGTGAGCAGCTGTACTAACTTGTATAATCAGCTCCTGAAGATGCACACCTGCATATCTGTGAGTAAGTTCAGATTTCATATTAGACTGAAACGGATAATACTGAATTATATAGCTAAAAGTTACAAACATATTTAACGTTAAAGGGATACTGTCAACTTAAAAAGACACTTGTCTGAAAACTTTCCCCCACTATTATCATGAGTAACCAAAATTACTCTAACTAAACGATTAGAGAAGACATTTCTATTTTTCCAGCTTGCTTACTCTTTGCATTTGGCATTACTTTGTGTTTCGTCAGTTTCATTGTTTCCACCATATAGCCAGTTTCTCCATTTGTATTTGTGAGGGGTTTTTTTTGTGTTGTTTTTTCCCCCCCAACAATAGAGAGAGAAATATTTTGAAGTTTAGAAAAATGCAATTGTTACATCATAAAAACTGGCAGGACACAGGACTAGGTATCTATTATTAAACTACTTTAACTCTTTTAAAAACAGATCTTGTCTCTAAGTTTGTTTACAGGTTCAGAATCCATGACTGCTGTGTGTGTGTGTGTGTCTGCTGGATAATTAACAAAAAAATTTTTTTTTTCTCTTCAAGTTAAAATCTTACTAGACTGGTTAGGGTAACACCTTAAAATAATTTTTGAATCAAATCTGTAATAAATATTCGCTTATAGTACTTTAAGTCTTCAAAACATTCTATAAACATTTAACAGAGAAAATTTTACTACACAGTTAAGTATTTTCTTATTGCAAAAGATTAACTTTAGCCCAAACCTTAGATTTAGCCTATTATGAATACAAATACTTGATATCTTACCTTGATAAGACAACCAGTTAAATCATATTTGCAATAAAACTATCTAATCTCAGTATCAAAGACAAAAATTATGACAGTGAATATGATTTCTGCCTCTTGTAAATTTTTATGGTATATTAATTCTTTATACAACTCATGGTCACAGGCTTATATAATGTCAGAATTTCCCCATTGCCTCTTCCTGGTATTTCCTTAACTTATCTATTGCAGGATCTGGTTTTAAAAGGAACTTTAGTCAGCAGTACACTCTAGTTGCCAAGCCAGATCCTGAGTTGCTTAAAGTTATTATCCGTCAATTGAGGAGTTATGACAATATATGCCAGCTATGGATCTTCCTCATAGCCCCTATGACTGGGGCTCTATACAAATAAAATAAATGAATGGAATTATGAAGCACCCATCACCATAAGATTTGAGCACTCAGAATGTGAAAATAGCATAAGTGCATTTAAAACACTGAAATCACCTATATCAGTCAGCTTTTATATTTAGATAGCTAGATGTACATTTTAGTTATTGTAATAAAAGAAAAGCAACTTCAACTCAACTAGTCCTTTGTGTTTCAGAAATACCATGATATTGACATGGCACTTCTAAGCTAAACCAACAATTTCAATTATTTATAAGCTTCCAAATCATTAACAACTACACAGAGACCTTGAAAGCTGCTACATGTAATGAGCACAGCTCATAACTCAATGGAAAACTGTAAACCTAGATTCAGAGTAAAGATAAGTGCACAGAAAGCAAATACAAGGCAAGTTAGAACCTAAAAACTGTTTAAATGCCACTTGAATTGTGATGCCATTCAAACCTGGCAGAAGCTCAGAGACTCACAATAGCATCACTTGATTAAAAATGTACAATTCTAAAGGGTTTACAGTTGATATAACATCTAGTTAAAACAATTTACAATATAAATTAAATTAACAGTAAGACAATTATGAGATTCCTGTGGTTACAGCTGACTGGTGAGTTTTGAGAAGTTAGAAAGCAACTTGTGTGCCAAGCATCTGCTTAACAGGCACTTTGGGCATGATCCTAAAGTACCTCATTCAAAGCTTGCTGTATTCAAAGGGATCCTTTAAAATGCTTTGGATTTGACCCTAAATTAGTAAGACTATTTATTTATCCAGGTCTAAATATGCAATAATGTACCTAGATATCCACTCACCCCAGACCAGAAAACAACAACTGCTGAAGTACTAGTTAAAACAGCCCATGTGTCTAATGAACAGAGTCAGAGTCAAACCCCCTTAAAAAGAATGTTGCCCCAGATTTTTCTGCCCTATTGTATCAATCTAGTACCACTGTTATAGTGACCAAACCATTCCACAGCTTACACAACCCAGGCCTGTAAGCAGAAGAAAACAGCTTTAGTAATGACCTTTGGTAGTCACCCAACAACACTAAGAGCATATCATATGTAACTGGGGATGAAAACAATACAGCATTTCATCCCTCAACTCTAAATAGCCTCCCAGGGTCAACACGTATTTTACTTCAATATTGAAAATACTACTACTGTCATACAGACATGCTCCTGAGCCTATCAACTTCCTAATCAGATACCAATTCAGGATGCCTTCACATTTTACTTACCCCCATTCATTAGCCTATTGACTTTACTGGGACTGAAGCACATGCTTAGATGCTTTCCTGAATAGGGACGTTTTCCTGAATCATGGCCTTACATTGTTTACCCACCTGAACTCATAATTATACTCCTTTGTCTAGCCAATGTTACCAGCGATTTATAAGCACCCTCTCACAGTTAACCCATTCCTACCCAAGACCAAATGGAAAGCTGAAAAAATTTCCTTGTAGAACAACTCATGGAAGTAGCTATTGTGCAATATAGGGCATGGCTACACTTGCAGATGTGGAGCGCTTTGAGTTAAACCAGCCTTCGTAGCGTGCAGTAGGGAAAGCGCTGTAGTCTGTCCACACTGACAGCTGACAGCGCACTGGCGTGGCCACATGAGCAGCTCTTGCAACGGCCACAGAGAGCAGTGCATTGTGGTAGCTATCCCAGTATGCAAGTGGCTGCAACGTGCTTTTCAAATGTGGGGTGGGGTGGAGTGTGACAGGGAGTGTGTTGTGTGTATGTGGGGGGAGACAGAGAGTGGTTTTTTGGGGGGCTGAGAGCATGTCAGCATGCTGTCTTGTAAGTTCAGACAGCAGCAGACCTCCCCCGCCCCTCCCCCCGCCTCTCTCTCTCACACAGCATTCCACAGTAATGGTTGCTTTGTCCCAGAGCAGATAAGCATGCCGGCGGTCAAACGGAGCTTTCAAAGGGCATATCTAAAACAATGACAAGAGTGGCCATTTGACTTAAGGGGATTATGGGACGTTTCCGGAGGCTGATCAGAGCGCAGTAATGCAACACCTTGTTCACACTGACGCTGGGGCGCTCCAGCGGGGGCGCATCAACGTTATTCTACTTGCTGAGGTGGAGTACCAGGAGCGCTCTAGCCGTGGAGTCAGAGCGCTCTACGTACCTTGCCAGTGTGGACGGGTAGTGAGCTAGTGCGCCCAGGGCTCCTTTAATTCGCTGTAACTCGCAAGTGTAGCCAAGCCCATAAAACACAATTCTTGGCACCTACTCATCTAGGCTCAATTCAACATAAAAAAATCTGTAATAGATTTTACTGGACACCAACTAGATTAAAGCATCAGTCCCGTCAGCACTTGCCTACTTCACATTCTCTGGTAACTGAAAAGTTACCACCTCCCCCACCACACCCACAAGAAATTCAGAGCCTGGCATGGAAGATGGGAAGAGGAGATACAGGAGGTCTCAGCCTTCATTAGCTTGAAGAGTAATGGACCACATCAGTCTTAGAGAGTATAAGACCTCATCTGGCATTCAACCTTTGATCTTCCACTTGAATTAACACAGCAGTACTATGAAATGATCTCTGCTGCAACACACTAACTTAGGTATTTAAAAGATTTTTTTTAAACTATGCAAATGAACATACTAGAGTGAATAATTCAGTTGTGGCTGTGCATGTGTACATATCGAAACCACAACAGAATAACTGTTGCGTAGGTGTAATTTTAAGTAAAATTAATTCTCTTGTGATTGTTTTAAATATACAGAAGTATTTTACTCAAGTAAGAGTAGGATACAAATAAACTTATGTCTAAATTAATGCCTTCCTTGTTTTAGCTAGCTATATCATTCTGCAAATGCTCTCCCTGTATATGGCTGGTACCCTATGGCTAAACTATCTAGTTTAGTAACTGATAGGCATTATCTACAAACTGGCTTCTAAGGCAGAACTTAAATCACTTGATTGTGTTTGTTTGCTCAATAGACTTGGCCAGTTTATTTTGGATGGTCCTATTTTAACAAATCACTATTACGTATACGCTAGTTGAAATGTTGGAAATTGAATGCTTGACATTGCTTTTACAATGAAGGTGAACACCTGGATACTTGTTGCAGCATCTGTGTCCCCAATTATATTCCCGCTTTAAGGATCACAGGGTCAAAGTAAAAAGATTAGGGGCCAAATTCAGCTCTTATTTACATCAGAGTACATGAAGAGTATCTTCACTGATGTCAATGAAGTCAGAGAGAGAGAGAGATCAGAATGAGTCCCTAGGTTTATGAAGTTTCTTCACTTTGCTCTATTAGAGAGCTGGTATCAATTACCAGTCACGGTAGAAAGGCTTGAAATAACTGAAGAGTTAGCAATTTAATTTGTACTACTTAGCCATGGCCTGGATGCCATATGGTATTAAAACATATTCACCCAACTTTCAGCACGTAAATAATCCCAGTGAAGTCAGTGCTTACAACAGCCACTGATAAGACAGTATTAACATCTTGGTCCTTGGTATTTCTGGGGCAAATTTAGGCCCTATTCTGTTTAAAGGCAGTCAGCCATTTATTAATATTGTACAAATCATCATTAACATAGGCTTGTATTCTAACCATGACACAGAACAAGACAGAGCTTTTTATGTAGATTAATCCTGCCAAGAACTGGAGCGATCAGTACTAAAGGAGGGGTGACAGGATCACAGATAGGTTTATTTTAAAATGGTAACTGGATTTCTTTCCTGTCATGGGGCAAGTAACTGGGTTAAGGATATCTGATGAGCAGCCAGCAAAAGTATTTAAGATGCAATGGTCACAAACAGTTATTGTACTAACATCAGGATCAGAAGTGAAGTTCTTCACAGAAATCAACATTTTAAGTGATCTCCAGAGTTTTTACTAAGAAAACAGCCAGATTACTTTCAATCTTTAAAATGTATGCTGTTACATCTCTCATCTCATTTATATATGATGAGCACAATAATTCTGCATTGCATTTAATATCAAATATATTGAGGAACTAAAGTACCGAGACCACCATCACCAATTTGTTTATCAGTTCTACTTTTAGGGAACAGTATTTGAAATGCCACGTTCCTGGCAGCAAGTACTAATTACACAATGTCATGGTAAATATCATGAATATCTGAAACAAGGTCTAAATGGGGGTAGCAGCTGTGCCTCTTATGTTTGGAGCTATGCCCACTAACATGCAATAAATCACTAGCAATTTATACCCTGACAGCATATTTTATATTGCTTCTGAGACACTAATAGTCACTGTCCAGAATGATCATTTAAATGATAAAGTAATTTATAAAGGTTTAATGCTAAACTTTACTGGGAGATGCCATGCTTGGCTTTCACAGATATCAGCTAGATGGAAAAAGGAAGGTTAAACTGTATAAACGCACTTTGCAAATGCTCTCACATGGAGCCAGTATGAACTACATCAAAGCCTCTGGTCACTTAATTTTTTTAATTCATGTTAACAGCTAAGGTAAACAGAGAGCCTTAAACAGAATAGGAGTCCATAGCTCCCCCAAACACACAAGAAACAACATAAGTATTTTACATGAGAGGCAAATGGAAGTCATACCATCAAAAAGTCTAGTGAACTTTACAGCCATAATAAATTTCCATATGATTGTGAGTCTTTGTTCTGATATATAAATGGTAAAAGATATTTTGAATGTCAGGTAGGCCAGTCCTACATGTATCAAGCATCAGGTATCACATGAGTGTGAAAGCCACACAAAGAAATAACTTCATGTGGGCCTGGCACCCGTTTGAGTAAAATACCAGATTAAGCCGTTTCTTGGCTGAATTTAGGAAGGGGTGGAATTCTAGAGCCATTTGTATAGGACACAAGTTTAGCATTCTGGCCTCTGTCCTAAATCCTTATTTTAAAAGTAATTTACACAAAAACAGCTTTTAAAAAAAATCAAATCTAGCTACTCAGCAGCAGACCTCTCTTTCACACTCTGCATCAGATAATTCAGGGTGGTATGCTCCCTAATAAAGTAGTAAAATTTTGGCTGAATTGATCTATTCCACTTCCGAGATAGCAGAGATAGTAACTCAACTTCCCCCTTCAAGATGAGACTTAGGAAAGAAAGATCCATTTTCCATGCCACACTCTCTTGAGAAAATTGTTGATACATTTTGCCAATATAGCTCAATCTTCATCTCTTGCCCATTATCACAGTACTGAGCAATGACTCACTTGTAAGGCAAGTTTTTAATGACAAAAAACTCCACCAGAAACTAGCATACAGTTAATTTGTGACTTAAATCATAAACCTGTCCAGGGGGAAAGGGGAAGTTTAAGCTCAATGTGACACCAGATATGCAATATTCATCTTGTAAACTAGTTTGCACATCCATAATTTGTCAATATCTAGGGGACATCATAATAAATTTAAACTTATTAAAGTTAGCCCTGTGTTGCAAAGTACACTTTTATCTCAATCCTGAAATAGCTTATAGTTGCCATTTTCTAACTTATTTCTCCCTGTCATTATCCACATATTGAGCTCCTGACACAATACGTGAAGATATATAAAGGGGCAAACAGTTCTGTTTGAGTTCTGCCAGAATTGGGACTGTGATGGGTTCGGTCACAGAGATACCCTTGGGACTGTCACCTGACGTGCTGAAATTACCTCTGAGCCCGTTTTCCCTGCCAGCTTGGGACTTCAGAACCCTGCCTTGTTGAGCCAGACACACTAGCCTGCTGAAACACAGACCCAGGTCTGGTCCACGCCCCCAAAGCTGCAGACTTTAACCAAAAACTGTTCAACAGTTTACTTGCCTCCAGCACCCAGACAGTCAGCTCCCAATGGGATCCAAGCCCCAAATAAATCCGTTTTACTCTGTATAAAGCTTATACAGGGTAAACTCATAAATTGTCCGCCCTCTATAACACTGATAGAGAGAGATGCACAGCTGTTTGCTCCCCCAGGTATTAATCACTTACTCTGAGTTCATTAATAAACAGAAGTATAAAAAGTAGGATTTAAGTGGTTTCAAGTAACAGACAGAACAAAGTAAATCACCAAGCAAAATAAAGCAAAAACACGCAAGTCTAAGCCTAATACATTAAGAAACCGATTAGAGGTAAAATCTCACCCTCAGAGATGTTCCAATAAGCTTCTTTTACAGACTAGACTCCTTCCTAGTCTGGGACCAATCCTTTCCCCTCGTACAGTCTGTTAGTTCCAGCAGACATCTTCGGTGGAAAGCGGGGTGTTCTCATGACTGGCAGTCCCCTTTGTTCTGGTCCCCCCCCCTTTTATAGCTTTGGCACAAGGCAGAAATCTTTTGTCTCTCCGGGTCCCCACCCCTCCCTTCTAAATGGAAAACTACCAGATTTAAGATGGATTTCGTTACCAGGTGACATGGTCGCATGTCACTGTAAGACCTCATTCTTCATTACCACAGACTGGCCCACATGTACACAGGAAGGCTCGCAGGTAAATAAACCATCCACAACCAATTGTCCTAGTCAATGGAACCATCAAGATTCTAAACCACCATTAATGGCCCACACTTTGCATAATTATAATAGGACCTGAGTTATACTTCATATTTCTAGCTTCAGATACAAGAATGATACATACATACAAATAGGAGGAATATATTCAGTAGGTTATAACCTTTGTTATGATACCTTACAAGAGACCTTTCACATAAAGATATTCCAGTTACATCATATTCACACTCATAAGCATATTTCCTCACTATTCACACTCATAAGCATAGTTCATCACTATTTGATGAACCCTTGGCCACTTGAAGTTGCAGACAAGCAACAGCATCAGAAGTTCATAGCATTTCTTTCACTAGAGTTCCCAGCTTCTCTCTCTACAATCTAAAAGTGACTTATAAAGACAAACAAATTTAGTTAGTGTCCTTTTTGTTTCTTCATGATGTATACAGAAGGCCTAAAATAGTGGTGTTAGCTTTTTTTAAAAGCTTTCTCAGCTTGTTTTTCAACATTAGAAATTCAGGTTTGTCTACCCTTCCCCCTCATAGAGAATTACTGCAGAACTAGCAGGACAACATCACAAGTACCAAGGAAGTGAAAACCACCACAACTGGGGAGGGAGGGGAAATTTTTATCATCATCTATTTAACCTAAAAGCTTGACAAAGTTGGGAGGAAAGATCTTTGTTAAAGATTCAATACTCTGCTCCATTTATAAAAATGTGGATAACATTTTTGTGTTTCCCAGTCTTAGTCTTGTTTATTTAGATTACAAGGTCTTCAGGGCAGGGATTGTTTCTTAGTCTATGTATGTACAGCGCTGAGCTTAACAGGGTTTCAAGTTGGGTTTAGGCTTCTAGACATTACTGCAATACAAATAAACTATTATTATTACTACCCATGTAATTTAAGGCTGAGAAAGCTCCCCCCTCCAGTTTCCTGGTTTTCCAGTGAGACCTTCAGCAAAAAAAAGGAAAGACAGGACCTGATAGTCCCAAGGTAAACAAACAAGCAGAAAAGGAACTTATTTATGTGTCTTGAAGAAGCAAGATGACTTTTTCCGCATTTGCACATCATCTTTAAGTTGTAGGAGTACAAAGTTAACAAAATATAGTGAGTGTAAAGTTGCAAATGCATGCAGCACAATGACTCAAAGGGCTCATTCGTGATTTTGTAACCAGTTAGTGGCAGATAACTCTAACTGGTTACAAGTAACATTGTTTCCTCACAGCTTCCTTCTGCCATTGCAAGTAGGTTTGTGCATTTACATCTGCTACACTGCCTAACTGTATTGGTGCATTCTGGGAAACACTACACAGCGCTGACTCTTGCTTAAGTGTTTTTTTCCCCTAGATCACAAAACTTATCATGCATGTCCCACTACCAAAACAAGCCACACAAATGCAGCAATCTTTAGCAAATAATAAACCTTTTTAATGTGAAAGTATGTAGCAGTATTTAGCAGAATACTATACATTTAGGTATGGTTAAAAGAGGCTCAAAGATTTTATCTGTTCACTAATAAAAGCAACAATACCTTTTACTCAAAGCCACAGGATGTGTTGGCGGGTGTTTAAGTCACTTCCTCCTTCCCCCCATATACATGCTATTTACAGTGAAGTCTGCTTTGCTATCAAGTAGGACTTAGTGATCTGGCAGAGAGGTGTAAGTTAATGTCTGAGTATTCTGACTCAAAAATGTTTTACTAAATTAGTTGGACATATCGTGACTTTCTTACCATACACTCCTTTGTCCAAAAGAAGTAAAAATTCATCCACTGCATTCCGCATCTCAGATTCAGTAAGATCCAGAAGAGAAACAACTTTGAAATCCAGCTGTCTCAGCAAGTTGGTCAATTCATAGACATCCACCATTGGAGCTTTCAGCTGAGGGTGATTCCAGTAGCTCATGTTTCCTATTAACAAAGCTACCTTGTCAATTGCTGCAAAGAAACGAAAACATTTTTATACATTGAGTCAAATATAAGTTTTTCTTTAAAAAAAGAAAAGCTATTCTCAAATCTAAGTGCATGTACAATATTTAGTGTATATATATATATATATATATATATATATGAATGAAAAAAAAGAGTCAAAAATTGGCTCTGTGCCAGCAAAGAACTCCCCTAGGTGCCTGGTTTAAAATTTCCTTAATTTCCAATCACTTGCTCTGAAAAAGCCTGGGAAACCAAATAGGTCTTGCAGTATGTACTGAAGGTGAACAAAGCTAGGTTCTAATGCACCCAAAGCTTAACTGGCTGTTCTGTCAATAAGTCAGTCACTACTGTACCTATGATTCTCTGCCTGCCTCGAGTTAGCATCTCTCTTGAAGTGCAAGAAAGTAGTTCACCCTCCATAACAGTATTGAAATGTATCTGAATCAGTATTATATTGACTGTGCTAGTATGCAAATACTATACCCAAGTTTCCTATGCAACCCTATATTCATAGGCACGTAACTTTCCAAAACATTCCCATCATAAATCTTCCATGCTAGATCTCTCCCAAAATGTGAAATTTGGAGGTCTGACCAAGAATTGCTACAGCATTTTTAGAGCACTGGAGAGCCTCTAAGTGAGAAGAGAACCCCTTCCTCCCCATTAATAACTTGCTATATTGTTTAGACCAGAACTACATTAAAAATTGCTGAGGTTTGAGAGTTTAATGTAAAAGTGGACAGTACTTATTGAAGACTGATGCCTTTATCTGATTATTCAATCAAAACTAATGTATTTTCCAAAAGTTTAAAGCATTTTTGTGCTGACCACGAACAAAAGATTCTCTCATTAAGACCCAGATCTTGCACTGAGAATTGCATGACAGATTCCCTCTTCCGCTCCCCCAAATACACACACTGACGTCAACTGGACTCCCCCTGCATGCATGAAAAGTTACTTGCAGGATCAGAGTCTAACTTCCATTACCTTAAAGGACAATGATTCAGTGTGCATGCATGTGCAGCTTGGGAAAGTGCACACCTTCAAAACCGCTTTGGAAGCAACTATCTGGTTTTGTCTGACTACTGCTTATTAACCTGTACCCTTTCACCTCCTCAAAAAAGATTCATAGCATCTTTATCATTAAAACTTTTTTTGCAGCTGAAAAGCCTCCGAGGCCTTGAATAAGCTTGACCTATTCTAAAGCCACAGACTTGCAGTCACTCAATCTGCCTAGCAGGATACCCTTGGAGTCTCCAAAACAGAGAAAAGTATTCATTTGGGTCCACATTTCACAACATTTGTTCAGCATATTGATAAGACAAATTTCAAGTTTTCAGATGTGTGAATAAAAAACAACCAAGGCTCCGTGGATACCTGTTCAAGTGGCAGAAAAAATTAAGCCATTTGCTTTAAAGTCTATTTACTGTTTGGGCTGTTCACAGTTTGAGTGAAAGAGAAACAGGTCATTTGTAGGAGGTGCTATAACTAGCTACGTTACAATATAATGAAAGCCATTTTAGAGAGACTTAAAAAATTATACACTTTCAAGGCTTCAATAACCACCTATTTAGATGTTTTGTACAACGTTGTATCATTAACTCTTGTCCAAAAATGCAGTGTTGTCAGCATAAATAGGCTATTCTTACTTAACACTACAAATTAGGAGCCATAAATTAATAAAACAATTTGCATGGCATCAAGTCTAATTAAATTGCTTAAACATACACAAGTTCAATTTCCATTTGCTATTCTCATGGTAAGAGATTGAAAGGTACTGATCTATTATGCCAGTAGAGTTCATGAATATCTTGGATATGAACTCAATGCTTTTTCTAGAAAGGGTTTAGTGCAAGGATGTTTGAATAAATCCATGTAAGGAGCTTCTAGTTAAGGTCATGGAAGCACTAACTCTCAACTATGATTTTAATAGAAGAGGAGGTTGTACCTGGAATTTGTGTATTAGTTGCTAGTAAACTAGCTACCAGAATTAGATCCTATCATACACAATTTAATATCTGATCACACCACGCTAAACTTTGGTAGCAAGCTTATTAACTCTAGTCAGTGATCATTCAAAACTGTTGATAAGAAAGATTTAAGAGAGACTGAAATTGCATGATTCAACACATAACTTCTGCCCAATAACTGACTGTGATACTGGGAGAGGTACTGGTAACAGGGAAAACCACAACATTTTTAATGAGGTACTGAGTTTCAACTTGTGTTGGATGTCAAGAGGTATCAGATCCATTTTATTTCTACCGTGTGGATTCTTCTGTATAAACACAACTGAATTGGCTCAGGCAAAAACAGCAATCAGTTTCTCTCTGTAGTGACTTATTATGGCATGGAAGCCGGTCATTATGCACACAGCTTGTATCTTGCGGTTTCAACAAAATGCTTTGACCTTTTATTGTTACAGTCTATGTTTATTTCTCTTTCACAAGGAAGGTTCTTAGCCAAAGAATCCAATTCCTGTGGACGTTTTCAAGCTACCTCAAAGCCAAATCCCATAAAATGGACAATGGAGTAAGAAATTCCCCTTGTCTAAAAGAAACTGAGCATCAAAGTTGTTGCTTAACTTAGACATTAGGAATTCTCTGACTGTAACAAACATGGCACCAAAGGTGCTATGATGTGTCTATGCCTGTAAGCTATGAGGTTCTTTTAATTGTCTATTTATAGACTTTATGATTTCTGAGAATCAAATGCTCGAATCAGGTTGAACATAGGCATATATTTTGTATCTGCCATTCAAGACACCTATCAAAGATAGACTACTAAGGCAATCAGACTGTCAAAAATACGCAACTTAGAATGTTTGCAATGAAGAGGTAACATGGCCTTTTTTTTGGCTAATCAGAGATTTCTAGCCCAAATGCAACGAACTTACACACAAAAGAGAGTACTGAATAATGCCGAATGGTATGGTTATATTTCACAAGAAGGTCAAGCAAGACAGATTTTACAAGAAGATGGAAGTTCAGATGTGCTAACAGAGTGGTTTCCAGTTAATAAAAGACGTGTCCCAATTAGATAGGCCCCTTGTAACGTGTAGAGACCCCCTTTCACCTTCTCTCTCCCCATCACTTATTTTTTCTTTGAAGAACAATCTCTACTTACAAGATTAAAATCACACAATAAAGTTAGGAAACATATTATACCTTTAGTAGGGTTGCCAGGCATCCGTTCGCCGGTGCAGCGGGGGTCGCAGGCTAAGGCAGGCTACGTACCTGCCCTAGCTCCGCACAGCTCCCAGAATAGGCTGCCAGGTCCTTATGGCCCCTGGGAGGCTCCCCAGACTGCCCCTGCCCCAGTGCTGGCTCCGCAGCTCCCATTGGGCAGGAACCGCGACCAATGGGAGCTACAGGGGCAGTGCCTGCGGGCGCGAGGGCAGCACGCGGAGCCTCCCTGGCTGCCCATGCGCCTAGGGGCTGCAGGGACCTAGAGCCCGCACCCCCAGTCCAGAGCCCATACCCCCGCCGCACTCCAACCCCCTGTCCCAGCCCCACCCCCTCTCCCACACCCCAAACCCCTCATCCCCGGGCTCACCCCAGAGCCCACACCTCCCTCCCACACCCCAACCCCCTACCCCAGCCCGGTGAAAGCGAGTGAGGGTCGGGGAGAGTGAATGACGGAGGGAGGAGGGATGGAGTGAGCAGGGGCGAAGCCTCGGAGAAGGGGCAGGGGCCAGGTAGGGATGTTGGGTTTTGTGCAATTAGAAAGTTGGCAACCCTAACCTTTCATAAAGTATGGCAAAACTCATCTAATAAGTGTATTGAAACACTTACCGTGACACGGAAACACTATGTGCGTGCAGTCAGTGCACATATTTCCAGCAGAAGGCATTTGTTGCAACCAAGTTGTTCATGTACTGACTGAGGAACACCTATTACTACTGTGCTGTTTATTTTTATTTAATTTAAAAAAACCCTAGTTTTATCTTAATCTGAAGGCATAGGTGATCATGTAACACAGAGGCAGGCGTGAGGGAATACAAGAGAGATTCATACAGTAAGCTATTTGGTGCTCATAAACAGATTTATAACTCAGGTGTCCCATGCTAAGAACAAAAATAGTGGAAGAGAAAAGTTTTCACTTATCAGACAAAGTGCAACCACCTTTTGTGTGAAACAATTCTAATTCTACCATCTTAGATTGTCAAACCATTCAAATACTGCACCAACATACATGTTAAGACCACAGACATAAGGAGCTAGAAATTATGAGAACTGAAAGGCAATTCTATACCAATTAATTTTAAATACTTAAAGTTTGCTAACCAAAGCACCAATAAGCTGCAGAGATTTTTATGCCTCTCAATATAGCTTTTAAGTATACTGCAGACCCATTGTCCTAGCAATGGTAGAAAAAGGCCACAATAATGGATTTAGATTCAGATGCACATTTCTTGTTCAAGATATACATTATTTATCATGGATATGAAACTACTCACCAGAAGGCCTGTCAGCTGATTGCTCTTGAAGGTCTATTTAAAAAAAAAAGAGAGGAAAAACCATAGATCATCAGTAGTTTCAAATGTAGTTGTGTACATTAGAGAAACAAGTGGTGCACATTTGTTTAATTTAAGACAGCTCCCTATTTCAGCTAGTTCTTTTCTATAGCTTGGTGTGGTCTTTATTTCCTTTCTAACTTTGCAGCACAAGTTTTCATTCTTAATGCCTAGCAATATGAGTTATTTGCTGTTATCCTAATTTCCCACCCTACAGCACATTTGCTCTAGTAGGATATGTATGGTGGGGGGTTTTATTCCCTGAACCTGCGATGGCAAGGAAATTTTGATCTTACAAACTACATGTTAGTATTTTCAATAAAAACTGAAATACTGTACAGTATATCCTCTCTGATCAGATGTATTGCAGGGAATCAAACAGATCATGGGTTGGGCTATGTTCTATATTCAGCAAAGTTGAGAATTTGCTTTGCTAGAAATTCTTTAATTTTTATTTCACCACTCACAGTGGTATGGAAGAGCTAACAACGACATTCAGTGCTGAACAACAGGTGGGTGAAATGCCTACCCCTTTTGTTAACATGCATATATCATGACAACCCTGTCAATAGATTCTCTTGGAATGTAAATTAACTCTTGGCAAAAGTAAACATGTCTTCTGTGTCCAGCACAGGAATTACATGGCCTTTATGATGTGACCTTTTTGGGAACCCAGTGTCTGTAATAATCCCTAATGGAGTAATATTTGAATCTCCAACACAAACAACAAATGTGTATCAAATTAGATTAGTTGATCTCCAATCTGATTGACACTATATCATCACAACCATTTTTACGTTTGGCAGCCAGACACCTTAACTCAATAAGACTTCATTCTAGCAGCAGATAATCTGCTAAAAACAGCATCACGTTGAAACATCTCAAGTACAAAGATCGCATACAGAAAGCCAAAAAAAAAAAAAGAAAAAGATTTTTTAAGATTAAGTGACTTGCTGTAGTTTTGCAACTATATAAACTGATTTGCTAGGTTATCTTCAAATTATACTAATTTATTTTAGTGCCCTCGACATAACAGTTAACATTTTCAATAGCTATGTGTGTAACGCTGGCAAACCACATGCCAGTTTATGCCAAGGTCCCCTACCTCACTTGGATACTAACAAACATATAGCGGGAATCAGTCTGGTTCACCTGTGTGTTAGTATTGATGAAATAGGTATTAGAGTTATAAAAATATGAGTAGTGTTTAGGCTTTATTGAATTCTTGTAAATTGCTGCATGCATTAATCTTATATCATCATCTGTATCCCATATTGTAAGTAAGATATTTGAGCATTTGCATTGTAAGCCTCTAGAACTGTGTAAGTCATCAGACAGGAGAGAAACATTAACTAGTGTGAAAAACTAGTCTCCAATAGGACGTTATCTCTCACCTGACAAAGAAGGTGCATCAACACCATACGAACTATTGTGGAACATCAGAGGACAAAAGACTGTTGATTGCTCTGCTCCCCTTCTCCCCTCCAACCCCCCATTCCCCATGAAAAGAAGAGGTGCAAGTGAATTCCTTTCACCAGCTAAGTTTGCAACTCCAATCAGAAGGGGGGTGGGGGAGAATAAAAAAAGCCCTAATGAGGAGAAACTCCCTCTTTGCTGCTTGGACTCTAGGGGTGCAAGATTTCTAGGCATAAGCAAGGCATCCCCATCTGCTTAGTCTGGGTTAGCCCTAAGGGACACAATGATCTTGCTTATTATAGAAGCTTCTATTACCTTTTGAAACTTAAGATAGGAACTCATTTGGGTATTTATGTTTACCTGCTTTAAACTTGTAAATAACGCTTATTTCCTTTTCCCAGTTAGTAAATCTTTAGATAGTTCATTATAGGATTGGCTACAAGTGTTGTCTTTGGTGTGAGATCTAAAGTGCAACTGACTTGGATAAGTGACTTGTCCTTTGGGACTGGGAGTAACCTAAACATTATTGTGATACTTGATGTAAGGGACCATCTATCACAAAGGCAAGCTTACCTGGGTGGAAAGATAGATCAGAGTCCCCAAGAGCAGTGGTTCTCAAAGCCGGTCCGCCGCTTGTTCAGGGAAAGCCCCTGGCGGGCCGGGCCGGTTTGTTTACCTGCCGCGTCCGCAGGTTCGGCCGATCGCGGCTCCCACTGGCCAATGGGGGCCGCGGGAAGGGCAGCCAGCACATCCCTTGGCTCATACCGCTTCCCGCAGCCCCCATTGGCCTGGAGCGGCGAACCGCAGCCAGTGGGAGCCGCGATCAGCCGAACCTGCGGACGCGGCAGGTAAACCAACCGGCCCGCCAGGGGCTTTCCCTGAACAAGCGGCGGACCGGCTTTGAGAACCACTGCCCAAGAGGACTGTCTGTGACTCCACGTTAAGACTGTTATCATGCTTGAGGAGTTTACAATTGATACTTATTTAATTATAGATTAATCATAGAACTCACAACCAATTTGGGGTTTGTGCCCTGCTTCTTATCAGTCTGCCCAGAGGTTGGTACTCATGCTCTTGAGTGACTGCCAGACAGCTTGACAGTGTGACTGAATCAAAACCCCAGATCTAATACACCTGGACTATGCAAATGAAACTTAAATTTTGCAGCTCTGATCTATTCAGTTTTTAATGTACATTTCAAATCTGAAATTAAAGCTGTTTATTTCAAAGCATGTGCTACTTACCAGGCTTTCCAAGACTACTAAACTCTTCCATAGAGAAATACATAAAAATAATGAAATTACAGTTTTGACAAACAAGAAGGAAAATGAACATTGGTCATAAAAGGGATCAACTATTGTCTTCTGCATTTAACAGAAGCTGAAGGCTAGAAAAGCAAGCTCTAAAACCTGGACAAATTATTTACAAAAATCTGTATTTTTATAGTTTAGTAAATTTATCCCTTCGCAAGCTTCCACCACACCACACACACAAAACGAAAAACTACAAGTTGATTTACATCAAAATACGAAATATGATTAGCTACGGTACTCAGATTTCATTATAGTGTCTATATCAGGGAATAGACATAACAGAAACACTAATGGGAAAAATATATAGAATATACTTCACCCAATTAGTCCACAGACATTCAAGCAGCTTTAATGACAAGTGAGAAAATGAATGGAATCTCACATTTGAAGATATTTGGTTTTATGAACGTTCTAAAATGGCAACATACTAAACAAGAATGTATTTATTTAAAAAAGAAATTAAAGACATTTCTGGGATGATTTTCAGAAATATCAAACATTCACAGGACTCTCTGATTTTTTCATTTCAGGGATTTTAATGGGAGTTAAGGGAAAATTTATTTCAAGTGCCAGGAGACAAAGAAATCTTCTAGACAGTCGGGTGAAACTCACACCAAAGCAGAGGGCCCACACAAGACCAATCTGACATTGAAGGTATTCTGTGTAAAGGGCTCAATACTGCAAGGCTCAATACTACATGTTCCATTTACTTTTGGCACTTGGCCTCTCACACAGGCTGAACTAGTTCATTGGGCCTCATCCAAGCTCTGTATACTGGTGAAAAAATGCTTCATAATAGCTTAACATTGCACTCTTCCCTGTTTCTTCCAATAGATCTGTTAATATTAGGGCTGTCAAACAATTTTAAAAAAAAATAGTCACAATTGCAGTTTTAATCGCAGTTAAACAATAGCAGCATACTAATTTAAATTCAACATGTAAAAGTATGTCCTCTGGAATGGCGGTCAAAGCATGAAGGGGCATACAAATGTTTCGCATATCTGGCACGTAAATACCTTGCAACACCAGCTACAAAAGTGCCATGCGAATGCCTGTTCTCACTTTCAGGTGACACTGTAAATAAGAAGTGGGCAGCATTATCTCCCGTAAATGTAAACAAACTTGTTTGTCTTAGCGATTGGCTGAACAAGAAGTAGGACTGAGTGGACTTGTAGGCTCTAAAGTTTTACTTGGTTTTGTTTTAGAGTGCAGTTACAAAAAAAAAAAATTCTACATTTGTAAGTTGCACGTTCATGATAAAGAGATTGCACTTTAAAGAGATTGCCTCAGTATTTGTATGAGGTGAATTTAAAAATACTATTTCTTTTGTTTTTTTAACAGTGCAAATACTTGTAATCAAAAATAAATATAAAGTGAACACTGTACATTTTGTATTCTGTGTTGTAATTGAAATCAATATATTTGAAAATGTAGAAAACATCCAAAAATATTTATAATAAATTTAAATTGGTATTCTGTTATTGTTTAACAGTGTGATTAAAACTAATTAATTATGCCTTTTTTTAATCTCGTTAATTTGTTGTGGAGTAATCGCTTGAGTTAACTGCGATTAACTAATAGCCTTAGTTACTACATATACATATTTTAAAAATTATGCTATGCCTGGTTTGATTGGAAAAGATTAAATAAAATCTCCCTAAAATCTCTAAGTAAATTTCCTTTTGTACAGACGCATACCATACATAATGTAGAGTTTAAATCGTCAAGGTAGGAGATGGACATTATGGGCCTGATCCTTGGCTCTCAGAACATCCCCTCTGTACCATGGAGCAATGCAAAGAGGAAGTAAAGCTGCCCTAATAGAACAGCTGGGAGAAACCCCTTGTGTAGGCATAAAGCTGGTGTAGAACTGGCAGAACCATCCCAATGCCACCCCCAACACAGAGGACACACTCCAGCAGTCTCTGCTTGCACAGGCGATTGCCAGCCAACATAAATTATGGGAGCACTGCCACTGCTCTAACTTACACTAGGTCTGAATCAGCAGACACTGGTGCCTAGGGAGCTGCGCTTTTCCCAAGGATGTTACCCCTTTGCCTAGCTGAAGACACCTCAGCACCCTCATGTTTCATAAGAATCTGGTAAATTTTTCAAGCTTTGCACATGGCGACAGTGCAGAACCAAAATATTTTTGATGCACAGATGAAGAAAGTAGCTCATAATTTTGTTTAAAATGATAGCACCAGATGCAAAGGAGAAATGGGAAGCACATGCATAAGTATCAAATTATGTTGCAAATCAATATGCTACAGCACATTAAAGCCTTCAACTTCACACACTATTGTAGTGAGAGATCCAGCAATCTCCATAATTCCCAGCATCCAGGATTATTTTTAAAGCCACCCACAACCAAAGATTACTACTTTACCTTCAGTGCATTCCACTGCCATAGCTTTTCTTCCTTGTATTTTAAGAGAAAAATCTAGGTATAATTCATGCTCTCAATTAGTATTAACTACCAGAAGATGACAGCGGTTACTGTCAAACTGTATTGTTAAATATGGATAAATATTCATATTTTAAACAGCTCCATCTGTCGGTATTAGCATTGAAAAAATTTGGTTGCCAAAGTTTAGGTGTATACAATATTAGAGTGAAAATACAAAATGAAAAGTTATCATAAGTCTAAATTCATATTTACAATTCCAGTGCCTATGAAGACCAGTATATAAATTATTAGAATATATTTTTTCCCCTCTCTAGGTTCCTTTTGCAGGGGTACACATGTACACACACACACACACCAAACTGGATTACACATTTATTTGCCTTCACTGGGGGTAATTTCACCTGGTGCTATTTGTGCTTATGAAGGAAGTAAGCAACTGTAACTCAGTCACCACCAAAATTCTGTAGGTGAAATCTCAATAGTCAGACAGGTCATTCTCTTGTCAAAGCACTGGCCCTATCTTTTGTCCACAAACTACATGAACTGAATGACTTTTTACTATATACTAGCATGTTCAGAAACTTGATAAATTGCACAGAGATACTAGCAGAGAATCTCTAAGCACTTTAAAAATGTTAAGTTTCTAAAAATCCCTGTGTGCTGTGCAAACTGGAGTTACAGAAAGATTAAGTGACTTGTCCATGGTCATGCACTGGGAGCTTTGAATAGGAATTCTAATACCAAGTCATCAGGTTTTATTTACCAGCTTTTATTGTGTGTCAAATTAACAAAACCATTACCTATCATGACTTCTATCTTCTTGCTCTCTTGATTGTCTTGGTCATTAAACACACGACACCAATAGGTTCCCTGATGTTCCATGTCCACATAAGACACCTATATAAGCATCAGAACCACATATCTTAAAATATATAAAATGCATTTTCAGTTAAACCAATAAAAAGGAAAAAGTCATAAAAATTAAGACTAAACATCCTTCACAAGATTTCAAATACAAAGGCCCTGATCCTGCAGAATAGGGATCTGTCTGCATAACTGCACTCAAAAAGAAAACAATGTAAAACTTCAGAGCCTACAAGTCCACTCAGTCCTACTTCTTGTTCAGCCAATCACTACAAAAGTGCCATGCAAATACATGTTCTCATTTTCTGGTGACATTGTAAATAAGAAGAGGGCAGCATTATCTCCTGTAAATGTAAACAAACTTGTTTGTCTGAGCGACTGACTGAACAAGAAGTAGGACTGAGTGGACTTGCAGGCTCTAAAAAGTTGCATTTTCTTCTTTTTGAATGCAGTTATTTTTTGTACATAATTCTACATTTGTAAGTTCAACTTTCATGATAAAGCGATTGCACTACAGTACTTGTATTAGGTGAATTGAAAAATACTATTTCTTTTGTTTTTTTAACAGTGCAAATACTTGTAATCAAAAACAAATATAAAGTGAGCACTGTACACTTTGTATTCTGTGTTGTAATTGAAATCAATATATTTGAAAATGTAGACAACATCCACAAATATTTAAATAAATGGTATTCTATTATTGTTTAATCGCTTGACAACCCTACTACAAATCTATCTTGCTGATTTGAGATGAATTAAGCATGGAATACTACAGCTCAGATGAGTTTAGAAAAATATTTGCCACATACAACATTCTCAGGTATGGCGTAGAGAAAAGGTGCTGCAAACATTTAGTCCAAACTATAATCAATAAATGCATCCTACATCTCTTTGTAGCCTTCTGTTAAATTGACCTCACTCTAGCCTGGGATACAAAAGTATCTTCCATTGCCTCCAACCAATTAATACCACCAGAGACATGGCTCCCCTAATTAAACTTATTTTAGAACTCTGCACTCCAAAGGGACTCAAAACCACTACGGAAATACTAGCAATGGGACACCAGAAAACTGAAAGTGTTCTTTATGCTATCTCACAGCTAAATGATTCTTATAATTTAGTCTCTGAGGCAAAACACTAAGATAAAAGTGGTTAAATTAGTTTCAGAACTCAGCACTCCTCAATAACTTACCATATATACCTTTCTGTTCCCATTTGTTAACGGACATCCATTTCTGAACCACTGGTAATGAGGAACTGGGTTTCCAACAGCACCACACTCTAGAACCAATGTGTCCCCTACCATCAGGTTTTGTGATTGGGGCTGAATGCAGACATGTATCTTGTTTTCAGGCAAACCAACCAAGCTTCCTTAAATTTAAAAAACAAGAAAAGGAAAGAAAAACACACATACAAAAAGAATTCACTGCCCAGGCTTTTTTACTACTCTGTCTTAAANGGGGGGGGGGGGGGGGGGGAGTCGGAGACAAAAAGAGATAGAGAATGATTAGTTTGCCTTTTACTTACTTCAATTTCAACATATAAGGAGGTGCCTCTCCTAGTCTCTAGACAGTGACAAACTATTATTATTAATAATGTTTATTACATTAGTGCCTAAGGACCTTAAAAATACAGTAAAAACAAACTATTAGCCTTTCTCCATACAAATCAGATCAGCAACAACCAGACTTGCCCCAGCTCCGCTCCCACATCATCCTAAACCCCTACAACAAAAATACTGCCCCCCCCCCCCCCGAACCTTAGCCTGTTCCAAACTTCTGCTCTAACAGAAGGGCTTTGCAGCATGCCCTAAACAATAGCAAATTCAGACTATTTTGGAATGGAGCAAGGAGGAGCAGCAAATTAGGGACCCTCACAACTGAGAGCAACTGACTCTCTAATAAAACCAAGGACTGTAGTACCTCTAGTACAGCAGTATGGCACAGGAAGAGACTGCCTCTTTCAGGTAGGGAGGACTCAAGATATTTAGAGCTTGGTAAATCAAAACCAAAATTCGGACATCCACCCAAAACTCAAAGGCAGCCAGTGAGGGTTCCAGAACACCAACATCATGTCCTCATAGCAAAATGCACCACTGAACCACTGTATTCTGTGTCAGTTTCTGTTTCCAAATAGATGTAAAGTGTAATCCAAGTACACTGCAGTAATCTAATCTTAAAGTGACAGGGATGGGGATAACGATAGTGAGAGCTGCATCCTAGTGAAGGGGACACCATCTCTAGATCAGACCAAGATGAAAAGCCATCCTGGACACTACTCCTGTAAGATTGTGTAACAGGGGTTGAATGAGACTTAACCTTTCAATCCTTCAGGCAACTTGAAAAATCTTTCTGGCTAACTATATTATATCCCAAATATATTACTCCAGCCTCAGTTGAAATGAGATCCCCTCATTTTCAACAATGAGTAAACATGGAAGGCATATTTGAAAATATTTCCTCTTTGAAAAGACATGGTTCAAAAAATTAATTCCTCTTCATGTTTTACATTCCTAAATTTAATCAGTAAGATAGTGGAAGGTGAACACACACAAGTAGGCTTACTTTCAAAGCCAATTTTAATACCTCGCTGTTCATCACACACAGGGCCAAATGCAGCAAGCCTTTCATTAATAAAATTCCACTGATTTTAGTGTGAGTTTTGCACAAAGGACTTGAAAGACTGGGCCCTTACACTATAGTATGTTTACTGCTATTCTGTCTACATAGTACCAATGAAGACTGTTACCAGTCTATACACTATCCAATTTTAACCAACGTTTTAAAAAATGACTTGTGATTTTGGGTCCCTTTATATTTGGTTGACAGGGTCTGATTTCCAGAATGTGCCAAGTCTTCACCCTCTGAAACCAGGCCTCTTTAAGGCATTTAAAGTTGGAGGCATCCAAAATTGAGGCACCCAAAAATTACTAGTCAGTTTTTAAAATCTTGGCCCTTAGTGATTACACATTTTCCAGCTTCACTGTATTTCCCGTCTCACTCACTTTTTGATGTACCCCTCATCTAAACAACAGTAGGCAAAACTACAATATCACTACACAAACTGGTTAGCAACATTGCCAGAAAAATGAACGTGTTGGAACAACCCTAAACACCATAAGACCAATTGCCTTTGCCAGCAAAGATTAAGAATGACATAAGCAAAAAGCAACAAAATCATTGGGTCACAATCCAGATGGGAAAAGAGGGGTAACATCACAGAGTTCCATTTAATACAATTGTGATCATGATGTCCATACTGGAAAATGGTTGATATATCTCTGTCAGTTATCAATTCCTACATAAGTGAGGGAGGAAAGTATTATTTTGGCTCCGTATGTAACAAAATTGATTTATTCAATTTATGGGCCAGATTCTCACTTGGTGTATCACCACCAAAGTCAATAAAGCTGCACCACTTTACGCCAGCTGAGGATTTGGTCCATTATTCATAGCAGTCCAAACTGAACTCTCTCTCTCTCTCTCTCTCTGTGTTAATAAATACATACATACAGAGAAAAGACAGAAAAGTTAAGATTACAAACAACAGATAACAGTCATTCTTTTCTCTAGGGACCAGCATGCATTGCTGGAGGATTGGAAAACCAATCCTCCTTTTATCCAGATTTTTCTTGGCAATTCATATTGGAAATAATACTGTTAAGGACCTGATTTTGAGTACTTTCTGCAAGCTTCTAAGCACCCTTAGCTCCTGCTGAAGTCATTAGGAGGTTTAAGGCACTTAGTACATTGCAGATGCATCTCTGCATCTCCCACAATTGGGATCAGTAGTATATGTTGCCAACATATCACTTTCTGTATGCTTTTATGTATATATTCTATCCGCTGCAGCTAGACCTGATAAAGGATTCTTAGAGTGAGATTTAGGTAGAAGATTTCACTGAGGATATCCTCAACATCTAAAAAGAAGTGTACCACCACTGAAATGTCTCCTACAAGTTCTGTTTACCTGAACACGTAACACTATATTTAATAGCGTTAGTTGACAACTCCCAATAATGTTATAAACCCCAGTGCCATTTTGTGATCTATTATAGGACAGTAATCCAAACCACAGAATATTCAAGGTTGAATGCTCTTCTGTAGGAAGCTCCTCCAGTGTTATGAATTGAATGCTCATGATGTACTGCCACCACACCATGCAGGGATCAGCATCTTAACTCTGAAAATTTGACAGCTGCTGTTACTGAACCAGAATTACAACTGTTTGCTACAGAAACCAGCTGCAGTTCAGATTCTGACCCTTTTCGGTGCCCCCGAAGTATATTTTCAGTGCAGTGGAATATATTATGCTTTAAGGGTATACTATGGTTGTCTTTATTTGCTGGTTTTGATTTTCAATGAAACAAGAGTAAGCATTACCAACGTAAAATATTTTGACTACAGATAAACCAAACAGGATTTTGGTTTTGCTTGTTAAAAACAAAAACAAAAACCCCTAATCCAGGACACAACTTGCCTGCTTGCCTACATTCTTGTGGTTCAGATAAAATGAAATCCAGATTCAAACAACTCTGTTTATTTTTACAAGACTCCAAAACCGAGCTGACATGGTTTTGTAAAACCAAAGCCAAAGTCTTCCTGTTTCACCTTCAATACTTATTTGACATAATATTTATATATTAGATGCTTCTTAGCACAAAGCTATAATCTGAAAGACATTTAAAACTGAAGAGAGGGATTTTAAAATTAAATGGTTAACACTGTGGCTACACGAGAAATGCATTCTGTAGATTTCACAATTAGTGGTTTAAATATAAAGCAACAGAAGTTACACTTTTGGACTATTTACTTATACCCCCTTCACCCTCTCAATGTAGGCTTGCCATTCAAGTTACAGGGTGCTCTGCGCACACACAGCAAAAATCAACCCAATAGTCGGTACGCTTCAAGGTAATTTTACCACTTCACCAGAATTGCTAGATTACATTAGCATCAGCTTTTAATGAAAATTAAATTCTTTAGTGTCTCATAAAAATGTGCAGCACCCTTTTCTAGTTGTTTAATTAAGGTGTACAAGCACATACACACCAAAGTTAACCCAGAAGAGAGCACAGTCAAGGCCCTCTGTGTATCAGTTATGTACCCACAGTGGAATTACAGAGGGAGCCCACTTCCTTTACGCCAGATACAAAATTCAAAGTGGTCCAAAACTCCTGCAGAGGGACCAATACACAGCAGTAGCTACTAAGAATGGTGATTGTGAAGAGTTGCATTGCAGCCCCCATGACCTGCCCACAGAGATGTGCATGCATGAACTAAATTCCTCTCACCACCAACTTACTTTGCTGCAGATGGCTGGAAGTGAAAATTTTAGGGGGTTACAGTGAAACTGCAATATTGTCACCAAGTTTAGTGTGTCAATATTTCTTTAATTCAAATAGTCAAGTTTGACAGTGAATCTATTAACAACAACAGAATTAATGGGCTGTTCTATAGTATAGAAGTGCTTCATAAACACCACTCACCTCTTTGTTCTAACTCCTAGATAAAGTTTCTTCTTAAACAAAACTATGTTCACAAATGTATTAATATAGAAACTGCTAAAATATTGAGATTAAATATATTTCTACTGTACATACAAAAGCAACTTCACTGTGAGGAATTCAAATATGCATGGGATGTCTGGTAACATTTAACAAAAACACAACGATAGCAAGTTCAGACTTCCCCAGAAATAATATATCATGAAGCTTTTGGCTCAGCTGTTGTGGTCACTCATGTCAATGTGTTTAGATTAAAGGTCCAGAATATGCAGACACATGTTGGCATCTAACCTGTCAATCACTTGTGGATTAAGGGCTCATAACAATATGTATTGTATGCATTGACTCCCTTTGGTCTCCCTTTGTCCCATTCTACAATGTCTGAGCAACACAGCATGTATAGCACGGTGTATTTCAGGGATCCTACAACACATATGCTCAAGCCAGAGATAAGAGTTAAAGACTAACTGGAAGCTTCAACTAATTTTCACATTTTTGGAGGAATTAAGTCAGAACCTCTAATTTCTTTCCTTAAGGTGATCTGCAAAGGAAAACAAAAATTGCCCTCTTTGAATAGCGATTGAATACTCCTTTGAAATCTCTTAAGGGCATCCCAGAAACAAGATTGAAAGAAAGGCTCAAGTCCTAGTATTCTGCATTGGAAAATTAGATTTCATCTACCCTGATTTTCCAGGAAGCTGATTAACTAGAGAGCAAGCAAGATTATGGCTTCCTGGGTACAAAGGAGGTAGCGCTGGCTGAAAATTTACTGACAGAACTGTTTCCCATCAGAAAGTGTCAATTTGACAAAACTGAAACATTTCTGGGAACTGTGAAGGGGCACACTCGCTTTGGTGGAGAGGAGACTAACGAGCCTAGTTCAACCCTAACAAGGCACACCTGTAAGGCTTGCTCTGCATGTATTGGGGGTGCAGCGGGAAAGAGCTTAAAAAGGGAAAACCTGCTGCAAGAAGGCTGCTATACCTCAGAGATTGCTGACCACAGACACAGATCAGCCGAGAGAGATACCTGCAGGCCTCAGCCACCCCTGAAACTGCATGTACCAGCTGGCAAGCAAGATGCCACAAGAGGAGGTGCTGGAGATAGACCCTACTTAAAGACAGTAGACCAGCTGATAAGCCAAGCCCCAAAGGGCTGACCCCAGAAAGACTGCCTGACTAGAGAGACAAGCAAGCTTTGATTTCTTTTCCTCTGATTTCCCTCTCTCACGCAAGAGAAAGAGAGAGAAAAATTGACCTCTCTTTTTGTTTGGAGAACACCTCATGTGGTACAAACAGGGGGAGAGCATTATAAATAACTTGGATCAGGAACTGGTCTGGACTCAGGGAATCCCCAACCTCCACAGAAATGTATTAACTTCCTGTGAAAATTTTATGAAATTATCAAAACTTTTTTTTTAAACTTACTCTTTTGACATAATATAAACAAAAGATCAACACGTTTCCTTTTGATAAGTTGAAAATGATTTTTTTTTTAATATTTAATTCCACAATAAATTCTAATATAGACTTTGTCCTGATTTGGGACAAAACCAAAGTTTAAAAACCTCAGAATTTCCTGCAGGACAGAAATTCCAGACTGAGGAGCTCTGAAAGGAGGTGAAACTCGAACAATTGTGATAGGAAGGGATTTTTAGGCAAATTGTTTTTATTAACTCCTCAGATGCCTGACAAACAATCATCTTAGAAAGCTCCCCCTAGTGCTCTTGGAACTCCAGTAAAAAGAGAAGGTAGGACTAGCTACTCCTGAAACACGATTAAAAAAAAAAAAAAAAAGCTTTTTACCCATTAAAAGCCATACAGACCTTCAGGCCTTCTTTATACGCCAAAAGGAAATAGATACAAAGTAGGGTTTCTCTTTTTCAGATTACCTTTGAAGACCAGAGCGACTATCACTGAGGGTTCTCCATTACACAGGTTGTGAGAAACCCCTACATGGACGGTCACAGCCAGTCTCCCCTTTGTGTAGAAAAAAAAATACAACTCCATAACATTCAGGACCATTGTCAAGGGACTCTCAATGGCTGTGGAGGACGACTGGTTTCCCCTTATTCTGCATAAAAAGTAATAGAATGTGATCTCCCCATGCAAAGCTCACTGTTGGGGAAGGAAATGAGCTACTGTAAAGGCTGGCAGGCCACTATGGGAGCCAATGTTACAATCAGGATGATTTAAGACTGTTAAAAAATAGCTGCACTTTTGGTGAGGAGGGAGAAGAAAATTTTTCAGATAATATCAAATTGAGTAATTCTTTAAATTTCAGATGTTAAAAGGTCTCTGTTTTAGCATTAGTCCTTGCAACATTAGTGAAAGTTTGATCAGTGTTCCCTACACTCTTCTCTTGCCTGGAGTAACATTATAAGCAGAACACTACTGTAGTTCAAAAAGCCTATAGCAAAGCATCACCTGTGAGTTGCATAATAAAGTAAAATAAGTTCTCTCTTTACAGATTGAAGACGATTTACTTTCTTTTTTAACTTAGCACATTTCACCTCATATCAGTAGCTCAGTGAAATGTCAAAACTTCTAAGCAAGGCAATTAACAAACAGTAAAAATGTTGCTATTAGTTGTTCATCTGTAACATTCATTACAAAAGTTCCGCGGATTACCCTACCAAAACCACACAGCCTCTGAAACTGGGAGCAATGAATGGTGTTAGCACAATAAGGCCTATGAAGTGGACTACAAATAAAAAAATACTGTACACTCCCCCCCAACTTTGGTACCAACTAAATGGATACAAGTGAGCAGATTTTAATCTTCGCATCTTAATTTTCTCTTCCCCTTTATTTATTCCTTTCTTCCTGCATTCTCATTTTCCACATTAACATTACATACTTTATACATGATTTTCCTACTACAGGTAAACTTGAACCATATCTTTTACTTACCTGAATATCTATCATTAGTATATTTAACTGTTTAGTTGTAAACTTACAAGAATTCTAGTCACACAGAAAACACTAACTCTTTATTTTACTCAGTTTATAAAATAGACAAACACTGTAAGCAAAAAATATTTGTCTACATTAAGTCACTTTTTTTGACTTACCACTCCACACATATATAGCGGTTTATATTCTCCAAGTGCTGTGTGTTAGGACTAGTTCACAAGTTAATCTCCCTTTCAATTTCTCTACTGCTCCGGAGAGGGTGTAGAGACTGTGCTGGGTCTATGCTTGGTGCAGCACATGTCTGCTGATGTGCCAGCACACTATGCTGAAGCCTGGCAGGCACATTGGAAGGGATGGAGTCAAGGCTACATCCATTCTTCTCCCATTCCCACCTACTCGGAGGATGTCGGGGAGGAGGACAACAATTCATAGCAAGCTCTGCAGAACCTGTTTTCCCTCCCTCTCTATATGCTGTGATATGGGGAGCCAGCACAAGGCAGTGAGGCATAAAACACCCCTTTCACTAACTTGTGTAATCATGAGTGCTGGACCATAATCTGGGCTTTAGCTAATTAAGTTGTTACGGCAACTCAAAGACACTTTCACAGCAGATTGAATTTGTCAGATGCATATTTACTTTAAGCCTACTGAATTATGATCTGGTTCATCTTCCCCACCCCCAGATCCAAACAGAGGGGACCCATTGTGAAAGGCATTTGCAACTCACCATAAGACACGCCCTGGAGATCACAAACGTCCAGTTGTGCCCACCGACTGAACACAAAGGAAGAATCGCTGTTCACTCGACAGATGTAAAACCCAGAATCATTTACACTCACTGGGTTAAAAATCAACTCTGGGGAATTCCCATGTGGAACCTGTGTTACATATGAGCCACAGAAAAACTTAACTGACTGGTGCTGGTTTGGAGTAAACATTAGAATATTCGTATCTAGCAAGGACAGTACTCCTGACTACTATCAGATTGTCTTAAAGCCTATTTCAAACTGTCAGAAGAGACAAATCTTGTCCTCAGACTTTAACACCTTAAAGACAAAATACTGATTCAAGGACAGACTGGTGTTGCTGCTATTAAATAAAGAGACATTAGAAATTTTCTTAGAGTGCACATTGTTTCAGGAACTTCAATTCTGAATCTTTATCCTTCCACAAATAGCTGGATGGGATTCCCAAAGCATTATCCCAGTCAGCATTCATGTTATATCAGTATTGTCATAAGCAGACATATCCAACTCTGAACTGGAAACTGTTAGAACTCTTTTTTGGGGGTGCAGCAGAAGACTATACATGAAAATAAATGTACCTTTACCAGATAAAAATCAAAACTGTATAGTAAATAGTGCATTGATTATACACATTTCAGTAACATGGAGACAATCTCTATCTGGATCAAACTAATTTAACATGTTGCTTAAGGCTTAAAAGTGATCTAACATTACATCTTAAAAATGGACTTTAATATCATTGCTAATATAAGGGTTCATCAATAGGCATTCCTCTTACAGGAAGATATGCCTGGATAAAAGGGGGGGGAGGTGTTGGAGAAAAGTTGTGTTCCTTTTTAACTGGGGAATGCTATTCAGGCTATAGGAATATGGGGTGGGTGCAGGAATTTAAAATCTGACCGCTTTTGGAAGGGCACGTTAAGCACATGATGTTATGAGGAAAGACAGGATACCCTCACTATAACAAACCCCTGGGGATCCAAGCCATTTGACCATTATAGCCAGAGGTTCAGTNGGGGGGGGGGGGGGGGGGGGGGGGGGGGGGGGGGGGGGGGGGGGGGGGGGGGGATGCCACAGCAGGGAGAGCAGAGCTCCTCCAGCAGGAGCTAATACCTCCTCCAGCCGCTGCAGTCCCGGGGCCAGAAGAACTCCGCTCTGTGACCCTGCTGATTATTGGAGGGTTGCCAATCTGGAAACTTTCACCATAAATGTTCTTAAAAATATCTTTGAGCCAGTTGTGGGAGGAGGGAAGATGGACTCCAGTTTTTTGTAAGGATTTATATTCTGCAGACTGACTTTTACGCAATACCTCCATCGAGTCCTTGAGATTTCCTATATTTGGTTATTACCTCTTTTTCCTGTTTGAACCACTGATAATGCAGAAATGGATGTCCAGTTGCCCAACAACATAGCTTGACTGTTTGTCCAGATAATACTGACTTAGGGTCTGGNAAAAAAAAAAAAAAAAAAAAAAAAAAAAAAAAAAAAAAAGGAGAAGTTAAGACATTGCAACAAGAATGAACTTGCCTTTTGTAAGTTAAATATTGTTGTATGATTAGAACTGCGCTGCTGTATTTTTGCAGTCTACCTACTGCATGTACTTTACAATTGTCAATTGTTTATTTTAAATACAGTGATGAAGTTTAGTTGTAAGTGGTACATGGATGATTAAATAAGGTTTTTTTACTATTAAAAATTGTTACCTTATTTAACATTTTTACTGCCACAATTTTAACAAACTTGAGGTTGAGAGTCTGTTGCCAGAGAAAGGATTTAACTTTTTGTACATTAGGCAAGTTCCTTTAAAATATGTATTAAATATAAAGGAATTCACAAATTACACTTACACCCACTATGGGGCCCCAATACACTGCCACAGTGGAATGTAGGGGACTCAGTATGAAGGAGAATCAGGCCCTTTAAATGTTTTGTTCTGTTCTTGATATGTTACTGTGATACCTTATTTTTATTATCTATGGTTGAATTTATCAAACAAAAATTATTTTAGTCAAAGGGACATTTCTAAACTGAATTTTCATGAAGACCTTTTTTCCCCCCAAAATAGTTTTTGCATTTTTGACAAAAATTTTAAGTGTACATATATGCATTCACCTGTTGGCTTTTCGGTGAACGCGTGTGTGTGTTGAGGGCCTTTTTCCCCTATTTTGATTGATCAGTCTAGTCACATGGTGGGAATTTTTCCAAGATGAGGAAAGTAGACATGAAGGAAGGTCCAGTGCTTAGGGCATTAGCCTAAGATTTGGGAGACCAGCGTTCAGTTTCCTGCTGTACCACAGACTTACTGTGATCTTGGGCAAGTCACTCAGGGCTTGTCTGCATGGGGAAATTGACCAGAATAGTTAGTAAGGAATAAGCTATTCTGCAATAGCTTCCCATCTGGATACTCTTACTCCAACATAAGTGTCCACTGGGGAGTTATTGTGGAAAAGCTATAACACTTTAAATTCACACTAACTTATCCTAAAATAGCTTCCCCATGTAGACAAGCCCTCAGTCTCTGTCCCTCAGTTTCCCATCTGTAAAAATGGGGATAATAGCACTTTCCTACCTTAAAGGAGTATTGTGAATCACAGAATCATAGAAATGTAAGGCTGGAAGGGACCTCGATAAATCACCAAGTCCAGCCCCAGCACTGAGGCAGGACCAAGTAAACCTAGATCATCCTTGACAAGTGTTTGTCTAACCTGTTTTTAAGAAACCTCCAATGATGGGTATTGCACAGCCTCCCTTGGAAACGTATTCCAGACCTTAACTAACCTTATAATTAGAAAGTTTTTCTTAATATCTAATCTAAATCTCCCTTCTGCTGATTACTTCTTGATCTATCTTCAGTGGATCTGAAAAACAATTGATCCCTCTGTTCTTTACAACAGCCCTTAACATATTTGAAAACGTATCAGGTTCCCACTCAGTCTTTTCTAAAGACTAAATATATCCATTATTTTAATCTTTCCTCTCAGGTTAGGTTTTCTAACCCTTTTATCATTTCTGTTGCTCTCTGGACTCTCTCCAATTTGTCCACATCTTTCCTAAAGCGTGGCACCCAGAATTGGTCACAGGACTCCAGCTGAGGCCTCACCAGTGCTGAGTAGAGCAGGACTATTACTTGCCATGTTTTACTTACACCACTTTTGTTAATACACCCCAGAATGATGTTAGCCTTTTCACAACTGCATCATATTGTGATCCACTATAACCCCAGATCCTTTTCAGCAGTACTACCACCTAGCAGTTATTCCCCATTTTGTAGCTGTGCACTTGATTTGTCCTTCCTAAGTGAAATACTTTGCACTTGTGTTGATTTCAGACCAATTCTCCAATTTGTCAAGGTCATATTGAATTCTAATCCTTTCCTCCAAAGTGCTTGTGACCTCTCTCAACTTGGTGTCATCTGCAAATTTTATAAGCGCACACTCACTCTTCACTCCATTATCCAAGCCATTAATGAAAATGAATAGTACCCGACCCAGGATGGACCCCTGCAGGATCCTAGTTTGACAGGAAACAGTTAATAACTACTCTTTAAACATGGTCTTTCAACCAGTGGCACATCCACTTTATAGTAATTTCATCTAGACCACATTTTCCTAGTTTCCTTATGAGGCTGTTATGTGGCACTGTATCAAAAGCCTTACTAAAATCAAGATATAATCACATCTACTGCTTCCCCCCATCCAGTAAACCAGTAACCCTGTCAAAAAAGGAACTGAGATTTGTTTGGTATGATTTGTTTTTGACAAATCTATGCTGGCTATTCCTTACAACTCTATTATCCTCTAGGTGATTACAAGGTAGACACATTAAAGGTTTGTGAGACACTCAGATACAGCCGTGATGGGAACCTTATAATTACTTAAGTAAATCATTTAATTTTCAAATGTTAATTTTGAAAAAGAAGTTTTTTTAAAAAGTCAATACTTCTACAGAAAAACTGGAACAAACTCAAGCATTAAAAAAGAAAAAAAAAGAAATGTTCTGAATTTTCAAAAATTTCCAGAAATTTCTTTTAAATCAGCTCCAGTTGTCGCTAACATTTTAATATGTAAGAAAACCAAATTCTGTGGAGATATTACAGTAACACTAGCAAGTTCTGAGAAAACTGATTCAGAATTTTTAGCATAATACAATTACCCTCTTACTATAAGAAAATTTTTAAGATGTATAATTTTTGCGCTACTTTGTAAGAGATTACAAATGGGTTTTAATGCTTCATGAACTTCCTCTGAAAGATGAAATGCAGAAGTCTTAAAGTGTGGTTTTACCCTGAAAAGTGGCTAAAACTGCTGTGTCATGATTTCTGTTAGTCATCTTCCACCGATTTCTACATAGTTTACAAGTAAAAAGATGATTTGACCCTAAGTGTCAGTTCTGAATAAACTCAACCTCAACATTGAACAAATTCAGATTGACTTGCCTACATCGCCATGGGAAGAGAACTTGAGGCAGCAAATACCTCTGCCTGAGTTTCAACCAGTATGACTCACTGAGGTTACAGAAGGCTGGGCAGTATTATTGCACACAGTCTGCCAGTTGAGCCCTTATCCTTCCTGGATAGGGAGCCAATAAACCAAGGGGAGATTGGGAAGGAAGTTTCTTCTTTGGATTTTACCACAGAACTCCAGGAGACAGAATGGGCAAATGAATGACACAGGGAAGGAAGATATTGTTTGGATTTTTGTTATACCAAAAGGGGAGGGTTCATATTTTTTTAGTTTAGCTGGGGGGAAAACTGAGACAGCAGGCAGGTAAGCCATTGTTGGAGGCACATGTAGCAATATTCTATACATGTGAAGATGATGGATAAATCTGTCTATTTTCTTGGGCATCACCACCAGTAAGAAGTTTCTTCCAACAAAATTCTCCCTCAGTTATACCTGTGCAACTCCATTGTCTTCATTGCACAGGTGCATCACTTTCAAAGAGACTACCCTATAGCATTAATAGTTAACAGGTTATTCAGATGATGTGTAGGTTCAGGAAAAATTTGCTTAGGGTGAAACTAAGCTTAGAAAGAAAAGTCTATAGCAACACCCATAATAATTAACAAAGACAGCTACTCAATTGTGACATTAAATGATCCAGCCACCAATTTTAAAAAAATAAACATACACAACATTCAAGTAAATTTGTGCAATCAATCTTGCTTGGATCATCAGATCAAACTGAGGGAATTACCAGTATATTTTGACCTAAAGTTCAGGGCCAATCCAAGTTTCTAAGAGTAAAAACCTGGATAATTATCAGGAGTTATTTTTTCTTTAAAACACAACAACAGAACCCAAACCCAGGAAAATTCTACTATTTATAAAAGCTGTTTGTTAGAATCAGTCTGAACACTTGCTTTGTCTTTATCAAAACCTTGGGGTCTGAATTATCAGAGTCACTCTAAGCCAGCAGATCTAGCCAAATAACCCTTAGTTAAACAAGATAGAGAAGGTTACACTTTTTTGATGGATTGTACTGTCCTCACTCTAGAACAGGGGTCAGCAACCTTTCAGAAGTGGTGTGCCGAGTCTTCATTTATTCACTCTAATTTAAGGTTTCGTGTGCCAGTCATACATTTTAACGTTTTTAGAAGGTCTCTTTCTATAAGTCTATAATATATAACTAAACTATTGTTGTATGTAAAGTAAATAAGGTTTTTAAAATGTTTAAGAAACTTCATTTAAAATTAAATTAAAATGCAGAGCCCCCCGGACCGGTGGCCAGGACCCGGGCAGTGTGAGTGCCACTGAAAATCATTTCACGTGTCGCCTTCGGCACACATGCCATAGGTTGCCTACCCCTGCTCTAGAATGAACTACATATTGTCATAGGCTGGCCTATCAGCAGAGCTGAGAGTGGGTCCTGGAAATTCATACCAATTTGGGTGTCCTGCTGAGTCACCAACATAGGGATACATTCACTCTGGCTTCGTCTGATTCAGGTCCAATGCCACCACTGATAGGAAGTGATTTACAGCCATGAGATGCAATAGGGATCAGGTTGCTAAAGCTGTAACTGCTCTTCCCAGACTCTGAGAGCTTGTCTTCACTGCATACTTAACTAGAGTGTTGTCCCATTTTGACTTGTGTACACACCCAACATCCCTGCTTTAAGACCTGGACTACACTAAAGNGGGGGGGGGGGGGGGGGGGGGGGGGGGGGGGGGGGGGGGCGCGTGAGAGAAGAGGCGGGCGCGTGGCAGGGGACAACAACCCACACACTTCAGCCAGCTACACCAGCAAAACCCCAATGTAGATGCAACTATAGCTGTGTTGTCAGAAGCACTGTTCTGTCAGCAATGTCATTAGGGGCGAAGGTGTAGCTATGTCAGCAGATGACGTCCTTCCAGCTTATGCCACATCTCTACTAGCGGGGTCTGCCGGAACTGCTATGCTGGCACAGCCATACCAGCAAGGGATCTGTAGTGTGGACCGGTGGTTCTCAACCTTTCCAGATTACTGTACCCCTTTCAGGAGTCTTGTGTACCCCCAAGTTTCACCTCACTTAAAAAACTACTTGCTTACAAAAAATCAGACATATAAAGTGTGTCAGCACACTATTACTGAAAAATTGGTTACGTTCTCATTTTGTGTGTATGAAATTTTAGTTTGTACTGACTTCGCTAGTACTTTTTATGTAGCCTTTTGTAAAACTAGGCAAATATCTAAATGAATTGATGTACCCCGTGGAAGACCTCTGTGTACTCCTGGTTGAGAACCACTGGTGTAGACAATGGCCTGAATGTGGTAGTGCATTTAACTTGAGTTGGCTCACCCAAAAGGAGACACAGGCAAAAGCTCAAGTGAGCACAGCACCTCAACTGCTCACATGACCACTCTGGAGAGTGGATACAGGCTAGCAGCACTTGAGTGCCATTAGTCCTCCAGTGACTTCCCATGATTCCCCCCGCTGGCCCAGAAAGAACAGACGTGTTCTCGCACATTATACTGCAGACCAATTCATAGTGCAGCTCAGATTACTACAGCGCTAAGACCCATTGGATATGTCCCCAGAAGTCTTAGTGCCACCCACAAGTATATGCAGTGCTAGTGTGGACACAGCAAGTGTTATTTTGCAGAGCAGCCACTCTCACTCGAGCTAGGTTAACTCAAGAGCTGTAACTCCAACATAGGTAACTTGAGTTCTCTCTTTAGTGAAGACATACCCTGACTGAGACCAACGCAGGGCTGGGTGAGAACAGTATATCAGCATCACCTAGATGACATTGCTGCGAATGTCTAATGATGACTTTATTAAAATAAATAGTATTAAGGTTTTATGTGATAAAGGAAGCTGATGAACAGGAACAGTTGTCACCCAATCCAAAGAGTCCCCCTTAGTCATTTATCAAGTTGTCCAGATGTGACATCTTTTGGGACAGGATAAGGCAACTTTTCTTTATTGCTTATTAGTCCCAATACTAGGAATAGACTCTTGATCATGTCCACTACAAAAAAGGATCTCAGTCATCATCAGGGGAAATCCCAAAGGGACATGGCATCATTGCAAACTGAGCACCACCCAAATTGATCTCTGGCAAAGCATTTAAAGTGGTGTGGTTGTATATTCAGTTCATGTCCATTACTGGCTATCTTGTCACGCCAACTAAGCTTTTGACACCTATGATCATCACCTGTGTAGCAGCATTCCTTGACACACATTTTGGAATTTGTTGATCTTCCATTCTAATAATATGTCCCTAACAAAAAAGCCACTGAAACCAAACCAATGCTGATAGATGTGGTTGCTAGCTTTGGCTTGGAACATCCTCATTTCTAATCTTGTCCTGCCACTCAATATAAAGCAGTGGACAAAAACATGAATCAAAAACATTAATCTGATGTTCTTCCAGCTCTCCTCATCACCCATATTTCATTGCCATAAAACAGAGTTGGTATAACTGTGGTTCTACAGACCCACAGCTTTGCAGCAAGCTTGATGTCACGTCTCAACAGAGGCCACTGAAGGGCCAAAACACAGCAGCAGCAGCTGCTGCTATACAAGCATCTATATCTTTCAAGCATCCTCCAGCACTATCTATGACATGGCGCCCAAATATCTGACAGCTGCCACCTGCTCGATGTTCTGTCCAGAAAGGTTAATATTGAGCTGGTTGTAATATGGAAGAGGCTGCCTGATAATGGGCAAGGACTTAGTTTTATCTGGATTAATAACCGAACCAACGCATGCTGGTTCTTGCCTGACCAGACTGGCAATAAACTGCAGCAATTTACCAAACTGAGCCAAAAAGACAAGGTCATTCAAGATCTCAAAGCAAACTGGCGTTCAGCTCACTTCCAACTGCCCCCTCAAAACTTATCCATCAACACTAATATTGAACAATGATGATGACAAAACAAAGCCTTGCCACACTCCTATGGGGATAGGAAACCCAACTGACTCAAATGCAGCTTTCTGTTCCATTATAAAGCTCTTCTATCAATGAAGTTATCGTCCCAGGAACGCTTTTAGAATATCTACGCAGCAATAAAAAACCTGTGGCACTAAGGCCAGACTGTGGGGCTAAAATATACAATGCAGATGTTTGGGGTCAAGCTGGAATCCAGGCTCCGAGACCTCCCTCCTTCATGGGGTTTCAGAGTCCAGGCTCTAACTCAAGCCTAAACATCTACAACACTGCAATTTTTAGCCCCGCAGCCTGAGCCAGCTGACCCAGGCCAGCCATGGCCATGCTGTGGGTCTTTTATTGCACTGTAAATGTATCTCAAGTCTAATCAGATCCCAAACAGATCTCCTGGACATTACAAACAGACCCAGCTTCTTTGCTCAAAGGAGGCACAATATCAAAGGAAATACTGGTCCTAGACCATAGGAAGGTCTAACTCCAACAAGCATATAGCTTACTAAATTGCCTGATTGTTATCTTAAGTGCATATCCCTAACAAGATAGAGCACATTAAGATTTCAATTCTTGTCTGCACATGACTGCACATTTTAGGGCCTACAGTAAGTAATCTAGAGAAAAATAAATTAAGATGGTCTATACATTCCTAACATCCTCCTCCTCAGGCATACTTATTCCTTACACACCCAATAAATTGTTTCTCTGGCTACTGTTATTGCAGAGCATGACCAGATCATTGTTTATGTTCCCACAATCATAACCTAGGGAATGAGATTTCTCCTTCCTTCCTTGTGCACCCAAAACAAAAGCAAAACCCCCCATGTTTTCACCTGTTCATTACTTTACACTTTCTTTCACTCAAACCAGGTCTACACTAGAAAAAGTTTGCTGCTATAGCTATACTGGCAAACCCTCCTAGTGTAGATGCAGCTTATACCATCAAAAATGTGATTTTGCCAATATAACTTTTACAGATTCAGTAAGCAAAACAAGGTATACTGGCAAAAGCACTTTATGTTGGTATAACTACACTTAGAATCATAGGGATAGAAGGGACTGCAAGAGTCATCTAGTCTAATCCCTTGCCAAGATGCAGGATTTATTGTGTCTACACCATCCAAGACATCCTTTTGAAAACCTCCAGTGAAGAAGCTTCCACAACCTCCTGAGGCAGTCTGTTCCATTGTCTTATTATTCTTACACTTAGGAAGTTTTTCCTGAGATTTTATCTAAATCTGCTATGCTGTAGTTTGAACCCATTGCCTCTTGTACTGTCCTCTGTGGCAAAAGAGAACAACTTTTCTCCATCTTTTTTATGGCAGCCTTTCAAGTATCTGAAGACTGCTATCATATCCCCCTTAATCTCCTCTTTTCCAAACTAGCCTTCAGCCTTTGCTCATATGCCTTGCATTTCATCCCTTTAATCATCTTTATCGCTGGCCTCTGGATCCTTTCCAGTTTCTCTACATCCTTTCTATACACTGGTGACCAACATTGGACACCGTACTCCAGCTGAGGCCTAACCAGTGCCAAGTAGAGCGGTACAGTACTATCACCTGCCATGACTTGCATGCTATGCGTCTGTTAATGCAACCTAAAATTGCATTTGCTTGTTTTGCAACAGCATTACATTGCTGACTCATGTTGAGGTTGTGATCCACCACAACTCCCAGATCCTTCTCAGCAGTGCTGCTGCCAAGCCAGTTTTCCCCCATTCTGTATTTGTGCATTTGGTTTTTCGTCCTTAAGTGTAGCACTTTACATTTGTCTTTGTTGAATTTCATTTTGTCATCTATAGCCCAGTTCTCCAATTTATCAAGATCCCTCTGAATTTTAGCTCTATCATCCAAAGTATTGGCAAATCGCCCCCCAGCTTTGTGTCATCTGCAAACTTGATCAGCATGCTCTCTATACCTACATCCAGATAATTAATAAAGGTGTTAAACACCAGGCCCAAAATAGATCCCTGTGGAACCCCACTTGAGACCTCTCTCCAATCTGACGTCATTCCATTAATAGTTGCTCTTTGTTTGTGGTTGTTTAACCAATTATGTATCCACTGAATAGTACTTCTGTCAAGCCCACATTTCTCCACTTACACTAGGGATTTTCCCAGTATAGAAATGTTGCCCCATCTCCCCAAATCACTTCCGTACCTGACATTGCTATACTTGCAAAAGTCTTGAGTGTAGACCTGGCCTCACTTTCATTTAGACTTTCACAAAAGTTCATTATACCTTTGAATTCTTCACATTACCCTCCTTTTACACAAAGCAACACATTGCAGTTCTAATACTGATCTTGGCAAAAGCAATAATTCAATTGTAAAAACGTAGGCACAGCGAGTCTAAAACACTACTGTTATTCCCACATAGCCGATTTAAGAAACAGAACAGGATAACTAATTAACTAGATTAATTTCTCCTAAAACAACAATTCCTGTATGAATTCTTCACAGATTTAAGGTTTCAAACTATAAAAGCTAATGTTAGGGGGCTAATTTATATAACAAAACAGAATTTGGCCATGTGTTTTTGGAATACATTATAGGTAGTAATGAAAAACACATTTATTCTCATAAATGAGGGACAAGGAGTACAAAACTCACCTATGATTCTGACTATTGCTCCTGTACATACATTAACTTTTTCTGTTTGTGAAATCTCTCATTAGTTACTATCTAGAATTCATAACGAGATATCATCAAAACACAGTAAAAGACTAGATCAGGGGTAGGCAACCTATGGCACGCGTGCCGCCGTCGGCACGCGAGCTGATTTTCAGTGGCACTCACACTGCCCCGGTCCTGGCCACCGGGCCGGGGAGCTCTGCGTTTTAATTTAATTTTAAATGAAGGTTCTTAAACATTTTAAAAACCTTATTTACTTTACATACAACAATAGTTTAGTTATATATTATAGACTTATAGAAAGAGACCTTCTAAAAACGTTAAAATGTATTACTGGCACGCAAAACCTTAAATTAGAGTGAATAANAGCTCTGCATTTTAATTTAATTTTAAATGAAGGTTCTTAAACATTTTAAAAACCTTATTTACTTTACATACAACAATAGTTTAGTTATATATTATAGACTTATAGAAAGAGACCTTCTAAAAACGTTAAAATGTATTACTGGCACGCAAAACCTTAAATTAGAGTGAATAAATGAAGACTCGGCACACCACTTCTGAAAGGTTGCCGACCCCTGGACTAGATTCAGCAAGATGACTGCTCAATTGTGGTCTCCCTCATAGATTTGCTATTTTAACACACAAGAATTCTGTTGTTATTTATCATTTGCATAGCATCTAGGAACCCACATTAAGGATCAGCACCCCATTTTGTTAGCCTTGTTTTGTGTAATAAAGGACAGCTACAAACAACGAGGGCTCCGACCTCAGTAATAAGTTTACTCAGGTTATGTCTACACTTCAGCTGCACAGCTACAGCATGGCAGCCATGCTGCTGTAGTGCCATAGTTTAAATGCTTCCTACATCAATGGAAGGGGTTTTTCTATCAGTGCAGTTAATCCACCTCTCCGAAAGGCAATAGCTAGGCCGACAGAAGTCTTAGGCTATACCTATACTATGGGCACAGGCCCGCCGACAGCAATTCTGGGCCCCAGGGCCATCCTGGGGGGGAAGGGGGCGGGGGCCTGGGGCGGAAGTGACGAATCATCACTTCTGGGACTGCCAGTCACTTACAGGACAGACCGTACTGGCCAATCGCGCCAGCCCACGGGGCCCCCCAAAGCACAGGGCCCGGAGCGGTCGGGCATGCCTAGGAGCCCTGCGGCCTGCTCGGGCGATTTAAAAGGGCCCGGGGCTCCCGGCCACTGCTACTGCAGCAGCAGCGGTGGCCGGGGACCCCCGGGCAACTGCCCCCCCGTCGGCAGGCCTGTATGGGCACTATGCCTCTATAGCATAGATGCTTCCTACATCGACAGAAGGGTTTTTCCATTGATATAGGTAATCCACCTTCCCATGCAGCAGTTTGGTTGAATGAAGAATTTTTCCATTGACCTAGCCAGGTCTACAATGGGGGGGTTAAGTCGGCTTAACTAAGGCACTCAGGAGTGTGAATTTTTCACACCCCTGAGCAACCCAGTGAAGTTGATCCAAATTTTAAGTGTAGACCAGTGACAGTTCTGTTGATACACGAGACAGAAAAGAATCCACTCTTCCAGACTTCTGTGTGGTCCTGGCTGCAGGGCTTACAGTAGTAAAAAAAAACAAAAAACCCACCACCTTACTTTTTAAATAAGTAAGCAAACAATCTACCTTCCCTCCCAAATATACCTATTGTCTTCACAACAGATTCTTCTGTTATGCCCATCTGTTCCTAACACTTTATCTATTCTGGATTCTTAAATAGCATTGCTAGCTTTTACCTATACATTCTTCTACCTACTATAGGACCCTTCACCCCAGTGAGATTCCAGCATAATGCATATAGATGGTGAATTTAAGAATTGAAATTAACCTGGAGGACTGAGACACTGAAGAGCCTCTGTGTGTTCCAGGGCCTGTAAGAATTCCATCAGTTCCACCACAGTGCAACCCCTTTCGCCCATTAGTCTCAGGAGACTCCAACTGGGGCTTCCTTCTGGCTCCAGTACTTTGAGAGAACATTGTTCCAACTCCAGAGAACTGCAAAAATTAAAATAAAACAAATATGTTAAGTGCATTTGTATGCATGCCAAGTGATCAATTAAAAATGGAGAAAGAGAAACCTGACTTCTGTACTATACTCATACCTAATTTTGCCCCTGATGAGATTGCCTTGTAAGGAAATATTGATAAAACTGAATATATGAAAGTAAATATTAATTTTTTCAGGGGAAATTACTGATAGGAATCTGGTATTCATTACTACAAATACAAGATCTTCCTAATGTACACTTCTGACTCCCATTAAGTGGTGGATTTACATACAGTATATGAATCTAGCAGACATTATTCCACTAATGTGAGGTATGTTCCCAGTTCTATATTATATTGTTTCCTGGAAGTATTTAAAGTATCTTACACATATGCAGCATCTCAGGTCAAAAGGATTTCAAAACACATGACAACTGTATACAAATCATACACCACCACTTTAATTAAGCTGCCTGAAATGAAGGTGAACTGCATGCCACACAAAGGATATTTGTGTGAATGGCAATTCTACCCAATACACTGGGTAGACTCCTACACTTGTCGGCAGGACTTCTCTTTTCACAATCTCTTCTGAAAAACCAAATACCTTTGCAAAAACCTTTCCATTTACAGTATGCCTACTTCAGAAGCAATAAACAATGAGTCACCAATAGCAGGATTTAAACTGTGGTTCCAGGAAGACACTATTTCAGATATGATGCTTTCATCACTGATGTTACTGCTATAGTTTAAGAAAGATTTAACATTAGACATTTGCCTAGTGGGTCTTGCCCACATGCTCAGGATCTAACTGATCACCATATTTGGGTCAGGAAGGAATTTCCCCCCAGGTCAGATTGGCTGAGACCATGGTGGGGTCTGAGGGTTTGCCTTCCTCTGCAGCATGGGGCCTGGGTCACTTGGAGGTTTAAACTAGTGCAAATGGTGAATGCTCTGTAACTTTAAGTCTTTAAACCATGATTTGAGGACTTCAGTGACTCAACCAGAGGTTAGGGGTCTATTTCAGGAGTGGGTGAGGTTCTGTGGCCTGCAATGTGCAGAAGGTCAGACTAGATGATCACGAAGGTCCCTTCTGACCTTAAACTCGTTGAATCTACACTTCATTGCCAATCTGTAATTCCAGATGTAGAGATCCATGCATTAAAACTTCAGTCTTAAGCCTTCAGAGCCACTTCTAATCACAGAACTAAGTATTATAACCTTTTCTGGATAGTCTCAAAATGTGAAGAATTAGGAGAGGATCAAAGTTTTGGAAATACATGAACTCATATCTCACCACAAGAAAGGTCTGTTTAGAACCCCTTTATTTAATTACCATGTACTTGCTACAATTAATTGATAAGGTTGTGATGGGAAAGGGTTTTTATACTCTTGGGAAAAAAGAACACTAATGTAATGTAAGATTCAATAAACTTCAGCAGCAGAGGAGCGTGAAGACATCCTGGCAGGAAAAATACAAAGCAGACCAATTTGTACCAGTATATTTTTTTCCCTTGCAACAGTTTTCATGTTTGTTTTCCTGTTGTCTCTGTAAGAACAGGAGATATACCACTTAAGACTGTAGGGTTACTTATTTTGCAAAGCAGTTACATCATTAAACTTCTTTGCCAAACTCCACAGGGTGCCAGCCAAGAGAATAATTCATCTACCTTACAGAATAAGAACAGTGGGCATTTTAGCCACAAGAATGAAACCAATAAGACATCCCATCACAACAGATCATCACCACATGTTGCATACACCCATCTGTTGCTCACATGGTCCACTTGCCCCAAGTGGCTTATGTCTCTGTGTCAAGCCTTGCATGGATCCTTACTTTGTTCCCTGTAGCAGCTGTCCACCCCTGCACTCAGCTAGGAACCTACTGAGAATCTGCACCTGTCACTGCTAAAGCACCCCAAGTGTGCATGCCAGGCACTCCTTGCCTGAGCATTCACCAGAGCATGCTCCGGCTTCCTCACTACATGCTCCAAAGTTTCTTCCTTGAGGTGACATTGCCTCAGCAACAGCTCTCCCACTGCTTGTGCCAGGGCCCCCAGCCATACCCTCACCTGACCCCCATGGCTCTCCCCTCCCTGTGACAGACTCCCAGCCACACCCTCACCTGACACCCCAGGGCTTTCCCACTGTCTGTGCCAGGCTCCCAGCCACCCCCTCACCTGACTCCCCCAGGGCTCTCCCCTCCCTGTGACAGGCTCCCAGCCACCCCCTCACCTGACCCCCCCCAGGGCTCTCCCACGGTCTGTGCCAGGACCCCCAGCCACCCATCATAAACATACAGCTAAGGGTAGCATAAAATCCCTCTTTACCCTGTAAAGGGTTAAGAAGCTCAGATAACCTGGGTGACTCCTGACCAAAAGGACCAATAAGGGGAGAAGATACTTTCAAATCTGTGGGGGAAGGTTTTTGTCTGTGTCTCTCAGAGCCAGCCAGGAAACAGGGTAGGGGAAAAGACATCTCCCTAAACTATATATGAACTAAGCATCTAGTCTTGCAGAAATAGTAAGTAATAGCAGAAAAGAAATGCGTTAGATTATCTTTTGTTTTAGCTTGTGAATTTTCCCTGTGCTAAGAGGGAGGTTTATCCCTGTTTTTGTAACTTTAAGGTTTTGCCTAGAGGGGAAATCCCATGTTCTTGAGTCTTTTGTTATTCTGTAAAGTACTTACCATCCCGATTTTACAGAGGTGATTCTTTTACCTTTTCTTTAATTAAAATTCTTCTTTTAAGAACCCGATTGATTTTTCATTGTTCTTAAGATCCAAGGGTTTGGGTCTGTGTTCACCTGTACCAATTGGTGAGGATATTATTCTCAAGCCTCCCCAGGAAAAGGGGTTGGGGGGATATTTGGGGAAGGTAGGGCTCCAAGTGGCCCTCCCTGAATGTTTGTTTAAATCACTTGGTGGTGGCAGCGATACTAAGGCAAGCAAGCAAATTTGTGCCTTAGGGAAGTTTTAACCTAAGCTGGTAAAAATAAGCTTAGGGGGTCTTTCATGTGGGTCCCCACATCTGTACCCCAGAGTTCAGAGTGGGGAAGGAACCCTGACACACACCCTCACCTGACCCCTATGGGCGCTCCCCTCCCTGTGCCAGGACCCCCAGCCTCACCTGACCTCCTCCCCCCATGGGCTGCTCCCCTCCCTGTGCCAGGACCCCCAGCCTCACCTGACCTCCTCCCCCCATGGGCTCTCCCTTCCTGTGCCAGGCTCCCAGCCACCCCCACACCTGACCCCCCAGGGCTCTCCTCTCCCTGTGCCAGGCTCCGAGCCACCCCCTCACCTGACCCCCCCCAGGGCTCTCCCCTTCCTGTGCCAGGACCCCCAGCCTCACCTGACCTCCTCCCCCCATGGGCTCTCCCTTCTCTGTGCCAGGCTCCCAGCCACCCCCACACCTGACCCCCAGGGCTCTCCCCTTCCTGTGCCAGGCTCCCAGCTACCCCCACACCTGACCCCCAGGGCTCTCCCCTCCCTGTGCCAGGCTCCCAGCCACCCCCACACCTGACCCCCCAGGGCTCTCCCTTCCCTGTGACAGGCTCCCAGCTACCCCCACACCTGACCCCCCAGGGCTCTCCCCTCCCTGTGCCAGGCTCCCAGCCACCCCCACACCTGTCCCCCCAGGGCTCTCCCTTCCCTGTGACAGGCTCCCAGCTCCCCCCACCCCTGACCCCCCAGGGCTCTCCCTTGCCTGTGACAGGCTCCCAGCCACCCCCACACCTGACCCCCAGGGCCCTCCCCTCCCTGTGCCAGGCTCCCAGCCCCCCCCACACCCGCACCCCCCCGCCCCCCCCCCCCCTGTCCCCTCAGGCCCTCCCCTCCCTGCGCGAGACACCGGTCCCCCCCCACTCCAGACCCCCCCCCCCCCCAGGGCTCTCCCTTCCCTGTGCCAGGCTCCGAGCCACCCCCTCACCTGACCCCCTGGGCTCTCCCCTCCCTGTGCCAGGCTCCCCTTCCTGTGCTCGTTTCACCTGAGCCTGCCCCATGTGCCTCTCCCCCGCCCGGCGCCAGACCCACTATCCCGACTCGCCCGGGTTCCCCCGCGCCAGGCACCCCGCCGCTCCTGCCCCCCGCCTGCCGTTGCCTCAGCGCCCCCCGGGGCTGCCCTCACCTCAGCTTGACTCTGCCGTGGCTCCCGGCTCGCTGCGCCAAGTCTCTCCAGCCCCTGCCCGGAGCTGCGCGGTCCAGCACGCCACTGAGCCGCCGGAGCAGCGGCTCCCCAAGCCGGTTAATGGGCAGCGACCCCGTCGGGGCCGCGGGCGAGACCGACATAGTGCGGTGCAGAGACCCCTGCGAGCGGCCCCGGGAGCGCTTTGAACCTCCCCCGCGCCTCACGCTCCGGGAACGGAACGGAGCAGAGGCGGTGCCTGCACCCGGAAGGAGCGAGCCGGGGCTTCCCGCCCCAGCAACAACCCGCCGGGCGGGCAGGGAGCGGCTGGGTCTCCTCTCTCCCCGCCCGCCGCGACGCCCCCGTTCCCTGGGCCAGCCCCTCTCCTCACTTAAACCTGCCTGGGCTGAGGCTCCTCTTCACTCTATCGGTCCCTTCGGCTCTGTGCCCCAGCCTAACCAGACTCCCACAGACCTTGGCGCCTGAGGCGCCCCCATATCTGTGCCAGCCTTTCCCAATGCTGCCCCTATGAGAGTCTGATCCTACCATGGTTCTCCCTTGTGCCTCCCGCCCCCCATCTCACCCGTGCTGTTCCCTCCACTCCCTATGCCAGCCCTGCCTCAGCACTTGCCCTCATCTCCCTTTCCCTGCATGACTACCTGGTCTCTGTGCCAGCCCCCCAAGCTCCCTTATCGTGATCCTCACCCGGCTGTGCCTCCCACATATACTGGGCCAGCTCCCCCCAGCCCCTCCCTCAGTCTAACCATGCCATGACTGCCCCACTCTTTCAACCTGGCCTGGCCTGTCCCTTACTAAAGCATCACCCTGCTACGGCTCCCCCACAACCACTCACCTTAGTTCAGCCAGACCCTGGAATGGCTCCCACTCCCTGTACCAGTCCATTTCACCTCAGCCTGAGCCTGCCATGGGGCCTTGCTCACAGCTCCACGTTCCAACCCCTCTCAGTACTACACAGGCCAGCAAGTTGCTAAATTGTTGTAGTAGCAAATTAGTAGTCAGAGACCCTCCTCTCTCTCTCTTTCTCTCCCGCCCCATGGAGTATGGATCATTAGACTGATAGTTGGGAAGGCCTGGCATCCCCTCAGGCCAAGCTCCAGGGAGAGCTTTGAAACTTCCATACGCTACCAACAGGAAACAGTGTGTACATCTGGGTGAAACATACATAAATATGTATTGGGAAGTTTTTTTATTCTAGAAACATTAGTCTGTACTTTCAATCTGTGAATGAAAACTTCAGCTGTTCTAACAAGTTAAAGGGAAGTAATGAAACCATCAAGGTTTTTGTTATGCTCATTAGGAAACAACAAAAGCCTAGAAGCAAATGTTGAGGGTGGGAGGCAGGCACAGATGCATCTATGTCCCCATTCCTGCTCTGCTTAGGCCTGCTGCAAATAGAAGCAGCTACTGGCCCTGCCCTTTGTCATGATGAAGTTGACAGTACCTAGACATGGGGAAAGGCTTTGGTATGAAAAACGAAACAGAAAGGGGAGAGTCAACCTGGTCTTTAAAACAGGCAAAATTAACTTTATATTTCAGACAATAAATCATTTACACTACTTGGGCCTCACTTTTATGACAGGTGACTAGCAGTTAAACATGAGTTTAGTCACACTTTAAGTTGAATTCTGGATGCCAGGGGAGACCCACTGGCAGAGGCTGCCCAGAGGACGCGTATCAATATAGATTGCCTGTCATTTGTTTCAATCACTTAAAAATAAATTCTCTGTATTTTATCATCTGTTTCAATCAATCACCAAGTTTTCAAACTTGGGTGCCTAAAGTTAGTCACCTAAATAAGTAGCCTGATTTTCAAAGATCCCTAGCAGCACCTGCAGCTTCCATTGACTTTAATTCGTATTCAGCCAGGGCCGGCGCAACCCATTATTTTGGGGGCGCCGGTGCCCCGGTCGTCAGCAGAATTTTGGGGGCGGGACCTTCCGCCGCCTAGGGCGCCGGAAGAGCTGGCGCCGCTACTGTATTCAGCACCTATGAAAATCGGGCCACCTATTGAGGTGCCTAAATGTGTAGTTAGATCACTAACTGTAGGCACTCAAATTGGATGATTTTAGCCAACGCCGTGTACTCTGATTCTCGTTTGTTCACATTTTGTTTTCCTTGAAACACTACTAATCTGAAAGCAAGATAATTGAAGTGTTAAATAGCAATACTTTGTTCTTCAATATTACTTTCTATCTCAGGAGCGCAATGTGGTTTATAAGCCACATGGCACCTCTTTTTAAACCAATGTGACATGTTAAACTGAGGCAAAGACATGAAAAGTGTCTTGACTTGCTGGTGACGTGTAATGATCTACCGGTAAAGCCAGGAATAGAGCACAGGAGCACAGGAGCCTTCCCAGTCATGTGCTGTAACCGAGAGAGACAGTTGAATATACCCAGCACCTTTACTCCCCTGAAAACCAAGCCACTTTTACTTAGATGCCTAAATATATGTTTACAGAGATTTTCAAAGGCACAAATGGCAACTGTGCCAGTGGCTAACTCCCAATTACTGTCAATGGGAGATAGGGCCCTAATTGCCATTTGTTCCTTTGAAAATCTCCCCTTAGGATGTCTAACTTCACTGGGAATTTTTTGCATAAGGTGTCCTCAGTTAAAATTTTTCTTTTTAATTTCCAAGCTAACCCTATCATCTGGATATCCAAATGCCTCCATCTGTGTGTCTTGTACCGTGCCAAGATCATTGCAGACACTTAACCAATAAATAATTAAAACTGACCCTTTAAAACCCCCTTTGTTAACCTCCAGATTTATGTAAGATTGTGGGAATTTTTCCTGCATGTTGTTTTACTGAATATTGGCATTTCTCTCCTACTTGATGGTGTTTGTGTTCTCTTTAGCAGTAGCATGTGCAGCAATGACCACTCTGAGAAAGGGTAAGCATTATAATAGAGCACCTTTCATAAACAGGGGCAGTGTGCCCATGCCTGTGGCTGGCTGTTATAGAATGTATAATGCTAGCACTTTAGGTTTTTGTTGGTTTCAGTGCTTTATCACTTCCAGCTGTGCCCTTTGTTCCCCCAGTATTCTTCCCCTGCAAAAGAAGCTTAAGCAGAACCTCCAGTTTTTAGAGCCCTTTTTCCCTCTTCACCATGGGATGAAATCCTGACCCTATTAAAGTTAATGTAGCCTGGATTTCATCCATGATATTAAGGTACATTCATATGCAAATATCTGCTTAGGAGGAGGAGGACTTCATTATACATTGTGGTTAATTACATTCTGTATGATTAATATTTGCAGTAGGTTACTTTCAAAGTTTTTATTGTGTTACCCCTTCATCTAAAAGTTATTTTTTCTAAATTGTCTATCTTCAGACACCATGCTGTAAAATATAGTTAATGAGGAGCAGCGTATGAAAATCTTTACTACCTGACAGCTCCTTGGTGGCCTTGAAGTGAGTTTGATATGTCTCAGTCCAGTTTCTATTGAGCAATGATTGACCTGATCACAAACACAACTGCCCCAGTTTATGCTAATTGACACCCTTGATGGCAGTTGTAAGTTCCAGTGAACATTCCCTTTAGACCATGCTTATGGAACAACCATGAAAAAGATTATCAGAGACTTCAGCCTAGGTTTTACACAAAGCTGAGGCATCCTGAGACAGAACTAGCTACATACTTAGCTACCTAACTTACCTAAGTGCCCGATTTAGGCCTTGTTTACACTACAGATGTCGACACTCAAAAATTGCTATAATAATAATTGGCATGTCATGTTCACGCTCGCTCCCTCTGTTGGCAGAGCGCGTCCACAGTTGGGGCACTATCATCGACCATGTGAGAAATGCACTGTGGGTACCTATACCACAGTCCAGCTCAACACCCTCTGCTGCTAGGTGTTGTGGGAAGGCGGAGCGGATTGCAGCGCATCTCGGGACCGGACTCAATGTGCTATGATGCATTGCTTTCTGTCCCAGCACTCCATGGGCTTCTGGCTTTCTCTCACTTCCTTTTTCCAACGGCCCTTGTTTGCTGTGCACCCCAGCATCTTTGTGAGAAGGGATGGATTTTGCAGTGCTCTCCTATGCTCTGATAACTGTCATGAAGACATCGCAGATGGCAGTGCAGTTAATCACAAAGTTCCTAACTGAAGAAGACTCCCAGTTGCCTGACATGCTGTGTGACATCGATAGAAACAACTTTAGATTGCTTTTGGCATTCACGGAACAGTTGCAGGGACCGTTGCACTGAATGGTGGGATCATATAGTCATGCACGTCTGGGATGATGAGCAGTGGCTACAGAACTTTTGGATGCGGAAAGCCACCTTCCTGGAACTGTGTGTGGAGCTCGCCCCAGCACTACGGCGCAAGGACACCAGAATGAGAGCTGCCCTATCAGTAAAGAAGCGCGTGGCAATTGCTGTGTGGAAGCGGGCGACTCCAGACTGCTACCGGTCAGTCACGAATCAATTTGGAGTCATGAAGTCGACCATTGGGGCTGCGTTAATGCAAGTGTGCAGGGCAATTAATCACAGCTTGCTACAAAGGACAGTGACTCTGGGAAATGCGCATGAAATTGTGGACAGCTTTTGAGAAATGGGTTTCCCTAACAATAGAGGGGCAATAAAGGGCACACATATTCCAATTTTGGCACCAGACCACCTTGCGACGGAGTACATCAATAGGAAGGTGTACTCCTCTATGGTGTTGCAGGCGCTTATGGATCACTATGGGTGTTTCACTGACATCAACGTGGGCTGGTCTGGGAAGGTGCATGACACAGGCATCTTCAGGAACACTGGCCTGTATAGAAAGCTACAAGCGGGGACTTTCTTTCCAGACCAGAAGATTATAGTGAGGGATGTTAAAATGCCCACAGTGATCCTGGGAGACCCGGCGTACCCCTTATAGCCGTGGTTCATGAAACCTTACACGGAAAACCTGGACAGCAGTAAGGGTCGGTTCTACAACAGGCTGAGTAGATGCCGGATGACAGTGGAATGTGCCTTTGGCAGATTAAAGGCGTGCTGGCGATGCCTTTATGGCATGTTAGACCTCAATGAAGATAATATTCCCAGGGTCATAGCCACATGTTGTACATTGAATAATCTTTGTGAAGCTAAGGGTGAAAGGTTTGCTCAAAGGTGGAGTGTTGAGGCAGACCACTTGGCTGCGGATTTTGAGTAGCCAGATACCAGGGCTATCAGAGGGGCCCAGAGGGGGGGCAATTCAAATCAGGGAGGCTTTGAGGCAACGCTTTGAAAATGAGAACTAATAATGTATATCTCTGATTGGTGTTGCAATGTTAAATTACATGTAGTTTTCCTAGGAAACAATGGTGACATTTGGGGCCTTACATTCCAGTAAGCTAATGATTATACTGTGTATGTATTGGTAGTGCCTGCTATCTCAATTTGTAGGAAACAAATAAAGATGAATTACTGTTCAAAAACTTTGCTTTATTAAACAAGAAACAAAACACACACACACACACAAAGGCGCTTGGTGGGAAATGAGGTACCAGGGAAGGGCAGACTTTCAGAGCTGTGTGTAGGTCCAGCTGTCATTTTGAAAGTTGTCCGAGGGGGTGGTCTGAAGGGGAAACCAAGAAGTCCCGGAAAGCAGAAAGGACTGTGCAGGTGGAATTTGGGGGAGCATGTAAAAGAGTTCTGAATGTGCTGCAGGGGAGGGCGGGCACGCATCTGCTCAGTCTGTAGCATTATTAAGGACTTCAGCATCTGCGTTTGCTCCTCCATGACTTTAATCATCTGCTCAGTAGTGTCCTTTACAAACTCCTGATTTTCTTTTCCTGCCTTTCTTCTTCCCTCCACTCCTTGAGTTCCCTTTTCTCTGCATTGGAGAAGTGCAGTACCTCCCGGAACATGTCTTTGCTCCATCTAAGGCACTTTCTTATCTGGCAGCAACGCTCAGCCAGTGTGTGTGGGTTGTTCCTGGAGGCTACATCTGCTGAAGCACAAGGAACAATGAACAGAAACGTGATTGTTAAGTTCACGCATAGCATTGAAACATTTCAGTAAAATACACCTCTGGTAACATAACAATCACTTTCTCATGGACCCTTGGCAAGCACACATCTTGGCAAACACCCAGAGCATGGTGAGTGTTGGATGGGGGGTGGGTGCTCTACATGGGGAAAAGAGCACTCTGCAAGGGTTGCGGTGCAACCGACTAGGGAAAAATTTCTAAAATTCTCCTGCACTGTTACAATGACCCCACAGGCGGGTGTCATTGTAACAGATATCTCACTGCTGACGGTAAGCAAGGAAGCAAGGGTACATCTACTACACGCTTGTGGCTTCCACCCTGTTCCCTATGCTGCTCACATGTGTGCCGCTTTGGTCCCTGCACAAGTGATTGCCGAATGTTGCAGGAAAGTTTCCTACACTGGGGGAGGGAACAAAGCAGCTCTGCCAAGGAATTTTCGGCAGAGGATTGCCGAGTACTTCCAGGAAACTTTCCTAGAGATCTCTCAGGAGGATTCCCGTGAGATCTCGGTATGCATCAACACCCTGTTCCGCTATAATGATTAGCTGCATGGGCAAATGTCTAGCACACAGAAACACAGCCAGCCTTGTACATTTCTATACCCTGAATCCACTTCTGCACTATACAAACCACAGCCACTTACCAGACGTCTCCTCTCCTGCTTCTTGCTTGGCTGAGAGCAACTGCTGAGACTGGCTAGACACCTCCAGAGTGATGAACAGTTCCTGGCTGCCTGCCCCACCAGGCAACCCCACCGGGAGCTCCACCTTGTCGTCTAACTCCACCTCTTCATCAATGACTTCGTCCTCCGGGTAAGGTCCTCTTTCCGCCACCTCCAGGCCCGCCTAAGTATCCACTGGGCTCTTGGCAGTGGAGCTGGGACAGCCACAGAGGATAGCGTCCAGCTCCTTATAGAACCAGCAGGTCTTAGGTGCAGCACCGGAGTGACGGCTTGCCTTCCTCACCTTATGGTACGCCTGCCTTAGCTCCTTTATCTTCACTCTGCACTGCAGCATTTGCTGATCATAGCCCTTTTCGCACAAGCCTCGAGAGATCTGCCTGTAGGTATCAAAATTCCTATGGCTCAAGCACAGCTGAGACTGCACAGCCTCCTCTCTCCATATACTCATCAGATCCAGCAACTCCACAATGGTCCAAGCGGGACAGTGTTTGCTGCGATAACCTGCCATGGTCACCTGGAAAGATGCGATGAGACTTCTCCACGCTGAGGCAACAGGAAATGGAATTTCAAAAATTCCCAGGTCGCCTAAGGGGGAGGGGCGGATGGTTATTTACCTAGCTGCAGGGAAGTGGAGTTCAAACTGCTGACCAGAGTGGTCAGATTGGGCATTGTGGGACACCTCCTGGAGGTCAGTTAGAGCAATAAAAATCAAGCATGGTGTCTACACTAGCACTTTGTCGACAACAATTTTGCACAGAAAGTCCTATGTCTCTCGTATTTTGTCAGCGAAACGGCATTTTTGCCAACAAAAGTCACATAGCAGTGTGTACACATTCCCTGTTTTGTCGACAAAAGCTGCCTTTTGTTGACAAAACTCTATAGTGTAGAGAAGGCTTTAGGGAGCACTCTGTAGTCAGTCACAGCAGTAGTCTCAACAGAATAGTCAAGAATAAAATGGGCACAGAAACAAGCCTCTCAATTCTGTGCAGCGCCCAAAGGCAATGTGGAGCCTCATCAAATTCCACTGGGCTCCTCCTAGGGACAAGGTCTGCCTTTGTGGCACTCATTGCAGGATTGGGGCCAGATTCACAAAATAATGTATCAGTTAATCATTTCGTTTGAAGGGTCTGAATTTTTTGTGATTGTTAAAATTCACCAGACCCCCTGTGCTTTCTTCAGCCCACCTGCTACGGGTAAATGTTTAGATGTTCAGTTTTATATGAATGTGAACACTTGCAGCAGCTGTTTTGTCTTTTGTAACTTGAAACAGCAAGTCCCTGGAGTTTTCTCAATTTACTAACAACTCCAATTTAATCTACCACAGTTTCTGAGTGAGCTCATTGACATCAATGCCACCTACATCACATAAAAACCTCTATGGATTCATCACAGACTAGGGACGCTTTCGTGGTTCAGCAAAGCCTCTACATATGTGCTTAACTTTTAAGCATCCATACTTAGCAAAGCACTTAAGGACATGCTTAAGAGACTCTAAAAGCAACCCAGTATCTTAGTATGAAAACTTAAGATCAAGTCCTTCTCCCACTGAAGTCCATGGGGAAATTCCTTGCCTTGCCACTACTCTCCTTCCAAAATTACCCTGGGAAGAGGCACCTGCTGCGGTGTGATGAAATAGACTCTCTTAAAAAGACACACTGCATTATGATCAGACCCAGCCAACCAACACTAAAATTTTCAACTACCCGCAGCACTGTGGATCAAACAGATACTCTATTTGTCAAATTTTCTTATACCATAGGATCAAGCCACCAGCCTGGCCCTGTAATAGAACCCCAAGTGTAAGTACATGCATTTACAGTTTCAAGACGTTAGGTTGTTTACTTGAGGTTGCTAAAATAGAGCATGTGGTCATAAAAAAAAACAGAAAAGTGGAGCATATTTATACTTTGTGGAATCCATTTGTACAGTAGTTTATATTGGTTAAATACAGGAACTGTTGTTTGTTGTTTGCTTGTGCTAACGTTTAATCATTTCTGTTTAGCTTGCTAAATTTTGGTAGCACTTTTTATTTTTCCCAATATTTTGGGCCAACTCCCGAAGTCCTGACCCAAGTAAAATTCCCTTTGATTTCAGTGGGACAAAGGAGCTTTCCAAAATGCATAAAAAGACAAGGTTCATGCCCTGAAAAGCTTATTATCTATACTAGATGGGCAGAGATATTCAATACTTCTTTTCTAAGTAAATATTGCATTCTTTGCCTATTGCATTATTCCTACTCACTACATGAAACCAATATGATCATTTTGTTAGCATATATCTATAAAACTAGACTCACGAAATTGCATGTGTTGAGAGTGTCAGATACTGTTACTTGATAAACATTTAAAAATAGATTAAGACAGGATCAGCATTAAGGGCTGCTGCTGTGATTGCTTACTTTACATTAGTCTTCTTTAATTAAGCTTAGACAATCATTTATTCCTGTCACGACTAAGCGATTAATCCTAGTTCTGGTGATTCCTTTGTACTAGGCATTGTGTTGAATATAGACACTGCAGGAAGGGTTTGCTGGAAAATTATTTATATGCCACAAGCATTACTAATTACCATACAGGAATAATTGTCTATTGGAAAGCAAAGGGCTATGCATATATAAAATTAACATGATTATGGAGGAGAACATTTGGTGCAAATGTTAGCGATTTAAAAACAGCTGTCTGGAACACATTTCATTGACTTAATAAAATGTTAGTATAGTGAGTACTAAGCATTCTAAAAATATACTACCTTGGATTTTTAGTTTGATCACAATCCCATTAAGATAATATTGTGATTTATTATTTGTATTACAGTAGTTCCTAGGGACCCCAATTGTAGACCAGGACCCATTGCGCTAGGCAGTGTACACACATAAAACCATAAGAGTGTAAACTCCTAGGGGCAGGAACTATCTAAACTTTTAATTTAACCCATCTAAGAACAGACTCTGCAAACTGCCATATAATCTTTGGTTTAATAAATGTATTTTTCATGCTGTTTATCTGAATTCAGCATTCAGGACAAAGTTTAAGTGCATCCTGACAGGAGTCTGGGTGCCAGCAGTCTGGCTTAGTGGTTTAGAACCAGACTGAGGGGGGCCAGGAGCTAGAAACCAGGGAACCAAGCAAAGGGTTGGAGCCAGAGTCAGGAACCAAATAAGACTGGGGCAGGGGATGGGGATGGGGTTGGGGGTAGAGGATGACTGCAGTTGCAGACAGAAGTATCAAGGAGCTAGCAACCCACCGCTGCCACTGATCTTAAAAGCAGGCCTGCTGGCTCCCTTCAGCCAACCCAGATGAGCTCATTAATCAGCCTGGTGACTGACTTGGCTAGTTCTGAGGTTCAGCCAAAGGTGCTCAATCCTGACAGATCCCACAAGAGTCTAGTTTTTGTTGCCTGGGAGATCTTATTTACCATTTAAAAGGTGATAGCTCTGAGGAATGCAGGAACCCTACTGCATTCTGGGGGTAAAATCTTCCTGTACTGATGAGTACAGCTGGTAGGAAATTTCCCAATGGAACATTTTTCTGTTGGAAAATACTGATCAGCAGAAAGCATTTTGATAATGTCAAAACATTCTGTTCCAACCTTTTCTCAATGGAACTTTTTAATGTTCAGTTTCAAAATGACTTTGCATTTCAATTATGTATATATTATATATTATTACATTATGTTATATAAAACAAGTTCAAATCAGAATGAAACTTTTTGAGTTTATTGAAACAAAATACTTTGATCCCAAACTAATGTTTTTTCAGAATTTTGTTTTATGGGGAATTTCAAAGCATTTTGCTTTTGCTCCATTTCAGAATGAGAACAAATTTCAAAATTGTGGCATTTCCCACAAAATGAAAAATCAATTTCTCATGCAGTTCTACTGTTGAAAGCTGCACCTGAGAAGGAGAGTGGAGCAATGCTTGTGTTCCAAGAACCATTCTGCTGGCACTTATTATTGATATTTATGTTTAAAAGTTGGTTTCAAGTTGTCTCTTCCATTTTGACACCTTATATCTCAGGAGTACATTAATCTTTGGAAATAAGTTTACTTTACATCTCTTGTTCCCACACCTTGTGAAGACTGCTTAGTTTTAAACACCTGTAGTAATATAATAAAGGGGAGATGTAGTTTAAAGTTACCACCCTTAAAGAATGCTACTTGATATTCAAAGAGATAGCTAAGGAGACAACCATTAGCCATAGTGAGTCAAAATCATAAAAAGAAGAGTAAATTTGGTGGCAGCAAAAAACAAATTATTTTATCTTTTGTTACCCCTTTTGACCCAAGTGGTTAGAGAAATTTGGGGGGTTGTGAGTTGTTTCTGATAGAAGGAGAAATTGATGATGGAGTCAGGTATTTCTCTATTTATGAAGAATGTACGTAAAGTCATGCTTCCCTGAACACATTAGGAATCAAAGAGCAGGGAACTTTTTTTTTTTTTGCTCACAGTTCCAAGCCTCTTTCTAGCCAGCACTCTGCCCAAAAGCATTCCCTTTTAGCTTTTCTCAGAGTCACACTACTAATGTTTCTTAGGTTATTGCTGGGCTCCATTAATGCTTGCTCTGTGTGCTTCTGTCATATTTTTGCTGCTTCTGTCTCTCACACACAGCACTCTAAATAATACCCGGCCCCCAGTGAAAACCCCTCCATCTCTACCCGCATAGCTCACATTGCTGCATAATCTGTATTTTGGGTGGTGGCTCCTATCTATTCCATAAAGGAGCTTAATTGTTTTGTTTTGTTTTTACATTTATCTGAATGAAGAGTGGTGGTTATGTTTCAATGAGGTTTATTTCAGTTCCTAGCATAACATCTCTAAGCATGGCCAGCTGATTGGAGAACATTCAGTTGTTACAAGCGAGGATCTAGTAGTAAACGGTAGAGTTTCCTCCTATTTTCATACAGCCAAATTTTGTTTCCTGTGCACAACCTGAGGAAATTGATGGAATGAAAGGGAACTATGCAGGGAGTTGAAGAAGATGGAATCATAGCCTCTCAATTTAGGAGCAAACAATGGAGCACCCAGCTATATTGCCCCTGAGCATGGGTTTTAGCCAGTGGAGTGCGGAAGGCACAATGGGGGAGCAAGATGTATCTTTCTCCCTCTCTCTTTCTCCGTCACTCTCTCAGACACACAGGTGGAAGGATTGTGCCTCCCAGTAACATAATCTCTCCCCAACCTCCCTTTGGGAAGTGATTTTCTGGCCAGCTGTGTATTAAAAGCACCATCCACCTTTTCACCAAAATCACCAGACAAAATCCACCATGACAATGACACTTTGAAAACTGACCCCTTCTAACGCTAAACCCTTGCGAAAAAAGCAGAGGAAATTAATTTTAAAACACCCCAAAAACAAAAGCAGAGTTGTAACCCCCAAATGGGAGACATGTCAGAGATTCCATGAAATCCAGTAAGAACTTTGCTATTGCTATGAATTTTTCGTATAAGCCATTCAGTGATGGGAAGCGATATAAAACCGATTAGATAGATAGTTTGATAGCTCTAACCCGATGTAATTTACAAAGTTATAAGTAAGTTATTTTAAAAGATTAACTAACAACTCAAATGTTTCTAAAAGGAATCAGGAAGACACCTTACATGGGAATATTGGTTCTGCTTGCCTTTTGTACATTGTGAAGGATAAGAGACAAAAATCAGGTTGGGGTGATATTTTTTTTGCAGTTATGTAAAAAATGTTTCTTTATCTAAGTAGAATAACAGGTTTACATTTAAATTACTTAGTCCTTTATTCCTGGCTATGAAAAGTATGCTGGGGAGAATTCTAAATAATTTAAATAAGGTTATCATATGGCTATAAATAATAAGGTTTTCTCTTAGCTGATTTTGCTGGTTATTTGCATGTTATTGTTTATTATAAATCATTCTGATAGAATGGCACAATCAGCATCTGTCCCACTAGAAGGAAACATATGTTTTGTTGCTGCTAAGATTGCCTTCTAGCACTGTAGCATATAATATATTTAAATCAAAGTTCTATTCTTAAAATTATACATTTTGTAAATGTAATTTTTTTCAAAGGAAGGATTTATAAAATATAAACATATAAATGGAAATGCATTGGTGTCACTTGGCTATTCTCCCATTCTAAGAACACAAGAAGAGACATTTCACTGATTGAGGACCTGATGCAAGATCCATTAAAGTTGATGAAAAGATTCCCATTGATTTTAATGGGGTTTGGATCAGGCCTTGAGAAATGCAAATGTGCACCTTCGGTTGTGTATAAAATAACTGTGCTGTGTATCTAAAACAACATAGCATGTTTATTCTTCTGTCCGTGTATAATTTACCTTCTTCCATACTGCCTAAATCACTGGATACACTTTCCTTATATTGTAGGTCTTGTAACCACTCTATCTTTATCCGATTCTTGTCCTAAAACTCACTTCTTTCATCAGTCCTATCCGTTCTATTTTTTCATTGTAACATTAAAAATGCAGTAATAATTGACTGCAAGAGTCTGATCAGGCACAGAGCTATAGCCTACTGCAAGGTACTGAACACCCTCAATTCCCAGTACCTTGCAGGACCTCATCAAGAAAAACAGCAGCACTAAAAGCCCAGTCCTACCTTCACTCAACTTGTCTGTTTTATCTTCTGCTCTACATTTAGGCTCTGATCCTTCGAACACTTACATGCGAGTCATCCCTTTGAAGTCAGTGGGACAACTAATGTGCTTAAGTTAAGGGAGCACTTAGGATCAGGGCCTTAGGATTGGAAGAGCCTTGGAAGAGAGACTTTAGTCGTGGTGCGACCACTGCTGGAATACTGTGTCCAGTTCTGGTATCCACAATTCAATAAGGATGTTGATAAATTGGAGAGGGCTCAAACAAGGGCCATGAAAATGATTAAAGGATTAAAAAACGTCTTATACTGATAGACTCAAGGAGCTCAACCTATTTAGCTTAACAAAGAGAAGATGGAAGGATGATTTAATTACAGTCTCTAAGTACCTACACGGGGAACAAATATTTGAAAATGGGTTGTTCAATCTAGTAGAGAAAGGTATTACAAACACAAACCAATGGCTAGAAGTTGAAGCTAGAAAAATTCAGACTAGAAATTTTTAACAGCCATTGGAACAATTTACCAATGGTCATGGTGGATTCTCCATCACTGGCAATTTTTAAATCAAGATTGGATGTTTTTCTAAAAGATCTGCAGTAGGAATCACTTTGAGGAAGTTCTATGGCCTGTATTATACAGGAGGTCAGACTAGTTGATTACAATGGTCCCTTCTGGCCTTGGAATCTATGAGTCAGTGGTGCAGAACAGGCCTTTTATCTTTTTTTATTTTACCCATAAACTGCTAATGCACACTGACGGTGCTATCACAGCAATAACAATAGTTCCTGAAACATAATAAACAAACATTTGTAAGAAGAAGCCCACATCCTGAACATATTTTCTACCAATATGATTATTATGATGAGGCCAAGCCATGTTGAAAATTACTTACGATGTTTTATAACTACCACAGATAAATAGCATAGTAGGTACTATAGTTAGATTTGTATTTTCCTAAATATAATGAATAAGTATTACCAAGTAATAGTAAGTAAGTATTCTCCTAATGATAAATTACTCGTATGTAATATATTCTATTCATATTCATATCATACTAAAATACTGAAAAAATCATAGTGTGGAGGTACTGGTCATGAGTCCATAGTTAAGGTTGCATTCTGCAAGGGCTTTATGATGTGACATAAAATTACTGTTTTTCTTTACATATGCAAAAAAAGCCCTCTGCCTGTGATATTTCATATTAAGTTTATGTGCCCTTTGAATTTTCCATTATACTTTGCTTTTTTTCCCCATAAAGTTGATCTGTTGCTGAAATTCCACTGCAACAGTCCCACCATTTTCTGTCTTCTTTGTTTGCCTTTAAGAGGAAGGTCATTCACGTGGCTAAGATGCTAAACTGGGTCTGAGGCACTATGGTTTCATTTCCCAGCTCTGTCACAGACTTCCTGTACAACTTCGGACAAGTCACTTAATCTTTCTGTGCCTCATCTGTATAACGGGGCTAATAATACTTCCATTCTCTCATACTTGTATATTTAGCTTGTAAGCTCTTCAGGGCAGAGACTGCCTCTTACTATATCAGTGGTTCTTAGCCTATCAATCATTGTGGGCCATATATGCGGCCCACAATGTGTTACCTGGGCCATAGGTTGAGAACCACAGCACCCCACACACACCACTATGTCCAGCGCCCCCCAACCAGAGACCCCTTGACAGAGTGGGGCCAGTAGCAGAGTCCCGGTGGTGGGGCTGGGCGGCAGGGACCCCGGACCCTGTTGTGCAGGGCCGGGCAGCAACCCCAACCCGACCCTACCACCAACCTGATCCCTGCTGTTTGGGGCCGGGCGGCAGCCCCGACCCTGGACCCTGCTGCAGGGGCTGGGCAGTAGACCTGAACCCAGGGGTGAAAGTAACTTAAAGGACTTACCGGTACGCTGGAGTCCTGAGCGGGGGCATGGCCTCAACCGGAAGAGGCGGGGCCTTTAAATCACCCTGGAGCTTCCAGCTGCAGAGGCGGCTGGGAGCCCTGGGGCTCAGGGGTGAATTAAAGGGCCCGGGGCTCCAGCCACTGCGGAGCTTCAGGCCCTTTAAATCACCGTGGGAGCCCGGCTGCCGGAGCTCCGGCGGCGCTTTAAAGGGCCCGGGGATCCCCGCAGCGGCAGGAGCACTGGGCCCTTTAAATCCCCGCCCGAGCCCGGCTCAGGGCTGCCCAGAGGGGGGGGGGGCAAGTGGGGGTCTTCGGAGGCATTTCAGTGGCGGGGGGGCCCTTCAGTCGCTCCGGGTCTTCGGCGGCATTTCGGTGGCAGGTCCTTCAGTGCTGCCGAAGACGCGGAGCGACTGAAGAGCCCCCCGCCGCCGAAATGCCGCCGAAGACCCGGACCGCTGCCGGGTGAGTACAAGCACCGCAGCTCCCCCGCTTTGCCCCAGGCACCCTGAATCCTCTGGGCAGCCCTGGCCCGGCTGTTCTCTCTGGGTGAATTTCATTCCCCACAATACCTGAGCTAATAGGGTTTGTAAAGTGGAGAATGTGTAGAGGTTAGGAAGATTCTGTTCCCTATAACTTACAGGCAGGGTGTGGGACAAACTGTCTGCAGCCACCACTCCAGCAATCTGGGCTGGAAAAGGGATTAAAACCCTTGGTGCAAAAACACTGCCTAAATGGGGCTCATGGTCACTACTGTCAGAGATTCCAAGACCAGAAGGGACCACTGTGATAATCTAGTCTGACCTTCTGTATAACACAGGATTAATTCTTATTTGACCAAGGGCCATGGATGGTGGGTATAATAGGCCCGCTTAGCCTCCCCTGGCTCAGTTGCTGCCCCACCATCGGACGCCTGGGCCATGGTGAGTCTAGGTTGACCAGACAGCAAATGTGAAAAATCGAGATGGGGTGGGGGGTAATAGGAATCTATATAAGAAAAAGACCCCAAAATCAGGACTGTCCCTATAAAATCGGGACATCTGGTCACCCTAGGTGAGTCTGCCTATTCCCCTCCCTGCTCCGTCCCTTCCCCGAGGCCCCCACTGCTGCCTGGTGAGTCCCTCCTCTCCTTTACTACACCCTCTCTGGAGGTCCCTGCTGCTCACTGTGTACCTCCTCTCTGGTGGCCCAGGCTGAGGGTCAGGCCAGCCCAGGGGTTGGGCAGGTGCTCGGGCTAGCTGGTGGCCCGAGGGTCAGGACAGTTTGGCCTGGGCTCCTCCAGCCGCAGTGGGGGGGGAGGGGCTTGGGGCTCCAGTGGGCAAGGGAAGATGGAAGGGATGGGGTAGGGGTGGGGCCTTGGGCGGAAGAGGGAAGAGGGGGGGCTAGCCTCCCCAAAGGGGGCGGGGTTCACCTGCCCTCCAGGACAAGAGCCTATCTTTTAGAAAAACATCCAGGCAGGATTTAAAAATTACCAGTGATGGAAAATCCACCACAACCCTTGGTAAATTGTTCCAATGGTTACTTACCCTGACTGTTAAAAATTTGCATGAAATTGTCTAGCTTCAACTTCCAGCCCTATAATAGGGGACCCAGTGACTATCATTGTGATCTGGCGACGTTACACTAATTTTGCACAATGTGTAAATGACTGCACAAGATTGCAAGGCAGTAGATTATCAGGTTCTGTATGTGCAAGATAGAGAGATGATCATCTAATCATCCTGTTCACTGGACAGTATAACACGGTGTTAGCTAACATGAGTCAAAACAGATCAAACTTCTCACCAGGCGTTCATGTCTCATCATCCCCCTGCATTCAGCAGTGCCTCTCTGCTCAGACAGTGTGTACAGACTCTTAACACTTTAGGAAAAAGAGATATGGCCAAGAAAAAACAAGGGGAGAACAAGATGCCAGCCAGAGATCTGCTGGTGAGCCTAGCAGCACTTCACCTACAATGGCTGCACAGTATAGAGCCCTGTAGGAACACAAAATAACACAAATTCTGGGTTGCTCTGAATGCACTCCTTGGACCTCTGGCCAACCAGACCAATTGCTCCCCCACCTGCCAGCTAGTAGTGGTACTGCCATCCAAAAGCATTCAAAACGCATGTGTCAGGACCCAAACAACATAAGATTGGCTTAAAAATCAGGAGAATTTTTAAAATAATTTGGGAGAAGGGGTATTTTTTTCTGATTTTTGCAACTTTGGGATTCACATTCTCAAGCTTCCTCCACCATCATGAAGGCTAGAAATGTGTGTGTGTGTGTCTGTTTTTTTTAATGAAAGCTGATATTTTTCAGGTAAGAACATGAGTCGAGTCCAGAAGCTAGGAATTTAAACCCCCTCCAAAAACAAATATCATAAAACTTGCAATAAAATCACAAGAGTAGTATGGAACCAGCTACTGTTTATAAATTCCCTGACAGAGAAATCAGTATGGAACACAAAGATCTAATCACCGGTTTTGTGTTGTTGACAAGAAAATGGGCAATAAAAGATGTTTCTACATTGCTGATATGGCTGTTTGAGTGTTGTATGTATTTGCATGTTTGTGGGTAGAAGTGTAATAAAATATAATCCTTAGCCAAGGGAGCCAAGCCCCCGTTTGACATGCTTCACATATACAGTACTCATAAATGTAGATAGCAGCAGGTAGATTTACTGATGACAGTTTGCATTGTCCAGCTCCTGTCAGGACTACAAACCATTCAATTATTATCCACATTTTTATTCACTTTTTTGTATCCACATTTCCAGGCAATCCCAAATCAGAGGTAACTTGTTATAAGGATGGCCAAGATATTAGAAGGCCGAAGGATTTTTCTAAATATGAAGTACTGGAGGATAACCAGGTTCACACCTTTTACATTTGTTTAGGTAAGAACTCACTGTGTGGTATAATGCAGCTTCTTCTTTAGAACTCTGTGTGCCAGAAGTTGGGGATGAGCGACTGGGAATGGATCACTTCATGATTACCTGTTCTGTTCCTTCCCTCTGGAAGGCATTGGCCACTGTCAGAAGACAGGATACTGGGCTAGATGGACCTTTAGTCTGACCCAGTATGGCCATTCTTATGTTCTTATGTTAACTTAATTTCCTGAATTTCTTTCTGTGGTTATAGGACAACAAAAGAAAGGCATTTGTGTTGCTGTATGGAAGTTTACAATATAGCCTGACAATCCTTTGGCTATCAAAGCATATTAAAATATATTATTATTATCCCTCATTATTATATCATGTTTTTTTAACAAATAGCTTTCATAGCATATAAGATCTTTAAACGCAAAAAGGGGAATGCTACTGTCTAAAATTTATGCCCAGAAGTCACCAATAAATCTTGACCACAAACTGATGCCGTAAGTTTAAGTAATCAGCAGGTTTATTAAACCCTCCACAGAATTCCTGCATTTAAGTGCTCAAAGGCACTCGTTCTCATTTGAATTTTCTTAATATTCTCACAGTGCCTAAGAGAGATGTCTTCTGGAAGTCACTGATCATGAGATCTTGCACGCCTAACATGTACTTAAGCTGCTCATTCATACCCTTAGGGATCATCAATAATCACTGGGATCATCTTTGTTCTAGTTTTCCATAATCATTCCACTACACGGCAGAGCTCTTCATACTTTGTCATCTTCTCTTCTTGTTTCTCTTTTATGTTGCTGTCTGCTGGTATGGCAATATCAATTAACAATGTCTTGTTTGTCTTATTTTCTACAATTATGTCCAGTCTGTTTGCCTGCACCATTCGGTGCACACAATTGCCACACCCTATAAAATCTTAGCCTCTTCATTCTCTAAAACAATTTCATTTTTGTGGTTTTAATACCAAATAGTTCATTTAAATCCATATTTGCCACAGAGGCTACAATGCAGACACTTGGTGACCTCATTGTGTGTCTGTTCAGATACTCTCTTCCAGCCAGGCTCACATAGGTGCTCAACACATGCTCCATTGTCTCTTCCATTTTGGAAAACATTCTGCAGTTCAGTGAAAAATTCTGTCAGTCAATTTTGTTTTGAATGTAATTAAGCCTTAAGCACTGCTCTTGTGTACTCACAGTAAGGCTCTCTGTCTCTCTTTTGAGGTATCCTTCTATAAGCCATGACTCTGTTAATCTTCAATCACTAATGGGTTTGAGCTCTTTTCACCACTGTCCAAGCACTGATTTATGTATAAATCTTTTGAGTCTTTGGCGATTTGCATTCTCCTTTCTTTTATGCTTTCCTTGGGCTGGGATGCATGCTTGGCCATCGCTTGTTATCATGAACTGATGATCTTTTGCTCTGGCTGACTCCTCATATATGTTCATGTTATATTCTTTGTCAATTATTTTCTCCACAGATGGCAAACCTTTTAGTACATCACACCATCAGATGTACATGCTGTGCCCCTCTTGACTGATATTCATTGCTCTATGCATCTCCAGGAGCTTTCTTGTTTGGATATCAAATTTTTTCTTCTCCTTTTGATTCTACTTTATCACTCCAGCAGTGTATCATATTACTGGTATCTCCCACATATTAATGGTTCGGATCAAATTCTTTGAGTTGAGTTTTGTCCTTTAGAGTAATTATTATTTTGTGTGCAATATTCTTTCTTCGCTTCATGTTGTAACTCTGATAGTTCCCTGATTCCAAGGTATTTGTAGGAGCCATGCTGAGAGATATCTTGGATAGTACCTTCATTAACTTGTGTGGCATCTGATTATACCAGTTTGCTCCTCTTTACAGACATCAACAAACATTTAGCCAACCCAACCGTAGCTTTGTGTCTTCCCCAAACTTTTCTACATGTCATCAATCTCTGTATCCCCTTTTGTGACCGTCCACATAGTTTCAGATCATCCATGTATAGCAAATGGCTAAGTGGTTGTTGCTCTTTGTTGAAATGATAAGCACAGTTTGTCTCATGGACCATCCATGACATCGCTACCACAAACAGCTTTGGTGATAAGGATTTCTCTTGAAAGTTTCCCCTTTTAATTTGAACTCCATCAGCAAAACTCCCTTGCAGGTAGAGTTGAGTGTTCCACTTAACCATAGATTGCTGCAGAAAGGAAATGATCTTTGGATGAAACCTGTGTGTTTTCAGTGTCTTAATGATCCGCAAATGTGGGATGCTCTCATATGCTTTTTGGTAGTCTATTACTTTTAGTACCACCCTAGCACCTAGGAGCCCCAGTCATGGACCAGAACCCTATTGTGCTAGGCACTGTACAAACACAGACCAAAAAGACAATCCACAACCCAAAGAGTTTACAATCTAAGTATAAGACAACAGGTAAATACAGATTGATAATGGGGGAGGTATATATATATGGTTATATATATACTATATATAAATAACATTGTACAGAAGTATGGATGGGTAGAAATATGAACAGTACAGACAAATGACATGAAGACTAGGTAGAAAACAAGAGAACAAACTTTGAAGAAAAATGTCAAAGGAAAGAGTTAAGGGGCAGATTTTCAAAGGTCCAGAGGGTAGTTAGGTGCCCAATTCCCATTGAAAGTCTCCCTTTGTAAGTCTCCCCCTGTGTATATGAAGACTTTAAGCACTCAGAAAAACAACTCATGTAAATGTAAAAGAGTTTACAAAGAGGGAAGTTTTACACCCTGGTCCTAACCAAACAAAGTAGAGAAGTGAAAACCAATGAGTGCTATGAATGTTGAACAAAGAGGGAGGGAGAGAAAAATATAATTTGAGATACTTAGGTTTGCCCAGGTTTGCAAATTTTGGCCAATGGCAAAAAATTCCCACCAACATCAGTTGAGGCAGCATTAGGCCCATAATTCCCACTGAAATCAATGGAAGCAGGATTGGGTCCAAAACTATCCACAATTACAGTCCTTTCCCCTATTTCCCTCCAAAGGAAAACAGTTCAAAAATGGGGAAACAAAGTGGAAAACTCCAACCATTTTCAAATTGGAAATCTTTACATGGAAAACGTTGACATTTTCAATCAAAACAGTTTGACATGTTGAAATAACATTTTTCATTTAAAAAAAACATTTTAAAACCAGCATTTTCAGTTTTAATCAACATTTTTGAAAACTAGCTTTTTTCACTGTTACAAAATGTTAATTTTAAACCAAATTTTTCATTTCAATTTTTCTGATCAATTTTTTTTTTTTTTATGAAATTGACATTTTCCCAAGGTTATTTTCCAGTGGAAAAAAAATTGACAAGCTCAAATAGCCAGTGTGAGAGTTTAAGAAGAATTAGATATATGGGAATTTTTAAAAGAGTAGTAATAAGCTATTTTTGAGACAGAAGGAAACAAATAGCAACAGACAATGCTAAAATTTCAAAGAAGGATAACTATTTAATGACCTGTAATGCAAAAAGAACCTTTCTTCCCTTGCCTGAAGAGTAAATGTGGCGTTTTCATACCATACTATTGCCTATTACGCAGTTGCTCTTTGATAGAGTTGGACAGGAAATGGTTTTCCCATCCCATGAGAATTTTTGAGATCTTGAAATCTTTTCCTATCCCAAAATGAGACAAAAAGTCAGAATCTCAAACATTTTTGCAAACCAAAAATCCAAAACTATTTTCTGATTGGGTCAATCAATGGGATTTTGAAAACATTTTGTTTCAATTTCAACTTTAAAAAAAAATTAACCTTTATTTATCTATAATTATAAATTACCTAAAATTTTTAAACGAAAGTCATTTTGAACTTGAAAACTAAATTTTCATTTTGAAAATGTCAAAATGGGACATTTGGACAATTTCAAAACTTTTTTTCAAAGAATTTTTTAATTGAGAAATTTGTTGAAACCAACCCTTTCCTGTGAACAGTTTCAGTTTTGATGAATCAACATTTTCCAACAAAAAATGTTTCGTCAGAAAATTCCTAACCAGTTCATTGCTGCCTGGCTCATTTGATGGTTTCAAGTCTCTGCCCATCACCGCGGTGCTACATATCCATCCCAAATCATTTCTAATGATTGTTCTCAGCTTGTCATTTTCATACTCATATCTTCAGTTCCATGGAATTAAGTTTTAGCATCCAATGCCAACAGTATGATACTGACAACGAGAAACACTGCAGGCACAAAGTTGGCAGTGAGCAGTGTTGCTGGAACTAGGGGTGCTGTGGCGCCCCCTGGCTTGAAGTAGTAATAACAAACACCAAATACATGGTTTCCATGGTTTCATCATCAGCACCCCCACTATAAACATTGTTCCAGCACCCCTGGCAGTGAAGGTAAAGCATTAGAGCTATATAAGCAAAGCAATCAACAACCACACGCCTTCTTCCTTGACTCCTTATACATTTTGTTTTTGAAGATTGTCTCTGATTATTTTTTCTTGTTTAATCTTTTGTGCTGCATCATAAAAAAAAGGCAAAGCTATTTGTAGGCTGGGAGACAAAATCTGTTATTAGTGATTGGGGTCTGCTTAGATTAAGCAGCATTTCAGGAAATAGCCATTGCTTTAAAAGGAGCCTGATGAGAAAATATAGTTTAGCTAGCAGAATTTTTTTTTTATGCATCAAAGGACCAAAAAAGGGCACATATTATTTTTCCTTTGAAAATTGCGAGTGTTGTTTATTCCTCCTGGTTAGGGCCACTGGAAACATAGGGTCAGATCTACCACAATTACAACGGGTAGTACTTTACTCATAAGTAGCCACATTGATTTCCAGACCAGAATTTAAGACAACAGAGGCCAAACTCCCCAAATGACAAAACCTTTTATACATTTTAATGGAGTTAGTATTTTTCTCCTCCTTCCCAGTCTAAAGCAAATTAATATTTCTCAGCACAAGGATACTAAACTTGCTAGGAACCCAGTGTTGGATGTTAGTAAATGTTTCATTATTGGTCAGTGGCTGGTAAATGACCATGATTAATCTTTCTTCAGCGGCTGAGATTCTTGTACTGTTACCCACTTTACTCCACATAGGCACACCTTTCTTTTTGAATGCAGACATTTTTGCCTAAAAGCTTTTTTTCCAATATAGCTTTAAATTTAATAAATGAAATGTTGATAATCTCTAATATATTCCATTTTACTCCCCAAAAGGAGGGAAAAAAAGCTGTGTATTGATGTCTGAATTTATAGCAGTTTTCTGAGTGGTACATAAGTATTTTTCTTGTAATAAAAAATTCCATTGTTGTATCTGACAAAATGTGCAGCAATCCAACCTTATTTTCATATCAAGAACTCTGACAGCTTTCCCCCCAGATGGTGAGATGCAGCTGAACTAAGATAATGATAACTGTATGGTAAAACTGCTTTTGGTAAAAAATAGTCATGAGTTTATTCTGCATCAAAAGTAGTTACTGCAGTTCTGTTCAACTGGGAAAATTACTAGGTATTAAAACTTAAATCCACCCAACGAGAGCCGATGCAGCTGATCTTCTAAAAAGCAAATTAAAAGAGATTCAAGATAATTTTCCAGGGAGTTTTAGAGGAATCAGCACAGCATACAGGTGGGTGAGTGTGTGCATGTGGTGTGTGTGTGGGGGGGATATCTATATTGCTAGAATACTGATATAAATCTGTGAAGAAGGTATTCAACTTTCCCTTAACATTTTTAACCTGCTGGGTTTTTTAAAAGCAGCAAAGAATCCTGTGGCACCTTATAGACTAACAGAGGTTTTGCAGCATGAGCTTTCGTGGGTGAATACCCACTTCTTCGGATGCAAGTAGTGGAAATCTCCAGGGGCAGGTATATATATGCAAGCAAGAAGCAAGCTAGAGATAACGAGTTTAGTTCAATCAGGGAGGGTGAGGCCCTGTTCTAGCAGTAGAGGTGTGAAAACCAAGGGAGGAGAAACTGGTTTTTTAGTCTTTCCAAAGATGAAATTGAAAGAAAAATGCAGCCCTGGGGCAATATGGCTCAGGGTAAGGATATGAAGTATTTTTCCTTTAGGTTATTGATTCAAACTTGGTCCAGGTTGCTGATGTCTAAAATTCTTTACTGTGCAATGGCCTATGTGAAGTGAGTTTACAGTCTTGGCCGGCTTACTAGTGGACGGGTGTCCACATCACTAAACCCCACCATCCACAATATACACTAATTGGCACCTTGCACTCATACTCAGTAGAAGACCCAAGAATTGAATGGGTTTTGAAATGAACTCCCTTCTTAGAATTAGATGAGGTCCCTCCAGAACAAAGCTGAAGCAGCTGGTAGAAGTAGTGTGGAGAACCTTTCACCCCAGCTGCCTGGGCTGTATCTATTGTATAAATAAGTTGAAAGCTTCTATTTTTCAGGTTGGCACCACTCAGAAATATTGTATACTTTATACTCAAAATGTTTGCTCCTTCTCCTTTTGAAGTGCAGAACGTCTCTGGTGGAAATCCCGTAACCAGGCTGAAGTCCTCCACTACAAATTTTTTGTTTGGTTCTTCAGTTCTGCCATCTTCCTAGCTAAACAATTCTACTTCTTCAACTTAATTGAATTCCATGCCCACAATCCCAGCCACTGTTTCACTACCTTTTACTCATTCCTCAAACCCTTCCCTCCTCCTGCCTCTACTTCTCTCTCTACCCAGGATCTCACCAAGGTTGGTAAAATTGTAAAATAAAATGTAACCTTCTCCCTTCCCTCAGCTTGCCTTGCCTTGCCTTCCCCCTTCCCCTCCTACAATTCTCTCCTCCTTTCTCCCATCACAGAGGCAGAAGTTTCTCATCCATTCTCCTGCCCTAACCCCTCCATTTGCCCTAGTGGCCCCATCCCGCTTCTGAACTCCCTCATGCACACTCTCATTCCCTCCTTTACTCTTCTCCTTAACCTCACACTCTCCTCTGGCTCTTTCCCCTCAAAATACAACCATGCTTTAGACTCTTCCTTCTTAAACATACCCACACTTGAACCTACTTGCCTCTCTAACTACCACACCTTCTCCCTTCCATTTCTAAGCTGATTGAACACATTATCTACAATCACCACCTGAAGTTCCACTCCTTCAAACCCATCCTAGACCCTCCCCAATCTAATTCTGCCTCTTGCACTTCAATGAAGCTGCTCTTGCCAAAACCTCTAATGACCTCTTCTTAGCCAATGTTGAGAACCAGTACTCCATCTTGATCTTCCTTGGACTGCCAGCTGCCTTTGACACCACTGACCACGCTTTTCTTCTTGAAATCTTGTGTGTGTTCCCCCCCCCCGTTGGCTTCTTGGTCACAGTTTCATGTCAGTTCTGGGATTGGGGTGGTGAGTGACCTCTCTCCTTAGGTCCGGGTGATCACTTTATACAGTTTCAAGTTCTTTGTCTGCCAGGCCTCTTGAATCAAGGCAGACCAGTCTATGCTACTTCCCCAGAGGATGAAACTTCCACTGACTTGTTTCAGCAGTGGGGATTTGCATTACTTATCCCCCATTGACTTCAGTTCCTGCAGGTACCATCATTTAGCTCACCCATTGAGCCAGGGGGGAAAAATCACTAACCAGTCCATAAAGATACCTATACTATTTATAAAATTGATACAATCATCTTAGAACTTTCCATGTGTTCATAGTGTAACCCATGCACTTCCTGGGTGTGTTGTTCTGTCTCAGCTGGGAGGCGGGAGAGCAAGAGCATGCGGTAGAGGCTCATGCACTAAGCTCCAAAGGCCTCAGGTTCAATCCTGCCTGCTGAAAACCAGGGTCATCTGTGTTGCAAGTGGGGGCTCGTCCGGGATTTCAACTAGGAAGTCTCTGAAGCTCGGGATGTGCTTCCTCAGCTTGGGGAAGTATGTAACCCACACACCTCCTTGGTGTGGTGTTCTGTCCCATCTAGTGGCACCAAGACCACCTAGAGAGAGATATTAATGAGTTTGCTGTATAGCCAGCAGCCAGTTGGCTTTTAGATCATGCAGTAAGCTCCTGAGGCCCCAGGTCTGATCGCGCCCACCGACAAGCGGGGTCTGTCAGTGTTACAATAGCATCTGTTTCATCTCAATATAATAGTCTGTGAACATGTCATGTTTCCAAAGCATTGCATCGGTCACTGTCACTAGGTCTAAATTTTGCTGATTCTTTCCGCATAACATCTCTAAGTCAAGGCCCTTCCTATTCATCCATCCAGCCAAATCTGGAGTACTGTGTCCAGTTTTGGGCCCCACAATACAAGAAGGATGTGGAAAAATTGGAAAGAGTCCAGCGGAGGGCAACAAAAATGATTAGGGGGCTGGAGCACATGACTTATGAGGAGAGGCTGAGGGAACTGGGATTGTTTAGTCTGCAGAAGAGAAGAATGAGGGGGGATTTGATAGCTGCTTTCAACTACCTGAAAGGGGGTTCCAAAGAGGATGGATCTAGACTGTTCTCAGTGGTACCAGATGACAGAACAAGGAGTAATGGTCTCAAGTTGCAGTGGGGGAGGTTTAGATTGGATATTAGGGAAAAACTTTTTCACTAGGAGGGTGGTGAAGCACTGGAATGGGTTACCTAGGGAGGTGGTGGAATCTCCTTCCTTAGAGGTTTTTAAGGTCAGGCTTGACAAATCCCTGGCTGGGATGATTTAGTTGGGATTAGGTCCTGCTTTGAGCAGGGGGTTGGACTAGATGACCTCCTGAGATCCCTTCCAACCCTGATATTCTATGATTCTATGATTTTCATTAATGACTTAGATAATGCAGTAGAGTATGCTTATAAAATTTGCAGATGACAACAGCTGGGAGGGGGTGCAAACACTTTTGGAGGATAGATTTACAATTCAAAATGACCTTGAGAAACTGAAGAATTGGTCTGAATTAAAAAGATGAAATTCAATAAAGACAAGTGCAAAGTACTTCACTTACAAAGGAAAAATCAAATGCACAGCTACAAAATGGGAAATAACTGGCTAGGTGGTAGTATTGCTTAAAAGGATCTGGAGGTTATAGTGGACCATAAACGGAGTCATGAATGTGATGCAGCAGCAAAAAAGGCTACTTTGATTCTGGAGTGTATTTAAAGGAGGGTTGCATGTAAGACACAGGAGGTAATTGTCCTGCTCTACTCAACACCGGTGAGACCCCAGATGGAGTACTGTGTCCAATTCTAAGCACCACAATTTAGGAAAGATGTGGACAAATTGGAAAGAATCCAGAGGAGAGGGATAGCTCAGTGGTTTAAGCATTGGCCTGCTAAACCTGGGGTTGTGAGTTCAATCCTTGAGGGGGCCATTTAGGGATCTGGGGCAAAAATCAGTACTTGGTCCTGCTAGTGAAGGCAGGGGGCTGGACTTGATGACCTTTCAAGGTCCCTTCCAGTTCTAGGAGATGGGTATATCTCCATATATTTAATTTATTTTAAAATTTAACAAAAATGATAAAAGGTTTAGAAAACCTAACCTAAGAGGAAAGATTTAAAAAACTGGGCATATTTAGTTTTTAGAAAAGACTGAATGGGGACATTATAACATCTTCCAATATGTTCAGGACTTATAAAGAGGATGGTGATCAATTGTTCTCCATGTCCACTGAAGGTAGGACAAGAAGTAATGAGCTTAATCTGTAGCAAGGGAGATTTAGGTTAGATATAAGGAAAATCTTTCTAACTATAAGGGTGGTTAAGCTCTGTAATAGGCTTCCAAGGGAAGTCGTGGAGTCCCCATCATGCAACACACACCTGTCTTGGATGGTGTAGGTTTACTTGGTCCTGCCACTGCACAGGGGGCTGGACTTGATGAGTTCTCAATGTTCCTTCTATCCCTACATTTCTAGCGGGGGGGAATAGCTTAGTGGTTTGACCATTGGCCTGCTAAACCCAGGGTTGTGAATTCAATCCTTGAGAGGGCCATTTAGGGATTGGTCCTGCTTTAAGCAAGGGGTTGGACTAGATGACCTCCTGAGGTCCCTTCCAACCCTAATAATCTATGATTCTCTCTAGTCTTGTCAAATGCAAGCTTACCCTGCTCTGATTGATTCAGAATGCTGCTGCAAAGATCAATTTCCTAGCCCATCACTTTGACCATGTCACCCATCTTTCTGCATCCACTCACCTGGCTCTCCCTTCTCTATTGCATCAGACATTTGCTGCTTATCTTCACTTTCAAGGACCTTCACGACCGATCCCCATCTTACTTATCTCTCATTTACTTTCGAGATGTTGACTTCCACCTCTAATCAGCCCATTAGGCCAGCCTCCATTGCCCACTTGTTAATTTTTCAAATAAGCACCTTTGTGCTTTCTCCAATGATGCTCCTCCCACACTTGGGAGGAGGTACCTGTTAACATCTCCAAAGCTCATTATCCTCCTTCAAATCCCTCCTTAAAATTCTCCTTTGCCATGATGCCTACAAAAAACATGACAATGGGTCGGCAGCTGGTATTCTGAGACCACTGCCTAGCAGGCTGACCAATACGGTCTCATTTTTAACTTGTACTCCCCCATCTGACTGTCTATCCATCTGTTGTCACCTAATCTCATTGTCAGCTCTTTTTGTACTGCACCCAGCACAATGGAGCCCTGGTCCATGCCTAAGGCTCCTAGGTGCTATGATAATAAAAATAATAAATAATAAAAAAAACACATGGCCTGAGTGACAGTGCTATAAGGACATGTGAATTGAGTACTTGAGTTTTCTGCTATTATGCTATGACAGAGAGAGGCTTCACGATTCTCATGATTTGGGCCAATATAGTGGTACCCTCGGTGGGAAGGAGCAAAATATCAGTTAGGGCACTTCTGTTCAGATCCATCACCCTGGTATTTGAGCACTTCTAGTAGTACTTTCAGTGATATGACTAGTGATATGAATGTGTGATTCAGTCTTTCCTCCCCTCTCCCACGTCCTGATTAGACAGCAAAAGCAGATGAATCAAGAGCCTCTATTGTGTTCTGGGGATTTTTTGCCCTTCAAGACTAGTGCTGGGCCTCTGCAAGGCCTCCCCAATTAACCTTGCATCACCCCTTCCTGGAAAACTCTTATACACCGCTACCTTGATATAACACCAACCAATATAACACGAATTCGGATATAACGTGGTAAAGCAGTGCTCCGGGGGGGGGGGGGGGGGGGGGTGGGGGGGGTGGGTGGGGGGGGGGGGGGGGGGGGGGGGGGGGGGGGGGGGGGGGGGGGGGGGGAACTCCGCACTCCGGTGGATCAAAGCAAGTTCAATATAACGCAGTTTAATCTATAACGCGGTAAGATTTTTTGGCTCCCGAGGACAGCGTTATATCAAGGTAAAGGTGTACAATGTAATATAGATTAAACTAATAGGATTATATAGAAATAGAGTTTTATACATGTTGCTGTAACATCCTATATAATTTAATAGAGAATGAGCTTCTTTCTATAGGTTTTTGAACTATCCTACAGAAATCTATAGCAGAGATGTAATTCTCTATTAAATTATCAAAGAACAGATAGAAAAATTATCACACTCTATTAAATTCTACAAAACATTTCCATAAGCAGTGCATCAGAACTGGACTGGTTCCACTGCATCAGGATATCTCCATGGAAGAGGATTTGCCCCCTAAGAAAGGAAAACTGACTGAGTTGCAGTGAGCTGTTTACTACAGAGAGTCCAACTCCAAACAAGCCCATACATGCCCATTGCTATTGACCCATTACTAGGCATTAATGTAGTTCACCATGTGTCTTCATGCTGACTGACTTTGAATCAGTTCCTAGTGGGACATGGCACAGACAGCAGCTGACAGCACCGCTGACTGTTCTAGTTAAGCCCCCGGTGCAGCAACTGAAATGCAATTGAAAGAGCTTGGAAGGGCAGTGGGGAAGTTTGCATGCTAGGAAAGTAACAGATCAGAAGGTTTGGGAATCTACAGCATGGAGTTAGGAGAGTGAAGGGAGACATTTTAACTGAAAAGGACTCACTGGGGGTTCATCCTCAAAGTGGTTCATCAGATCAGAGTTCAGACGCATTAGGAAAATAGTGTGAGCAAGATTTCATTTCAGCTCTGCAAACCACACCTGTTCTGTGAATAAATATAGTACTTTATTTTCCGGGGCTGTTAATCTTGCTCCTTTCTTGAGCACGGAATTCACTCTGAGCTCGAATCTGCCACCGTTTCTTACTCTGAGTAGTAAGTACCTTACTCCCGTAGTAGTGCCACTAAAGTCAGAGGGGCTACTCAGGAATATAGTACTGCTCAGAGTGCTTATTATTTTTTACAGAACAACAAAACCAAAAGATTGGAGTTGAGCTTGGTTTATTTTATTTTATTTTGTTTTGTATTTGTAATATGCCCATGAAGATTTTTGCTGCAGGAAATGGGTAATGCAAAGCAAACAGTATTATTTTAGACAGAGATTGTCCAGCAACTAAGTGTAAAATTTAGAGGTGTTTTTTAAAAGCCTAAAAAGAATAAATACATTTCATATTTTTTTCAGTTTTAAATTATTAGAACCTTTTGGGTATTTTGTTTGTTTTTCTTTTAATTATTTTTTAAAACCACCTTGTGAACCTACACACAATTGTACTGTTCGTGCATGACAGCCAAAAAGTGAGATGTAATATAAATAGGAAATTTAAACTGAGCAGTCTGATTTCAGTGCTCCAGCTGCATCAGGCAAACAAGAAATCAAAATGGTAAAAAAAAAAAAAAAAAAATCATTTAAAATCCATTCAGATTGATTATTCCAAAGTGTTACTAGTAACATGTTTATGGAACTTTTATTCAGACATTGCAGTTTCAAAAAATTATTATTATTGCCCCAGAATAACTGTCAAAATAGCAAAAACGTGTACCTATGCAAAACTCACATATATGCCTATAGATTCCCATTTACACATGGATATATCCAGATTAGATGCAGGAACACACATTTGGTGCAGCTAAATACATGTGGAAACAAGAATACGTTGAGGGGGGGCTGAAATGTGTGTGGTGGCTGTTGTTTGGCTTAGTTTATTTTGCTAGCACAAATCACCTTGGTTGCTCCTAATGTTGCTCACTAAACATCTAAGCATAGAGTAGTGGTTTTTAGTTGTTGCAGTTAGCAATTACTGTCTTTTTAAAACCCTGATTTGTTCCTTTGAAAATTCTTGCAACTCAAAGTACAAAACATAAAAATCTAAGAAAAAATAGTACAGATGAGCAAACTTGTGGCATTTATGAAATAAATAAAACGCATATCCTTTTAAAATTTAGTTTTAAACTCCAGCTATTTTTTTATTCACAGAGCAAGATACTGCACTTTGTCAGATCGTGGCTAGAAATTGCTTTCGAATGATCCACTCTTCAGATTTTGTTGAAGTGAAATCAGACACAACATTTACCAAAAATTATTGTCAAACCAAAACGATGATGAAGGAGCTAGTAGAAAGAATGAAGCCAATGCATTCAGTGGGAAGGTTCAGATCAAGCTAGGCAGATCGAGATACCTTTAGTGGAGAAAAGGAATTGCTCCTATGAGTATCCACTTTAATTTCACCTGAGTCGGCCTCTACAAAAATCAATGATTTGTCAGCAGAGCAGCCTATAGAAACAGAGATGTCATCTTCATTGGAGAATCAGTACAGAAACATACCTAGCTTGGAAGACAATATGAATGATAAAAACATATTTAAACTCCAAGAAAATAACTGCTGCATAATGTATGTATCAGAAAATGCAAATGATTTTGTATACTCAAACACTGTAGCTAGTGACACTGCTGGAAAAGCAGCCAAATGCTACAGCAGACAAGTGTATTCCAAACCAACAAGTCTAATCAGTAATCATACAGACAACTGTTGCCTTACTGCTGAAGTCTTAGTTTCTAATCAGACCACTGAAGATGCCCAGGCATCTGAACATAGTAGCCTCAATAAACTTCTGACTGAGAATACACTGTCCAATTACCAAGCAAATATTCACACAGGAAATCAGCATAACTTTGTAGAGGACGCCTCTCAAATCTGTGACACTAACTTTGAACTTTATCCAGGTAAAACTCTAATCACAGCTGATGAGTTTTCTGATGATGACCTTGAGTATCTGGAATGTTCTGATGTGATGACAGATCTTGCAAATGAAATATGGGGAAAGAAATTAAAATTTTTATTAGAAAGTGATGATGATGATGAGGATATAAAGCTGAGTAAGGATTGTGATGGGTGTGATTATTTCCTCAGTGGAATGCCTTGCCGGTTTCAAGTGTCAGATAACACTGTGCCTATGGATACCACCATTGGCTTCTGTAGTCATCACTCAAAATCCAAAGAAGTAGCTGTAAGGAGAGATCTCTCCACATACAGTCAGTCAACCTTGCAAACAGGGATGACTCTTACTGTTGGGCACCACCAAGATAAAACTACCACAATGAAAGACAAGGAGAAGTACAAGTTGCCCGTCGCTTCTACGGCGATTGAAAATGATTATCCTAGAATTGAAGAAAACAATACAAATAACCACTCAGCGGAAGATTTCTCTATTGACAAATCACAGAACATGGATGTTGTACTTGCAGAAGTGGAATCCTCCTCTTGTGGCTTAGATAGTTCTCTGACAAATCAAGCCTCGGAGACAATGATAGCAAATAGTATGGGCAGAGACCTGTCAAATAAGAGTTCACAGCAATTAAATGGGGTGAGGAGAAAACTGGCAGAAGAAAAATCTAAGGATGCTGTAGTCAATTTGACAGAGAGGCTGAGAAGAGACCTTTTAAATCTATTAGACCCCAAAGAACTTAGCAAACCATTAAGACACACAGGAGAATCTGTTCAAACTGGAACAAATGTTACGGATACTAGTGCACTGTTTCATAATCCAGGAGGTGCCATTTCAAAACAAAAGCACCAGGTGACAGAAAGCTTTCTAATCCAGGCTGGCTTATGTCATAGACAAGAGACAGATAAAACCAGTCATTGGGAAAGGAAATGGACTAGTGGCCTGTCTGACAAAAATCAGCTGCCAAATGAAAGTGTCTCACCCAGGGTAAGTAAAGCATTTTATAATTTAACATAAAGAGCTTTTCTAGCAACTTGAATGTACTTTATTCCAATTTGTTGCAAAATAATGCAAAATGTAAATTACTTTTAAAGATACCGTTCAAACCCTTGTGAATGACAGCTACTGCTGTGAAGGAAATCTGGTTTTGAAAAAAGCCCAGATAAACCAGAAGCTGTCCTAATTATAGAGAGAGACAGATAATAGTAAAAGGCATTAATGGACAGCTGGATAGGGAAATCTGATATTCAATCTATTGCATGTGCTTTATCCAGGCAATGTCTCTCTCTGCTTAGAAAGTTTCTCAATTGAGTGTTGCAAGTGGAGAATATACCTTAATATATGAGCATAATTTGAAAAGAAAGTGTCAAGTTCTCATCTCAGCTACACTGATGTAAATCTAAATTAGCTCCACAGAAGTCATTTGAGAGTTAATCTGTATTTACCCTGGTGTTACTAAGATGACAATTTGCTCCAAAGGGTTTATGTTAGAAAGAGGGACAGTTTTGATTGTTTTCTTAATAAAAGAATGAAAGATTTAAATATTCTAGGAAAAAGTGGCTTATTTCTCTTTGTGAAAAGCATATAACACCAAGTGTTCTCCTAATGCTGCTGTATTAAATGGGCCAGATACTCCGTTGGTGTAAATCAGCATAGATCCATTGATTTACATAGCGGTACACCAATTTTCACCAGCAGAGGATTTGGCCCATACTTTTTATTTCATGTAGTAAAGACCTAAGGAAAACATTAAAACGTAACAGATCGGGCAGATTTTGTTCCTTTATCATTTGCTTAGGGAAAGGATTTTAAAATGGGTGGCAAAATTAACAGGAAATCTTATTTATGAGAAATGCATATTTTTAATTGATAAAAACATACCGTACTTGTGGATACATAATTGTGCCTCCTATTGACTTCAGTGTTTACCTCAAAATCTAATGCGCTGATAATAGGCTTTTGAAAATAAAAACAACATAAAGCAAGGAGTAATTTCTTGAAGTGATGCAACATTCTGCATCTCAAAGGTAGAAAAATGGAAAACTCTCTTTAGGTGGATTATTCTTCACCCTGACCTTTTGGGTGAGATTGAGCATGAGGGGACAAGTAGTAGTAGCCAAACATCATTCAAATGTGGGTGGCATTCAAGTGTCCCATTGTTCGTATATTTGGACCTCAGAATACAACTCCTGACTGCCTAAACATCCATACTTTCCCTCTCCTTCTCCTCCCCTATAACTACTTGCTATAACTGCCATGAGACTTCTTCCCTTGCTTTCACCAGGCACAACCCTCTGGCATCTCACTCAGACATCCTGATAGTATTTGATTTAAATCTACTCATTTTCCATTATATTTTGGCATGCATGCACTCCCCCACAAACACACACTTATGCATGGAGCATTTTTTAACGGAACATACTTTTCTTCCCCTATTTCTTTCTAGCAAAAAAGGCCCCCATTTCAAAGTGATAGTTAAATTTGTGTTCAGTCATGTGATTTCTTAAACAATCAAAAATAGTCAAATTATTTCACTTGGAAAAGCAGCTATAGCGCCCACCTTGCCATCTGTATTCCTGGTTTTCCTTTGTTACACATTGTATATAAAAGGTGCAGTAACATTTTAACAGTGAATCACACTCTTGTGATGTAAAACACCCCCATTAAGTAAAAACCTACTAAAAATGTAATGGCACTAGGCACAGTCATGGTTGGCTGAGACATTAAACCCAAGCCCTGATGGTCTGTGGTCATTAAGATCCCATGACATTTTTCTCAAAAGCAGGTTGTTAGTCCGAATGGCATGGCCAGATTCCAAATTGGCTAGTTATATTCTGGCTACCTGCACTTCTGTGGTGGGTGGGTGTGTTTCAAGGCTTTATTGCATTTCATACCACATAAATAAAGTAAAAATAAAACAAAAACATACAGACAGATATTAGAAATGAGGATTAACCAAAGCCCTGGATTCAAACACCCTCCAACTGGGGTAAAGGTTGGATTCAGATACAAAATTACAGCAGACTGCCATTTTAGTAATGGGCCAAATCAAAGCCTCAGACCTGAAGACTACCAGCTGCAACTTTGGGGAAGTTTGGATTGGAGCTTTGCCCTGGGACCCATCTCTGCAAAGTACATAATGAGCCATAAACCTTCCCATAGTCTCTCAATGTAACATAAGAAAGGAGAGTAAGAATCAACTTTGTACCCTATACACACAGGGCCGGCCTTAGGGAAAATGGCACCCCGGGCGAACTTTCTTTGGTGCCCTTTAAGTATTTGTCCCCAAGCAGCGGGTAGCCGCTCAGCAGGCAGAGCAGCAGCGGCGCTGCAGGTGTCATGCAGCCAGGAGGATGGAGAGGGGATGCGTATAAGCGCCTGGCTCCTGCCCCCAGCCGCCTTTATCCCCTCCCCCTGCCTCCCAGGTAGGCACAGCCCTTGTGCAGCCTTTTGACCATGGCGCCTCCCCTGACCACAGTGCCCTTGGTGGTAACCCATGCTGCCACCCATAAGGCTGGCCCTGTATATATAGCCTAGTCTACTTAGGGCTACATTGTGGTATTAGCCTCAGTTCTGCATTTAGGGCAGAGAAAAACTGACTGGGCACAGAAAGAGCACCATGAGGCACTTCCCAGTTCAGCTGGTGAGAAGGTAATTTGCTATCCCCTTTCAAAGGGTGCAGTGTATTCCTCACTGTGCAGTAGGTCAGCTCTGCTGGCAGGATCATAGTGGCAGAATAACCATGGTTCCACCTATCCTCTGTCTCTTCCAGTCCCCTTCGTGGAGCACCTCAGTAGCAGCCTCTGTGCAGGCACTGGTATTCTTGCTTTCATGAGCCACGCCAGGAGAGAGGCTCCTTATTCCCTCCCACAAAGCCTCATGGCCTCACAACCTTGCCCTACATGAAATGTATTTATTTAATAAATTGATTAATAACAGATAAACAAAGCCAGCTAGGCCAGCGGCATGACATTGCATACAGAACTGAAAACTGGAGCACTTCAACTTCACAATATACTTGCATTCAAGAGGAAGCAGCTGTTGTGTGCCCAGTCAACATCATCAGTTGGAGTAACATTGGCATCAGCCCTAAATGACAGCACCTGTCTCTGGAGCCTGCCAAATGTCAGCAGAGTCAGTGAAGTGCTGTTGCAATTGGCAAGTTCACAGGGTTTTGGGGGCATAAGCACTACAACATTTACCTTTTCATAGTTCCACAGAGGTTAAGGACAGAAGGGACCGTTAGATCATCTAGTCTGACCTCTTGTATATCACAGGTCATGAATTTTCACCCAGATACTCCTATATTGAGCCCAAAGACTTTAGTTAGACTAAAGCATTTTAGTCCTCAGGAAATTAAACTGTGTGCCACAGTGAAAGAACAGGAGAGACCAAGGTGCAGAGGAGATGTATGGGGGAGCACACGGGGTCATGTGCCCCCTCAGATTTCTTCTAGGGTTCAAACTAGACCCTTTAAATTGTGCCCTCCTCACATCAACAGTATGTGTCACCTCTGCCTGGCAGAAATCTGGGAGGCCTGAGTGCAGCGTGGATGGTCTCCGAGGCTGGCTCACAGGGCATGTCTCCCTAGAGCAGCGATCAGCTTGCTCTGCTCCAGCAGCGTCTCTTCGAGGGTCTCAAAACACTTTACAAGCTGCAGTGAACCGCTGGGAGTGAGATGGGATTTCCCTATTATAGAGGGGGGAAGGCCTTGCATTTAACCTCATGCAGCTGTGTGGCCATGTGTGTGTGCGGGGGCTGCACCTGCAGCCCTGAGAACTGGGCCCAACTGCCTTGTCCAGCTTACAGAGTCCATCACAGAGCCAGGAATAGAGCCTGGGGCGGGGGCTGGGATCCTGCAGCCAAAGGCCAGATGGGACCAGGAGCCTGTGGCCAAAGGTGGGGCTGGCTGGGAGGCCAGGAGCTGGCTCTGACCTGGGAGGTGCTAGGAAGCTGCTCTGCATTGCACTGAAGAAGGCGCAGTGAGTGATTGTGAGGCCGTGTTGCAGGCCACGAGGCCGTGTGGCATGCTCCCCCACACATTGCCTCAGCTGCCAGGGCTCACACCAGAAACTTTAAATTGTGCCACCTCCCACTATCAACAGTTATGCGCCTGTCAAGATGCCACCAATGCACGATGTGGAAACTAGGTCAAATTACAAAGGTTGAATATAAACAAACAAACACAAGCACATAGGCATAAAATTAGAAAGGCCAAGTCACAAAAGGAGATTAAACTCGCTAGAGACAAAGGGTAACAAGAAAACATTCTAGAAATACATTAGAAGCAAGAGAAGACCAAGGACAGGGTAGGCCTGTTACTCAATGAGGGGGGAAAAACAATAACAGAAAATGTGGAAGGTTAGTAGTGATTGGACATCTAACATAGTGAACACCAGTGAAAATGAGGTACGATCGGAGGCTACAATAGGGAAAGAACAAGTTAAAAATTACTTAGACAAGTTAGATGTCTTCAGGTTACTAGGGCCTGATGAAATACATCCTAGAATACTCAAGGAGCTGACTGAGGAGATATCTGAGTCATTAGTGATTATCTTCTAAAAGTAATGGAAGACGGGAGAAATTCCAGAGGACTGGAAAAGGGCAAGTATAGTGCCAATCTATAAAAAGGAGACTAAGTACAACCTGGGGAATTAAAGACCAGTCATCTTAACTTCAGCACCCAGAAAGATAATGGAGCAAATAATGGAGCAATCAATTTGCAAACACCTAGAAGAAAATAAGGTGATAAGTAACAGTCAGCATGGATTTGTCAAGAACAACCTGTATCAAACCAACCTGATAGGGAAACAAGTCTTGTGGATACGGGGGAAGCGGTAGATGTGATATACCTTGACTTTAGTAAGACCTTTGATACTGTCTCGCATGACCTTCTCATAAACAAATTAGGGAAATACAACGTAAATGGAGCTACTATAAGGTGGGTACATAACGGGTTGGATACCGTTCCCAGAGAGTAGTTATCAGCAGTTCACAGTCAAGCTGGAAGGGCATAACGAGTGGGGTCCTGCAGGAATCAGTTCTGGGTCCAGTTCTGTTCAATATCTTTGTCAATTATTTAGATAATGGCATAGAGAGTACACTTATAAAATTTGCAACTGATACTTAGCTGGGAGGGGTTGCAAGTGCTTTGGAGGATAAGTTAAAATTCAAAATGATCTGGACAAACTGGAGGAATGGTCTGAAGTAAATAGGATGAAATTCAATAAGGACAAATGCAATTACTCCACTTAGGAAGGAATAATCAATTGCACACATACAAAATGGGAAATGACTGCCTAGGAAGAAGTACTGTGGAAAGGGATCTGGAGGTCATAATGAATCACAAGCTAAATATGAGTGAACAGTGTAACACTGCTGCAAAAAAAGCAAACATCATTCTTGGATTTATTAGCAGGAGTGTTGTAAGCAAGACTTGAGAAGTAATTCTTCCACTCTACTCCGTGCTAATATGGCCTCAACTGGAGTATAGTGTCCTGTTCTGGGCCCCCCATTTCAGGAAAGATGTGGACAAATTGAAGAATGTCCAGATAAGAGCAACACAAATAATTAAAGGTCTAGATAACATGACCTATGAGGAAAGATTTAAAAAAATTTTTTTTAGTCTACAGAAGAGAAGATTGAGGGGAAACATAACAGTTTTCAAGTACATAAAAGGTTGTTACAAGGAGGAGGGAGAAAAATTATTCTCATTAACCTCTGAAGATAGGACAAGAAACAATTACAATTATAGCATGGGCGATTTAGGTTGGACATTAGGAAAAACTTCCTAACTGTCAGGGCAGTTAAGCACTGGAATAAATTGCCTAGAGAGGAATCTCCATCATTGGCGTTTTTTAAGAGCAGGTCACCTGTCAAGGATGGTCTAGATAATATTTAGTCCTGCCTTGCGTGCATGGGACTGGACTAGATGACCTCTCGAAGTCCCTTCCAGCCCTACACTTCTATGATTCTATGCCTGTGCAATGGCCAAGAATTAAGTGTGATATGCCCAGATGATCCCAGCAGTCTGCAGAGGAAGGTGAAAAATCCCCAACATCCCAGCCAATCTGACCTTGGGAAGGTTCCTTCCCAATCCCAATTCTGGCGATCAATATAACCCTCAGCATGTGAACAAGACTCACCAACCAGACATCTAGAAAGAGGATTCTGTGTACCACCTTACAGCACCAGTCCACAGATGTCCCATCTCCTGCTGTGGCCAATCTCTGACACTTCAGAGTAAGGTGTAGGGGGGAAACATACACATTTGGCCAATTGTGCGGGGGGGGAGGGGGGGCGGAGTTCCTTCCTTAGCCTGACCGACAACTGGTTGAAGTCCTGGAGCATGAGATTTGATTATAATCATTATCTTAATGCAAAGGTGCAGGTGTTATGAGTATTCTGAAGGCAATGAAGTTGAGCCCATTCTCCCCAGGCCTAGGAAGGAAGGGGATGAACAAGGGTATTCACAGATACAAAGGCTCCAAGGCCAGAAGGGAATACCACAACCATCCAGCCCGATTTCGGCTCCCCTCACCCCAAACACACAGACCATAAAATTTCTGCAAGAAGCTGGATTTAACCATATCTCTCAGAAATATATCTAATCTCATTTTATAGACTCCAAGCAAGGGTGAGCCCATCACCTCCCTGGCAAGCTGTTCCAATGTTTAATCACCCCCCACAGCTGGCTGACAAAATTATGTCTTATTTCAAGGTTGAAATTATCTAACTTCACCTTCCAGCCATTGGATCTTGTTATGTTTTTGTCAGCAAGGTTGAACCTGTGCCCCACTATCAGATATCTTTTCCACATGTGATCAAATCACCTCTCAATCTTCTCTCCAGTGAGCTGAATGAACTGACCTGCGTAAGCCTCACATTACAAGGCTTGATCCAGGGGCTGGAAAACATCTTTGTGGGCCCCTCTTTGAACTCTCTTTATTTCTACATCCTTCTTGAAGTATGGACACCAGAACTGGACACAGTATTCTATTAGTGGTCTTACCAATGCTGTGTACAGAGGTAAGATTGCTTCCCTACTTCTACTTAATAGTCTCTTTTCGCATTAAACATTCCATGGAAAATGCAATGTGTATCTTTGAAACATTTTCCTTATTGGTAGGATCCACAATTCATACCGTCTGCGGGCCATGCATTTCACAAGGACTATTCATTACTAGACCAGTTTGCTGGACCCATATGTATTGCAGATTCATCAAAACTTGTTTCAAAGACATTCAGGTTTCCATTGGAAACTTGCTGGTGTTCTGGACCAGGGTCCACAGCAGAAAGCCTGCCAACCCCCAGAGTCCTGGCTATAGCTGGATCTCTCAGGTCTACTAGACTCGCTGCTCCATGGCAGGCAGCCTGCCAGGCCCGAGGAGTCCTACTGGAGCCAGGTCTCTCAGGACTGGTAGGATCCCTGCTCCAGGGCAGACCCGCCATATGGAAAGCCCCAGGGACACGGACCTAAGTGCTTCCAGGGTCTGCAGCTCTGGGGCAGACCGGCCAACTGGACTGCCCCAGGGCTGGGAACCCTGGTGCTTCCAGGCCCATGAACAAAAAATTATTTCCTCAGCTCTGTTCATTACTCCATTGTGACTAGGGTCTTATACTTATCCTGTTTTTGAACACCTCCAGTGATACTTGCATTGACCTCCTTCACTTGAATTTACACCATTTCTACTTGTCACAACAAAATGAAACTTGGGACTGAAACAAATAAAATAATTGGGATAGCTGATTGAAAAAAAGTTATTTTGAGTAGCACCTCTCTAACCCCTGCTTCTCAGCCACCAAGGTTTTGCAGGATAGCCTGTATGTGACTGCAGCCTAGATTCCCACGATGCTGCCACATTGTCAGAGTTGCTCTGCATCTTCGGATCAGTGATCTACACCATGCTCTGTGGCAAATACAGAAGTGTATTGATCAAAGGCAGTAGAATGGACCAAGCACTAGAGCTGGCTGAAACTCAGGATTTCCAGTTTATGGAAAATGTTAGTATTTTTAAATTTAGTTTTGTTCCAAATCACAATGAAACCAAGTATTTTAAAATTTCTTGCCAACCAAAAAAAATTAAAAAAAAATAAAAAAAAAAGTCAGAAACACCAAACTGAGATTTGCTCTCTGGGACAGACAGCTGCTGAGTGAAATTGACAAGCTCTGTGATTTGGGGAAAGTTTGTCAAACCTGACTCGCTTTCACAAGGAATTTCAATTTTGACAAACCAGCATTTTTTGATGAAATGGTGTTTAATCTAACCAACTCTACGCAGAATATCACAATCAGCATAGGCAGTGCTCTAACATCGGGCAAAGAAACGCAGAAAAAGTATGAAGGGGAGAAACTGGAAGAAGAAAGGTGTGGAAAAGGGTGGAGGAAGAAGAGGTTGAGTGATACAGGAAAGAAGAGTAAGAGAGGCCATTTAATGCCAGTCAAGATGGGACACCTGTCCACTCCCAATAAGATCGAGAACAGCAGATGATTTCACATAGGCCAACAAACAGCTGTCAGATGGAAACCAATTTAATTACTGTTTTTGAAGATAAAATGAGTGAAGTTCAAAAACAGTAATGAGGGAGAATTACTATGCATAGCCAATATGCCATTTTCAGTCACTTTATAATTATTTTATTTTTTATTCAAATTTTCTTAAAACATGTCTATGCCTTTTGTCCTCACCCAATCAAATAGTCATTGGTGGGTGTAAAGTTTTTGAGCTATTAAAGCACAAGAAAACCTTCCTGTTATTTTTTTAAATGGGGAATGTATTTCCCACTCCCTCCCCCCTCAACTTGTTTCACTCAAAATTCGCTCTTTGGTTGAATCTTTCTTTTAAAAAAAAATTCAGAGACGAAGCCTCAGAAATATCAGCACGAAGTGGAAATTGAGATGATATTTTGAGTGAGATAAAATAAGGAATTAGAATTGATATACTCTTTTATCTAGAGTTGTGCACACTCAGGAGGTCTGAGGTAATGGGGCTCGTGTAACTATTTTCTTTGGTTTCAAACCATGGAGATTGCTATCACCTCTTTTCCCACCCAGAACTTTCGCTTTGAGATTAGGACTTCAAACAATTCAAAGTGAAACTCAGTTTAAAACGCTGAATGTCACTTTGAAACCAGATGAAACTGCAAATCTCATCTAGTTTCAGTATAAAACTATGGGCCTGATCTCCAGTTGGTATGAATTGGTTCAATGATTTGTCTCTTGAAGAACTCACAATGGAGGGCCAAAACTGATGGGCAGTGTAGCGGGCAGCATTGCTCCTTCTTGCTGCTGATATAGGGCCAGTTCCTCCACCAGGGCTCTCGCCTAGGGACCAGCTGGGCCTAGTACCACTTCCAACAACCCATGTCCTCTCTCAGGGATGAGGAATGACTCTGTACCTAGGCAGGCCGGACTGGAAAGTGGGGGCTGAGCATAGCATGGACTCAGCAGGTAAGACGCTGGAGGCAACAGCAGCAGCAGAGATGGCTCCTTAGCGACTGACAGTGCGTCAGAAATTTTTGGGGGTGCTCCTGGGTGACACTGAACAAAGTTGGGAGGGAGGAAGGGTCACCAAACTCTGGCAATGAATATTTTCTCTTTACGCAGAATCTCTGTTGCTAGAGAAAGGCATAGACCAAAACTCAGATCCAAGCACCCCTAAGCTTTGAGGAGGGTCTGATCTGAATGCAGATCTAAGTGTTATTGTATTTATTATTTGCATTTTACTAACAGCCACAATGTGCTAAGCTCTGCCCACACAAACAGGATGATACAGTCTGTGTCCTAAAGAGCTAATAATCTGAGTCCTTATTGAGACTAATAGAGAGGTTACATTGATTGTTCCCTGTGCAATCCATTGAACAGCACTATGTATTCACACACAAAAGTGGTTCAGTCAGTTTTGGGGGAGGCAGCCATCAGTGCAACTTAACCCAGAATTTTACATGGATAAGAACCTGCATTGCCATTACTAGAGAATGCTCAAGCCATGGTGTGCCTGGGTGGATGCAAGATGCTGGCACAATCAATGCACTGTCAACTCTGACAGTTGCCAGCCTCGAAGCTAACAGGTCCTCCAGCTAATGAATGCCCTTAGTTCACTGCTGAGACTCCCCTCTCTGCTGTCATCCTTCCATTTCTCCCTCCCCAGAAAGGTTCCCCTAGCCACTGTACTCCCCCCACACCCAATCCCCCAGCCAGCTTCTGCTCCATGGCTCCTCAGCCAGGAGATGCCCAGTCAACTGCAATTGCTATGTCTGGCTATTCCCCGCTCATCCCTGTAGGAATGCCCTTGCTCTGATAGCTGCACTCCTCCTCCTCCTCAGAGAAAGCCCAGTACATTTGGGGGGAAAGTAAGAAACTCATCTGAGCAACATCTTTGTCCCATCCACGAGAACCCTCAGAAGCTCTTCCACTGGAGCAAAATGGGAGCTAGCTCCATGGGGTTTTGTGGGAGGGAGCGGGGGGCAGGAGTGGGCATGAGCTGTTCTCTTCAGTATCATCCTCTGCTAATCACATGGATTTCCATGTGGAAATCTCATAAGGAGTTAGTTCTGCTTGCTGCTTCCCTGTTGGTCAATTTTCCTTCTTCAACCCAACTCATACCGACTTACCAGAATGTAACATACACCATTATTTACATCACTCCCTGAATTTGGGCCATAGTGTAGTATGATAGTTTATATTTGGATATTACATGTAATGTTTTAAGATACTGTCAGAAAATAGTGCGGTGACTGACGCGCTGGGAATTCAGGTAGCAGTGAACACATGTACCAGGTGACTCATGGGCACTGCAAGCTGTTTGCAACACATGCCACTAAACTTTCCACTGGCAAACACCTGATCTAAAATGTGTTTTCACCCAGCAGTATGGCAGCTTTGGGCAAACACCACAAAGGTAGCTAAGGGAATCATAGTTTCGGGGGGGGTGGGGGGTGGAAGGATGCATTTTTTCCCCTTCATTTGTTTGAAAGCACCAAACTAGGCAGCACCTAGGTGAAATAGGAATACCTTTGTGATAGAATGTTCCAATTTGATACAACTTTACATTAATACAGCACATTTCGTCTGAGAGCGTCAGAGCACTTTGCCAACAGTAATTAGTCCTTCCAACACTCCTATGAGGTAGATAAGTAAGTACTATTACACCCATTTTACAGAGAGGGAAAATGAGGCATGGAAAGGTTAAGTTACTTGCTCAAATTCACATTGTAAGTGAATGGTAGAGTAGCCATTGGAAACCATAAGTCCTGGCTCCAAGTCATCTACACCAACCACTGGATCACTCACACAAGCCCAGAAAATTGCAAATGCCTTTTATAATGTATTAGACTATATAAAGCCATGTGTGAATACATCCAATCTGTAGGATAAACCTTCCATGGATGACTGACATAGCTACATGTTCTTTGAAGCAGCTCTAGTTATTGGTATCTACAGGTCTCTCACATTACTCCCTTACTATAATGGGCTAGAAGGAGCAAGTGCTTCAGCCTTTTTCCTAGATCAGTCTCTAAGATTAAATAAGTGTTCTCAACAGCTTGGTCTAAAGGATGGAAAAAGTCACGCCACAAACATGTTAGGTCAAAGGGCAAGTTGCAAGAGTGGAAAAAGCTGTAACAGGATAGACTGTTTTTCCTCAAGGTTCTGAAGACCTAGAAATGTGGCTTACTTCTGCTCAGCTCTGTCTGATCAGTTCAGCATAATAAGAGATTTGGAATGAGCTATCTAGAGACAACATTGCCAAGCAGAAAGACTGTATTGCATAACAAAGTGTCCATTTTAAACACCATGGCCAACAGTTTCAAAAGCCAGGCATTTAAATCCATATTTAGGCAGCTAAATGAAATTAGACTGATTTTCATAGCTGCTGAGCACCAGGAACTCCCCAGTGACTTCACTGGGAGTTGTGAACGCTCATCACCTCTCAAGTAAGTGTCCAGAATTTAGGTGCCTAAGTGTGGCTTTAGATGTCCAATTTTAGGCACCCAAATTTGAACATTTGGGCCTATATTTTGTGATTTGAGATAAACATATCAGGTAAGATCCTGGCCCCAGTGGAGACAATAGCAAAACTCCCGTTGACAACAACAATGGCAGGAGATATCTCCCCCTCTCATTTTATTTATAATCTGCTCCCTTTGGCATACACTCTACAATACTATGAATCTACAGCTGTTTTACACTCTTTCCAACATTGACATTGCAAATGGGCCTGAACACTTCCAAACTTTGTTGACATCCAGCTCCAGATACAAACTTATCTGCGAACACCACCATAAGTCAAACCAATAGATCAGTTCCTAACTCGAGTAGAGCTTGGGGAAGTTTGGATCCAAATGTGAACTTTGTGCTCAATCTGATTAAAATATGAAATACAGCTGTGCCATAGGCAATACTTGCCACATTTTAAAAACAATAAAGCCATCTCTGTTAAATTGTGAAATTACCACCTAGGACCCTATGCTGACATTTGTTCTGCGCCATGGAGAAAAGAACTGCACCAAAAAGTTACAATAAACTGCAAGGAATAAACAACAACTGAGTATGATGCTATGTAAAGAAGGAAATGTACAGGTAGGGCACCCAAGCAACCTTAACTGCCCTATACTTGTACCAACAGGGTTGGAAGGTAAAGGGGGGAGGGGGAAAACTTTATACCACAAAAATTAAAAATGCATCATTCATAACTGCACAGTTATTTGCATGGGGTCAGGGTTGAATTAAGGTTTGGGTGCCTTAACTGTGCAATCCCATAAATGAACATTTCAGGATTTCTTGTAAGTTTCACCTGAGCTCTGAATTTCCTGGGTTTATAATACTGATTTGGGGGCAATTATAACCTTTCTGTAATTCCCCCCGTCCCCCGAATTACTTATATGTACTTTCAACCTTCACTCTGTGTTAACATAGTTATTGTCCGGAATAATATATTTAGCTTATTTGATCATTCTTAATAAATCAGTGTCACCAGCCACTTCATATTATTTATTGTGACACCACAGTTATATAGAGAGGCAATATTACCTCCCTGCTCCATGGCAAGATACCCCCAAATTGTATTGGCCTGTCTTGCTGTCTTGCATACTCATGTTTAATGTGCTTTCCACTAGTATCTGTAGTTCTCTTTTAATATTGTGGCTTTCTTGCTTATGTGTACTCAGGATTACTTTTTCCCCAATTGTATTAGCTTGTATTTTTCCAAGTTGAGTCTCATTTTATTTCCTGCTCATATTTCTAGTCTCTTTGATTCCCCTTGTATTATTTCTCTGGCCTCAAACAGGTTCCCAATATAGAATCCGTTGTCATTTTCATAAATGTGCTGCCTACTCTTTCCAGATCAGTGATGAAGTTAAATAAGACCAGAGCCTGGCAGCAGCCTACTTGTCACCTCCTCCTACTTGATATATTGAAGAAAACCCTTAATGGTCAGCAGCGGCAGCTCCAGGCACCAGCACAGCAAGCACGTGCCTGGGGCGGCAAGCTGCAGGGGGCGGCCTGCCGGTCCCTGTGAGGGCAGCAGTCAGGCTGCCTTCGGTGGCATGCCTGCGGGAGGTCCACCGGTCCCGCGGTTTCGGCGGCAATTCGGCGGTGGGGACGAAAGCAATTCGGCCGCCTGACTGCCGTGCTTGGGGCGGCAAAAAACCTGATGGTCAGGTATCCACATCATAAAACCACTGGATTTGGCACTAATTCTGTTCTATTCTATTCTGTATAGGTTCTTATACTGCCCTCATTACCACAGTGCCTGAGCTCCTTTGTGCATCCTTATGTGGATTCTCATTAGAGAGACTAAACATTGATGGACATGGGTAATTAACTAAACTACCCTCCAGCCCCATAGAGGTAATCCCTCAACATTGCTGCTTCCCCTGATTTGTGAATAGAGGACTTCAGAGCCCAAAGGTGTTAATCCAGCGTCTTTCACAAGCACTAAAATTCACTATTTAAAAGAAAAACACTCTTCATGCTGCAACCGAGTGACATTTACTTTTATAAAACATGTAATTGAAGTCTCCTCTTGGGCAATTCTAATGTACGCACAAGCTTGGAACCAACATACACGTCAGCATCATTCTTCGTGCGCTATTAATCACCCCTGCTTTTGATGCCGCATTCATTCTGTATAGACATGCACACTAATACCGGCCACAGCACAGCCCAGCTACACAGGTTTTCCTGTGCTAGGAACATCAGTGTCCACAAATATGTTTTCTTGTTATTGTCTGTTTCCACACCAAGAAATGGAATACATGTGTATTTGCAGTTGCATGTATATTTATTATGATTTAACGCCAGTTAGTAAAAAGATGGCATTGCCCTGTTCAAAAGAATCAGCACACAACAAAGTAATCAAGCTGAAGACCCAATCTAACCAGAACTACAAGTTCTGACACAAAAGCAAACACCATAGACTGAGGCAAGCGACTTATCAAAATAAAGGAATCCATTCCCCATTAATACAAAAAAAAACAAGGATAAAAAAGGGGTAGCAAATGCAAATATCAGAAACAAAGGAGGGGTCCAAAAACCACCTACCAACATAAATGGGATTTGTCTCTTGCCATAAGGCAGTGAGGAGCCGCATAGCCATTATCAAAGATTTTGATCAAGAAAGCTCTGTTCCTGGTCTAATCCTGGCTTATAAAGCCAGTGAGAGCAGAGACAGCACTCAGATACCACAGTATGATATGGTAAAAGAACCAGAATAGAATGTTCCTCTGTGATGGTCACCATCTTGGCTGACACAATGAGGACTGAAGCATGGAGCTCCAGAGCTAAAACCATCAGTTGCTTGAGCTGAAGAACCAAAAGTCTCCTGCTGGGGCTGTAACAAACTCATATCTGCTGGAAAACAGGCACAGAGGAGGACCTAAAACATACACTTATCAGTGGGTTACACTCCCTCAGGTACATACCTAGATTATGGTGGCCTGTGTCTACAAACATATAATATTCACTATCGGGTAACAGTGAGTGAGGAAGGATTATATTAGACTGAAACTGGCTGCATTCCTTACCAAGCCCTTAAATCTCGCCCACTTTGTCTCTCTCATAGCCTGAGACCACCATGGCTACAACAATACTACAAACTTTAAATCTTTGGCATTTTAAAAGGTGTAAGACTTTTGCAAAGAAAGGGTAATTTGGGTGAGGGGGGAGAGGATGCTAGCTGGACTCCAGTGAATTGTGCTTTCATTCTTTGCTCTTTTCAAAACTAAGATTTCGTTTGTGAATTTTATCTCGTCCCTCTGATACAGTGTATCCTTTCTTTTTCACTTTGCATGGAGCGGGGGCCTACAGCAGAGGTCCCCAAACTGTGGGCCGCGTCCCCCTAAGGGGGTGTGGAGGATGGGCACGGCGGGGCCCAGGCCAACCTCCACGGGGGGTGGGGTGACCAGACAGCAAGTGTGAAAAATCGGGATGGGGGTGGGGGGGTAATAGGAGCCTATATAAGAAAAAGCCCCAAACATCGGGACTGTCCCTATAAAAATGGGACATCTGGTCACCCTAACGGGGCGTGGGGAGGGAGTGCCACCCAGCCCCTCCATGCCCCCAGCCACGTCCCTGGCTCCCCCGCCTCACGCCTGGCCACATCCTCAGCCTCAGTGCAGCTCCATTCCAAGCCCTGCGCCAGTCCCCAGCCTTGGCTGCTGGCCGCGGCTCCATTCCCAGCCCGGGGCCAAGACTGGGGGTGGGGCCGGGAGCACAGCCACACCTGGCGTCAGGCCCAGCTATTGGCCCCCACCACAGCCCGTCTGCAGCTCCACTCCTGCCCCAGCCTCAGCCCCTTGCCACAGCCCCACTCCTGGCCCCAGACCCACCCCCAGCTGCCCCCTTATCCCTGTCTGTTTCCCTCCCTCCCCGGAGCTGTGGCCCTGCTCTCGGCCCCCGCTCTGGGGAGGCGCGGATAGGGGCAAGGGGGGCGCAACCCTCAAAAATTTGGTGACCGTTGGCCTAGGGCATGTTGTGCTGCTTAGTTCAGCTGCTGGGCATGAACAAGTGTATGGTCCATATTCTTCCCTCTCCTCCTGACTTGCCCTGAGGGAGGGAACACTCGCATTTCTTCTGCAGCGCACTAAGTCATCTCTGGTCAGAGTTCTCAGACATCTTGCTTTCTTTGCTGGACTTTGGTGCCCTGCATGGCAATGGAGCTCACGGAGTGCTGCATACTGAGCAGGCTCCATAATAATATCTCTGCTGTGTCAGCCTCCACACTGCCTATCGGGTTGCAGAGCGCTCTGTCTCTAAGACAGGGGCGGGCAAACTTTTTGGCCTGAAGGCCGCATCGGGTTTTGTAAATTGTATGGAGGGCTGGTTAGGGGAGGGGGTCGTGGCCCGGCCCCCACCTCCTATCTGTCCCCCCGCCCCCCGGGACTCCTGCCCCATCCAACCCCCCCTGTTCCCTGATGGCCCCTCTGGGACCCCTGCCCCATCCACACACACCCGCTCCCTGTCCCCTGACCCCTGGGACCCCTGCCCCATTCAATCCCGTTTCCCCCCCAACCACCATCCACACCCCCGCCCCCAACCACCACCCCAAACTCTCCTGCCCTCTATCCAACCCCCCCTGCTCCCTGCCCCCTTACCGCGCTGCCTGGAGCACCGGTGGCTGGCGGCGCTACAGCCACGCCGCCTGGCTGGAGCCAGGCCACGCTGCCGCCGCAACCACCACCATACAGCACACAGCACCGGGTCAGGCCAGGCTCTGCAGCTGCACTGCCCCAGGAGCTCACAGCCCCGCTGCCCAGAGTATTGCACCGGCGGCGGGGCAAGCTGAGGCTGCGGAGGAGGGGGGACAGCAGGGGAGGGGTCGGGGGCTAGCATCCTGGACCAGGAGCTCAGGGGCCGGGCAGGACAGTCCCGTGGTCCAGATGCGGCCGGCGGGCGGTAGTTTGCCCACCCCTGCTCTAAGATGTAGTTAGAAGAAGACAAACATGCACCAGCTGCCTTTGAAAACAGGAGATTGTTAGTATTCTCACTCTGCCCTATCCAGATTTGTTTGATCTCAGTTAGCGCCTGTGTCTCTGGTGCACAGACAAGCAGACTGTTTTGGATTTAAAAACTTCTTTTTATGAACACTGAGTTCAGCTGTGAGTAAAACTCCTGCTATTCAGTGTGTTACCATTCATTTTCTTTTGGATAGATTTGGGATTTGGCTCTATGCCTACGGTAACAGAGCACCGTGCCCTATTGTAATTTCACAAATTATCATTGAGACAAAACAATGAGTGCAGTTGCTTTTGGAAAGGGAATGAATAAACATGGCCATGATTCAAATGACTGCAGTAGAACCTCAGAGTTACAAACACCAGAGTTGCAAACTGACTGGTCAGCCACACACCTCATTCGGAACTGGAAGTACACAATCAGGCAGCAGAGACAACAACAACAACAAAAGCAAATACAGTAGAGTACTGTGTTAAACCTAAACTACTAAAAAAAAAAAAAGGAAAGTTTCTTTAAAAAAGATTTGACAAGGTAAGGAAGCTATTTTTGTGATTGTTTCATTTAAATTAAGACGGTTAAAAGGAGCATTTTTCTTCTGCATTTTCTTCTGCATTTCTTTCTTCAAAGCTGTATTAAGTCAAGGTTCAGTTGTAAACTTTTGAAAGAACAGCAGCAACGTTTTGTTCAGAGTTACAAACATTTCAGAGTTCTGAACAACCTCCATTTGTAACTCTGAGGTTCTACTGTATTTGGAAAACTCAAAGGAAACAGGAATATTGTATGAGATGGGGAAGCATTGTCATGTTTAGAAGGGTGGCAGAGAAGTACCCTTAGACAAGTCCCATTCCTCCTTTAAACCCTTTGTTGAGTCCTGCCGTAGCCAGTTCTCAGGTGTTCTGGGATGCAACATAGGGTGAGGTGTATCTAGAGCCAGAGCATGTGAGAATTGACATGGTAGTGGTGTGCGTAGTTGAGAAACAGATAGCCACCATGCAGCAGATCTTTCAAAATTATGGCATGGGAGGTTTGAATGTTCAACAGGGCAGAGGGTGCAATCAGCAGAGGAAGTCACTGGGGAACGGATGGACTTGCTGGTTCAAGAGAGACACCCCTTAGAAATGACATGCAGGAGCACCCATAAGTTCAGACGCCATCTGGAATAAGTATCCATCCCAGACTATAAGATATTTTTCCAACTGAACTCCCCAAACCTTTTGCTCACTACTAGTGCTGATGCCAGTGTTCTTTGAGACATTCTTTAAATCATTAATATGGCATAAGAATTCCATCCGGCATGAATTACCTACCCTATGGTATTGAGCATATCATATTCTAGGGACTAAGGGCAGCACAGTAGCCAAGGATAAAAGATATCAGATATATTTAGGATATAGAAGTGAAATATAAATGTTAACTAATGTTTTAACATAGACCTACAGCACCCTCTGCTTCTCCTGTGGGAAGAATACCCCAACCAAGGGAAGAATGTGGAGGAAACCTACCATGCCTCTTCCACAGGTTATCCTCATGGGAGATAATGATCTGAGTCTTACTGCTTATGTGTGTGTGGAGAAGGGAATTAGTGTCTACAAACAACAGCACCTCTTCCTGGCACAATTAAGCATGCATATACATTGAAACAGGAAATAAAACAAGCAGTCTTCCCTCCACTACCTTTCTCCTTGACGATAAAGGATAAGTGGAAAAAGAGGATCCATTCCATCCTGCTGCATAGCCTATGGTAATAATCAGTTATCAGAGCTTTGCTTCAACAATACAAAAGTCAAATAGATACTACTTTTTAAAGCTTGAACTAGTGCAAAACTGGATGCCTGTGGAATGGCATATTTATCCTTTCACTTCTAGTACTAAGGTTAGCGTCCAACCCTGCTTAGTAGGGACTGAATGTTATTACCATCTGTTGGCCGTTTGGTGGTCTATATGAAATGAGTGTGAGGGTCTCGGGTCAGTTCCCAATGCGCTGATGCTCAGATAACCTGATGGGCATGGTACGAATACAGATATAGACAAGGTTAAAAAATAATCACCATCACACTTCACACTGATTGGCATCTGTTTGGCAAGTTCATCCAACAAGCCAAGGATTTAATGGGCCATGGATATTGACCTGTCCCTTCATCCCTAGCAATGGTGCCCTTATGTCACAGCTGAACAGGGGCGGCCCGTCTATATAGGCGAACTAGGCGGTCACCTAGGGTGCCAAGTTAAATGGGGCGCCAAATTCAAGGGAAAAATCAAATAAAAAAAAATAAAATAAAAAAAATGAAAAAGATGAAAAAAAAACCCACAAATAAAATAACAAAGATGTCATTATTTCAATTCCTGTGCATGTACGGAGGGAATATTAATTATAATTCATTTCTCTACATTTCTGATAATTTATTAATATGTCAAATCTTTTATTTACTGCAAAAATAATAATTTAGCGAATTTTTTTTTCAATTTGCAACGTAGGGTCAAGATGACCCACTCCGCAATTTTGATAAGCAATAACTCAGCCACAATGAAACACACATGCCAGCGGCAAGAGCTGCAATGCTAGTGACACCTAACTCGAATATACATCAAGGTTGCATAGCCGGAAATTCATGTAGAGCGGAGATATCGCGAGTTGATATATGTCAAACGGTCATTTTAACACACGTCACAGGTAGATGGTTAAGAATCGAGCGAATACTGTGGAAAATTGTGTTTCTTGGTGCCAAAGAATAAAGAAGAACGTCTTTCAGCATTATAAATCCAAAGTATTAGTATCTTTAAGTGTTATTAAACTTAGCGTTATCATCGGGCTCTTTAATTATGAACTTTTCTTTGATATAACTGGTTCACATGTAATAAATAAGGCCCATAAAAGAAAAGTAACAGCGTTAACACTTAATAGACTACGAAAGTGATGACGTCACCCTCCAAGCGGGTAACCATGAGGATGGGGATTATTTTCCAAACAACCGGTGTCGGGTTATAACGTCGAAAAAGGTCATTTTGTTTCCTTGTAAACGCTGTAACTAACCATTTTAATAGGTAAGTGAGTGTATATTACTAATCACTGAACCTTTAAGCAGTGAAAAGATGTGTTAGGATGGCTGCAATGTGGTTTAAATCGCCAACCATGTGGTGGGTGTGTCAGCCATCCTTAACCCTATAATGCTTGCAGTCGGGAGCACAGTACATAACAATATTCAAATGCCCCATGGCAGAAAGAGGAAAAAGAAAACCCTCATGAGCTGAGTATGGAATATGGACCTGAACAAGTTAATGAATTTCCCTTCCCTAAGAATGGAAATAAAAGAAAATTCTCTGCTCAGCATTACAAGAGGAAACTCATTAATGAGGAAGAAATTCATCAAAACTGGATACAATATTCAGTGTCAAAGGACTCTGTGCTTTGCTTTTGCTGCAAGTTGTTTAGAAATCAAGCAATTGGTACATCACTTACTGAAAATGGTTCGAAGGACTGGAAAAACATATCTTCAATTCTCTCTTGAAGTCTCCCACTTCAGTCATGAAGGAGCACATATGTAAAATAACTGATCATGAAACACAGGTTCATTACTTAGGAAAAAATATGCAGAATGAACTGATCCAAATCCTAGCAAATGCCATTAAAAAGAAAATTGTTGAAGCTGCCCGTTCTGCAAAATACTTTTCAATAATACTGGACTGTACACCAGATGCGAGTCATGTTGAACAAATGACGATCATTCATTTTGTGGATATGGAAAAGTCTGCAAATGAAGATAATGTTGAAGTGCTCATAAAGGAACATTTTCTGGGTTTATTACCACTGAAGGAGACGACTGGAGCATTTATGACTGAAACTATTCTACAAGAGCTTGAAACAATGTCATTATCTGTTGAAAACTTACGTGGCCAAGGCTATGATAATAGGAGTAATATGAAGGGTAAAGACAATGGTGTGCAAAGGAGCATGATGGAAATCAATCCTAGGGCATTTTTCGTTCCTTGCAGTGCGCATTCTCTGAATTTGGTTGTCAATGATGCTGCTAGATGCTGTTTGGAGGCAAGCAGTTTCTTTGACCTGGTGCAAAGTGTGTTTTTCTCAGGCTCAACACGCCATTGGGAGATTCTGACTCATCATGTGAATTCTCTAACTGTGAAACCACTTAGTCAGACAAGATGGGAGAGTTGCATTGATGCTTTGAAGCCTCTTCGCTATGAACTTGGAAACATTTATGATGCCCTAATTGAAATTTCTGATGATACTACCTTAACTGGATCATCTGGCAATACAGCACGTTCAGATGCAGAAGCTCTTGCAAATGGCCTTTCCAAGTTCAAATTTGTGACTTCACTCATTTTGTGGTATAATATCCTTTTCAAGATTAACCTCACTAGTAAGCAGCTTCAGGAAAAGAACTTGAACATACATTCTGCTATTCAAAAACTGCAGCAAACTAAAAATATTATGGAGAAATTCAGATGAAGGGTTTGAAAGAACACTGGTAGATTCTCTCGAGCTTGTTGAAGAAATAGACTTTCCGACAGAATTTGAACTAGAGCCAGTTTGCATTCGGCAAAAGAAACAGCAGTTTTCATATGAAGGACGAGACACACCCATTCAGAACCCAAAACAAAGGTTCAAAGTGAATTTCTACTTTGCAGTCCTTGATACTGCTATTCACTCGGTTGGCGAAAGATTTCAACAGATGCAGCAGCTAGAGTCAGTATTTGGCTTTCTATATGATATCCACAGCTTGCAAAAGAAAACAGCAAAACAGATAAGAGAATTTTGTATAAAACTGGAGTCGGAATTGACTCATGAAAATTCAAAAGAATTGATGCTACAGATTTGTGTGGTGAGCTTCAGGCTTTTTCAAGACAACATAAGAAACATTCCACACCTGAAGAAGTACTGAAGCTTGTTTGTGAAAATAAACTCAGACAGTTTTCCAAACATTTTTATAGCTCTACGCATTCTTTTAACTTTGCCAGTTTCCGTAGCGAGTGGGGAACGTAGCTTCTCAAAGTTAAAATTGATAAAAACATATCTGCGTTCAACAATGGTGCAAGAGAGACTTGTTGGACTTGCCACAATGTCAATAGAGCATGAAATAGCTGGAAAACTGGATCTAAAAGAACTAGTGACTGAATTTTCAAAACTTAAAGCAAGAAAAGTCATGTTTTAAGAGCACAGAGTGTTTTTTATTCGGAGTGTTTTGTAAATACAGGTTAAAGTTCATTGAAGAGTTTTCTTATTTCTTTCTATATTGGATGTGGTGGTAATGGCAGTTAAAGCAGGATAGCGTAATGGATGATTTTGGATTTGTAATAATAAAAATTATAATTAACATTTTTAATGCATTTTTATTTGAAATCAGACTGAAATACCATCTAGCTATCGTGTACAAATCTATTCTGAAAATTTCGTGTCTCTATTTGATCTGATCTCAGAAACATTGGTTGGACGGACAAACCGAGTAATTAAGCCTCTCTTTGAAAAAAAAACGCTTAAAAAACATTAAAAGGAAAAAAGGGGCAAAATGTTTCCCAGTTTACCAAAAACCTCAGCCTAGATCTGCCCTTGAGGTTTGAGGGTGGGGCGCTGATTGCATGCTCCTTGTCTCAGGGAGCCCTCAAGGAATAAAGGATTTTTTTCTTTGTTTCTCTTCATCTTACTCCTCTATCCAGGAGCAGCCCTAGCCATTTTGCTGGTCAGGGCAGAAAATGTTTTCAATGCCCCCACCAATAGCCCAGCAAGAAAAAAACACTTGCAGCCAGCCAATCACAACAGAGCAAAAATGGCTGGCCAATCACAACAGAGAAAAATAAACAACAACCAGCAGTATAGCACCCCCTGCAAATGACTACTCTGCTAACCCATGCCTAGAACCAGCCCTGCCCCTACCTTCTCTAATTTGAAAGTAAGCAGAACAGACAGAACATGTACACACTTTCTCTTACTTTCATTTACGTTTAACTGTTTCTGTCTGGTCTTTGGTCCAGATAGGGTTTTGTCAATATTATGGCAAATCTAGATGCCTGTTTACATGCCTCTGATCTTGAAATTACTTAGTCTGAGCTAGGTCTAGGGGAGACACCTAGGCTGCTTTGTGAGTGGTTGAATCCACTCCCTTTGTGTAATTATCTCATTGACTTGTCTATTTGACAGGATTTTTATCACTTCTTTGCTGTCAATAACCATGCTTTTATAATTAAACCACAAGGACTGTATTTCCGATGGGAGTCAGAACACAGAATTGTCTTTTACCTTCTATCTACCGTCTCATATCAGGCAGTGCGATATACACACACAAATTAAAATAACGTGTGCTGCAGAGTTCACATAATTAACCATTGTGCAATTTTTAGTGCTTTTTTTCATCTTCCTAGACTCAAGCAGACAGTGCAGTAATTGAAGCAATTGTTAAAATGTACTGAAGGCACTAAAGCATAGAAATCTTCTCCTGCCAGAAGAGGAAAAAAATCAAATCAAGATTCACAGTTCCAGAACTGTGCTATCTGAAATGACTTGTTATAGAAAATATGAAACGTGACAATACTGAAGCGCTCTAAATTTGTTACAAGGGCCTGGATTTAAGTACTCTACAGTATAAAAAACACAGGGTTCTTAGTCATACACAACTGGGACCATCACATTCATAATCAATAAATTCTCAATGTGGCCACCACAAGACTGAAAACAATATTCCACTTTCAGGTCTTTTACCTGAGGCCCTTAGTTACAAGCTCTTTTTTTTATTATTATTATTACATTACTTACGGGCAATCAAGAGATGTCTTGGTGCCTAGACACTACAACAATGGACACCTATAAATGCTCAAGACCGACAGACACCTACACAAACACATGGACTAGATAGGCAGAAAGGAGGGTTCTCTAAATAACCTGTAGTTTGCTTATAGCTTCTAGTGGCCAGGAAACAGCTGTCTATTTTCAGTTTCACACATGCAGGCGGTATGGACTGACTGATCATATGATGTCAGACTTACTTAGCAAGAATTCAGCCGATATTGGTGAAAAGTTAGCTGATTTAGGCTGAAGTGGCCGTAAGCGATAGGAAATTGAGCAAACTTTAAGCTTGCAGGAGGTGATGAGATAAATGGAGGTGGTAGAGATAAAACTGTAGATGGACGGAGTGCTCAGGACTGGCTGAGAATAATAGAGGGTTGGGAAATTAAACCCATACTAAGAGGTGGGCCAAGGCCCAAACTCTAGATTAAAATCTCCTGAATGGTTGGGAAAGTTTGGAATCTGAACCCAGAGACAAAGTGTGAGACTGTAGAGGGCATAAGAGACTACCAAGCGGGAGAGTGAGCAGTGCTGGCTATGGGTGTGGGAGCTGCGGTTGGTGGTGCTGAGGGTTCCAGGCTCTGTAGAGTGTGGGGTCACTGGGCGAGGAGCTTTGAAGATGAGATGTCTGAAGTTTGCTGGGTGCTGCTGGAGGGGGATGAGGGTCAAGGACAAAAGTCTTGGACAAAAACCTTCCCTTCCTCCTTTTCCTCCCTCCCTCATTAAAACTATTCAGACTTCTGGGAAGTAGGTGAAGGAGAAAATCCTTCCCTCCCCTACTTCTCACAGCACCCGGTCAGCTCCCCATCCTACTTAAGCAGAGCTTCCCTGAAGCTGAGTGGAGAAATGGGAGGGAAGAAGCTGCTGCAGTGGAAGCAGCATGGCAAGAGCAGAAGGGAGCAATCTTTCTCCCCTATCCAGCATTCCCCCCATCTCCAACACCCAGAAACTCCTAGCCCGATGTCCCAGCAGCCCCACCTCTGCCAGAACACCCAGCAACTCATCCAGGACCAGTTTGGACCTACCTGCTCCCTGCTAAACAGACACAACACTGATCTACTTTCAGAAAGCCTTATCCTGCACCACCCACTTACTTATCAGCACCCACTCTCTTATCAGCCCTAACCCAGAGACCCCAACCCACTATGCTTCTACAGCTCCCAGCTCTATCCACCCAGCACCTGCACACGCATCACAAATTTAGAAATAACCTGTTGCAAAGAACTATAGGACGGGTTAAGCTCATGAGAGGAAACAGTGGCTTATTTTGAGTTCATGGGTGGAGAAAAGTTGAAAATCCCAGATTCAAACCCTCAGAAGCTTGGGTGAATTTAATGTCTGAATGTTGCACCTCTAGCCCATCTACCATGATAACCAGAAAAATACCTCAGATCAATAAAATCTCAAGGGGGCAGAGGTTTGCAGAAGCATGGCGGGATAAAGAGAATGATGTTCTCGCTCTTGTTTAAGGCGGTACTAGGGATGGATGAGTATAAGCCATACCTCATGTTCCTGGGAAATCTAGTAAGCGATAACATGCCAGGTAGTTTGCACTACTTAAACAGAGGAACAGAAGAGTCAGGTTGGCTCTAGTTTACAAACTTCAAAAATGCTCCTTAATTTTAACCAGCTTATAGTCCACTTTGGCACAGGAAAAACGTGATTGCTAATTTATGGTTTAAAAACAGCTAGCTAGTGTAACAAAGCATGAGTGCAGACAAACGCACACACAGTAGTCACTAGCAGGATCAAACGCGTGATCATCACCCTCAAAACCACATGATCCTTCCACTTGAGCTAAATAACAACAACCACCATAATAATAGACGAGTAACACATAGCTGGGCGTAGTAGTAATTGTTGAGGCCTGCCACTAAAGGGAGACATGGTCAAATGCACTAAATTAGTGCATTTCAACAAGAACACACTACCTGTTGCTTATCCTGCTGCTAAACTATTTGAAAGTAAATATTTCTCAGAAGGAAATTCAAAATTGCAGTTTTTTCCAATTTCTCAAATTAGGATATACAGTATTGTTCTGGCAAATCAAAGGTAATTGAAACCTTAAAACAAAAATCATTAAAAAAAACAATTTATTTCCATCTGGTGAAAAATTATATAGCTCTCCATTTACTGTGAGTGAGACATGCTCGCAGTCTGTGTGGAACTGATTTAATGATGAATAGAATCAGGAAAAATACTAGCGAACAATTGCATGGCAGGGACTCTTAAACAATGATTTAGGAGTGAAAATCTAGTTCTGAGGGGGAACGGCTCACAAGTTTAATTCTAATTTCAAGACACATGTCTGTAATTTTGTAAGTTCCCTGTGGGCCAAAACATTGGCTGACTCCTTAATCAGGTCTGTGCCTACTGTATACATTAAACTGAATTTAGCTTAGTTTAATTCAAAGTCATATTAATTTTTTTATTCTTAGGTATATAGAAGGAAACAATTTGGGATATTTTGGTTGGGCGGGAGGAGAGCAGGATTTCCTGGGAATGTGATTTTCTGCCTGTACGTCCACCAATGATGTCCTCAAGGTTTCAATGACCTCATTGGCAAAGGGCTGGACATGCCTGACTCTACAGAGCCATTCAGTGCCACTTTAAAGAATAGGAAGAGAGCTTGGGAGTGACAGAAAGCACTCCCTCTCCTGCAAGGCTGAGCATGCTGCCTCCACAGTGCCCAGCCTAGGAATAGAAGGACTAAAGCTCAGGACATCATCTCTAGTTTCCAAGATGGCTGACTATTGGGCCAGATTTGTGTATTTACTGCTTGGAGTGTTGTTCTAAGTGCACCCAGCAGGGCATTTACGTGGGATGTTAGTTCTTCCTCTGAAACGTTTCACGACTGACTTGTCAATGCTGAGGAAACATGTTATTTATGTGAGAATAAGATGCAAGACTCACAATAGAAAAGAAAAAGAAGCAGGGCCCCACAGAAGCCAGCCTAGACTGGCTCAGTGCTTGATGGGGGCTTGAGAAAATGTTGTATTATTTATTAGTTTACATACTAATGATACTCTACTACTTGTTTGTTAAGTTTAGAAATTGCTAGAGATGTGTCAGAGCCACAGGTTACTCCATAATTGTTACAGGGTTTCTTGTACCTTCTTCTGAAGCATATGTATTCTATTCATGTATCTTTTTTATATTGCCACACATCACTGTAGTATCTGAACACTTTACATGTAAAGTAGATTGGCAACAACAAAAACACTAGTGGATTTCATGGAGTCTCTGGCTCTTCCCCTTTTGGGGCTATAAAAGCTCTGCTTGGGATAAAGTTATATTGTGTGTGATTGATTTGTTTGTTAGTATGACAGGTAAGGGGGTTGGGGTTTGCTTGTTTGTTTTTAAGGTGCAGGACTAGATTGATCATTGATCTGATCCAGTATCACAATTCTGATATTCTACAAAGTTTGCATCCAGATCTGAACTTCACCTGAATTCAGGGTTGTTTAGATGGAGAGTTTTTATTCTGCCCAGGATAGAAAAAGGTACAAGCCAGGAAGTTGAGATGTTGATCAAAATTTCGCCAAAGATCAGGGGCATTTGGATCCAGGATTCTGGTTCAGGTCTCTCTAGCAGTTATCTTAATATTTTGTATTTCTCTTTCCCCTATTTTTCCTAGGTACAGGAACAAGAAACAAACACAGAAAGCTTTATGCAAAGATATAAGAAACAGTGTATGGACCCTAAAATAGACGAGAGTTTCATTTTCACAACTACTCCAGTAAGGGACATCGCAACAACCAGCCTTCCAGCGTTGAATATGATCAGCAGTGAAAATGGATTACAAACAGGATATGTGACTTTACAACGCTGTATTGCTCACGATGTGCCCCATGATCAGAGAGATAGCGATCAGCAACAACCATGCGGGGAACAAAGAATTAATATTACAAGTAACAACAACATTTTTTTAATCTCCTTCTGAAGCATCAGGGATGGCCCCGGCTGGAGATGGGACATTGGACGGGGAGGGGCAGGGCTCTGAGGTGGCACCGAGCACTCTCTCTCTCTTTCTCAGGTGCTTAGCTGACTGGTTCTTGCTCACATGTTCAAGGTCTAACTGATCATCATATGTGGGTCAGGAAGGAATATTTCCCCAGGTCAGACTGGCAGTAACCTTTGGGGAGGATGAGAGAGAGGGGTCACCTTTCTCTGCTGCGTGTGAGTGCAGGTCACTTGCCAGGATTATCTGGGTATATCTCATGTAATCATTTTCCTGCCATTGCGGGGGCCTCAAGCATTGGTGCACCTCAGTCCTTCCTATTCTCTGCCTGTGGCACATAAGTCTAATCTCCTGTGGGCTGTAATACTTTGGTCTTATTTTGGTTGTTGGGTTTAGTGTGCGGGTGCTGGGTGGTGGTAGTGGCCTGTGATATACAGAACGAAGGTCAGACTAGATGATCTAGTCTAGTCTGGTCTTAAACTCTATGATTCTATGATGTATTAGCTTGTTTTCTACAGGATTACTGATGCTATTACTAATAAGCAAGACCTTTTATGTGCTGTTCTGACTCCTACAGAGCTAAGTGATGGCCAAGGGGACAGAGGAAAAACATGTGGTGCTCTTGAGAACAGTGATACAGATACCTTCTATGATGAACCATGTAATGAATATCTGCCCAAAGCAAATTGCTGTGCAATTCTGGGATCTGTGGAACCTCAGTGTAGAGACTCTGATTCATCTTCAGCACATGACAAGCTATTGAAACCTCTTTATGAAGAAGATTCAGATTGTCACCTCAGATGTGAAAATAGGAAGCTTGAGAGCTTAGAAATCAGTCCTGCAGTTGTCAAAGCCACAGCAGTGAACTTTATCGGAGAGGCCAGTACTGAACATCCTGTTGCAGTAAATATAACAAAAAACAATGAACCTGTCACAGCACTGGCAACTGGACTAAGAACAGCAATGGAGGGTTGCAGTGATTCTGATAGCCTACTGAAAACAGATGAAGCGTGTAGCGGTACATCCATAAGAAACACTTATCTCAGACAAACTGTAGAAACAGATGGTATGGGCCTGTGTTCTAGCACTGGAAATAAAATAGAAGAACCATCCACTCATGCTTTAACAAATGATATCTTTAATGCCAAGGAGTGGTTGGAGCAGAAGCCAAACAAAACATTAACTGATGATAATGGATCTATTCAAATGACTGCTGCCCAGGAAGGAAAGTTTGCTTCTAATAATTCTTTCCAATCTCATGATGCAGAATCTCCTCCCAGATTAATAAAGGCTCAAAGTAGTCATTTAGAACAAGACCAAGAACACCTAACTTACATACCAGATAGTTACATTGGTCAGTTACCTTATACAGAACAAAATATACATTTAACAAATGATCAGATAATTAAATGTATAGATGAACTATCTACTAAAGACTCTCCTGTTATACAGAGCTACCCAGAAATAAAAGATTGTGTTTATCTCTCTGATCTTGTACAAAAAGAGGAATTATCCAGTAATTCCTCCTGCGAAAATATCAGTCAATTTACAGGTGAAAAGAACTCTTCTGTTAAAGAAGTGAATAAAAGTTCTGAAGAGAATTTTCAGGAAAAAGGAAATGAGTCAGACCTGAATGCACAAAATGACAGTAACTGTGGCACTTACCATCTTTCAAGAGATAATGACAGTAAAGATTTCCAAAGTGTTTCTGATTCACAGGACTGCAGTTACATTATACAGCTACATAATTTAATTAAGAGTCCTGAAACTGTAACGTATCAGGACAGACTGAAAAATCCAGATCAAGACAACAGTAAGACAGAGATAGATGTGCAGCAGGTGGTGTTCAAGGCATTGTCTGAGGAGCAGTTTTTAACTGAAATTTTATTAGAAAAACCAAGAGATGAAGAAAACAAAATGGGTAGAGAAAAGAGAGATCTTAGAATAGATGAGGTACAAAATATTGCAACTTTAGGTGTCCCAGGATTGGACAGCATTTCAGAAATTCAGCCTTTAGATTCTCAGCAAAGAGCATCAGAAGGAAATGCAATTATCTTTGACCATGGGGACTCTTCAGCAGGTTCCACTTATGACTCTGGGCTGGTGGCACCAGTTAGCTTCTTTCAGCCTATAACACATGTTGGGAATGAAAATAATAGTACTGCAAGTCAAGACTGTAAAGATGTTGGTGACAAGGTGGATGGTTCCATCCTTTGCACCCAACATACGAACTTACAAGAAACTTTATCTGTCTCTGTAGAACCTATGAGCCAAACAGAAGTGTCCACTATCAACACACTGGTAAAAGGATACTCCAGTGTAGAAAGCCTAGTGCAGTCTGAATCCACACAAATGGTACTTAAGGGGAATGAAAATTTGAACAAGTTGGAAACTACGCCTGAACTATTGCAGTGTCAATGCCATAAAACAGCTGAAGAAAACAAGGATGAAATAATCTTGTGTGAAAAGAAAACAGAACAAATTCAAGAAGCCACTGAATATAGTCTAGGTGAAGGTGAAGTGGAGCCTTATATGCGTGCTTTGATTACTCCAGAGGAAGAGAAACATATTACAAGTTATTGTACTGGACAGTTCGATCCATCCCGGACTCCTTCCGCTCAGCAAATTGGAACACCCTGTAATACATACAGGAGTGGAAATACAACTAACTCTACTGAACATCATAAAACCAGACAATTCATGGCTGGCAGGAGTCAAAACATGATTTCATCAGACCGTGTAACGTATGCCTCAGAGAACAGCCGTTTTCAGGAGGAGCTGCCACAGAGCAAATCTCAGCCGTACTCTTTAGCGTTGACCACAGCTGATCCATTCACACTAAGAGAAGAGAGGACAAAAACTCAAGAGGGATCAAAACCCTGCAAGCACTTACTTGTTGGGCCTGAGGACATTAAGTGTCAGCAAGAAACAGCAAACAGTGGACATTCGGCTGATGGGGGTAAGAAGAATATGTTGTCAAAGGTGCTGTCTAAGAAACCCCGACTAGAAGCAAAGGAAAACCTCAGCAAGAACTCCAGTTGCATTAAAAAGGCCCTGAAAGCTAATGCAGGCATAATTCAGAGGAAAGAGAGGGAAGAGCAAAGAAAACTACCTGCTAAAAAAACCAGCAAAGGTAGGAGGGAGCTGTCTCTCTATTGTTGATTTTTTTTTCTTTCACATCCCTCAGACTACAGTATAAATTTCAAAGAAATTTCCAACACACCACAAGACTCCTTCAGCTAAACTAAATCAGCTAGAGATGTCATGCATTAATGTATGAAAATGTCCATTCTCTGAAGTAATAACCACTGCTATACCATGCTGCAAATCTGTTCAGTCCCTGGCTCCCCTTAGTTGATAAATGTATCATATTTTATTAATTTTTTATGCCTTTTATAATGTAGTTTCCTCTGTTCGAGTCAAGGCTCAGGAACATAAAGTACATTATGATTATTCCAACAGAATCCATGCAATATAATAGCAAACACAGTAGTATCATGTTGTTCTATTCCTGAAATGGGTTGGTTTCACAATTGTGCCACCACCCTGTGGCTCCCCAATATAATTACACTCTGTTGGGGACCTAAAGTGTTTATACTGCTGGTAACCTATTACTATTATTTATATAATGCTCTGGATATGCATAACACTTTGCAGAAATGTAAGATGACAAAAGGCCCAGTTCTGCACTTGCTTACCCCAGTATAAATCCTGAGTGACTCTGCTGAGTCAATGAAGTTAAACTGGCATTAAACCAGCGTAAATAAAATGAGAACCAGGCCCACAGTTTCTGTCCCAAATAGCTTACAATCTGGAAGGACAAAACACAAAATGGCAGTAGTGTAAAAGTAACACAATTAAGCATTTATGGTTGATATAAGATTTTGCTGGGTCCGAGCTTTTCTTTTCATTTTTTAAAATTACATTTCACATTCATGTTGTAACACAAACTACGTTGAAATCATTAAGAGGTGAGGCATGAGAGCAGGGGTGGAGAGTGACTGGAAGGAGGCTAACAAGCTGTTCAAAGACTCTAAGCAAGCTAGTAATCTGTTTGAAGGCTCTACAACTAAGACATAGGTCGACCTAGCTACATCCAGTGCCAGGTTTACAATGGCACCAGTGGCGCCATGGGGCCGGGCCCATGCTCCGAAGGGGCCCCAGCCTGCTTTGCTTGCACTGTGCCCTGAGACCCCCCCACCCCACCGGCTCCCCCCACCCCGCCCACCACTTGCTCCTCTTGGCCTGCCTGCCGAGGGCTCCTCTTCACCCCCTGGCCCCACCTGCCAGCTTCTCTCTGACCTGGACAGACCCCAGTGCACCTCCGGCTCCGGGCAGTCTCTGCTTCCCACCACCTGTGGGGCCCCACCTGTTTCCAGGAGCTGAGCCACCTGGGACTGGTGCAGAAGCCTGGCCAGTCTCAGCCAGTTGTGGGGGGACAGTGTGTGGGGCTTGGCTGGGCCCCTCCAGGCAAGTGGGTCCTGAGGGAGGCCGGCTGGGGCAGGCCCTGGCGTGGCTGATCACACCACTCCCGAGGGGCCAGAGCGATTCCCCGCCCCGGGACCTGCACTGGCGGCTCAGCCAGGCAGACAGTCGCCTCCCAGCAGGGCCGGTGAGTGCGGCCAGGAGGCAGGGCGTGGGGGAGGCAGGGTATCTGGAGTACCGGGGCAGGGTGCTGGGCTGTGAGGGGATGGGGAAGATCTGTGTGTGCTGAGGCACTAGGGAGAGGGGGTGCTGGGCAGGGATGGTGTGCAGGGCGCTGTGCATTTGTGGCAGGGTCTGGGGGGGTGCTGGGCATAGTGGGTCCGGGGGGGCTCTGGCCATAGGGAATCGGAGGGCTGTTCCAGTGTTGGGTGGGGGGGCTCTGTGGCGTGGCATGGGCCCACCCCCAAGGGGAAGGGACACGCTGGCAGCACAGGGCTGGGCAGGCCACTGTGCGTCTGGCAACTGCTGGTTTGTAAATAGTGCCCTCACACTGGGCTGGGCGGAGCAGGGCCGCCCCTGCCATGCCATGCCCCTGGCCAGCCGCTCGCTCCAGGGACTGACCCCCCTGCACCATGCTCCATTGCCCCCATGGGCGCCGGGCCCACAAAAGGTTAATCTGGCTCTGGCTACATCACTCAGGGATATGCCTGTGCAACGTAGCTACTGTACCTCACTGTAGATGCAGCTAGTTCGATGGAGGAATTCTCCTGTCAACCTAGCTACTGCCTCTCGGAGAGGTGGATTACTTGCATTGATGGAAAAACCCCTTCTGTTGATATAGGCAGCAACTACACAGCAGTGCTACAGTGGCACAGCTGCAGTGATGTAACAGTAGAGCTGGATCTCTGCTTTCACCAATCACTTATTTAATTGAATGCATTCCTGTGTTTATAGGTGATAGAAAAGATGTCTTCTTTGCATGACAATTTTTGTGCTAGCAATGACCTTAAAAGGGGATTAGGGGAGATGTGCAGTAGCAGGCACAATAAACGACTAGTTCTGGTTGGGAACTTTGTGCAGGGAGGTCTGTTGTATAGCTGCAGTCCTGTCAGTGTCTGTAATTGACAATGTAGACAAGCCAGAAGTTACAAGAGGACCTAGTGCATTAAGAAAGAGAGAAGAATGTGTCCAATCCTCAAATAATGTAGGCCATGTAGAATGTAGGTACTAAAAACATCTGTTTAGGTTCTGTATATTTCAGAATAATATTTAAAGGAAATATCATTCAAAGATTGTGCTGCAAATATCCAGGCATACAGCAGACTGGGCAAGTTTTATACACCTGTATCTGATCCACTTTGATTTAAACTGTATGTTTGTAATCTATGGTTACTGCATGGAACTAACATGTCAACATTTAGTATAGTATTGATGACGGGGTGAATCAGTTCTGCTGTAGTAATTCTCTTCTTTTCAGTCCATAGAGGAATGGTCTGTGGCTAAGGTTGGGAGTTCTATTTCTAGCTCTCACACACACTACTTGCATGACTTTACTCATGCTTCAGTAAGGTACTTCAAGCATGTGCCTAACTTTAAGCTTGTGAGTAGTCTCATTGTCCAAGATTTAAATGGCTAGTGATTTTGGGTGTCTCAGTTTTGAACACCCAACTTGAAGCACCGTAGAGGGGCCTGATTTTCAGAAGTAGATTGCTCAGCACTTTCTGAAAATCACACCTCTTTAAGCCATTTCAAGTTAAACACCCAATAGCTGAGGGTCTCATTATCACTAGACACTTAAATCTTGGTAATTGACTTCAATAGAGCTACTCACTTGCTTAAAGTTAAGCACATACTTAAGTAGCTAACTGAATCAGGGCTTTAGAGTGCAATTCTACTTTGAAACACAACTCTAAAAATGTGAGGTTTCATGTTTATTGTTTCTCAGTCATTTCCAGTTAAAATGCCCTCAACTTATGAGTAAAAAGATGGGGGCTTTGTTTGGTGAGGGTGGTTGTTTTTGTTTTTAACAACAGCAAACTCCACCTGGAATCTGAGAGTCAATCTGCTATCTTTCCTCTCTCACATCATCAATAGCAATAAGGATTCTGCTCACTAACTAGGGTGACCAGATGTCCCGATTTTATAGGGACAGTCCCAAAATTTGGGGCTTTTTCTTATATAGGCGCCTATTACCTCTCCTCCCCCCGCCCCATCCCGATTTTTCACACTTTCTGTCTGGTCACCCTAGGTGATAAAGGAGTTTAGGCAAAATCAATGCTACTTGGGTAACCACATTATGTTCACATTATTACACCTCAGTGATACCTGTGCAGCTTTATTATAGTTTAACTGACTGGCCCTCTAATCAGGGAGAAGGTGTATTGAATAAGAACATGCTATGTTTACATTATGACTTTTAAAAAAAATGTATTAAGTCAAAGTTACAATAAAATGTTAACATACTACATTGTACATTACTTATAACTTATTCAGGATCAGGACAATATTCAGAGAACCTGGCTAAAGATTCCGGCTTGTTGGCTGGGGAACCCTCCTTCTGAGTATGCTAGAAAGAGTGACCAAATTTCTAAATACCTATCCTCTTGTTGGCATTTCTCTAGTGCACATACTTGATGGGAAAGCTTTTCCATTGCATATTTTACTATACCACAATTCCACAAGAGGGATTATGCATTTCCAATAATGTACAATAAAAAGTCTAGCTGCTAACAATAAAAAAGAAACTAATTTGTCCTTCTGTTTAAAATGTATTAAGTAAGCAGGTCAGGGGATCTCTAGGAAGCTGGCATTTTGTCATAAGAGGAATCTCTTTAATAATTTCCTCCCCAAACCATCTAATTCCTGGACACAGCCACCACATGTGCACAACAAAGCCTGCCAACAAAGTACCTCCCTAGTAGCAAAAGTATGATGGAACTTTCTTAACTGGAGTCAAATGCTATCTAGACAATAATTTATTTAAAAAAATATTTAGGGGCCACACAAATTGTAGATGTATATCCCCTTTCCCACATAGAGACAAACTCATCCAGAACAATTTCTTTGTCCAAATCCATCTCCCATCTTTTCATCTGGGTTGTTTTCTTATCAATGTCCTTTTCAGTCAAAATTGTATATATTTTAGAAATTAAATCTTTTGTTCCTGCTTGCTCCTGCGTCAACTCCTCAAATGTGATTAAAGGCCTAAATAGGGCCACCTAATATCCAGATTTCACAGCAAAATCTTTGACTTTTCAATATTGAAAATACGGGATCTTTATATTATTTACATTATTACATCTCTCTTGGTATGATTTAAAATCAGGACCCAAGAACAGATGTCTGATTTGAGTAATCACAGCTCTTACCAACAACGAACAGTCACTTTGATATTTCCTAGGGATATTTCCTCATTATTAATGAAAATAGCTAAGGAGAGGGCCTTGGCAGTAGAAATTTAGAAAATATGTCCAAAGCCACTAAGGTAGTCTGGATGAATGAGTGATATTTTATTTGTGGTGACCTACATTTCATTTTAACCCAATCATTATAAATATCTCCAGTCTTGTTCTCATTTTAGCCAGTGTTTGCATGTTCAATTATTAACCCAACAGATCACATTTCTTATTGTGATGCATAATAAGCCAAATTAGGGAAAGCTAGTCCATGCCTCTTTGTAGGCTTATACAGAACGTTAGAACTCACCCTTTATCATTTGTTTCCATATGAATATTAATAGTGCATCCTGACATGTTTTTAATGTCATTTCAGGGATACCAACAGGGATGCATTGAAACAAAAATAATAACCTTGGGAGGACATTCATCTTTACCAAGGCTACCCTACCTAGCCAAGAAATTTCATATTTGTTCCATTCCTCCAAGTCTTTTATTATTTTATTCCACATTGGAGGGTAATTTGCCTTAATATTTATTCCTAAATATTTTACAGTCTTTTACCCATTTAAATTTATGTAGTTGACATTTTGAGGTCCCTTTAAAATGGCAAAGTAGTAGTAGTATTTTCTGATTCTTAACTGTGGATATTTCATTTCAAGCCCCCAAGTTACTGAAGAAAATCCATGCTGAGCTGTTCCCTGATTGTTCTGGAAATATTAAATTATGCTGTCAGTTTGGGGAAATTCATGAAGACTCCATCGTTACATGGATTAAAGATTCAAAGTTACTAGCTCGAGTGAATAGAAGGTAAGAAGGGATCCTAACTGGCACTTCCTGAAATATTTTGAGATTATCTTTTGTGGGGGAAAATTAAAGGGTCTAATGATAAACTCTTGCTGAGAGAATTGTAGTGCAATGACTGGGACAATATACTGACTAAAACAAAGTAGTCAGAGTTTGCAGAGTGTATTAATATCAGACATTGTTTCCCTCCTTTAAGGTAGTTCCTGTCTGCTTGCTTTAGCTGTTTCATATCTCTTCCCATCAGACTGTCAACTACTGTACAAGATCATGCTAAGGTGAAATTCCAGCAGCTGGGCCAAACGATATAAACAAGTCTGGCTAAGATATGAGAAACTGGAGATATGAATCTCTAAGGCCTAATAAAAGCAGCTTCTTCGAGGAACAGGAGAGGTCACATCCTTTGAACTTTAAGTTCTGTTTTAAATGGCCCTTTAAACTGACAAGGGTTGGGTATGAGCGAAAATTATCTGACTCCTTAACCCAGCCAATTAAATTATATCAGGGTGACTGAGCAGCGTGCACTGAGAAAAGTGGGAAATGAAAGTTTTATCTCTTCAGGAGAGTTAGGCACCTAGCCTCTTTTGAAAATCCCACTAAGCATATGTAGGCACCTAAATACCTTTACAAATATGGACCTTAGTCCCCAGTGACTTTCAATGATACTTAGGGCTCCTTAGTACTAACGTGACTTTTGAAAATGGAACTTCGGAGCCTAAGTCACATGGGCACTTTTGGAATTTTTACTCCCTCTTCCCGTCTCTTCAGCCCTTTCATTGTGCCCTTTCAATCCACCTCTCCAGTGTGTCAGGGTACATTTACACTGCAGTAAAAGACCCACAGGACAGCTGCAGCTGGCCCAGGACAGCTGACTGAGGCTTGCATGGCACAGGCTGTGGAGCTATAAAATTGCAGTGTAGACACTCGCCAGGTCTCAGGGCCCAGGCTCCAGCCTGAGCCCAAACATCTACGCTAAAATTTGACAGCCCCTCAGCCCAAGCCCCACGAGCACGAGTCAGCTGACCCAGCCTCTGAGACTTGGTGCCACTGGGTTTTTTTAATTGCAGTGTAGATGTATGCATAAAATCACAGAAATGTAGGACTGCAAAAGACCTTGAGAGATCACCTAGCCCAGCCCCCTGCAATGAGGCAGGACCAAATAAACCTAGACCTTGTACCCCTAGTCTTGTTGCCATATAGCCAGTATGCTTTTCAGTTTACGGCCTGTCATAGACCATACACCAGGGCCGGCGCAACCCATTAGGCGACCTAGGCAGTCGCCTAGGGCACTACTATTTGGGGGGCGCCGGCGCCCCGGTCGTCAGCGGAATTTCGGGGGCGGCATTTCGGGGGCGGGACCTTCTGCCGCCTAGGGCGCCGAAAAAGCTGGCGGCGCTCCTGCCATACACTAATACAACACCCAATACAATGGGGCCCCGATGCTGATAGGGCGTCTCTGGGCACTACTGTAATACAAATAGTAAATAATAAAGGTTAAGAGATAGGTACACTTGAGCCTGTGGGTTTTGCCATCTTGAACGTCACTGTTCTTGGAAAGCAGCCCTTCCCTAAATAGTATTACAGCACTAAGCAACAGTGATCCAAGAGTGGCATAAAAATGGGGGTTAGCATAGCTGAGGGCATGTACTAGTAGAGTAACTGAGCAGGTCCCCAACACTCACCAGATCACATCAGATGTGCCATTCTTAGCTCCTCCAAATGATGCTGCGGACTGGCAAATATATAATATGAATGAAGAGGGAAAGGAGAGAACAGCTGGACAACTTATTACTAGTCCTAAACAAGAGCAGCTTTAAGTATAGACTGGATGCTGCAGATGGCTAGCTAGGGTGCTCCATTTTACCAGGAAGGGGTGCGTGGACACAGAGTAGTTGCAGTGCAGGCAACAATCCAGCAGTTTATTGCTAAAGCATGAGCTGCATGAGGCCAGATAGCCAGAAAACACATTTCCTACCCTAGAAAAGGGCAGAGGAAAAGAATTGGGAAGGGTTGGGTGGGCAAATAAAGAGAGGTGGAGAAATCAGGGGAAGAAAAAGGTAAGGATCCCAGGGAAAGGAAGAGAGATGAGAGGCGACTAGGGAAAAGGAAAAAGATCTGGGGACCCAGGGAAAAGAGATGGGGGAATCCATATTGTTTATTCAGGTTGGGAAGAGGAAACTAAAGATTATTATTGATCTAGGGCCCCAATTCAGCACTTACACACATTCTTAACTCTGATTGAAGTCAAGTTAATGGGTGCTCACATGCATTGCTGACTAGGGCTGGCCTTAAGCGCATGCTTAAAGTTGAGCATAGGCTCAAAGATAAAATATAAGATGCCAATACACCAGCCTTAGTCTCACACACAGAGTCAAATTCAGCCCTGATGTTAGCAAGCACAACACCGTTGTTCTCATTCATGTCAAAAAGTGGTCCATACCAATATCCAGTACCTATACATGTTTCTTTGGAAGGACGCACTATTTCCATGCAGAGCTGTTCTGAATATCCAATCAACAGTATTTGTCTCTTAGTCTATAGGAAAATATACTTTACATGCTATGTTAAGAGACTACAGAAAACATTCTATCTTATGACTGCTAGTGTCATGTTCCCCAGTACACATGCCCTGCCTGTCGTAGCAAGTTTACCTGTGAAACCAATATGAATATTAGAAACTGATAAGAGTTTCTAATATTGTAATATAATCAGGTTCTATGTAGGTTTGGTAAAAGTATTATTTTCTCTCAGGATATGATGAAAAAAAATCTACTGGGCAATACAAAACAGGCTGAATGCTTCCAAGTGGGGTTTGAAAAAACATCAAATCTATTCACATCCCCTCTGAATCACGCTCTTTGCAGCATCATTTAGTCCAAAAAATTGGGTGGTTCCAAGTAAGTTGGTTAGAAAAAATGTTTTAAAATACTAAACTGCAAATGTTAACAACTTCTATTCCAGTGCAGGGGATGATTCGCCAGTGTCTTTGGCAATAGTTCAAACTAGCATAAAAGACCAGGGATTGTATTATTGCTCCTTGAAGAATGTTTATGGAAAGGTGACTGCTGAATTTAACCTGAACTCTGAAGGTAAATCCCAGCACACAGGCTTTTAAATTATAAGAACAATGACAGACGCCATTTGAATTCTGTGTCACTACAGTGTCTCTTTCCTTTTGTTCCCTTGCAGTATTGAAACATCTTTCAAGTTATCAGGATATTGAAGGTAAATACATTCATTGTTTGTTTCAAATACCTGCTCTTACTAATTGGCACACTTTTGTCAATAAAATATAAATAAAAATCAACAATAAATTTGTAAGTATAGATGTTACTAGGCTCCTGAAGGTAAAGGACCAGGTGTGTTAGTTCTTTGCATTGCTCTGGTGATGCAAAGCAGCTGTATAATGATAACCAGATAGTTAAACCAAGCTGACAGCTGCTTTGCATCATCAAAGTGGGCTGATTGTTTCAGTGAATCTGGCCCAACGTATTTCATTTATCTTAATGTGAAAATAAATGATGAGCAAAGTTGCCACTTTAATGATGGTCCCAGAGATGAACGTATGGAAAGAATTTTCAAACAATATCCAAACAAAAACATGAACAAAAATGTACATATTTACGTGCACAATTGCAGTGGTTTCATATGTAAATCAAATTGCACTTGCAAATGGTAAATCAGGTGCCTGAACAGCACATGCAGTCATTATTCTTACAGTTCTCCCTCCCTCGATCAGAGGAATGAACTGTTGTGTGTGATGCTGGCTGTTCTAGAATTAGGAACAGAGTCATTCTTCGCAACACATCTTTTCGGTGAGGAAGTTATGTCTTTTAAATTGTCTCAGGGGAAATTAGTGCATCCACAAAAGCTTGCACTCATCTTTTGCACACCAAAACACCTCCATTTACACACACAAGTCAAAAGATACATAGTAGGAAAAACCCAACATTTTTAAAAATACAAACCTTGTTTGGGATACTAACACTCAGATTTACAGTTTCTATAGAATTATAGAAATGTCGGGCTGGAAGGAACCTCGAGGAGTTACCGAGTACAGCTCCCTGCACTGAGGCAGGACCAAATAAACCTAGACCATTGTCTAACCTGTTCTTAAAAACCCTGACAGACAATTGTGTAACCTGTTCTTAAAAACCTCCACTGATGGGTTTTGCTCAACCTCCTTTCATAGGCACCGACTCTGTGGGTGCTCCGGGGCTGGAGCATCCACGGGGAAAAATTAGTAGGTGCTCTGCACCCACCGGCAGCCAAGCTCCCCTCACCCCCCGCCCCGCTCCTCCTCCTCCTCCCCCTGAGCATGCCGCGTCGCCGGTCCTCTGGCTACCTCCCAGTGCTTCCCGCCCAGCTGCCGCCAAACAGCTGTTTGGCAGCATAGCAAGCTCTGGGAGGGAGCGGGAGGAGCGGAAACATGGCACACTCAGTGGAGGATGTGGGGCCGGGGCGGGGATTTGGGGAAGGAGTCGGAATAGGGGCAGGGAGGGGGTGGAGTTGGGGTGGAGACTTTGGGGGAAGGGGTTGGAATGGAGGCGGGGCAGGAGTGGGAGGGATGGGGTGGGGCCTCATGGAAGGGGTGGAGTCAGGGTGGGGACAGTGGCAGAGGGGGCGTCGAGCACCCACCGGTGGGAGCAGCAGTCGGCGCCTATGCCTCCCTTGGAAGTCTATTCCAGAATTTAACCACCCGTATAGTTAGAAAGTTTTTCCTAATATCTAATCTAACTCTCTCATCCTGCAAATGAAGCCCATTACTTTTTGTTCTGCCTTCAGTGTACAATAAAAACAATTGCTCCCCATCCTCTTTATAAAAACCCTTAACATATTTGAGGACTGTTATCAGGTCATCCCTTCAGACAGGGGTGAAAGTAACTTAATGGACTTACCGGTATGTAGGGCAGCCGGGTCCTGGGCAAGGTGTGGGGGGGTGCTCTGGGCCCCCAGAAGGGGCGGACTCCCCCAGCCAGCCCTTCAGTGCTGCCCGGCCTGCGCCAACCCAGGCTCCGGTAGCAATTTAAAGGGCCCAGGTCTCGGCCGCTGCTGCAGTAGCTGCCCCTTTCCCCCTGCCCCTCCCCATCAGCGGCCCTGCCAGTATGGTCAACCATGTACCGGCAGCCAGTTCTTACTGGTGCGCCATAGTGGACCGTACAGGCTACTTTCACCTCTGCCCTCAGATTTCTTTTCCCAAGACTAAACATGCCCATTTTTTAAACCTTTCTTCATTGGTCAGGCTTTCTAAAGCTTTGATCATTTTTATTGCTTTCCTCTGGATTCCCTCCAATTTGTCCATATCTTTCCTAAAGTGTGGCACCCAAAAATGAACACAATACTCAGCTGAGGCCGCACCAGTTCGATGTAGAATGAGACAATTACCTCCCACATACGACACTCCTGTTAATACATCTCAGAATGTTATTAGCCTTTTTTACAACTGCATCACATTGTTGACTCATGTTAAATTTATGACCCGCTATAAGCCCCAGATCCTTTTCAGCAGTACTACCACCTAGTCAGTTATTTCCCATTTTGTACTTTTATTTGTGCATTTGATTTTTTCTTCCTAAGTGAAGTCCTTTGCACTTGTCTTTATTGAATATCATCTTGATTTCAGACCAAATTGTCCAATTTGTCAAGGTCATTTTGAATTCTAATTCTGTCCTCCAAAGTGCTCCCCGCTTGGTGTCATCTGCAAATATTATAAGCTTATTCCCCACTCCACTATCCAAGTCACTAATGAAAATATTGAATAGTACCAAACCCAGGACAGACCCCTGCAGGACCCCTTTAGATATGTCCTCCCAGTTTGACAGTGAACCATTAAACACTACGCTTTTAGTACATTTTTTCAACCAGTTGTGGCTTAGATGAAATTACCAGTACTATATTTCCCTAGTGTGCTTATGAGACTGTCATGTGGGACTGTGTCAAAAACCTTATTAAAATCATGATATATCATGTCAACAGCTTCTCCCTATCCACTAGACCAGTAACCTTAAGGCTGTAATTCTGGACGATTACCTAATCATACAGCAAAATCATCATAATATATATTCCAATACAGATTGACAAAGTCACGCAGCTTGATTTTCAAAAACTCTGATTAACGGGGGGCGGGGGGTGTGTTGATCACATAGGCACATATTCTAATCCGACATGCACAATGCATCACATATCTTGGTGAATGCACTTATCACTAAAATTCAGGTCTGGAGTTTAAACACTGCGATATTCGGGAGCATCTGAGCAGAGGATTTAGCCCATTTGACCCATTTTATAGCTAGGGCCAGTTACAACAGTCAGATCTGGTTTGGGATTTTGAATTTTTCCAAACTTCAGAGGTGTTCAGCTCCAGAGTTGTGGCTTGGGTACTAATGGTTATGTATCTGTAGGTCTGATTGTTCTCTTTAACCTCTGAGGATAGGACAAGAAGCAATGGGCTTAAATTGCAGCCAGGGTGGTTTAGATTGGACATTAGGAAAAACTTTCTAACTGTCAGGATGGTTAAGCACTGGAATAAATTGCCTAGGGAGGTTGTGGAATCTCCATCATCGGAGATTTTTAAGAGCAGGTTAAACAAATACCTGTCAGGGATGATCTAGATAATACTTAGTCCTGCCATGAGTGCAGGGTACTGGACTAGATGATCTCTCAAGGTCCCTTCCAGTCCTGTGAAATGATAGTGTTTCCAAGGTGCAGCCCGAGACACAACACTCATCAGAGATTAAATTAGCTTTGACCCTGAATCCTCTTTCATTATACCATTAATACATGATAAATCATCTTTTCCTCTTGCACCAGAAATGCCTTCAGACCTTATAGATCAGTCATCAGTGCAATATTTCTTTGACGGTTCTTTCTCATTATGCGTTGCCCTTTGCTGTCCCAATAAAGGCAAAATTCCCCTTAAAGCTAATGGGAGTTTGCAGAATTGTGCCTTTGATGGAATTCCTGTAGTATAAAACAGGTTGAGTTAAATGGACAGATACTTTCGATGCATTTGGTGCACTGTCACTGCACACACAGTAACTAGTAAAATACCACCGCAACATGTCACAGTAATAAAGAAGGAGGAAAAAAAGAGGAGCAATAAGATATTCTGGCATAAAATCTTCCAGTGCTATTTGAACACATGGTATTTGCAAGTTGTCTGCTGTGTAACTTTACCCAAGGAGAAGGGCAAGGATGGAGATCTGGAATATTTTCCCCATGTGTTATCTTTTATTTAATCAGACCGGCACATCTTGCTATGCATGTGCTAAAGATAGACAACGCTTTGCAAATTGGTTTATCATTTCTGAACATACTGTACTAGTCAACTACTTCATTCGGATGGTTGATTTTTTTCTTGTTTCTCTTTGTGGAGTAGAATTAATCATTCACTTCCTCTTTAAAACAAATGGAGGGCTTTTCATCTAGCAATGCTGTATAACTTGATAAAAGAACTATAATTGGAGATAAGGAGCCCTTTTATTATAGCACTGTATATAGACATACACTGTTCATTCTTTGCTTCAAAGGGAGTCAAAGGTTTACATAGTCTAAATTGGAGATAGTCACTTTGCAAGCAGAAAAACTTTGGACTGCACACTTAGGGCTTTAGGTTTTCTTCTCTCACTTTTCATTAACACAGGAGAAGTTTTATGTACATAGAGAGATGAAAGTAGTCCTCACTCTGCGTAACTCTGCAGTAGGGTGACCAGATAGCAAGTGTAAAAAATTGGGATACCTTTTTTTTTTTTCCCCCAGGGGGCAGGGAGTATAGTTGCCTATGTAAGACAAAGCCTCTAATATCGGGACATCTGGTCACCCTACCCTGCAGATCTGAAATGCAGGTAGAATTTTTAGTTCATTTTCCTCTACAATCTTGCCCTTTTCCCCACTCCAGTTTTTTCTTTTACTCTTTTTGTATTTCTCTGCTTCTTCTTCCTCTGATATTTTGTCTGTATTTTCTTGGTAACATTATTCCACACATTTAGAAATTGAAGTCAGTAATTCCGCAATTTTATTCAGTTTTAACAAACTTAAGCAGATATTCGTCATCTCAGTGCAACCTATAAAATCCACAGGTGACAGTTTGAGAAATCATGGTTCAAATTTATGCCTAGTGTCACCCCCACTGAAATCAATGCAGTTACTCCACAGATGAATGACACACAATATTTTATGGAGAACCTGAGTCTACACAAAACCACCTGTGGAATAAAAGTCATAGAATCATGGAAATGGAGACGGGAAAGGACTCGATAGGTCATCAAGTCCAGTCCCTGCACTGAGGCATGACTAAGTATTACCTAGACCATCCCTCCTAGTCCTCCTATTATCTTCTCTCGTTTCTAATCAATCTTTAACCCAGTGCTTACCGTTTTAAAACACAACTATTCAAGATACATGATTTAGCATGTAATTCTGCAGCTCTGGGACTGATCTGAAAAATGTTATTGATGCTATAATTATTAGGTATATTATGGTAGTACCTGGTCCAGATTGGGACCTCCTTGAACCAGGGGCTGTACACGCACACAGGTAAACATGGTTTCTGCACTGAAGAAATCTGAAAGCTAAAGTTAATTTTTAAACATTATTTTTCAAATTGTAAAATAAGCTAAAGCAGAACTGACAACACCCTCATGTCTTCAGGCTTGTCTAAAAATATTCGGCCTGATTTCCAGGGAGGTTAGGTGTGCAATCACACATGCAAATAGAGCACACCCTAGCCGTGTGTGTATTTTGTAGACTCAATGGCCCAACTTTCCTGCCTTCTCACGGGAACAAAAAATTTGAAGCAAATCACCCCCACCACCGACTTCAGGTTCTCAAGCCGCTATAGTGGCTTCACGTACATTTGAGGATCCAGTTCAAAATTGCCCTTCTTGTTTTTAAAATCCATTGTGGATTTGCTCCAGCCTACCTCATGGACCTTGTAGCTCTCTAATTCCCTCTCTACTCCATCAATGAGACTCCCTCTCTGTCCCTCCACAGTGTCTCGGCATTCTCTTCTGCAGTCTTTCCCCATCAGAACAGTCTTCTTTCCACCTCTTTCCCCTATTCTTTTCTTTTCACTCTTAACAGTCTCTTTCTTTGCAATTTACTGTGTATATGGAAAGATGCTGTACAGAACACAGTTTCATTGTGGTTTAGGTTTGGAAGAGATTGAATTCATTCAGCTCATGTTCAGAGAAGACTTCATCAGCGATAGCTATTTTGGTGGCAACCTGCATGGAAGAATTGCAACGGAAGAGTTACACTTTGGTGAAGGGGTGCACCGGAAAGCATTTAGAAGTAAAGTGATGCAAGGCCTAGTGCCTATATTCAGCCCCGGTCATCCCTGTGTTCTTAAAGTGCACACTGCTATTTCATACGGGACCAAAACCAAAGATGAACTTGTTCAGAAGAACTACAAACTGGCAATGCAGGTAAACTCCATTTTCCTCTGTAAACAAACATTGTGGGAATAGCTGGCTTTGAAATTTTCAAACAGCTGGCTGTGTTAAATGTTTTCAGTAACGCTGCAGTGGCATTCCTGTTTGTAATATAGGAATGCTATGTTCAAAATACCGCAAGAGAGTACGCCAAGATATACGCAGCAGAAGCAGAATCTTTGGAAGGCTTTGGAGAAGTGCCAGAGTGAGTATGTATATTATTCTGAACTACACTGGCCATCTGGCTCCTGGAAAATATTGCTGGGGAAGAAAAAACAGGCATGCTGAGAACATATGGGGTACCGCTGCAGTCATATCTTAGATCATACTTGGTAACGATGAAATGGTAAGAATGATTCTGTCTTCCAATTATAGAGAAAAAGAGTAAAATCCAGTGAGTACCGGAGATTCAGAAGCAAAAGGCTTAATTCCGATCTCACTTACACTGATGTAAAGAGTAATCCATATATGTCAGTGCAAGTACACCAGTGTAAACCCAGTGGGAGACGAGAGTCAGACCCCAAAGTTTTCAATTAAAAATAAAATCTAGCAAAAAAACCGTAGAATTTCTGAAAGCTGGTACTAAGTCTCTTCTGTTTAGGCAAGTCACTTGAGCCCATCTGTGCTTAAGCCACAAAGTTTAGCTCTGGTTCTGGACTCTTCCCATGTTTGGGATGTTCATATTGAAGGATTGTCCCAGTGTAGAGAGCAGGTTTGTCTATGTGTGGAGATCAGATGAGTAGTTTTAGTACAGACTCATCACTGCACCTCAGGTTGGGAAGTGACACCTGGTGAATTTTGCAACAGATAACTCAGATCTTTTTCAAAGGATTTGCTGTTCCTGTGTATGGCTACCATATATAGTCAGATGCCCTAAGGATGGTTGAAATTCCACCTGTCCATGACTCACCTCAAGGATAAACCTCACATGCCTGTGAGCAGCTTATGTCTCCATCTCCTTCCAGATGACATAAGATATCTGCTTCAGCTGCATCTGAATCACTCAAAAAGATTAGAGTGGATGAGTTAACTATTTTCCCAGTAGTCTCTATATATATATAGTGAAAGATGATTCCATTTGGATCCCAATCCAGAAAACAGTGAAATAAAACATCTATATGCTGACCCAAAGTGAGCTGAACATTAAGCTAAGCCCTGGCTTTATCCAAAACAGCAGGTGGTTTTGGTATCCACACCACCTCTTTCCATCTTTACTAATTAGAATAATTTATATACATGCCATTCACGGTGGCAGCTATTTCATACAGCACCAGAAGGAAAGAGGAAGGCTGGACTGCTTCCATTTGGTTACTCTGTATGCAGTATGCGTGCTCAGCATGACTGGTTTTTATTTTCTCCATAGCTCTGAGATAAAAGCAGGCAACGCTGCAACACTGAGTTTTAGCGGGGAAAGCACAGCAAAGAAAGGGGTTCTCAAATGAGTGTAAAGGGACCTACATGCCCGAGACTGTGTTTAAGAGGATTTTTCGGTGGGACCTTTTAAAACCATGCAGTAAGGTAGGGCTATAAGTCTTGCGGCGTTTACTGCAAGCTGCTGCTACTACCACATTGGTGCCTATAAAGAATTGTCCAAATGAGCTCTGTTGATACCACACAAAATGCAGCCTCTGGAATGCTTTGCTAAAGCAACTTGTTCAGTACCACACGCTTTCCTTAAAGGCAAATACTATTCCTGGCAGCACCCCTGTAAAGGGAATGAGAGCTTTTACCGAGCGAGAGAAAGATCCTCCTCCTCCAGAACTGCAATCTTTACATCCTGGGCTTCTAGTGAGGACACCGTTGTATCAGTATAAAAGGGTACAGCTGTACCCGAATGGCAAAGGGAATAACTGGACAGGTGTCAGGCCCCTTTATACCAGCATTCCTGCTCCACACTAGGGCTTTTACCCATTTAAATACATTGGTTAAAATAAAAATAAAAGCCACACCCATAAACCAAATAGTTATACCAGTAAAAATTAAGTGTAGACCAGGCCTGAAAGAGCAATAAGGAAGAGTTCTCCAGGTCCGTGACCATCTGCCCTATCTCCAAGCCATCTCAGGCCTCCGTATCCCATCAGTTATATGGGCAACACTCCAATTCATTTCTATATGAGCTGTGTGTACCCAAATTATGCTGGGAATCAGGCCCCTTGAACACTGCCATTTCCAGAAGTACTGGACTGTCCTTGAGAGTTGTACTTCTGGGTGTGACCACCACCATTTTGGCAATATCAATTTAAGGGATGATGCTGGATGCAGGAAGGCATGTGACTGGAGAGGAGCACACTTTTCTTGGGTTTATAAAGCAGTGACTATTGCTCCATACATTGGTTATCACAGGCACTGCCTGGAGATCTTGTGAGCTGTATAATAAAATATGGCGATGTCTTGTAATAAACTCCATTTGATTTCAAAATAGCATTATCATCATGAGATAGTGGCGATACCTGATTCTGTTCTTGCTTGCATCAGTGTCATTCACCACTGACATCAGTGGAGTTACTCTTAGGGTTTTTCCTGCCACCCTTCACTGTAGTAGCAGGGCACTCCTCCGGAGCACTCCTGTGTCACTCCAGTGTAAACAGAATCAGGCTCATTGTGAGGTTTCAATGCACTTCTCAGAAGCCGAGATGCAGCAGCAGCAGCAATGAATTCTGGTAACTAAGAGGTTCATGTTGGCAGTGAGACAAGTAGTTTCTAGAATCCGCAACAGATTAAAGTATGTGCTAGCTAGACGTGCTAAGCTCATCAGTTTCACTTTATGTTCAGTGTGTCTTTGAGACGACCCCATGACTCAAAGCAAAACTGCCACAGTTGGTCTGGATTTGGACCGCAACCAGTTTCATATCTATTCCATCCCTAACCATAAATGAACCTAGGGTCTGGCAAACCCAGCCCACGTTCATGGAAGGCTTTGCAAACCTTTTGGCAAAATTAGCCCAAGTTTTGAGATGGAAAACTAAGTGAGTTTTGCCTGGTTTTGAATTTCCATGTGAAATTTCACCTGGAGTCAGCTGAGGAGTTCTGAACTAGACACAAACTTCACCAAAGTTCAGGGATTTTCAGCTCCAAGGCTTTGGCTTGAGCCAGTCTGTACTAAGAATCTAATGATCCCTCTAAAAAGTAGTTCTTATATTTCCTCCTCTTGTTGTCTGGCAAAAGAGTTGTTTTGGTCTGAATTTTCCAAAGTGCTAACTAACTTTGGATGCCTTTGGCTTTAGGTGCACAAATTGAGAAACCCAAGCCCTCAAGTGCATCAACACTGATCACAGATAACATTGCCATGGAAGCCACTGGAAGATAAAAGGGCTCAGCACCTTTAAAAATCAGGCCTTCCGTTGTCAAAAAGGCATCATAAAAACAATGCACCCAAAATTAGTGAACACTTTTTAAAATGTAGGCCTTCACACTTTCAGAATGTACAAGGACAGCATTAGCAATGATGCTTTGAAAACTTAATGCAGAGGGGTTTAGATTTGACCCAATAAATGAAACAGAACTTACATAATTTGTAGATCACTGCACAATAGAAGGATCTAATTCCTATCAAAATGTTTCCTAGTATCAAACTTGACTCAGCCCTAGTATCTTTTCTACTGACTGTCTGAAACTGCATGTTCCTGGACAAAAAGTCTCTCTCTTACACGTTCCCTGACTGAGATCATTAAGGTTTATTGGGTTCGATTTCAGGATCATTCCTGTTTTCCTTGTTCATCGTCCTGAGAATAATATCCCTTATGCAACCGTGGAAGAGGAACTGATTGGAGAATTTGTGAAATATTCTGTCCGGGATGGCAAGGAAATAAATTTCATGAGAAAAGACTCAGAAGCTGGTCAGAAGTGTTGCACCTTTCAGCACTGGCTGTATGAGAAAACCAATGGAAATTTGCTCGTAACAGATTTTCAAGGTGAGAGTTCTGATCCTTGTGACAGTATGTGACAGTTCTGCCATGCTATCACCCTGACACCCAATCACTCAGTATCCCAGTGATTGGACAGACTTTCATAGTACGTGTATGGAGTCAGTGCCAGTGAGCCTCCCTGCCTGGGCTGACAGATTTGGGGTGGGGCTTTGTGCTAGCTACAAAATCGGCAGTGAAGTTACAACTTGGGCAGCAGCTCAGACTCTGAAGCCTAGGGATGAGGGTAGTGTACTTGAAAGCGCTGTCTACACAGCTATTTTTAGAGCACTAGCACAAGTCTTGCCAACCCATGTCTGTCGCCCCAGGCCGGGAATCTCATGGTCACAGGCTGTGTAGATATGCCCTCCGGGCCTCATTCCAGCACAATTCTGTTCTTTGCTGTTTTCAACATACTGAACTTGCCGAGCATGGTCATGTAACGCCGACTGACCCCAGTCCTCGGCAGCCAGGATCAAACCTGGGAGCTCTTGCACTTAACACATGCTCCTCTACTGCATGAGCTAAAAGACGCATGTCAATCTCTACCTGGTCTAGCCGCCACTAGAAAGGGACAGAGTGCCACACCAAGCAGGCATGGGTTACTCTCACTCGCTAACCTTATCACATAAAACTACTTCCCCTGGATGAGAACCAGAGAGATTCCTCTCCAGTGCCTTGGCTGCACACCTGCTAGCACACTTACTATCGCTCTCGAGTACCTTTTTAATTCCTTTTGTGGCTCTAGCATTAAATTCTTGACCTTTTATCCCCACACTCAGAATCTGAATCCTTCCCACACCATCAGACATCACCTGCGGTACCCACAAGGCTCCGCCATCCCTCTCTATTGTGCTGTTTGACAGAATAGTTCTCCTGTTGTGTTTCTATACCTCAGCTCTTTTACAAGGATAGGTTGTTGGCCTATCGCTCAGCCAGTGGGCTGCTTTATGTCTGGTCCCTACCCTTTGACCTGTCTGTTGGATAGTCCTAACAGGAGTTAAAACTCCCGCCATCACAGCTCTCAGGGTCATTGGAACATAAGAAGCCACCCATGGCATCAAGCATAGTCCCCTGTAAAGGACAGTATTATTACTAGGCATTATAGCCCAGACTAGGAGTTGCAGGTGCTCCATACCTCTGAATACCAGGCCACATGTTTAGGTGTCTAAATATGGATTTAAATGCCAGTCTTCAGGCACCAAAGTTGGAACATTTTGTCTTGAGCCTTTATTTCAGAAACACAATGTAAGTAGTGTGACCCAGTGTGCCTGGGGCAGCCCTCACTTAAAATGCCAACGTCAGGGCAGGCTTCAAAAGGGAGAGCAGATAACCACCAGTTTTGGGAGTAACACTGAAGTTAAACTCACCAACCAGTCACAAACTGTGCTTCTGATCCCCCACACTGGTTATCAAGAAGCTGAAAAAAGAAATCACACAGCCCCCTTTATTACATTCCAGTTCTCTGGCTCCCAATCAGTTCATAGGTCCAGTACAGTGAGAAGTTATTTAAAAACTTTGCTCACTATACAAAATGTTCTTCTGACCCCAAAAGGCCAGCCACATTACCAGGTCAATATTCGTTTGGATCTTACCCAAAATACCACACTGCCAGCCAATCCTTTAGCATCTAAAACTAAAGGTTTATTATAAAAGGAAGAAAGAACAAGAAGAGAGTTGTTAAATGATAAAGCACCCAGATACATACAAAGACCTCAGTGTCCATATATCAGGTTCTTAGCAGTACTGGTGAGTTTGCTGGCTCGAAAGTCCCTCTGGAACACATCCACAGCATGAATGGGTCATTCAGTCCTTTGTTCAGAGCTTCAGTTTGTAGAAAAGTTACTCCAGAGGTAAGAAGCAGGAATGAAGACAAATAGAGATGATGCAGCTGCCTTTTATATTCTTTTACCATGCAGCTTGTACTTCCTTTGTACCAAACACAAGCTTCACAGCACATGGTATGGAAAAGCCTTAGAGTTCTGTCTATAGGCATGTCCCTACATGTTGTGCGGACTCATCAGGTGTATTCTCTGGTTCCTTTCAATGGGTTCATTGTACAGTTGATGACCCTTGATGGGCCATTGAACAGGCTAGGCAGTGCTGATGGCAATCTGTCTGGGGGTGTCACCCAGATGCACAGCACAAGTTTGGAAATACAGATATACCCTACATATCTATAACTCACAATAGAAAGGTGATACAAACATATAAATAAGATCATACTTGGCAAATCATAATGTTTTCACAGATACCTTACACGGCATATCTAGCATGATTCATTGCAATTTTATAATATTGGTAATAATAATAATAATAATAATATAAAGTGTGTCACAATTCCATAGAGCATCACATGTGGCATGTCAGTAACAGCTCAAAGGCTTTAGCTGCCTTAGGTCACGTCTACACGAGCGAGCTTACACCAGCACAGCCGTACTGATGCAGCTGTAAAATCGCTCGTGTAGCTGCTCTAGGCTGATGGGAGAGAGCTCTCCCGTCGACATAATAAAATCACTTCAATGAGTGGCGGTAGATATGTCAGTGGGAGAACCTCTCCTGCCAACATAATGCTGTGCACATGAGTACTTATGCCAGAGAAACTTATGTCTCTCAGGAGGGTATTTTTTTCACACCCCTGAGCGACATAAGTTTTGCTGGCATAAGTGGTAGTCTAGACACGGCCTTAGAGCCTGACCCAGGCCCACTGAAGTCAAAAGCAGCTTTGTAATGGTTGCAAGAGAAGGAATATAGGGCATGAGAAACCCTTTGATCACACAGAACCCATCCATTCGGTTGGCTGTACATTATCTAACAGCAGGAGGACAAAAGGGGCAATCTGTCCCATACAGATATTAATGATGGTATTAGTAACCATGGGGTGAAATAGTGTGAAGCCTATTGCACCACTTAAACATTTATATAGGGATAAAAGTCAGATTTCAATGGTGTAGTCTTTGTGCTGATCATCTACATGAGGAGGAATTTCACCTTCAATAATTCGTCCTAGGCTACAGACTGAGGGCCATTTTCAGCTCTCAGTTACGCTGATGTCGGTGGGACTGACAGAGTGTAACACACAGCAGGATCTGACGCCCCAAAACAGCCTATGTTTTGACAAGTGAGTTCTGAATGGCCCCATGATGTGTTTCGATGGCTGTGCTCTCAACAAGCTAAAATAGTTTCCTAGTTGGAGCTTTAAGTTGGGTCTCTTGGAAGGGAGCTTGTTCTCTGCAGGACCGGCTCCAGCTTTTTTGCCACCCCAAGCGGTGAAGCAAAAAAAAAAAAAAAAAGATAAAGCCGACCTTTGGTGGCAGCTCAATCATGCTGCTCCATTCTTCGGCGGCAAGTCCTTCGCTCCCTCTCTTCCTCTTTGGCGGCACTTCGGCGGCAGCTCAAAGAGGAAGAGAGGGACTGAGGGACCCGCCGCCGAAGACCTGGACATGCTGCCCCTTTCCACTGGCCGCCCCAAGCACCTGCTTCCTTCGCTGGTGCCTGGACCCGGCCCTGGTTCTCTGGAACCCTAGGCAGCACTTCTCCTCACTCCACCAACTGTTCGGCTTGTGTTATACTCTCTCCAGCCCATTCTGGACATATGGTACTCTCATCTGAGTCTCATTCCTGACTTGCTCCCGCTGCTGTGCTAAGCATGCTGCCCTTGCAATGCTCCTGGTCCTTTCTGGCCTTGATAGTGAGAGACTGGAATCAGGAAGCACACCTGAACCTCTTATGCAAAGCAGGAAATCACATGGCTCCAGCTTCCAATGAATTTGTTTGTACAATGCCTCGCACAATGGGGCCCTGGTTCATGACTCCTACGCTCTACTGAAGTACAAGTAAAGAACAACATCGTTCATGGGAATTAGCTAATTAGATGATACCCTGTCAGTATAAAAATATCTGTAAATTACTGTTATCAAAAACTTATTGTAACAGGCTTTTTTGCCTGAAATAACAATTCGAACTAGCATTATGCCAGAGGAACCACAGTCAAATTATTAAATAGGGACATTGGATTTTCTAAAGTATATTCTTTTTTAGTCTAATTGAAGCACTGAGACCCACCTGGTAATTAAAAAAAAATCAATACTAATTACAAGTGCCTTTGGCAAAGTGACTGGAGAACAATACAAATATGGGGTTAGAACAATTAAAATAATATACAGCCTTTTGATATGGCATCTCACATGGGAGAGAATAAAAGCTGTGCAGGGGGGTTTCTGATATTTTCTTTTCTACTCTCTAACGCAGGCCCTGTGAGCTCTGGTGCTGTGTTGGCTTTCTGTGTGTGATCCACACTCACAGGAAAGAAATGAATTAGCTGCTTGCTGTGGCAAGTGCTTTAAAAAGGTTCATTGGCATCCAATCCGGGGTAGGGGAGGTTTTCACATGGCTTGTGTCTCTGTAAATAACCAGTTTGGAAAGAAAAAAAAGTCTCACGCTCTTACTAAGAGATTTAATTTCACTACAAACGCACCTTAGTAAATCAGAACATTCAATACAAGGCTGACTAATGCCCGCTTTTCACCCCACCACTCTGGGATTTATGAACTGCTTTGTGAATTAAAAGACTCTAAAAACAGCACCCTGTGCCAGCACTTTGCCTTACATTTAAACATCTAACATCTGTCTTTAAAACCAATGGAAAAATTCACACCCAGGCTCCTGATCACGTCTGAAGGAATGACCTCCTTATATCTAGAGAACGCTGCCATGACACCATTATTCACCTCGCTCACCCGCATTGTGCAAATATTTGGCCTTTAAAGAAGTAGTCTATGTGTTCACTAAGTTGTTGAGGGAATAAATAGAGCAACAGTCCTGGCTGGGGTTCTGCAAGGAAAGGTGGAATCTTTCCACCCCCTACCCTTTCAAATTAGAAGGCTAAAAATACCCAAAAACAAATGCAAATGAATTAACAGGGAAAAGCCTATAGGGCAAACTCCTCCTGGCCTTATGAGTATGAGGCATGCTAGAGTCAGGAAGCAGAGCAGCTGAGTTAGCATCTGAGCCTGGGAGCTATACGCTCCATTGATTCTTACCTGCTGCTCCAAAAAAGGAGCACGGTGCATCTGCTGCTGACAGCAGCATCCTCACAAAGGGACATGCTCCAAACCCACTGACCACATCCCCTTAGAATGGCTTGGCTGTGACTGTTGCAAGGCACATTAGCTTGGTTTCCTGCAGTGCACTCGAGGAAGTACTAGATCTGTATCCTACCCTATACCTGCACACCTGCTCTGAGGGACAAGGAGACTCCCTGCATCATCATCTCTCCACAGCACAAGCGCACAACACAGGGCAGGGCTTTCCCCACAATGGCTAGTAAAACAAAAGTGGGGATAAAAGTGGGAGGCATAAGCGCTTTTTGGAAACACTGAGTGAAGAGTTTAATTTAGTACCTATTGGTCACCCTAAAAATTAAACAGAGAGCAAAGATTGTTGGGCCATGATGATGATATGCAAAGTGGGTTCCCCATTGGAATACACTATAGCCCACCCCCACTTGCAAACATCCAAATCCCAAAACTTAGGAACAATAAATGACCCTTATGCATCTCTTTGCAGATGTAAATGTTCTGATGCTGGATTTACATGTCACAGTTAAAGTGAGGCTCTCAGTTACCCTCCAGCATAGGAAACATTCCAGAGCCTTAGAGCTCCATTTATCACCCTGTTTGTGAATCACTGGAATGCTACTGACTGCTGCTAGCGTTGTGAACCGCACAGACCAAACACCCTACGTTTGCAGGGAGAATGTTAAAATATTGTCACTACACAGAGATAACTGAAACAAACTATAATCAATAAAGAATACCTAGCTGCATCTATAAGGCTATAAATCTGAAGACACTCCTAGAAAGCCTGGTATAACGCAAGCTCCCTGTTTTGTTTTTTTGTAGGTGTAGGAATGAAGTTAACCGACGTTGGCATAGCAACATTGGCCAAAGGGTGAGTGAAAGACATATTTCTCAATGGAATATATTTGCATTGTGCTTCAAACTCCTCACAGTGTAAACCTGATGGGGGTTGGTGCATTGGATGTTTATTTCTCACCATAACTTTAGGGGGGAAAACAATCCCAATGCGAGTTCTGTTAACCTCCTCGCATTCATAAAATATTAATGGGAACCTTCCTATCAAGAAAACACATTTGTTTTCCTCTTTGAAGGAAAGCGAACATACTGGAGGTTTTGCTTTACAGAATTTCTTCATAAACACTTTATCTTGGAACAAATAAGATGTCATTGGTATTCCTGGTAAAATAACAAATAATAATCAAGATTTTCTTTTCTATTTGTTTTTTTATCTCCAATGCAATACAAATCAATAGAATGGTCGATATTTAATACTTCAGTTCCTATCTTACCCACAATGCACAATTATTTGAAAAATCAGGGAGACGGGATGATTCAGAGGATGGGTAATGGGATACAGGCCTACATTTTCAAAAGTGATTTTGTGAACCCATCTTGAGATACTTTATAAGGACTTGCTTTTCAGAAGTGCTGAAGAATCGCCTTCTGAAGACCAGGCCCCTTAAGGCACCTCAGTCTGAGCACCGAAAAAATGAGGCATCCAAAAATCACTTGTTCTTTTTGAAATGTTTGGCAGCCCCAACCTAGGTTGCTTGTTCAAGGCCAGCCCAGCCCATCTGATGGCTATTGAATAACAGTTATGAAACACGCAATGTCCCTGGAATGGGATGCATCCATACCACAACTCGCACTTGTTGGCAGAGGCCACGGATTGCTGGATACTGCAACAAGGTGGTCTGCCCCTTTAAGTGCCAGGGGCCTGGGGCCAGCCAGCCCTGTTCAGTGATCAGACCCAGCTGGGAAGGGAGCAAGTGATTGTGAAAGTCAGCACGTGGCTCAGCTGAGAGGAGCTGCAGGTGAGAGATGGGATCCTGCAGTAGACCTTGATGCAGCGGGAATGAAGGAAAGGGCACGTTCTCCTTTCAGCACTGAAAGGGGCCAGGGGGAAGCCTCTGGGAGCTGTATCCTGTGGGGGACAGAAGAACTTCCTTCTGTTTTGACATTTTTCCTAAGTTTCATGTTGAAGAATAAAATGGTTTGCTGGAAGAGATTTGAACACGGCAGAGAGTCCTGGGCTGGGCAGAAAGGTCAGGAGCCTTCAGATACTGTCATTATTAGTTATGTGATACTAAAACGAAACATCCCTCCCACTTCTGGAAAACGGTGGCACCTTGTCTTATATATAAATACCCCTCTCTCACATTTCAGACTCTGTGTGTTAGTTATTCCTCCCACGACACATTCAGATGCCTCTTGTTTTCTCAGGCTTGACTGTGTGCTCTTGTGAGCCATGCAAGGCAGGTGAGGGAGGGAGAATGTTCAATGCAGCTATATCTAGGCTAGTAACTTGATGCACAAAGGAAACTCATTTAAGGATTTGCTGACATTTATTTGATTGCAAAGCAGGCCCTCCTCTCTTCCCCCCACCTTCTCAAAGACAAAAACCTCTTGGAGCTGTCAAACACTGTACAAGGCATTTAAAAGCAACCTCTCTCCAAGTGGCTCTGCAATTATTTTAGACCTTCTTAAGAGACAAATATATAGAATCCCACAGCAGAAATAAAAAGCTTAGCCCATTTATGTTATAATTATTTTCCACTTCTCCCAAAGTACTACTGATTTTTAATCTGTAGAGTCATTCATTAAACTTACTGGGTATGCTATAAGATAAGAGCTAAAAACACAGGCCCCTTTAATCCCTCTGTGAGGATAACCCACGTCAGGGAGTGGGAACTCTGGGTGAAATCTTGGCCCCACTGAATACAGTGGGAGTTTTGCCATTGATTTCAATAAGACCAAGATTTCACCCACTGAGTTTTTATGAAGTCTTCTAGAAGGCATGGAGCAAGTTTGCTCCCTTGGGACTGTTCGTGGTCGCTCTTACCACCCTAGTACCCTTTGGTGCTAAGTCATGATGTTGCAGGGGACTTCATCTCTAGTGCCCCCTAGTGCCCACTTCCTTAGCCCCACAATGGCCTGTCTCTTTCAAAGTCTTTTGAATTCAGTCCCTTTCCAGGGTAACAAAAGTTCCAACTGTAAATCTCAATAAATCCAAATGAATAATTCTTCTTCCCCCCTCAAGCTACACTGACATTCTCGGCTTCTTAGCTCCTATCCCTGGGCCCTGCAGAGCTTCTCTGTTGCTGTTTCCTCCCAGCAGGTTTTCCCCCATTGTTGTCCCCTCCCCAGGGACTCTCACAACTTCCCTCAGAGATCTCCCTGGTCATTAGAGGCCCTACCTCACGGCCCCTCCACAAGATCCTAACCTGCTGCCTGTGGGTCTCTTCCAGCCTCACTTCCTCAGACCCTTCTCATGCTCCTCATCTCTCCTGGGAGTCCTCCCCAGACTGAGTTCACAGCTCTGTTTAAGTAGTCCTCTCTCTGCTCCCTGGCACCTGAGGTGAGTCATTATATAATTAAGTCTCCATCAGCCTCATCTGGGGATAGCTGTCTGGCCACAGGCAAGGCCAAGCCTGGGTTGCCTTAAGGGGCAGCCAGCTTGTGACAGTGGCTTAGGAGCATTCCAGAGTTGCAGGACCTTGCCTTCTGTCCTCTCTAGATTATATCATGGAGCACAGAAGCTAGGGTGACCAGATGTCCTGATTTTATAGGGACAGTCCTGATTTTTGGGTCTTTTTCTTATATAGGCTCCTATTACCCCCCCCACCCCCATCCCGATTTTTCACATTTGCTGTCTGGTCACCCTAATAGAAGCAGTCGTACCAGGTCAGACCCATGGTCCATCGAATCCAGTATCCCATCTCAGACATTGGCAGATACCAGATGCTTCACAAGAAAGTGTAAAAGCCACATAATGGACAACATAGGCAACTATCCCAGACAGTTAGTTGCTGACTCCGGAAGCCTGGGTGCCGTTATCCCTCATACACATTTACACTAGCAAATATGACTGAGTGATATTATTATTATTATTCACATAAATGTCTAACCTTTATTTAAGCCCTGCTAAGCCCTTTAAAACCTGCTAAGACCAGACAGCAAATATCTTGCAGAAGTGAGTTCCACAGATTAACCATACATGGGGAAATCACAAATTTCCTTTTATCAGTTTTTAAATGTCATTCATCTGCTGAGATGTTTAGCAATTCCAACCCTACCAACAATAACTGCTGTGAAATTTTTCACCAGAGAAAGAGAGAAGAACACTCTTTCCAATATTATTTTAACAAGCCTGTTTCCTCAACTAATGCATACTATTCTTTTCTCTAACTTTGTTGTATGTGTTGTCACAGTTCTGTTCCCTTGCATCTTTCTTGGGTAGATGGTTGTGACAACCACTTTACGTTATATTCTTCCTTAAGAAATCTGTATAAAATATAGAACTGATCACAGCAATAGGTACAAAGAGAAATATCTTTATTGCCTATGTGGTTCTCTATATGCCAGAGACACAGAAAAAAACAATACTTTCCCCCCACCCTCCTTTGTACTATCCTAGCATATTCTAGGAAAACCCTTCACATTTCTAGCCTGGCACTTTTTCAAAATTTACATTGATTTTTTTTTTCATTGGCTCCAGAGTGAAATCATTTGAATTAGTCTCTCATCATCCATCTAGAAAATAAATAAATCATAAAAGTTTTAATTATGTTATGCTGTGCTCTGGAACCTGATGATTTATAGGAAGGCTTTAATGAATGTTATTATACAACATACTATGGGAAATCATGCTGATGAAAACCCATCTGAGACAAAGACGGGAAGATGAGGTCAGACAAAGAATGTACAGTGAAATCCGATATAAGGATCACCCCAAATAGACACTCTTTGTCTTAAGCAATTTAAATTTTTAGTGTCTTTTTGTTTGACTCATGTTATTTCTACAAGGCAACAGATTTTTTGCTGGTCCTGTATTTTCCCCACATTGTTCATCATTTACCCAGAAGGATGCCTCTGAGTTAATTTTTGCCAGATTGATTTTAAAACATGTTGGGATGTACAGGGGAAAACAAATAGGTAGAATTCATCCACATCACAGCTTAGTGCTAATGGCAATATGATGTAAACAAACAAGTGAGATAGTAAATCCAGTATGTCTGTGAGAGCATACACAGTCATACTAGGTTATAATTCTGATAATGATTCTAATATTTTTGACTCTGTAAGACAGAGATGAAATGAAACTAATGTATCAGTTTGAAAGCCAACGCAAATTCTGTTATAGGCTCTAACCTGCCTTTGCAGGGGAGATGAACTCATTGATCGAATAGGTGTCATATCTAATTCCTTTGAGCCTATATTGAACTTTGGGAAATTTTACCAGAATCATGGCTGAATGGAGACTATTCATAGAGTTTCTGTTCAATTCAGCAAGTAAATAAAAACCTAAATTCACTCTGACAACACTATGACTATGATTAGCAAAAAAATAAAACCTGCACTGTACTGCTTATATAATTAAGTTGAAAAATACTATCATGTCATGCTGTAAACTGTTATTGATGAATTTAGAAAAGCTGATAGGGCAAACGTCAGGAATTATTTATGTTCATTTAATTTCCCCTTGTATTACTTTTAAAACAAGCGTACAATACATCTAGCAAGAGACAGCCCAGATTAATATTCTGCATAACATTTCTAGCATTGCCCAGTGCCATTAATCTTATGCTACAATAAATTTGTTAGTCTCTAAGGTGCCACAAGTACTCCTGTTCTTTTTGCGGATACAGACTAACACGGCTACCACTCTGAAATTAATCTTTTTATAAGCCAGAGATTCCAAGCAGTTAGAATCTGAACCATGATGAATTGCACTGTCCAGAATTTATTTATTTGTCTGCTCTCCTCTCTATCTCCCCCTCTTTGGTAGTGGTTATGAAGAGACTAGATGCTTACAACATTTAAACACATTTCTGATTAGTAATTGCTTTGCGTACCTCTCATGCCTGTTTTATCAGTGGAGTAAAAAGGCACAAAAGCACAAATGTGTTAGTTGAAGTGTAATAGAAATGGCTGCGATAAATTTTCTACCACTAGAGGGCAAAGTTTTCCTGGAAATAAAAAAAAACAAACCTTGAAAACATTTATCATTTAACTATTGGGGAGCACCAAAGTTAGCAACTTAACTCTTGTAAATATGATATTGGCTCAATTCTTTCTTAGATTTAAACAAAAAAAGTAAAATACAATGATCTGATTTCTAGCAGCTTCATGACTACTAACCAAAATTTTAGATTAGATGTTAAGTTCCAAGGAGTAGCCATGGTTTGTAAAAAAACACGAAGGAAATTAGATCACGACGTGCTTTTGTACACCCATAGCCATGATGATTAAAAAAGGCTTCGGCTGCCAAATGTAGAATCTAAAAATTCCTCCATGTTTTTGAGCATGGAGAGCTTTGGGGTAGCCTACTGTGGAGAGAGAAGGCACCGCAAAGTTTGAATCTGGATCCAAATGCTAACTCCTCTAGATTTCAGGAGTTTTGCTTTGGGCTTCTCCCTGAACATGAGGAGATTTTGTCATAAACTGCATTCATCAGTGATCTAGCTAGTTAATTAATAACACATGGCATGTTAAACAACAGATTACACATTCTTTCAGGAGCTTGGAAAGGTCATTCGGTGCTCTTGAGCGCAATACATATGAAAGCAACATAAGGACATTTCCAATTTAGAAGCCATTCGCTGACACAGACCTCCCCGATTACATGTACCCACAAGCTATAATAGCAGCAGAATGTTTGAATTAGCCTCACTAGTCCTGCCAAGCTGCAGCTAGACTATAGTCATTATTAAGATTTTGCAGAACAAATGATACATTCTAGATGTGTAAGTGATGGAGGGCTCTATAGAAGCACTGAGTTACAAACTGCAAAAATTGGATCTGGATTTTTGAATACCCCAAAGTCTGGGGGTGCTCAGATGCAAGGATTTAATTCTCACAGGCTGTGGTGATGTTTGTGGTATAAAGGGATAAATAGGTAGCTTTCGATGACCCATTGTAAAGATAGGAGCCATTTACAAAATTCAGATCCAGCCCAAGATTTTGAAGCCTCTCAACCTCCAAAATGTGGTGGTGTTTGGATCAGAGGGGCAGGGTTGATTTCATCCCATCTCTAGTTACAAGAGCAAACAAAAGCCAATTGTGATAGAAAAAGGGAAATGGGTGTGATTTGATTTGTGAATAAAGCTGGTGGAATAGTATTCATCAACTTTTTAAACTCTACAAAATATTGGCCTCGTTTTTCATTAAAGGCCTAGTCCCATTTGCTGTGAATGTATTCAGTATGTGCTGAATATTTCAGCTGAATAACTCAGACTGTGGCTTATTTGTGAAGTTTTCACAAATTGTTCACTTCAAGCATCTGCCATTCGTGGCATGAAATTGATCATATTCTATTGTTTTTGGTCCCTGATTGGATTATCTTCTCTTTAAAAGGAGCATAGTGAGTGACAGAAACAAAATACGAATAGGAAAATAGTCTGAATTCATTAAATTGGATTTTCTTTTGCACTCATTCTCCCATTAGCCAGAGACTAATTAACTATAGCCAACCTTCACAAAACTGGACACTCATCTGCAGTCCCTGAGTTTCTGGGTGCCCAATTTGCAGGGGTGAAAGTAACAAAGGATTTACCAGTACGCCGGAGTCCTGAGCGGGGGCGTGGCCTCAACCGGAAGAGGCGGGGCCTTTCAAGATTTAAAGGCCCTGGGGCTCCGGCTGTGGCTGGGAGCCCCAGGGCCTTTAAATCATTCCAGAGCTATCAACTGCAGAGGCGGCTGGGAGCCCCGGGGCGAATTAAAGGGCCCGGGGCTCCGGCCACCGCATAGCTCTGGGCTCTTTAAATCACTGCGGGAGCCCTGCCTGTAGTTGCAGGAGCATCGGGCCCTTTAAATCCCCGCCCGAGCCTGGCTGCAGGAGCCCCGGGGCTCCGGCAGCGATTTAAAGGGCCAGAGGCTCCAGCCGCTGTGGGGAGCCCTGGGCCTTTTAAAGCGCGTCCGGAGCTCAGGCAGCAGGGCTCGGGCGTTGCTTTAAAGGGCCCAGGGCTCCCCACAGGGGCCGGCGCTCCGGGCCCTTTAAATCCCCTCCCGAGCCCGGCTGCCGGAGCTCTGGCGATGATTTAAAGGGCCTGGGGCTCCCCACAGCAGCTGGAGCCCTGGGCCCTTTAAATCACCACCGGAGAAGCCGGTCTAGTCCGGCATGGCATACGGGCTCTTGCCGGTACTCCGTACCGGACCGTACTGGCTTACTTTCACCTCTGCCAATTTGAGACATGTTGGGCCTAATTTTAATGAGTGCTGGGCATCCAGAACTCCAGCTGAACTCAGTGGAAGCTCTGAATGCTCAGTACCTATGAAAATCAGGCCCAAAAGGTCTCAGGTTGGGCCCCCGAAGTTTGAATAACCCAGAATAAATCATCACTGATGAAAATTTGAGCCTAAACTAATGGACTAAAGAAACAAATAATTTCATGGTTGTTTCCTTTCAATATGTCCTCTGAGACCAATGGCTAATGGACATGTATACTGATCCTACAGAGGCATTACTGACATAAGAGTTAATAATTTATCCCCATATACTGGATAATTTTTCTAGTTTCATGAGAAAAGAGGATAGGTTTTTAAACTCTACCTTTTCATGACAAAATTATCTCCAACTGTTAAACTGTTGGTCTCAGTACTATAGATTAGTGCATAAACTTCTTGCAAAGGAAGAGTGCAGGAAAGAGCATGTGAAAAATTCCCACCAGCAGGAACATAATTTCCATTAATGTGGCTTCCTGGAAAAAGGAAATGATTTCCCCCTCTCAATTTCAAAAATAGGCAGTGTCTGCCAGGAGGAAAACCAACCACATTCATGCCTCAGAAATTGGTCACTTTTCACACATCTACAAGAGCAATCACAAAGAAAAGCAACTATCATTCATTGCAGTGAAAGCTGTCAGATCACTAATGGACCTGGAGATTCCTAAGCATTTAGATTTCTTCCTGCTCAACAGAAGAGAAATGTGGCCTCTCTTTCAGTCCTGCAGCGGAAACAAGATATTTTAAATATTAAAGCAAGCAGATGCTCTCCAAAGGCTCTCTACATCACAGAGGCTCTTTATCCACTCAGACACTGGCACCTGAATCTCTGACATGTACAGTGCTGCAGCATGCAGGAGAGTAATTCAAAACCACTATAGAGTGAAGGGGTTTTAACTAGAACTCATTGAATTATTTGTTGTTGACTAATCATCGCTGTGAATTTGGCCTTTATTTCCACAAATACCCAGTGCTTGGTTGAATATTCATGATTAAACCCCTGTTGGAAGGGGGACTAAGGCTGGCCTTCAGACACAAACAAAACACAACAAAAGGAGAAACAAAACACTGTCTCTTTGAGGCACGCCCTTTCTGATGAGGACCTGCTCTGCCCTGGCCAATTTCCAGTCAAGCCCAAGGCTATCCTCAGCTTGATCCATAGGGGAAGCTCTTGTCAATGTCAGATAGGCTTGCTTGTGAAAAGAACCATCCTCTGAGGTGATTGAAGCAGAGTATTCATGCTTCTGGAGTGGGGCTTGGGCTGGGAGTCTCCTGGCTCTATTCCCTCCCCCCAGGAGCGGGAGAACATTCCATCATTCCCTCACAGAGCACTAGGCTACTTTGCCTTTCTGTTTATAATCTGCCATAGGGCTAGATTGTGAGTGCAACCTGCACAGCCAGGGAGTGTAAAGGAGTGGGGGCACCAGGTGCAAGCTACTCTAAACCTGAGTCAGGGTGTAGGGGGAGAGCACGGACTCTGTGCCGGATAATCACGCTGGGAGCCAGCAAAGGGACAAGGAAAGCCAGGGCTACACACACACACACACACACACACACACACACACACACACACACACACACACACACACACAATCAACCAACAGGGCTGGCTGGCAGTGATGAGGGTGGGGTGAAGTACATGTGATGTTCATCACCTTGATCTGGACTGAACTAGAGGCCTCCAAGCCTAGAACCATGAGTCTCTACAGCATGAGCTGAAGCTGCAGCTAAGAACTGAAAAAGACTCACGTCCTCTTTGGATTGGGTGCAGATACATACAGATCAGTGGGTTATATATGCTGGATCAGTTCATGGGCAAATGCAACATACTTCCTAGTATGCGAACAGGCGTCGTGGAGCAATTGTAACTCAGAGGGCGAGTCTGAGTTGCATTTCCTTTAGGGAGCTCCTCCTGGAGCAGCACAGCTATATGCCACTGCCTACTCAGGAATGGGAATAAACTCTTACTCTTGGCACTAAATGAGTCAAGCGGGAGATTTCTCTACTTCCAGCAGACAAGCTGAATAGCATCTCTAGAGCAGGGCAGGTCCACCACCTGATTCACTTGTCAGGCAGATAAATCCTCCCCTGGCTGGCTTGGCATGGGTATGTTCACACCACACATAATAGCAACCTCAGTGTAGTGCTTTTATTCACTAAAATTCCCGCAAAAGATTTTTTTTTTAAATATTCAACCAGCTCCAACTTTAAGGAAGGGGATGAAATTGTAAGGTCACCACAAGACGACAAAAATGGCCAAAAATATCAAAAATTAAAAGGCTGAATTCAGAACTTCCCTCTCCTATTGAAGCTGATCTCCATAAAGGACACCAATAATTTCCCTTACAAGATCATGAGGGTTTGTTATCTTCTTTCCACATACGTTCAAGGCTGCAATGATTTGTTTAAAATCATTTAAGACAAGATTGTGTGCGCGCGCGCGTGTTTAAACAAAGCAACAAAGTATATAGATATAGATATGTGTGTGTGTCTGTAAGGAAGCAATGGAGCCTGCAATATGAAGTGTGGGTAAGCAGAAAAGCATGACTTACTTTTTGGGTATGTTTGAGAAACTGTAGGATGTGTGTGATCCATCAAAGAGTTTTTTCCACCCTACCGTGGAACTGTGTGTTCCATCATGATCTGACACATGGGAGTTCCCGGGTGGCCTTTTCATCTCATGTGAGATTACTGATGCTAGGAAAGCAGATAGCCTGACATTTCAACCTCCCTATTCTGTCACCTTAAAGGAACAATAGAGATGCAAAATGAAGCTGTTAGAGGTAAACAGAGAAAGATACTGTCATGCTGCCTTAAAAGATAGTTTTTGGTTTCTGTGCCACCTGCTTATCTCCTTTGGTGAATTTTATTCTGCAAAGCATGTTAGAACCGACAGGCCCATCCGTCATACGGAGATTGGGCTTTTCTTCTTGGAGCAGACAGCATCTTTATTAGCACTAGGCAGGCTGCCTGGGAGAGAAATGAAATGCCCAGAACGTATTAGGACTGTATATTAGATTGCAGCTCAGAGATTTTCATTTTGATGCTACCAGATAAACTTGTTCACGCACAGATCCCAACAGGACAAAGATCACACTCCTGCTATGATTACAAACAAAACAAAGCGACAGTCCCTGCCCCCCGTAGCTTACAATCTAAGCCGAGCAACAACAGATGGATACAGAGAGATGGAGAGAGTACAAGGGAACGAGACAACATTGGGCAGCTTGACAGGCTGTGGCCCCTGCACGCTAGCACTAGTGTGTGAGCAGCAGGGACACACCTTCAGAGTAATAATGATCACACTTACCTACTTCTGTAGGCTTCTTCTATCTGAGGTGCCCCAAGCACTTTATAAAGATTATACTGTGGAAGTTTTCTTTGTTTATAAATTTATCTAACTAAGAAGTTTGTTAACTGACAATTGTATTAGCCACAAATTGAAATTCTAGATGGAAGAGGAATAGTTGGAACACAGGGCTGAGAGCCAGCCTCCTGAGCCCTGTTTTCTGCTCTGCAGCTGACTCACTGGTTGGCCTTGGGAAAGTCATTTAATCTCTCTGTGCCTCATTTTGCCATCTATAAAATTGGGATAATACGTCTCTCCTTTAAAGAGGCTTATTAAATGTTGTCGTGTTACTTATGAATCCAAAGTCACACCGTAGACCTGGCTTGAAAAACAAATGTTGAAATCCCTTTTTTGTTCTTCTTCACTGCTGCAGATACAAAGGGTTTAAAGGCAACTGCGCCATTTCCTTCATTGATCAGTTTAAAGTCCTCCACCAGTGCAATAAGTACTGCGAGATGCTGGGGTTGAAATCCCTCCCAGGCTGTCATCAAAAACAGAGGAAACCAACAGCCATGAAAAGCAAAGTCCCTCCAAACTCACCGAATGTACAGAAAAGGGTGGCCAACACACAGGCAACCAAGACAACATAGACCTCCTGTCTTCAAAGCATCCAGTAACATTGCACCACTTCGCACAAGCTCCTCTCTAGAAATGCACAGGTACCGAAGGACATGACCGCAGAGTTAGACTGAGCCTTCTGCATTATACCACCATTTTGAAGCTGTTCTTTGATAACAGCAACCAGGAAACCAGCTGCATCTGTGGCCTAGCAGGCTACAATTCAAAAGCAATGGAAAGTTTTCAAAGCCAAACAAAGCTATCTGCCTTGATTAACTTTCAAGTATTTTTACATACGTCACGTCAGTGTATATTTGTGTATTTGCACACTCTGTGTCTTGGTCTTTGTGCAGGAGATGGGTCCCTGGAGCATTTCTGTCCTCCATTCGGGAACTACCAGATCTCTACGCCGGCGATACTGTGGCATTCAGCAGCTATGTAAAAATAAAACTACTTAAGCCACCACTTAGTAAAGGTTTTGGAGTAGAGCTCGATACTGGCATTGGGGTCAAGGATGTATGAGAATAATTGCTTTATTTCCTAACTCTTTGCACAGTTTTAATCCTTACTATACTCATATTCCTTGTACTTTTGCCAATTAAATTCCTTTTAAAACAAGCATAAGCCACATGGGTATTTGGATCATTATACACACCTGTTCTCTGAACAAGCTCCGGGATTTAGCTGCCACTTACGTAGCTTTCCTCGTAAAGTTCGGTCACCCAGTTGGAAAAATCCTAAAACTGGGCATCACCTGGGACTTTCTTATCCACAGAATTTGTTTTCTCCCTGAGGCCCTAATCCTGCAATTGGACCCATCTTGCTCCCACCCAGATCCTGCTGCAGGATTGGGGCCTGAGGGCCCAAGCTGCAGGGTGCTGAACACAACTCATACCGAAGTCATTGGGAGTTAAGGATATTCAGCACCTTGCAGGACTGAGACCTAATTGACAATGTGTGATGCAGTGCACACCCCACACAAGGTCTGGAGGGGTTAAAGAGCTAGGCCAGCCAATTAACTGCCCAGGCTGCACCTGAAGGAGACAGGGAGCAGGAAATGGGCTCAGCTGGGCAGGAAGAGGAGGGGTCTGTATAAAGCCCAGGAGCAGTGAGCAGCAAGAGGCTGTAAGGAAGTAGTCTGCAGTCACTCCCTGGAAGGAGGGAAGTTGGGCTGGCAAACCCGTGGTGGGGAGCCAAATAGGTAGGAAGACAACAGCAAGGAGCAGAACTGTACAGACCTTGGCTGCTTGTTAGAAAGTCCCTGGGCTGGGTGTAGTGGGTGGGCCTGGGTTCCCCTACCAGTCACAGGGAAGAGGTGCAGGGTGTTGGAGATGCAGACAGACAGCTGGTCCAGAAGGAACCCACAAGAGGAGAGGCAAGTCTTGGAGCACAAGATCTGGTCCAAGAGGTGAATATAGCTGGACTGCTTGGTAATAGCAACCAGGAGTGACAGAAGCGCCATAAAAGTAGCCCCTTCCCCTGAGGCCCCACCCCTGTGCCGCCTCTTCCCCCCAAGACCACCTTTAAAAGTGATGCTGCCATGCCAGCCCCCCTTTCCAGCAACCCTCAGAGCAACCATGATGTAATTAAATTTAACATCCTTGTAGGGGGGAAATGCCAAAGAAACCCACCACAGTTGCATTTAACTTCAAAAAGGGGAACTATACAAAAATGAAGAAGTAAACTAGAACTTAAAAGAATAGACACAAGAATTAAATGCATGAAAGCTGCATGGAAACTATTTTAAAACACCATAAAAAAGGCTCAAACTACATGTATTTCCTAAATAATAAAAATAAAAAGCAGTAAGACGACAAAACATTCCACCATGGCTAAACAGAAGAGCAAAAGAGGTGGTAAAAGGCATCCTTTAAAAATTGGAAGTCAAATCTTAGTGAAGATAATAGAAAGGAGCATAAACACTGACAAACTAAGTTCCCTCTAAGCTGCGCAGCAGGCTATCAAGGGCTGCACAGGCACGCAGCCACAGGGCCTGGACTGGAGAGGCGCCTGGATGCTGCGACAAGAGGGGGCTGGGGGGCCCCTCAACCCCACCCCAGAGTCCACACCCCCCAGCTAGAGCCCTTACCCCCCGCACCCCAACCCTCTGCCCCAGCCCTGAGCCCCTTCCCGCACCCCAATCCCCTCATCCCCAGCCCCACCCCAGAGCCCTCACCCCGCCCCACACTCCAACCCTCCGCCCGAGCCCTGAGTCCCCTCCTACACTCCAAACCCCTCGGCCCCACCCCCGCTGCACATCACCTCCATATTGGTGCACATAACAAAATTCATTCCGCACATGGATGTAAAAAATTAGAGGGAACATTGCTGGCAAGTCAAGTGTACAGAGTAATTCAGCAGGGCAAAAAAGAATTTGAGCAACTAGCCAAAGACACAAAAACTAAGCAAAAATAATTTTAAGTACATCCGAAGCAGGAAGTCTGCCAAACAATCAGTGGGGCCCCTAGACAACTGAGGTGCTAAATGAGCACTCCAGGAAGATAACTCCATTGCGGAGAAGCTAAATGAATTATTTGCATCTGTCTTCACTGCAGAGGATGTGAGGGAGATTCCCACGTAAGAGCCATTTCTTTTAGGTGACAGATCTGAGTAACTGTCACAGATTGAGGTGTCAGTAGAGGAGGTTTTGAAACAAATTGATAAATTAAACAATAATAATTCACCAGGACAAGATGGTATTCACGCAAGAGTTCTGAAGGAATTCAGATATGAAATTCCAGAACTTCTAACTGTGGTATGTAACCTTTTGCTTAAATCAGCCTCTCTACCAGATGCCTAGAAAGCAGCTAATGTAATGCCAATTTTAAAAAGGGCTCCAGAGGCGATCCTGACAATTACAGGCCAGTAAACCTAACTTCAGTACCAGGCAAATTGTTTGAAACTATAGTAAAGAACAGAATTATCAGACAAAAAGATGAACACGGTATGTTGGGGAAGAGTCAACACACCTTTTGTAAAGGGAAATCACGCCTCACCAAGCTATTACAATTCTTTGAGGGTCAGGGTGTCAACAAGCATGGGGATAAGGTTGATAGAGCTGATACAGTACACTTGGACTTTCAGAAAGCCTTTGACAAGGTTCCACACCAAAGGCTCTTAAACAAACTAAGCAGTCATGGAATAAGAGGGGAGGTCCTCTCATGTATCAGTAACTGGTTAAAACATAGAATACAAAGGGCAGGAATAAATTGTCAGTTTTCACCATGGAGAGAGGTAAAAAGTGGGGTCCCCCAAGGATCTGTACTGGACCTGTGGTGTTCAGCATATCATAACTGATCTGGAAAAGGGGATAAACAGTGAGGTGGCAAAATTTGCAGATGATATAAAATTACTCTAGACAGTTAAATCCAAAGCTGACTGTGAAGAATTACATAGGGAATTCACAGAGCTGGGTGACTGGGCAGATGAAATTCAATGCTGAGTAATGCATATCAGAAAAAATAATCCAAGCTATACATCCAAAATGGTAGGGGTCTAAATTAGCTGTTACCACTCAAGAAAGAGATGTTGGAGTCATTGTGGATAATTCTCTGAAAACATCCACTTAATGTGCAGCAGCAGTCATAAAAACTAACACGATGTTAGGAACCATTAGAAAAGGGATAGATAATAAGACAGAAAATATCATAATGCCACTATATAAATCTACGATACGTCCACACCTTAAATACTGCAGGCAGTTCTGGTTGCTTCATCTCAAAAAAGATATATTAGAATTGGAAAGGGTACAGAGAAGGGCAACAAAAATGATTAGGGGTATGGAACAGCTTCCATTCAAGAAGAGATTAAAAAGACTAGAACTGTTCAGCTCAGAAAAGAGATGACTAAGGTGGGATATGATAGAGGTCTATAATATCATGAATGGTGTAGAGAAAGGGAACAAAGGAAGTGTTTTACCCCTTCACATAACACAAGAACCAGGAGACACACAATGAAATTATTAGGCAGCAGGTTTAAAACCAACATAAGGAAGTACTTCTTCACATAATGCACGTCAACCGGTGGAACTTGTTGCCAGAGGATCATGTGAAGGCCAAAAGTATAAATGGGTTAAAAAAAGAATTCGGTAAGTTTACAAAGGATAGGTCTATCAATGACTATTAGCCAAGATGTTCAAGAATGCAACTCCATGCTCTGGATGTCCATAAACCTCTGACTGCCAGAAGCTGGGACTGGATGACGGGATGAATCACTCAAAAATTGCCTTATTACATTCATTCTCTCTGAAGCACCTGGCACCGGACACTTTTGGAAAACCAGATACTGGGCTAGGTGGACCATTGGTCTGATCCAGTATGGCCGTTCCTATGTTCTTAAGTGTTGTCTTGTAAGACTTGCTATGATCACTGTGTCTGGATTCTGCCTCAGTCCTGCTAAAAGTGAGGAAGTCTCGTCCAGGGAATATTGCTTGGTCCAGATGTTGAGTATGTTTAGGTGCATATACATGCAGGGCACACTCACTTCTGCAAAGGCCATGCCCTCTTATACCCCTTTGTGTAGGAGCGGCAGAATGATTTTTCAGTCTTTCTGGACCAGGAAGATTCTGGACAGCCAACATCTGCCAGGTACTTCCCTTTGTGACTAGAATTTGTCCCCTTATGTATGTTTTAGCAGGACATTTGCATCCCTCTCCTTTCCCCCCATTAGTAATCGGCTGCCTGCTTTCTGTTACGTCACATCTCCAGGAGATGTAGAATTGGGAAGGGAAAAAATCTAATTAGTTTTATTGACACTTGGTACCCTCCTGAAGAATTTCACTTCCCCATTGCACTTATCTGGTGAGTTCACTACTGATGAGAGAACATAGAGGGAAAGGATCCTGCAAATGACTCCATATGGATGGGCTCCATGGTTCTATCCCTGCGGCGCTGATTGCAGGATTTGCCCTAAGCTCTTTGGGGCAGGGATTGTCTTTGTGTTCTGTGTTTGTGCAGCACCTTGCACAGTGAGGTCCTAGCCCATGACTCGGGCTCATAGGTGTTACAATAATACAAACCAATAATAATATTGTTTTCCTTATTCATTAATCAAAAACTATCCAAACCTGTTGATCAATAAGTGAAATGGGCTGGAACCACAAATCTGGCTTAGGGATTGGTTTGATTGAGATGTGCTCATGGAACACAACACTTTGAAAGGCTCTTTGGGAAAGATGATTTTTCCCAAAGAGGAAAAGCGCATTTTCCCCACCAGAAACCATCATAGGGGCGTCTTATGAAATATTCGCTCCTGTGAGGGATTGCCATTATCAAAGTCCATTGATGGAGGGTTAATCAGTGACTCTAAAGAGTCAGGGCATGTTCTGGCTGGGTATGGGTATTTTGATGGGCTTGATATTTTTCAGTTGCCTGTTCAACCAAGTACTGACATCACTACTCAAAGGCTAAGTGTGATTTTCTTCTTATTGATCTTTCAGAACAAAAGTGCCTGTGAAGCACTGTGTAATAACAGCTATCCATATTAAGGTTAAATGAATGTGGACATCCTTCATAGCTATTAAAACGTTTTGCTTTTCCACTGCCCATTTTATTGATTTTTTTGATTTTTACCATTCTTCCCAATTAGAGCATATTAGAGATACAATACACCGCTAATACATTCACAATGTAATGCACGTAACAAATCTTAAAGATATTTGTAGTGTGCCCATTGGTTCTTTTTTTTCCGGCTTAGGATAGGAAAACTCAAAAGTACACTAGTTTTATACAATGATCTGCCTGCAACAGAACTAAAAAGTTAAAATCAATGACTGTTTCCTAAAAGATTTGTTTAAATCTCTGTGGCATTTGGATTCACTTTGAAGTGCAACTACACTGAAATAATTACACCTTGACAGTTTGCCACAGGGAAAGAAAATCAATTTTCTTAACTTTATCTTAGCTGAAAACCATTCTGATTAGTTTAAAAGTACCTCTGCTGTGATGCCTACAAATGATTCCCATCACTACCATCTGGTGAGCAAAGACTTCTGCTTTTCTACTAAACTCAACTCTCTTACTATCTGAGCCTCCTACCCTACCCCAAACCTGCTGGTCTGTTTCATCCACCTACCGGTATTTACTGTTATGTAGATTATGAGCTACTCTNATAGCTGCTTTCAACTACCTGAAAGGGGGTTCCAAAGAGGATGGATCTAGACTGTTCTCAGTGGTACCAGATGACAGAACAAGGAGTAATGGTCTCAAGTTGCAGTGGGGGAGGTTTAGGTTGGATATTAGGAAAAGCTTTTTCACTAGGAGGGTGGTGAAGCACTGGAATGGGTTACCTAGGGAGGTGGTGGAATCTCCTTCTTTAGAGGTTTTTAAGGTCAGGCTTGACAAAGCCCTGGCTGGGATGATTTAGTTGGGATTAGGTCCTGCTTTGAGCAGGGGGTTGGACTAGATGACCTCCTGAGGTCCCTTCCAACCCTGATATTCTATGATTCTATGATTTCGCACTAACTGTCTTTTCTGTTATTAGTCTGTCTGTACAATGTCTAACACAATGGGACCCTGTTCTTTGATTGAGGTTCCTAGGCATTAGCATAATATAAATAGCAACATTAAAAATTGCGAACCTATGACCCGCACCAACAGAGTACCAAAGACATTGTGTGAGTGAAGAACCAAGAGAATAAATTGCTTACACACACGAGAGAGAGAGAGAGAAAGAGAGAGAGAGAGAGAGAGCAAAGAGACTATTTCAAATAATCACTAAGGATCCTGTTCTGATCTCTTACAGATCTAAAGTCCTTTCCTGCATAGGCTGAGTTTTGCTGCAGAGAAGCATGTGGATCGGACAGAGACTTCTCTTAGAGGAGAGTCTATTGATAGAGAGTCTCTAGGTTCTAGTCAGGAGCAGAGGATGGAAGAGGATAATGTAAGGGCCAGATCAGATGAGAAACATTCACATAAAGAATCGGACACATCAGAAAAGGGCAGACAAATAAAGAGTGACAAGTTTTTAAAGTGCTTGTACACAAATGCTAGAAGTCTAAATAATAAGATGGGTGAACTAGAGTGACTCGTGATAAAGGAGGATATTGATATAATAGGGATCACAGAAACCTGGTGGACTGGGGACAATCAATGGGACACAATCATTCCGGGGTACAAAATATCTCGGAAGGACAGAACAGGTCGTGCGGGGGGGGGGGGGGGGGGGGGGGGGGAAGGAGGAGTGGCACTATATGTGAAAGAAAATGTAGAATCAAATGAAGTAAAAATCTTAAAATCCACATGTTCCATAGAATCTCTATGGGTAATTTCATGCACTAATAAGAATATAACATTAGGGATCTATTATCGACCACCTGACCAGGACAGTGATAGTGATTATGAAATGCTAAGGGAAATTAGAGAAGCTATCAAAATTAAAAACTCAATAATAGTGGGGGATTTCAATTATCCCCATATTGACTGGGAATATGTCACCTCAGGACGAAATGCAGAGACAAAATTTCTCGATACTTTAAATGACTGCTTCTTGGAGCGCAGGAGCTGGTCCAAGAGGTAACGATAACAGGACCGCGTGGAAATAGTGACCATAATATAAAAACATTTAACATCCCTGTGGTGGGAAGAACATCTCAACAGCCCAACACTGTGGCATTTAATTACAAAAAGGGGAACTATGCAAAAATGAGGGGGTTAGTTAAACAGAAATTAAAAGGTACAGTGACTAAAGTGAAATAGTTAACACAGTTGTCAAAGAATGTATCATCGTTAGGCTTCAGTGTTAACACCTTATTGAGATGAATGGGAATAGTACATACCTTTCTTAGAGCTATGGTCTTAGTCAGTTTCTGAATGCTCCAGAAGACAGCAGTGCATTGGTTCCCATTTGGAAGGTTACCTTCATGACTATAAAGGTTAGTAATGTTTTTATTTATATTAAAATTTTCATTCATTGAATATCAACTAACACACTGTGCATGGGCTAATGATTTTCACCACAGGGTCACATTAGGGGGAAAGAAGCGGTGACACTCTACTTAACATCTCCCCACAATCCCAGGGTACTGCAAATGCTAAAATAATCAGCAGTGAAACCACTAACAATGCTGATATTGTAGGTCTCATTGTTAGGCTTCAGAATGAACATTTTGCTTACACTGTCATTTTTAAATATTAATTTAAATTTTGCAGAAACCGAAAGGGTCACCAGAAAAGTCCCATGGTGGAATGCCAACACATACTGGCTGCTTGGTTTCACCCCCAACTTTCATATCACAGAAGCAAAACGCAAATATATTTGACGTGCACATATATATCTGTTTTTAATCCCAGCAAATACATCCCATGCAAAAGAATGCTCTTTCTGAATGGTGTTAGGGTCAGGTGAAATCTCATCAGTGACCACTCCCAAGATTACAAAATGTGAAATGACTATAATATATGGAGATATACCTATCTCATAGAGCTGGAAGGGACCCCGAAGGGTCATCGAGTCCAGCCCCCTGCCTTCACTAGCAGGATCAATTTTGCCCCAGATCCCTAAGTGGCCCCCTCAAGGATTGCACTCACAACCCTGGGTTTAGCAGGCCAATGCTCAGACCACTGAGCTATCCCTCCCCACTAATTAACTATTCAGATCTGCAAAGCAGTCAAAAGAAGCACCTTTGTATCTGCTAACACAGTGGTTCTCAGACTTTTGGACTGGTGACTCCTTTCACATAGCAAGCCTCTGAGTGTGACCCCCATAAATTAAAAACACTTTTTTATATATTTAACACCATATAAATGCTGGGTTTGGGTTGGATGCTGACAGCTCGCGACCACCCAGGTAATAACCTCACGACCCCTTGAAGGGTCCCGACCCCCAGTTTGAGAACCCCTGTGCTAACAGCAGACACTCATTGTTACACTCATCAACATCCTCAGACTCAGGCACAATGAGAAAACTGCACTGTACTCTGACTGGTTTTGTAACGTTATGCTAGTTGCCTCTTCGTAGATTCCAAGGCCAGAAGCGACCATTGTGATCATCTAGTTTGACCTCCTGCATAATAGAGGCCATGGAACTTCCCCAAAATAATTCTTAGCATGTAACTTTTAGAAAAACATCCACTCTTGATTTAAAAATGGTCAGTGATGGAGAATCCACCATGATCTTGGCTGTAATTTAGGTTGCGGTACTATTGTTTCATGATTTACATTCTTATTATAGATATTAAGAATGATAAAACATTTAGACATGGATGATCAATAAGGCCACTACCAGATGTTTCCTTTTGTTATTCAAAAAGTAATTAATCACATGACCAGGATACAGTATTGAATTTAGAGATGTATATGTATCTTCTAAGTAGATACCTATTCTTAACCTATGTTTTTTCCAATCCACTTCCTCCATAGTTTTTAAGAACTAGAGTGGGCATGATTAAGAGGAGCCAAAGTTTTCAATGTTTTAGTTAATTTTCAAAAGCTCTTTAAGACCCAGGCATTTAGGCCCAGATCCGCGAAGATATTTAGATACTTAACTCCCACTGGTTTCAGCGGGAGTTAGGCACCGATCTACTTTTGAGGATTTGGGCTTTCGAGGTCTAAACTACTTGAAAGCCAATGGGAGGTAGGTGCTGTCTGTTACAGCTTTCCCCCTATTCCATTTTGTTTCTTACAGCTGTCCCCTTACTNGAGGATGAGGGGTTCATGATGCAGGAGGGGTCTCAGGGCTGGGGCAGAGGATTAGGGTGTGGGGGGGATGAGGGCTGGGGCTGGGGTTGAGGGGCATTGGAGAGGCTCAGGGCTAGGGCGGAAGGGCAGGGTAAGGGCAGACTGCCCTGCCACTAGTGGATGTGGGGCACTGGGACCCTGGGGCAGCAGACAGCAGATGCTGCCGGGAGCCGCTCCGCATAGGAATGTGCTGCTACATCAGCAGCACAAGCAGGCAGGGGAGAGGCGCGCGCCGCTTTCCTCCAGGCAGGGACGCGCGTGGTGGGGCAGGGCAGGGCGGGGCGGGGCGGAGACCCATCTCCAGATATTGGTGGAGCAGAGCCCCCAGCATGGAGCCATTTGCCCACCCCTGCATTAGGGTGTGCCTGGGCACACCCGGCACACCCCTATGCCCGGGGGGCGCACAGGGGAACCGCTCCCCGCCCCAGCTCACCTCCGCCTCCGCCTCCCTGGGCCTGAGCGCTAAGCCGCCGCCCCGCTTCTCAGCCCTCCCAGGCTTCCCTCGCTCACCTCCTCAGCGCCCCTCTCTCACCCGCCACCGCAGGCTGCACAGTGAGCCCACGCGGGCCGCATGTTGTGCAGGCCTGTAATAGAGGCACGATACCTACTGGATTCCTGCACGGGATGGCTGATGCGTTGTCATCTCCTTTGAAGGTGGGGTGTGCTCCTCTCCCATTGGACATAGGGGGGAGGGACTGGAAGTGATGGTTCTGCCCTAGTTCTGCTTCGCTTCGTGTGCCTGGCTCTTCAGAGAGTGCTAGCAGGAAGCAGTCCCAGCACTCATTGCTCAAGGACTGGAGTTGTCACTGGCCTCTGAAAGTGAGTCACACAGGGAAAAGCCCCCTACATGTGAGCCCCTTGTACACCGGTCTGGGGCTGACAAAATCCAGCTCAGAGTTTGTTTGTTTTTTTCCCCAATGCTGATTTGCTTTTAGTCCCTGCTGTTTCTTCATCCCACAGCCCACTGGACTTGGTTCCTTTCTGCTGTTTCCACTTCCTGAGTGCGGATTGACTTCACTTGTGGTTTCAGGAGTGAGCACTTAGCTGACTTTGGGTCTACTCTCGACAGTGGGTGAAGTCGATGGGAGTTGAGGGCCCTCTACTTCTCGCAGGAGGCATGAGCAGCTTGAAGAGGGTTTGGACCTTTTGGCTCCTCCTGAGCTGAGCTATTTTAGTCTGTAATTCCTCCTTGGAAATTATTGTAGTTCAGTTTTTGAGACCATTACGATAAGTATTTCTTTTTCTGTTACATTCTGTTATTTCCCATACATTGATTTCAGCCTAATACTCAAATTGAAGGACTAATGATATTTAAATTACCCCTACAGAAGTAGCTTTGGGATCTTCCATGTTGGCTTCTTTTTCTAAGTTTGGAATTTCTATAGATATCTAGGGAGCCTTGTGGGTCCTACTGGGCCCTTCGCTATGTCTAGATATTGAAATAGCTCTTCCCATTCACATCTGAACATAAGATGCTGACCCCCTCAGATGCACACAAATGTCACATTCCTCCTTGCTTATGTCCTTTCCGGGCTGGACTCTTGTAATGTGATTGCCTGGTGTTGCTCTGGATGGGCCACTGGAAAGTCCAACTCCAGCGGCAGCAGAACATGGCAGTTTTATCTGTGGGATGAGTTGCTGTGAGCATCTAACATCTAAGCTATGTGCCCTCCATCATCAGATATTACATGCTGGTCAGGGTACTGGTGAGACTCTTCAAAGCACTTCATGATTTGGAGCTCAGTTGTTTGAGACAATCTCTTTTATGCCCATTCATGACAGTTGAGCTTTGTTCGGGAGGGCACATATGCTATTGATGCCTGGGATTTGCCTTTCCATGACCAGCAGTAACATGTCAGCAACTGATTTTTTCCAACTTTAGAGCATGTTTTCCTGATGGCCAATCAGAGTTAGAGTTTGTAGAGCCTCAAACCACTAAGGAAGTATTTTTTGGCCGAATGGGCATTTGAGAAAAAAATGTAAAGTGTGGTGTGTGGGTTGCACGAAGATTAAGAGTGGGTGAATTCTCCATCACTGCAGAATACTGGTATTGATTGGAGGGTTTTTTGGTCCATCTGAAGACACACATTTTTGTACATGAAAACATTTGGGAAGCACTTGATACCATTCTTCTAGGAGCTAGAAGTTGAAAAAAAATGAATAATATGCACAACACAGGGCCAAATTCTGGAGTCATCCAGCTGCCTTTGAAATTATAAGTGGCCTGTGAAGGGTCTGCAGGATCAGACTCCAGAGTGTGTTTATTTCCTGTTATCTTTGCTTTTAAAGAAAAAGTAAATCTAAGTCCAAAAAGCTTTTGTGCCAAAACCTTGCTTTTATTTACATTTCTCTAAATTCAGAGCACTAATATATCTTGCACTTAAACAGCACTTTCCTTCTATAGACCTTGAAATGCTTTTCACCAAAGGTTAAGCATTGTTTCCCCCCATTTTACAGATGGGAAACTGAGACAAATGTTTAGCAATTTGTCTAAGATAACATTGAGGCAATAGCAGTGCTGGAAATAGAACCCAAGTCACCTGATATGTGTCAAATACTCTCACTTAGTTGAAGCCAGTAACAGTATTCCAGATGTACACCTGTATAACTCAGAGTGGAACTGAGCTCCTAAAATAGTTCCCCAAGCAACACTAAGAGTTTGTTTACATGGAAATGTACTGGCATTACTACAGCTGTATAACTAGAGCTAGTTGAAACTGGGAAATTTCTGTCCTACAGGAAATTTTGAAATTTTAAAACTTTGGGTTTGTTCCAAATTGGAACAAAAAGTCCCAGAATTTTTCCCCAAATGAATTATTCTGAAAATGTTTTGTTTCTTTCTTGTTTTGACTTTTGCTATGTTATAATATACTTTATATAACAATGTACCATAAGTCAAAATGATAAAGTAGAAACAATGTTTCGATGTCAACATTTCTGCTGAAAGTTATCTATAAATTCCTGTGTAATGTATAGTTTTGTCTAATCAGTGTTTTGCAAAAGAAAACTGTTCCATTGGGAAACTTTTTATGCAATCTTCTTCTCTGTTGGTGGAGTGTCCTTGTTTGTGATGACAGTTTTGTGTGTGTTAAGTTATATATCCCAGACTTTCTCTTCAGAGCATATTCTGTGGTATCTGAGTGCCTGGCTACGGATAACAGATTTCTTGGTGTGTTTGGGGTGGTTATTGGATCTTTTAAGGTAGATGATCCGTGGGTTTCTTGTATCTACCAAGTTTGGAAAGTTTGGAGAGATCCTACCATAAATTTCTTTTTAAGGAAGATTCTCCTGAGGCCCTGTATTAAAGGTCTTACATTTGCCTCTCATAGTCATGCTGCTTGACTATCTCTGCTGTTCAATTGGTTCACCAGAGAAAATGTATTTTCTAACACTGTCAACAATTCTGAGCAGCAGTGTCAATTAACAGACCCAAATCAGCTATGTCTTATTCCCAGACTAAGAAGACAGAAGTAGCTAAAGTCCACAATCACTTAAAAATAATGATAATCTTAGCTTTTCATAAAGTTCTACAGAATACTCCTCAATGTCTGTCTCTACCCCAGTGGAGGGTGAAGTGAAACTTGACATCAAAGTTAGTCAAGATATTTGGGGCCTTCAAGATGTCTTCACATACAGGTGTGCTGTAGTATGTTGTACAGACTACTACTCTGTATGAATGACATAGTTCAGTAATTGTTTTTTATTACAGCTACTGTGACATTCCTAGACAGAGATGGGTGAAAACCATGGGATATTTATTAGAATTTGCTTTGGCCATGCTATTGGCCCTTTTGTGCTCATTTTCCACCGATGGTTGAGCAGTTGAGATTTACTTGCATAACTGCTTGTCAATGGCAAATTTAAAGATCTCAAACAGAATGTGTCATTTCAGAAGTGGAGTGGGAGCCCCTCACCAGAGCTTTGGCACTGAGGCAGTTAGACCAGGCAAGGAACAGAGTCCATGGGCTCACACAATGACTTGGTCTTACTCTGACTAGAAAGTACCTGTGTGGCCAGGAAAGAAAAAGGTCTGAGATTACTTAAAATTATTTAATAGCCTGTGTTTTCTCCCTCTGGCTCAGCTGCTTCCTTTCAGAGTCAAAAGCCCCAATAGCTTCTATAATCAGAAAGCTTCAGTGTTATTCAGTTTCAAGATTTTATCACAAGTATCATGATATTTTGTGTTTTTTCTTAAAATCTGAGCTCCTGGTGTTATGCCATTATATGAGAATCTCTACCTTTATTTATTTTTTAACAAGTTTCTAGCTCTCGGGGTTGCAGAGAAAAGATGGAAAACATGACCATTAAAGCAAACCAGAACATAAAGGAAAAGAACCCCACATCTATTTTTGAAAAATATCATGATTTTTAAGTCACTCTGAAGATTTTGGGGGCCTCACACAGGATTTCTGAACACTTCAGTGATACAGATCTCAGTATTGTCAAGCTAAGCTCATCCAGGCAGGAGACAGAAACAATATATTGCTACCAGGCTTATCTTTAACTTGCCAGCTGAAGACTTACAGGAATAGTGAGGAGTCAGAGCCAGTGTGTCTCCTCCTTTGCTGCTGATTCCAATTTAGTCCTCTCCCCCTATGAAAATGGTGAAGATAATGTTCTGTATTAGTAGTAATATTCCCAAATTATCCTGAATTTCTCAACACAGTACCCTCTGCCTGCCAAATCTGTCTTGTACGTTCACAAAGGACATGAATAGAATCTGTACCTTTTAAGTATTCAGATACATAAATCAATTTGAGTATTTTCTGCATCAAAGATTAATTTCTTTTAACTCTTTTAACCTATAGCCTCTGTTGTTGTACACTTTGCCCCAATTCCAATATACACACACTCACACAAACACATCCCTGGATTACCTCAACACAATCTCAAGTAGGTTTTACTTTTTCAGATTTTAAATAAGAAGCAGAGACAGAACAAAAGCTATTATAAAAAAGTGGTAGGACATCACAGATAAGATTCTTTTTGGCAAGAAATGAAATGCTATTCTAATGGAGTAGCATTTGATTTATGATAACAGTTCATTTTTGGGCCATCTTGCAAATTAAATTTACTTAAATTTCAGAGAGGAGCAGAGCTACAAGCCTACACGCATTTTCAGTATTGTGAGACTCAAAGCTCTAAAGGCTTTTGTATTTGGTTTCAAAATTATTTTCTGTCTTGCTAGATACTTATATGATCTTATCACTGTAATACCTAAGGGCATCACAGACAATAATGAATCTATCCTCACAATAAGCCTCTGAGGCAAGGAAGTGTTGTTATCCTGACTCTACAGATGGGCAATCGAGTTGTTGAAAGTCTCAAGAATCAAGGGACCAGACAAGTTCATTGTCTGCCCTTATCTTGAATTGCTTAATGGCTTGAACCTGGCACATTTAAAAGATTGCCTAAAGCTCTGGGATGAAGCCTGTGGTCGAGAACTCCACTCATGGGGCAAAATGGAACTTGGGTAGAGCACTGTTGAGACAGAGCACTAAATGGGGGCATGGGAGACAGGGGTTCTATTCCTGACTCTGCCACTGGCCTACCCTGTGACCAGGGGCAAGTCATTCCACCTCTCCGTGCCTCATTTTCCCCATCTGTAAAATGGTGATAACAAAGTCTATCTCATTTGTAAAGCACTTTCAGAGCTACAGGGGTATTCTGATTATTAATAATAATTTTATTATTATTGGTGGCTTGTCCTAGACTGTGGAATAAATTTCCATGGGAACTAAACATCATCACAAACTTCAGCACCTTCCACACCAAATACAATGTACACTTCTTCAACTAACCTCGCTTTCTCTACAACACATAGTTGCATGTACACCTGAAAACAAACAAAAAAATCCCAAAACAATACACACGTGTTTCTCCCAATGGAGAGGGAATGAGAGAGACAGCATGAAGTACATGTGACAGAGAGAGGTTGGTTAAATTCTTAATGCACTACTGGAAGTCGCTCCCATGCTGTGGTGACGAGGGTGGTATAGAACAGATATTTTTTTCAGAGGTGCTGAGCACTCGCAGGTTGCTGAGCTCCAGTCTGGTGCCTTACTCAAAAGACCATCTTTCCTCCCTTCCTATCTACTTTTAAAATCAGAGGGTATTTTACAGCAGTGGATAAACGGTACCATTAAAAAGCTGTGCCCCTCCCCGCTGTTTTGGAATTTCTCTGTCCCTTCCAGCCTTACACCCACACTTTCATTCTTCAGCTTTCTCCTTCTTTTTTTTACTTGTTTATCTTGGCTTCAAGTGCTTCAGAGATCAGACAAGTACATTTGAGTAAAGATTAAAAATGAGGCCAGTATCCACAGGGACAAATTTCTCTGTGTGTACAACAATATAAAAAAGCTACTACCTTGTATTAGCTTTCAGGTGATAACATGGATAATAAAGATTTTCTCTCCCACACTCCTTATTTGGTATTTAATATGTCAACTGGAAGGAGACACTGCTACACAAGCAGACCCTTCCCCATGCAAGAGGTGTAGTATTAATATATCTTGAAGGATTCCAAAGCATGTAACGAGGGTCAAGTACTATAGAGAGAACGTTAGCTTTTTTCCTTAGCTTGGTGGTTAGTATTAATGTGTACTTTTTCGCCATGATCTTGAGCTTGCTACAGTATCATTTTCTTATGAGTGAATGTAAATAGAGACTGACGAGCCTAATTATGATCTGCCCTTGATATCATCATATGTTTTGCCAGTGATAGAACAGGGACCAACGAGTATCCTTTCTTTATTGAATAATTAATACAAACTCAATGAGATGATGGTGGCAGCATACTCTTTTAATAATCACCCTCTTAGTAACAGGCCTTGTTAGAGACAAATCCTGTTAAGAAAGAACGTCCATGACAGCTATGAATCTTAATCTGATTCTGAAGCCAAAACTTCTTTCCACACTGCTCCTTAGATGCTCCTTCATGAGCATGGAACAAGTAGCTACGTCTTCCCCAGGCGTTTTATTGAGTGTACCTGCAGAAAACACGGTGAGCAACTCCTGAACAAAGATTGTCTGGCAATGATAGCCCCTGCCAATTCTCCTTCCAAAGATTTATGTTTCCTACTATATGCCTGCCTCAGCTCCATTGGTAGGTATTTTCACACTGTAAGCCAGATCCTCCACTCAAGCAGGCTGAAGTCATTGGAAGTATATTGATAGACATCACCTGAGGATCTGGCAACCTGACTTCTTACTGTGTCAAACAGCTGCATCAGTCAGGGTGTGTTACCATGAGAAACAAAATGTATGAGCTATTGTTCCCCTCTCTTTCCTTTGCTCTTTGTGGATAACAGCTGAAAGTTATGACTGGTTGTGCACCTTGTTCACGACTAGAAGAGGTTCGCCACTTCGCTGTTACTTTCAACCTATGAAAGTTAAACTTCATTGAACTTGACTGTCACTGTATTCACTCAAGTCATGGCACTGTTCCTCTATTTCCCCCCTTATTTCCCCTGTTTCGATCATGTAACTATGTTCAGAGTGCTGACAAGTGTTTTTCCTATTATCCACATCCTTAAACACTAAAGGGTCTCCACAACCTTATTAGGTACCCTCTTCAATAGAATTAGGCTTTTATTTCAGCTTATTACTACTTTTTCCCCTTATTATTTGTGTATCTCTCTTATCTTAGGCAGGAAATATGGTAAAACTGCAGAGCAGTTTTATGTTCTCCAGCCTTTGTTAACAGAAGACACTCTAAGAAAAGGTGGCATTTGCTAACAGGTGCTGTATCTGCCTATCACAGCAGATGTCCACTCCCTAGTGTGTTATTACTATGTATTATTATTGTAATGCTGCAGCACCTAGGAGACCTCCTCATAGATCAGGACCTTATTATGCTAGGTACTGTGGAAACATGGAACAAAAGGGCAGTTCTTTTAGGGCAAGTGTCCAAATATGACTAGACATAAAGACAGACAGACAGAAGTAGAGAAGCTTTGGACACCCACTCTAGCATTTCAGATGCCTATGTTTGAGGGGAGAATGTTCGCAAAAATAGAAATAATTACAGGAAGGGCTGTGTGTCTGTCTGTAGACTGCCAGTCAAATTTTCATCTGAGATAAGTTAGTGCTGGTGGTAATCCGTGCAACTGAACAGTGTTGTGAATAGAACTTTGTGCATTATATTCTCAAAGGTCCTGCCTAGGATCGCTGGTAATATGGCAGTTGCTGTACAATTATTCAGAGCAAAATTACAACACAAACCAAACGACATCATAGTGTCTCAGTTTGAACACTGCAGTATACAGGTTGTCTGCTGAGAATGCAATTTTTTCCCTTAGGTTAAAAGATGGAATATATTATAGACCCAGAGCAAGAACAGCCACTGGAATTCTGTTTAAAAAGTGGAGTGAGACATTACAAATAAATGGACTTGACCATATGTGTTGCATTTGAAATAGCCCACCACCTTCGGTTAATTAGGAGCAAGAGTTCACATGACCATCTTCTGTTCTGCAATCTTGAAGAAGTCAAATGTAACTGCCCTGAATCTCAGAAAATCCTTCTGGAAGGGCATGCCTTGACACTGCGGGGACAGGACAGACAATTTTATTATACTCTCAGAAGCGGATACCGCAATGGCACAGCATCACAAGTAGCTCTAAACAATATGTTCATCCTGTGGTAAAGTAAATTGATGAGAGAATAAATGGTCTGAGAGGGAAATAACAGACAGGCACATTTTTTTCTGTAATACAAGTTCATCCTTTAGGATAATAGTGGGGGACTGCAGATGGGTGAAATAAGTGGAATATCAACAGACAGCTTAAATTGCTGTTGTAACTGGACTCAACATCAGATGCATAGAGAAACCTGAATTTGGAGAGAAGTGTGCTGAAAGGAGGATTTAAATGGGTCAATTACTCTCTCCATCTGCAAATTTAACTTCTATGTATATTAATCTATAAGAGAGATTTTTAGGAACACCATCTCCGTTTTTATTCTAAATGAAGGCAGATGTATAAGAGTGGTGAAGGAGGACTTTACATGAAATCGCATTAGGCTATAATACTGACATTGATGTAGTTAAGTGATCCTGTTGCTAGTAGGTAAGCCACCCACACATGCATGCCATCCCCATTCCACAGGTAATGTAAATCCTAAAAAAAAAAAAAAGAATGGAGAGACTCAACAAATCAAATGAATATTCACAAAAATGAAATTAAACAGTGAATGGAATTTTCAGAACAGCCTAAGTTAGATGACCAAACTCCATGGAAATTGAGCTGGAGTTGAGTGCCTGATTCCTTTAGAGTTTCTAGACATTTTTAGCCATAGTGCCAAATTTTCAGGAGGTCCTCTAAATATTGCTTATGCAGACCATGTAGATACACTCTGTGTGCTGCATTTGCACTAGGAAATCGGGACACATGTTCTGAAGGCCCTCCGAAAATTTGGCCTATAAAGAGTAAAGACCAAATCTTGAGGTCTTCACTTAACTTTGTTTTGTATTAAATTCATATAAATGCTAAGTGTTGTCCCATAGATTTCAGTTCCAGTTTACCTAAGAATGGTCTAAGTAAAAAAGAACTCAGTGTTTAATATGAAGAATGGTAGCTTACAGTACATAAAGCCGGCTAGTCTCAGCTTTAAAATTATCCTCAGGTTAAGAGTGGTCAATATCTTTGTTTCTGTTTTGGTGCTTTTAGATGCATCAGACTGAAATTACCTGATATAAACGTATGAATTATATGAGTTTTCATGAGGAACAAGTATTCCTCCTTTGTCTACGTTTTATTAATAATGCACCGCTGTTATTTAGCACGTATTCTCAAGACACTGTAAAAATATTAATCCTCACAACAGTCCTTTCAGGTTGCATTCTAACAGTGGTGAAAAGAGGGAAGGAAAGAGGAGTTGCCTAAGGCAACAGAGAAAGTAAGTCTTGGAGCCAGGAATGGGACTGCCAAATTCCCGGCTTCCAGTCCTGTCCTAAATTCACTAGTCAAACAATATAAAGCAAAAATAGTGAAGAACTGCTTTTCTAAAAATTGATTAGAAATTAAAAACAGTACAACAGGTTACAATCAGAAAGTGGACAAAATGCAAAGTGAATTTCACTGCATTTGTGTTAATTTAAAATTGTAAGTGTGTATGCTATAATTCAAAATTGATATCTATTTTTGTGTGAAATGTGTATATGAAATAAATATCTTGAATGAGAACAAATACATTTTATGTTGCCTAGCTCCTATCATCAGTACTGGCAAAACTGATTTAAAAAATAAAATAGGTGGAAAATAAACCAAGAGGACTGAATGTGGATACCTCAATCAGCTAAATCTCTTCCACTCCCATAGCTACAACTATGCCAGATGCAATGTATTAAATAATACATGCATGGTGATATTGTTTGTTTATGTCTACCTCACCTGGTCTCTGTTGACTTCTATCAGAACAACTTTAAGGATTCCAATGCTCTCAGCAGCTTGCTATCAAATGCCTAAAAATTAAAAATTGAAAAAGAAGTGCAGCAAATGTTTGGAATTTCTATTGTCAGCTGTAGGATGGACAATATTCAGGAGAAGCTTAAGGTCCAGTATCACACTTATTAACAATGCTAGAAAGAAAACCATTTTTTTCATTGGAAGGGGAGGCTTTCTAGCCCCTCAATATACAGTTTTTTAGCCATGGAAAGTCCCAGTGTATGTGACTTTAAGTGGTTAGGCATTTTGGGTCAGACTTTTAAAATGTTGGCTATAACTTTACCTTCTCTTGACATGTGGATAGCAGGATACGTGGTTCTAAGGAAGCTTGAACTTACCGATTGAGGGGACTGGAAAGAAGTGCAATAAAAGAATTGAAACCCGCTCTAAAACACAACTACGGTTTGGTTTTGCTTCTCTATAATGTGGTATGTATGTTGGTATAAAGACTTTATCAGAACTTGCTGGGGTGGACCTCATCCAGCTCCATCTTTCATAGATAATGTGACAATTCCAAAGTCATGCTGATAAAACATTTATATCGCACTACCTCTTCATGTATTTGTGTGTGCGCGCACGTGCCAATCCAGTAACAGCCTGTGAAGGACCAGAAGGGTTTTGCACATCACAGTAAATGAGCAAAAACACTAAAAGTGTAAATGTGCCAGTCCAAATCCTGCATAAGTCTTCACAGCATAATTCTTCCAATTTGTAGGTTTATGCTATAACCTATATTGCCTAAAAGGGACGTGGTGTGCGTAGGAAGGGGGGTTGGCTATCGTTAGCCTTCTTGTGAGCAAATGATGCCTCCAAGATCCAAAACGCAGCAGCTCTGTTGGACAAAAATGTTACTGTAATCTTGCCTTTCACTAATGGTAGCATGAGAGGGGTGTGTAGAGGTGGTCATTCCTTGTCTTCAATGCATGCCAAACTCCCCCGAGTTCTTGCCAGTGCAGGATTTAGCCTATAGAGAGAGCTAAAAAGACCCATATTATTTATTTCATTTAGTGCAGTGTGTTGAGAGGTATTTGGAAAAAACCTTCACTTTGAGAAGGGATTGATGGAAGGGTAAGTGTGATAGACTCACTGAATGAAGCAGATGAAGATACCTCTTAGGATACTTTGTCTTTCATAGAATTCCCTAAGTGATTTAGAAGGATGTGCACCTTTTATGATGTGTACTTTTCAATGCAGATGGTGATGCTACTAGTTATGTTGGCTTCAGCCAAGCAGCTGTCAAATTTCTCTGTTTGTGCTGGCCATTTCACAGCACTATTCATCCTAATCCCTATTTTGATGTCTGGCAGACTTTTTGTTAACTCATCCTTCTACTGTTTATTTTCTTCCTTTCTAATAAAAGAGAGACATTTCTCAAAAACTGAGCTCTGCATTTTGAATTAGTCCAGCAAACTCTTATGCCATCTAAAATGTTGGGACTGTTTATTTTTTGCATTTTATTTTTCAAAAGGAGTGAACAATAAGTACCATTAAGCATAGGGAATGGCAAGCAGCAAATGCAACTGCAAAAGCAACAGTTACCTCATAGTGAGCTTGAAATACAGTTGTCACTGAAAGCTAGGTTAAGCAGCATTTTATGCTGACTTCCAATCAATTTTATGCCCTGACAACTTCCACGTGTCTAGAAAAGAAAAGAGTGAAGGAAACAGTCTTTAAGAAACTGTCAGGTCAGCCTTTCTACAACTCTCCCATAAATGGTGGTTTTATTGTGGAAAATAACTGTGTAAAAATGACATTCATGGGTTCCATGTTTAATGTCTTTCAATAACTCCAGGTCAAATGTTCGTCTAGACTGAGCAAATGTTTTCCAACTGCCACCCTTTCAAACTCAATCTGGGCTCTGAGTCAAGCTATGTTCTTTCTTTGTCATGTATAACTGCCAATAGTAATCTAGGCCAAATTATTTTCTGTGACATTCTTCAAATTGTACTCTCAGTGTCACCTGCACAAGGCCCTATAACTCCAAATTACTAAACAGTTCTTCTGGGGCCTGACTCTATTCCAGCTGAAGTCATTGGAAAAACCTCTACTGACTTGCAGTATCAGGCCCCTGATGTGTCAGGAGGCATAGGCTCCAGATCATTCTATCATAGTTGGTTTTGGATTACAGGCAGGGCCGGCGCAACCCATTAGGCCACCTAGGCGGTTGACTAGGGCACTAACATTTGGGGGGCGCCGGCGCCCCGGTCGTCGGTGGTATTTTGGGGGCGGGACCTTCCGCTGCCTCCGTTGGGGGCGGCATTTTGGGGGCGGGACCTTCCACTGCCTAGGGCGGCGAAAAAGCTGGTGGCGCTCCTGATTACAGGGCTAAGAGGAGTACAAAGTCGTAGAAGCTAAGTTTAGTCACTGAAGTCAGCAGATCTGGGTCTGCAGTACACAGAGCAGATCTGTTGAGTAAGAAGATGCTATTTTTAGTGCAGTCTGAGTAAAGGGAGTGAGGTCAGTATTCAGACTTTCTAGACAAGGCTGGGGAGTCTAGGATCTGTTTCTGCTAGAGACATGCTGTGTGACACAGAGATAAATCACTTAATCTCCTTGTGTCTCAATTTGCTCACTTGCAAAGTGTTGTAATAATAATTATACTAAATACTTCATTGGAGTGTCATGAGACTTAATATTTGTGACCTTGCTTGGCAATCCTAGGAGGAAAGGCTCTTTAGAACTGCCACACATTGTTAAATTGATATGGTAAAGATCTGAGAAACTGGGGAATTTGCTTCATTTGAGATGAGGAAGATTGGAGTGAGCTTTTTTCCCTTTCTGTTATTTTTTCTATAGTTTGTTTGAAAAAAGAGGGAAGAAAGTGGTGTAATGAACCTAGTGTACCTCTGCCTGACCCTCATCATTACTACAAGTGTACAAAATTCAGAATTTCTGTTTCACAGGAAATGTTGATATTTCAACATTTTGTTTTCATCCCCAAAAGGTGAAGGGTTTTTGTCAATGAAAGGTTGAAATTTAAAAAAAAATGTGAAATGAAATATTTTGAAAAACTTCAGTTCAGGTACGTAAAACTTTCGTTTTGCCCTTTTCCATCAAAACAAAATATTTTAACATTCCTGATTTTGAAATTCTTCACCTTACTTCAAGTCAATTCAACATTTAAACTGCATTTCCCCATTGTGGTGCATTGTCCCATGGGATTTGTAGTGGGAGAGCCAGATGCTCCCATTCTCCCCTATAGGCTGGACTTCCAGGTTGTACGTCATCTCCCAGTCATGTGACTCCCATGACTCACCACACAGCTTGGTTAGGGAGGGAAGGTTCATGCTGCATTATGGGACATGTAGTCCTCCAAGGAGCCTGTCCTTTAGGAAAGAATGGGGGTATCAAGCTCCTGAACTTACAACTCCCAAAGGGAAATGCACCACAATGAAATGGAGAAATGCAGTTTAATGTTGAACTGATCAAAACAAAATCTCATTTTGATTTTCCTGGTGAAAAATGTGTCAAAATTGTGCAAAATTTTCTGACAGAAAATTCTCAACCATCTCTAGTCATTAGGTAGTTGAAAAGGTATTAGAATACCTCTTTCATCAGAGGAACCTCTCGACTACAAAATTTGAGTGGGGAACTAATCCTATGAGGAAGTCAGAGCCAATATTTTTGAATTAATTTTAATGCTCAGCCACCTGAAATGAAACTCTAACAATACAGAAGTGTATAGTCTCACTGCTATTGAAAGAGTTGCAGGGGCACATGGTCAGGGCACAAGAAGCTCATTAGCTGAATATTTTGTAATCTGTAATTGTGTGGGAGAAAAAAAATGGTATTGTGTAATCATCCCATTTGCTCTCCAAATGCTTCTTATTAAACTTTGAGAGGGCTGTTTATTAAAGACAATGTCTGACCATATCATAGTGAACTGTGTGTGTATATGGGTGAGTCTTTTAGTAGTGTTTTATACCCTCTCTCTCGAGAAGAAGGTCATGTTTTCTCCCGCATTAGTCTCTTTATTTGTAGTGAAGAAAAACCTGAATCACAGCAAGCAGATACCATTAGAACAATAGCCTTTTCTGTCAATTTTTCAGTCAGGTTTGCTAAAGTATGAAAAAGCTCTAGGGGGAAGAAGGAAAAAAAAACTTTTGCTGTCTGCCATCAGGCTGGCAAGAGGATAAAATCCTGTTAAAAGGGAGATTTCTTGAAACATCCTGTGCTGCTTGCTTCATATAGAAACACTTGCATTATTAAGCTGTGTAAATAATTAAGCAGGCACTTGCTGCCTACATCAAAAAACAAATGATAAAGTCAAGAGCTGCAGGAACCTGACTGTGTAAAAAGCCAGCTGACATGCAGTTGAATGGCTATGGTGTCTCAGACAGGAGAGGTGCAATGTAACTTATGTTTTCACATATTTCAGGTGTCATCAATCTGTTTTCTTTTTTAATTAATCCCCTAAGGAAATTAAACATTTTTCCAATTAAAAAAAAAGTTACCTTCAAACCACCTGTATCGACTATTTTTCCAGATAGCAGACACTGGCCTTTTCTTGATCAATGAGCTCTCAGTTTTCCAACTGTGCATTAAAATTAATTAAATAAAAAGAAAAGCACTTCTTATGAATATTTTTGAGTATATTTTTAGTAGAAAAATGAATTAATGGCCTTTCCCATGCAAGTATGTTCTGATGTTCTGGCTAAATTCTATGCTGTGAAAAAAGTTGAAACGGTAGCATTCATTTAATATTAAGATTTAATTGAGACGTACTTTAAATTTTGGAAAGATCTTAAGTTTCTTACTCTGACTCATCTTTGCCTTGAATGAGTACTAAAGAGCAATAGTGGTCCATCAAGTCCATTATCCTGTCCCTAGCAGTAGCCTGTACTTAACGCTTCTGAGGAAGGTGAAAAATCTATAGTACCTTTGGGAAATTGTGCATTACAGTGAGTGTATGGGGTATTATGATGAGTCATTCCTGAGTTACCTCTGATCCTGAACCTGTTTAAACCTGATGAGTCATCCTGGAGCCAGAGAATGTGATGAGTCATCAGAGGGAATTACCTGCACCCTATGTCATTCAACCAGGGTTCAGCCAATCCACAGGTGAGGAGCCACCAAAGTGATCTCAAGGCAGGTACATGGACTCCTAAGGGAAGCAGTCTCTCCAGTCTGCTCAGCATTACTATCTGGCCAGAAACACTCCCCTTGCCAGTAGTTCTGGCAGACTGCCCACGCTCCTGCTCTAGCCTGAGCCTTTTTTCCACGCTAGCCAGCCCCTGCTCCAGCCTGCATCTGCTCCTTCCTCAGGCAGCCACCCAGCAATTTTGCCAGATATTTCTTCCTGATGCCGGTAGATCATCAGCTTACTCCCTGAAAAGTGAGATGTGATCATTCGGATCGTAGCATGTTTAACTATACTAGTGGTCATAAGATTAGTCAGGCCCCTTTTAAAATCCAGACTATAATGTATTGCCCCAAGAAGCCAAACATCTGCATCTAAAAGATAATTACTCTAACTACCAATACGTCATTCTTGCCGTTAGTCAATTTTGGTGGCAGAAATCAATGATGGCAGAACTGGCTGGATAAAATAAAATAAATTTAAAAAACCTGGCCTCAACTGACAACTGAAATTCCTACATGTTCCAAACACTAATTGCATTGAACTTGAGTCTTTGGGGTCACCGATATTTTCTCATTGTTTCCTTGTATTTCCCCCTTCTATCTGTTATCCATCTGTGATCTCTCGTCTTATATTTAGATTGTAACCATCTTGGGGCAGGAACCATTTTTTTCTTTGTTTGAACAGCACCTACAATGGGTTCCTGGCACCTGAATAGTACAAATAATAAATAAAAATAAGGTTTAATTTTAAAGGTCCTATTACATTTAAACAGCTCAGAGTTCCGCAAAGCTCTAGTACAATTGTTTTGGTTTTCACCGTAATTTTATTTTATTTTATTTTTTTCTCTTGACATGGGATTAATTCACATAGCTGAGAACTGGATCCATATTTACCCAGATTTTAGAGGGGCCTAGATCCAGGGTTTTTGTTCTGCCTATTCTATATATAGTCTAGCCATAAATCAGAAAATCCCTACAATTTTGGGAGGATTTGCATCTGGGATTTTGGTTTTGGGACACCTCCACTGGTATGCTGGAGCTAGTTTTAATTTTGTGTATTTTACAGGGCCATTCCCACACAACTACTCATGATCTATCATTGTGTTAAGCTGTCTGTTTGCCCTGTTGGGCTTAAAGCAGTCCAGGACTTGCTGACTGCAGCCAGACAGCACCCTTAAAGGAGGATCTGAACAGAGGAGAGGAAAGAATTGGTTCTTATGGGCAGTTGCATTAGCTGCTAAAATTTAATTGTGCGGTTTATGTATTGGGCTATATTGGGAAGTGGATGTTGAGTACAGTACTTTAATTTTATCTTATTTAAGTTCACAAGTTTGAGTTGTCAGTATAGTTCGTACAGGACCAACTTGCAATCCAAGTGGTGCTAGGTGTAGTGTTAACCGCCAATCTGGTAACTGGCAGATAAAGGCCTGCCATGTTCCAGGATGCAGAAATCCACCAATTCAGACTGCCACAGTGGACTTGGGGCCTTAGTATACAGGTGAAGGGTACTGGTAGGTTTATGGTCTGTCACAGAGGAACAAGCATTGATGTGCTGCATGGCAGTTTGGTTAGCTTGGGAACACTGTATTTCTTTTTGGCTGCTTTCTGGATCAATGTTAGGAGATCAGCTGTGTCTGGTTCATGTTGCAAGAATTACTTAGTTTCCAATTATTGACTAATTTTTGCATCTAATAAAGTTGCAGCCTGTGTGCCATCTGTTCAGTTAATGTCCTCCCCAGAGTCTTAGGCAAGTCAGCCCCAAGGTAAGAAGATGCTGCTCTGCTGAAGTGAATGGCGTGCCATACCTTTACAGTGGGCCTGAAATGGGCCGAACATATATGAATTACATAACTCATTAATTTACATTTAGAGAGCTTTCCATTTAATTCAGTGACTGGTCTCCATTTATTTGATTACAACCTATGGACCCAAATAAAATACATTCCACCCTTTATTTTACTCTCTTTGGACCACTTTAAGCACACATTACTAGATGCTTCAGTCACTGGCTGTGGAATGTCGTGAATGAATGAGGAACTAAAAATTCTGAATGAGAGTCTGTAAAAAAACCCAACAAACCTATGTTAACTAGGCATGACTGCAACAAAAGCTGATTATTGAGACACTGACATAACAAGCTCTATCATGTGCTTTGCAAACTCTGATAAGCAACCTGGGGTCACATAGACAACAAGATGAACTGTTTATTTCAGTCAAAAAAAAAAATTGAAGTGGACCTGTTCCAAATAAGGGCACTGTAGAGGTGTCATTCTAGCACAATTTACATGTGAAGAGAGCAGGCTTACTTTGCACTGTGTAAGTGATTAGTGCCTTTAAACTGTAGTTCTAAAAACATGTATACATGCAATATGTACACACAAACTGGAGAATAGCATCCCACTACCAATTATTACTAGGGCTGGCCAGAAAACAAGAATTCCATTTCATGAAAAATTTTGAGCTTTTGGCATTTGGTTTCATTCTGCATTGAGACAAAATCAAGACCTTTCAAAATTTTGAGAGTGCAAGCCCCCCCAGAATAGCCAATATCCCAGTAAATAGGGTACTTAACTGGGTTGTGGAAAAAACAGTTTCAGGTCCCTGGTTTGAATCAGGCAGAGCAGGGACATAAACTTGGATTTCCCACATCCCAGGTGAGTGCCCTAATCACCAGTTTATTACTATTCTGGCTGTGTGACCATGTCTGTGTCTGTGTCGATCCCTCTGTCCCTGAAATTCCATCCTGGACCAGGAAAACCTTCCCAATCCAAACTGATACCTTTAGATGAAAAAGCCTTGAAAAATTCCCAACCAGCTCTAGTATCCCCACACGTGCATGTAAAATCTGGTCTTCAAAGCAGTGCACTGCTTATGGTTTAACACAATCCGAATGCATTACTAAAAAAAGACAGACTACATAAAAATAGTCTAAATTACATAAAATTAACTGCACTCCAAACTCATAACCATCATATTAGATCGTAGCAGTCCGATATACCTTGTTCTGTCAAATACCTATCACTACACAAATGTTAGAGAGGAAAAGCTACAATACCTTAATTTCATTTGTTAGCAAGTATGCTGCTATATGTTTGAATGGAAATATTGTGTACAACCGATATGGTTGTTTAGTGGGAGATGCTATATCATAACAAAAGTAGTTGAACTGTTTCAATTTTAAGAAACGTGTTTTTATGGTCAATGATTGCAACTAAAATGTCTCTACTAAATGGAAATCAATATTTATGCTTATGTGAAAAAAAATCTTTGTGTTTTTTCTCATGCTAAGTCTAGAAAAGAGTGGCAAGAAGAGAAGTTTGCAATATGACTGTTTGATAGGAATTTTTTCAGTGTTATCTAATGGTGAACACTGTACTGTATAAGAGAAATATAACATTGGAGCAGATAATTTTGTGGGGTACTAAATATTTTTGTAGAACCATAGATGTGCATGGCAATTGAGGGGGGAATGGAATTGGTATCACCTGACACATACCTGGGAATGATCTCTTGCAAGAAAGGTAATACTGCAGTAAGAGCCAAATTCTGCCCTTCAGAAGATAAATGTATGGAAGTGAATTACAGTTCTTAGAGGAATGGAGTTTTGGTTACATATTTGTAAATTGACTATCAGAACAGGTCTTTGTTAGGGGTCTTGAGGTGCTATTGCAATACAAATTATAACAATGGCAGAAGCGTGCACGTTATCAATACAGGTCAACCCGTTCTGGGTTCTGTGGGGTATCTGTGTGGATCTGGTAGCAGGAATGAATAAGAATCCATATAATCAGAAAGGATGAAAACCACATTAGCATCTATGGCTATGTTTGCCTTCCCAGTGCTATGTTGGCTCATAGACGTGCTGTTGTGTGCCTACCTCTGGTATGCCTCCTTTCTCTTGTAACAAACCCTGTTGTGAAGAGCTGTAATCACAACTGTGGATGCGTGGATCTACCAGTCCACTTGTTTGGAACACTGACAGAATATGAATAACTAATGACTGGGCTGTGGACCTGGTTTTCTTTTCCCCTTCTCAGAATTCCCCCTCTTCTTATGTCTACACTACACACTAAGCCTGGGCTCTGACTCAGGTTTGGACCCAAGCTCCCCTTCCATACACACAAATTAGTCTGACTTGGGTCAGCAACCAGGTCCTAGAACCCTGCTAGGGGGGTGGGTCAGAGTCCTGCTGTGACTTGGGTCCAAGCCTTATCATTTTGCTGTGTGCACACAGATCAAGCTGCAGAGCCAAGTCAAGAGGTCTGCTTAGTGTAGTATGGATATGTTAGCATGGCTGTGAGACCCAGGACCAGCAATTGTAAATTCAGGTTTAAAATGCAGTGTGGATGCTCAAGCACGGGCTTGTAAACACTGAGTCCACAAACTCTGGTCCCACAGACTCGGGCTTAGTGTGCAGTGTAGACATATGCCAAGTTTGATCATTCAGTCATTAGTCATACGAAACTAACACCAAATTGAGAAGGATCTTTGTATGCATGAAGGTTGAGAATCGGGCTCTTGGTAAATGGGTGTATGTGACGGTGCACCGGATACGTGAGCCTAACGTACATAATCCAGAGTGGTACAAGGAATCTCAACTCCCATTAATTCCAGCTCAGCATCAGGCACAATGTTTAGTGTAAATGTTACAGCAGCACTCTGCTTAAGCTATTAAATGGAATTACTTGTAGAAACTACACAGCAGAAGACTTGGTGCTGCTAATAAATGTCCTTATTGTTCTGGGTCATTATGGTCCTAAGTAATTTTGTTGGCTTGAACTTTTCATTTTGGACCTGAAATCAAATAAAAAGGATTAATTGCTAAGAAATGTAGTGGTATAATTGGCACAACAGGTTACTGCACAAGAAGTTATTACATTAAGTGATTTGAAGTAATACTCTAATGAATTGGAGCAAAAATTCAAGAAACACACACACACACAATTTAACTGTATTTAATCTGCGAAAAACCGTTGAAATAGATGTTTCTGTCAGATTTAGCAGTTTATCTGCAGACAGTACAGCATCTAATACTACTACATCTTTAAACAACATCCTTCATCCCAGAGGCTTGATGCTTTAAAAATGTTCATGGTAGTAAGTGTGGAGGGGGGGAAAAAACAACTCGCCCTTCACACTCAATCTTGCCAAAATCTCCCAAATAGCCATTTGTAAACCTATATTGCAGACAAACTGTCTCCAAAGTCCTGAAAGATGAAACACAGCTTTTCCTAAAAGCAGTAAGGACCTAAAGACAGCATTCAGCTCCAATTAGAATATTCAAATATCTTCAGATCTCACATGGTGGAATGTAAAACAGGTGTTAGTAAACTAACAAGATACTTGGTGTGCTCATTATTCAGTATATAGTTTAGAGGACTTTTCCCCCTCTTGTGTTAGTTATAGTTAATAGTGCTTAAATCTGCTCCCATTTAAATCTGTGGCAAAACTTTCATTAAATTGGAGCAGGAGCAGACCCTAAAAATATAGGTTATTTTTAAATATCAAACTTAGTAATATCTTGGCTTCAGTTGTGTGGTGTTTAAATCCCATTGAGTTGATCAAGTACTTCTAATTCACCATACTGTAAGAATTCTAGGTGCAGATAATGTAGGCACATTTCCTTCCAAGATTAGTCACAAAAAAAGGAATTGATTTTCCCTTATGTGCCAGGGGACCTAAACTGTGCTTCCTACATTAATAGCTAGCACTTGGTAGATGAGATTGCCTCCCCCTAAATATGCAGGATGCTTTCTCCTGCATTATTCATACTGTCCAGCATACATTCCACTAATAAAGTATGTTTACTTCAAATCTGAAAAGCATATAAGAATTATCTTGTATGTTTAAGATTTTTGCCTTCTAGCTGTACATTGGTTATCTCAAGAATGACAGCTTGCAATTCTGAGCAAGAAACCTATTTGTTTGCTTTTGGTTAGGCTGTGGGTGCTTCACTTTGCTATTTCTATTGCTCATTTAAAAATCAACCCAACACTTTCAATGAAACCATTCCAGAAGATGTAAAAATGTGCATTCACAAGACAAAAGGGAATGCTGCTCAAGCAGGTATTATTGAATATTAATAAGCTTGGCACATCAGTCACTGTGACTCCTTGCAAGCCCTAAGATTCAAAAAGTTCACCTTGAAATTTACATTTACTTCTGTCACTCTTTGTGTGTGTGTGTGTGTGTGTGTGTGTGTGTTTCATTGTTAATGCTGACAATCTTTTAAAGACCAGAAATTATACAATCAGCAGCCTTGTCAATATGTTCATTTCCTACTGGTATTATTTTTGGCCTTGAATTATTTTTTCCTCCTTAATCCAGTTACCTTAGTGTGCCTGACTCTGTTTCCTCTCTCTTTTAATTTCCAGCTTTGTTTGTTGGCATTTCTTTTCCAGTTAAAAATACTAATTTGGGCTTTTATCTCAGCCTGTTCTGACTCATCTTTTCCCTATTATGGGTTTCATAATGCCTTAGATGTATTGTTTATCTCTTCCCATCTGTCCCACCATGTGGATTGTATTTCTGCCTTTCCCTTTTGCACTTTGCTCAAGATCCTGTTTACCTCGCTTGCTTTCCAATTGCTTTCTTGTTCTAACCTTGTAACACTATCGCTAACTACCTGTTATCTCTTTGTATCCTGTGGTAGGATCTTGAGTGTTTCAGACTGATTACTGGGAAGTTGAATAGGAGGTTTACATGGCCTTTGGGATTTTGTGTTTAGACTGTTGCAGAGAGGGAGAGAGAGGGAGGGAGGAAGTGAGGAAAATATGTATAAGGAGCAATAATAGGCTAAAACTAACCTGAAAAACAATTTTGTACCTCTCCCATTGTATTTATCTACTAGATGTGCAGTGGATATGTTATTTATAACCTGAATTATTTGAATTACAGAAACTTGGGAAAGTGTAAATATTTCTGTATGGAGTAAAAACAGATCTGAAGTAGTCAGTACTTGTCACTGGAAAAAAAAAACTTTAAATTTCTCTCATCCTACTCTCATGCATTCTAATTATGGTTGAAATGTATTAGACAGATAAATATAGATGATATGATGAGTAGACAAAGAATCCAAAAGTTTTGAATACCAATGTGATAGGGTGTCTGAAAAATACCTCATATCTATAGATAAGGTGAAAAATTTTGAACTGAAAAACCCATTTGCTCTCAGGCAAGATTTAGTGTTGCATTTACAAAAAAAAGAAGTAAAATTTTCCAGGGTACAAAGCAAGGTAGGGAGACAAACATTTCAATTTTAGTTGTTAGAGAACATGTATGAAAGTCAAGTGGTTTCAGTTTGCATTGATGTGTTTGAACCTTTTATCCTACTTGCAGAGTTTCCACCCAAATGCTTAAATTTTCAGAGGTTGCCTTAAAAAGAAGCTCAAGTTTTCAATTGAAAACATATATGCTTTTCAGCAAGCTTGGCCTGAGATTAAGGTTTGTAAAAGAACCAAGAGCCAAGTGAGTTCACCTGATTCTGGTTATTGCTTTGAAAGTGTTGCCATCTCCACTAATATTCTCAGTCAGGCAGCACTCTGAGAGATCAGTGAGGAGGACTGATAAGTGAGGGGAAGATAAACAACCCTGTCTTCACTTCCCCATGAGATGCTTCAACCATGACCAAGAGGAATCACCTCTGGGAATAAGATATACAGCATAGCATACATTTGTTCAACCCTTGTCCTCTCTATGAAGGCCACTTAGTGCAAATTATGGTGTGGGTATTTTGTGATGTGGAGATCTGTCAACTGAGAGCTGGACTGAGACTATCAAATCACTTCACACAGTCCACTGAACAGCCATATGTCAAATAAGAACTATTTTTGGTCACTACTGTCTTGTACGGTATTTGGCTTGACTAATGTAATCTATTTTAAAATCACACCTTTTGCCATGATACATACGCACCTAGAAGTGAAAAGATCTATATCCTATTACTCATTTCCTAAACCATCTAGTTGTGGTTCCCCACACCCAAAATGTTAAATACACTGTGTTGTCTCACTATTAATAAAACTTTCAGCAGCACTATCGTACATATAATAGCTCTGCAGTTTTAGATATTGACTATCCACTATAAACGTGCTCTGCTTGTGAATAGAATCTTTTACTTGATGTTCATTTGGTGGTTCAACCACAAGTAGCTAACAATTACAGTAAAGTTAGAAAGCATGAACTATAGCTGCTAATGCCAAAAATACAAGCCAGTCTACAGCAAAGTCTGAAAGATGAATTTGACTACTACCATAAAATCTATTGGCGAGATAATATACATAAACTATTTTTGCCAGTGTTTATAGAATGAATCAAGTATACAAACACGTTTGACTGTAGACTGTTATGTTAGCATAGACTGATAATATCAAGCAGCCACAAAAGCTGCTAGCTTGTTAGAATGGAGCATCTGACATTGTTCAGCTATGAATGCTTGCTTGGAAAAAGGCGCTCTAGTATGCAGATGCACTCTCTTGTCTGCTGGAAGATAAAGAATAATGTGCAGATATTTGACATAATGGGAGCAGCAAGCCTATCCAAAATATTCACAGCAAGACTGCACTCCAGGAGCTTAGTGAACAGGAGAGAAGATAGGCACACCTGTCCTTACATTAGCTACAGTATTCAGGGACGTTGGGATGGGCAAAACGGCTTCAGGAGAAAGGAACACGTCTACTCAGCTCTACCAGTCCATGCAAAGATTAAAGCTACTAGATGCGTTTTCCCAATTTTTAACTTCAAAGCTAATGTTAATTGATGTATCAGCTTACATTATGTTTGGGGGATGGGCTACATATTTTTGAGTTATTCTCTAGCTCCAGCATTCAATCCCTCGTTACTACTCGGCCACATTGCATTTCTGCTAACAATGTGTGTATTTTAATAATGTGATGGGCGCTTGGAGATGCTTCAGTAGATGATGCTTTATAAATAATTAGTAAAATATGCACATTTAAGTAGTAGCAATAGTGTCCTTAACTATCTCCTTCAACATGTTAGAGCAGCAAGGTGATATGATCACCCAACTTTGACCATATTCTTATTATAGAGGAATGCATGTTATGGCTAGACTGACAGTTCCTCAGACTCCTAGGCAAAGGATAGTATTACAAAAATTAAAATAAAGTAAAAAAGGGATTTGTGACTGTGTTTGAAATAGAAGAAACTCAAAACTACAGGTTAACTGATTAGTAACTGATAAGGTAGCAAGGAACATCTTAGAGTCAAATTAGCTGATGAAATTAACTTTTCACTCCATGCCTACATTCTCCATCTGTTAGCTGCATAAACACTTTGTGATGAGAAACATGTTCTTGCTGAAGGGTCTCTGACATCTCCCTGCAGAAAGTCTCTGACAAAGATTTATTTAGATAAATAATCTAAAGCTGAACTTCATCTAACAGACTAAAAGAGAGAAAATGGCTATTAACATTCATTAGATCTCTATAGTCCTTTGGATATTCAAAACACTTTACAGTAAAAAGCGACAAAGAGTCCTGTGGCACCTTATAGACTAACAGACGTATTGGAACATAAGCTTTCGTGGGTGAATACCCACTTCATCAGACGCATGCGTGGGTATTCACCCACGAAAGCTTATGCTCCAATACATCTGTTAGTCTATAAGGTGCCACAGGACTCTCTGTCACTTTTTGCAGATCCAGACTAACACAGCTACCCCTCCGATACTTAACACTTTACAGTGTTAATCTTTAGGTAGCTAGGTATTATCCCCAATTACAAATTAGGTAACTGAGTTACAGAGATTAAGTAATGGTTACACAGTGAGTTAGTGATCGCACTAGTGTTACAGTTGTGGAGTTGCTTACAGTGAACTCCATTCTTATTCCTCTAGAACATGTGACGTCTCGTACAATATGTACTGGGTCAATTGAACTCTCTACTGTAGAGTCATAATTTTAAAGCCTAGTAATCTTGTTCCAGCTCAGTTCTCCTAGCTATGCTGCCACTTATTGAGGAATCTTCAATACACAGTTATTCTGATTACATTAACTAAGGCAGAGATCTTCTTTCAAAGTCAACAGATGTTCATTTGTTTGTGTTTTTCAGTATTACAATGTGCAGATGAGACAATGTCAGGGAAGAGTGAGCTTAGATGAGAACTGGACCCTAGAGCAGGGGTGGGCAAACTTTTTGGCCTGGAGGCCACATTGGGGTATGGAAATTGTATGGCAGGCCATGAATGCTCACAAAATTGAGGGTAGGGGTGTAGGAGGGGGTGAGGGCTCTGGTCTGGGGCTGAGGATGAGGGGTTTGGGGTGCAGGAGGGGGCTCCAGGCTGGGACCGTGGGGTTCGGAAGGCGGGAGGAGGATCAGGGATGGGACAGGCTGTTGGGGTACGAGGGGGGGTGTGAGGGCTCTGGCTGGGGGTGCAGGCTCTGGGGTGGGGCTGGGGATGAGGGGCTTGGGGTACAAGAGGGGACTCTGGGCTCAGATCAAGGGGTTTGGAGGCTGGGAGGGAGATCATGGCTGTGGCAGGGGATTGGGTTGCCGGAGGGGCTCAGGAGTGCAGGCTCCGGGCAGTGCTTACCGCAAACAGCTCCCGGAAGCATGTCTCCTCTCCAGCTCTGAGGCGCGGCCAGGTGGCTCTGCATGTTGCCCCGTCCACAGGCGCCACCCCTGCAGCTCCCATTGTCCAGGAACCGCAGCCAAGGACGGGGCGGCACCCAGAGCTGCCTGGCCACACCGCCATGTACTACGTAGGAGCTGGAGGGGGGGTCATGCCGGCTGCTTCCTGGGCACCGGGTAGAGCAAGACAAGCCCCCAACCCCACTCCCCAGCTGGAGCGCCGGAGCGGGGCAAACCTCTGACCCTGTTCCCTGGTGGGAGCTGAGGGCCGGATTAAATGGCCTGACGGGCCATAGTTTGCCCGCCCCTGCCCTAGAGGTATCTGCAAACTCTCAATGAAAGTACTTTTGATAGTTTGTCTTGTGCATTAGTGCAAAAAAGCCCCCCTTAAATGCTGACATAGATATAGGTATTAACGTGATGACAAACTGCATAGAATTTCTATAAATTATTTCTTCATAATGATAAAAATCCAGGGTTTTTTTATGCCAGAATGATATGTATGAGAGGAGCTCCAGCACATGAAATTTGGTAGTAATTTAAGTGAATTCCATATAGGTAACTTGGAAAGTAATCAGTGGGGCAGTGTGCATGTAGTGTGGGTTTCTTCATATGGAACTACTTACACAATTGGAATTGAAATAGCTAGACAGCATTAAGCATAACGTTGCATAGTTCTGTTGGTAAGTGCTGTGTAGTACATTCGAGTGCATCATAAGTATATGTAAATAATTTATACCAGTATCTTACAATTTTGTTTTTAAAGGATTTATAAAGCCTTTAATAACATGATTAGTGGGCATGTTATTTGAATATAAACTGTTACCTGAATTTCTGATCCCCCATGCTTTGCATTACAACCCTTATTTAATGTAGTAGTTGTAAATATTAAAAAATTTAATATAATACTAGTTTGCTCATCATGCCCCCATTGAAGTCACTCAACTTATATGTAGGAGTGTGGGATTTTTAAATATGGTGGTAGGCTTTTTAATTGACAATTATAATTCGAAGAGGAGATCTAAGATTCAAATTTCATTTCTTTTTAGTAGATCCAGGCTCCAGCTATTTATGACTTAAAAAACCCAAACTTCTTAGACAGGAAGCTCTTCTGCTAGTTACCTGTGTCTAGTAAACGCTGTACATTTCCGTTTTATCTGCTGTGTTCCAGTTAGTATGGTGGGGTTCTTGTCATGTTGCAATTACTGAGACTTTTTTTAAGAGCACTATGGTGCTGGATATTTATCAAGAGAAGAGACACAGCCTAGTCTTGTATGAATAATGTCTGGACCAAATTCAGTTTTAGTTTCTGCAGGTACAACTCCATTGAAGTCAAAGGAATTCCACTGTGGATGAAACTGACCCTTTGCTTATGCTGTGTAGCATCTATGCAACAGAATTTCATAATATTTTTTGTCAGCTTTGGTCCAAATCTTGTGCTTGAGACATTCCATATAAAGCATCTGACCCTGTGTTATTGAAGGGAATGATCTTTCTATCCATGGACCCCATTCCACCCTCACTTTAACTGGTGCGAGTACAGAATAACTCCATTCTCTGAGAAGTCAGTGGAATTATTCAGCTGTCTATCAGTGTAACTGAGAGCAGAATGTGTCCAGTGAACTCAGTAGCAGCAGGGATGTGCTCAACACTTAATGTTTTTGACTGTTTCTATGCCTAATATATCACATTTTAAGTACTAAGCTGGAGTTTATTGCCTGTGAGACCTATTTTTCCCTCATGCAGTGTGTCCTTTATGCCAGTTTTCTTTAGTTAGTAATCATTGAAAATCTGCTAACTGTATTGATTTAGGAAATGTCTGTTTTGATTGCTCTCTCTAAGTGATCACTGAATGCCGATCCATAAAACAGCCAGTCTCCTAAATAGGGCCCATGCAAAGAAACAAATTTCATCTTCCAAGGACAGAACACACCCTCCTAAGCATTTTAATGGCAAGGCAGGAATCAATTGGGTCTAACTGGCATGCTGAAAAGCTGTAGCATTCTTCACTGGCAGCCAAGTGATGCTGAGATATTATATCGCTTTCCAAAATATGAACAAATTATTTCAGACCTGCTCCAGATGACCAATCTCCACTGCTTGATATAAATGAGGAGCCAGTGCATCAGCTGTAGAGATGGGCCTCAGCCAAAACCACAGATCACAATTGTGGGATAGTTGAGGTCAGGCCCATCTCTAATCAGCCGTTGTGGAGAGTGAGGGGGTGCTAATTTTATATGCACCTCAATTTTTCTGTGTATTACCCTGCCTGAATGCACAGAGTTAAACAAAAAGAGGCAGTTGCAGGGAGCAAACAAGAACTGAAACAATGAGAGAGAGAAGTGCTGCTATCATGGGAAATACCAAGGTTCTTTGGGGAAACAACAGAGAAGCTATTAAGTGGATATAAACCCTGGCTTGGCACCCACTAGGTTGCCAAAGTTGACTCTTCCCAGGTTGAACCTTGGATCAAAAAGTATACTAAACCCTTAAAGATGCTAGCCTAGGCAGGAGAGGGGAGAGGAAGTCAGTTCTCAGCCCCATGACAGACACACCCACTGAGGGAGAAAGCCACAGAGAGTGTGCTGCAGAAGGCAGTCTTTATCTCCCAGCCAGAGATGGGGGTTAACTGGGCTGAGGGTGACTGTCAAAAAGCCAGTAAGGAAAGATTAAGGTGCAGGTAAGGGGGAATATTGTTTTCACTCTTTGCTCCACACGCTGTGTACCTTTGGAAGAATAAATAAGGCTTTCTTCTGAAGAAGCTGTTTTTGAATCACTTCAATCATCCATTGTCGCAGGCTTCCAGAGTGAAAGGCCTCATAGGTGCCAAACTGAATGGGCCTGTTGCGTTAACACATTTGGTAAACAGCATCTCTGGGCTGCAGTAATCCTATCTAAGAATGATAGGACCACTTGGTTCCACCCAGAGCGGGGTGAAGGTAGTGAAGCCTATCTCCAAAGGGGTACATTAAAAGGGGTCTAAAATGCAGCTCACCCTGAAACGGTGACAGCCGTATTGCCAACTCTTGCAATTTTATTGTGAGTCTCACAGTATTCGATAATTTTCTTAAAGTTCCAGCTTCTGTAATTTTGTAAATTTTGCTTATTATAGATGGACATATGTTTTCATTGGGTTTTGTGTGTACGGTAAAATTGATGCTTACCAACAAGTACCAATAAAAATCTAAACCTTCCAAGCCCATAAATATGAGGTTTATGTGCATCCAAAACCTGTATAAACATGCCTGCCTAAACGAGGATGTAATTGTAATCATGTATCAAGTTTTCAAAGGGTACCAGGAAATCATGTGATTTCTTGTGTATTGAATATATGTAAGGCTACAATTTAGTCAGGGAGGTCACGGCAGTCACGCATTCCGTGACTTTACCAGACCTCCATGACTTCTTCAGCTGTCCGCAGCTGAAGCCAGGGCTGGGGCTGGGGCTATGCTCCCCACAGAGCCCCGCAGTGGGGGCCGCAGCGGGATGGTGCGCCCCCCGCAGCTGGGGCTGTGCATTCCTGCCCCGGGGCCGCAGCCGGGGCCATGCGCCCCTGCCAGGAGGCTTGTATGTTTACTTTTAGTAAAAGTCACAGACAGGTCACGGCTCCGTGAATTTTTGTTTGTTGCCCATGACCTCTTCCTGGTGTTGATCAACAGGGATGAATTAGTTGTGAATGTGAAGGTGGTTGGGAACATGGGTGGAAGTGATCATGATCTGATAGAATTCAAGATCCTAAGGAAAGGGGGACATGAGAAAGCAAAACAAGGACACTGGTGTGACAGTCTGTACTCCTTGTTCAACCCCTTTTACAAGACTATGTTAAATTTTAGTACAAAGCATACTGTGTATGATATCATTTGAAATCTCATGATTTGCTGATCATTATTGTCCTGGTAAAATATGTGTGGCAACATTGTATGTAAAGATATAAGATTCCACAGTATAATATTACCAAGAACATGTTCCAACATGTTTTGGGAGGCAGTCACCAACAAGTTCCCCAGAGACAAAAGGCTAGCCAATGCCTCAGCCAGGTGTCAGTGAGATCAACTGGACCATCACCTGATTAAGTGGTCACTCTTCAGCAGGAGGGAGGGTGTGGGCAAAAGATCTACATTTTGACAAAGAAGCAGCTTAAGGTTCCTGGCCACACAGACTTTCTCTTGAACATCAGCTGGAGATGTTTCTTGTGCAAGAGAAAGGGCTATAAGAGGAGAGGACAGGTGTCTCGAATCATCTCTCCCTTGCTCTCTACCCATGGAATCATCCACACCTGAAGAACAAAGGAAACAGCATTGTACTTGAGGGGGGATCCTGACTGAAAGAGGGTCAGCCAGTAAGACTGCTGGAACTTTTGGTGAGAGAGATCTTTGCTTTGTATTCATTTAGCTTGTTAAGTTAGCTGTTCATTGTGTTTTACATTTTATTTCCTTGTAACCAATTCTAACTTATATGCCTCATTACTTGTAGTCACTTTCTGTAGTTAATAAATTTGGTTTTGTTGTTTTATCTAAACCAGTGTGTTTGGATTTAAGTGTTTGTGAAACTCCATTTGGAATAACAAGATTAGTGCATATCATTTTATATTAATAAAATGACAGACTTTATATGAGCTTGTATTGTCCAGGAGGTTGCTGGGCAGTACATGATACAAATTTCTGAGGGAAAGTCTGGGACTTGGAGTTTGCTGCTGTTGCCCTGCAGTGTATTCAAGAGTGGCTGGCTATAGCACTCATACAGTATAGCTGGGAGTGATTTACATGCTGGAAGCTGTGTGTGAGCAGACCAGGAGTGGTTGGTCTCACAGGGAAGCAGGGTAAAAGGCTGGAGGTTGGAGAGTTGAGGGGACACAGCTGTTCAGTAGTCCAGATTGTACCCTGGGGAATGTCACAACTGGAATTCAGAAAGGCAGATTTCAACCAACTCAGAGAAATAGTAGGCAAAGTCCATGGAAAAAAAACATTAGGAAGAAAAGGAGTCAAAGGGGGCTGGCAGTTCCTAAAAGATGGAATATTAGAGGCTCAATATCAAGCTATTTCTATGCAGAGAAAAGATAGAAGAGCAATGGAGGCCAACATGGCTACACAAGGAGCTTTTTAGCTATCTAAAAACCAAAAGGGATACATACAGGAAATGGAAGGAGGGGCACGTGACCAAGGAAGTATACATGGGAATAGCGCGAGCATGTAGGGACAAAATCAGGAAAGCCAAGGCAAAGAATGAGTTACAGCTGGCAAGGAATGTTAGAGACAACAAGAAGGGGTTCTACAAATATGTCAGACAAAAAAGAATGATCAGGGATGGTGTGGGCCCACTGCTCAATGGAGAAGGTGAGCTGGTAATGCAAGATGATAGGAAGGCAGAGCTGCTCAATGCCTACTTTGCTTCAGTCTTCTAACAAAATATAACATGACCAGACAACTAGAGAAGTTATCATAAACAATAAAGGGGAAGAGAGAGATGCAGATCTGGATAAGTAAAGAACACATCAGAGATCTTCTCACTAACTTGAATGAATTCAAGTCAACAGGGCCCGATGCTCTTCACCCCAGGGTGCTGGAGGAATTAGCTGAAGAAATCTCGGAGCCACTGGCAATAATATTCTTAAACTCATGGATGACAGGAGAGGTCCGCAGTGGTGAGCTGGAGCTGGTTTGCACCGGTTCGCACAAACCGGTTGTTAAATTTAGAAGCCGGTTTAGAACCGGTTGTTAAAGGGGTGGACAATTGGGAGAGGGAGGTTTTTCTGTTGTTACACCGGCCCGCGGGACCGGCCTGTCCGGCCTGCCTGAGCTCCCGGCTGGGGAGGCTCCCCCGGCCCCTCCCCCACCTTCCCCACTTTGGCAGAGCCTCAGCGTGCCGTGCCACCAGCGCCTGCACTCTGGACCGCTCCTGGGCAGCTCGGCAGCTCCTGCCACTTTGAGCGGCATGGTAAGGGGGTGGGGCTGCGAGCTCCAGAGGGCTGCGCAGCATCCATACATGCTGCCCTGAGCAGCATGGTAAGGGGCCGGGCCGGGGCTGGGAGGAGGGGTTGGATAAGGGGCAGGGAGCGGTTGGAGGGGGCGGAGGTTCTGGGGGGTGGTCAGGGGATGGGGAACGGGGGGGTTGGGTAGGCGTGGGAATTCCGGGGGTCTGTCGGGGTGGTGGTGGATGGGGTCAAGGCAGTCAGGGGACAGGGAGCGGGGCAAGTTGGGTAGGGGGTTGGGTTCTGGGGGGGCAGTTAGGGTGGGGGGTCTCGGGAGAGGGTGGTCAGGGGACAAGGAGCAGGGGGGAGTTGATGGGTTGCGGGTTCTGAGGAGGGCAGTTGGGGGTAGGACGTGGGTGGGGGTCGGATGAGGGGGGGGAGACAGGCTGTTTTAGGAGGCACAGCCTTCCCTACCCGGGCCCTGATACAATTTTGCAACCCCAATGTGCAGGGCCGGCTTTAGGAAGTGCGGGGCCTGATTCGAACAGTTTCGATGGGGCCCCAGCAGGGATTACTAAAAAAAAACACGTAATAAGACACGTGGGGCTTGTACTCACCGGGCGGCGCTCCGAGTCTTCGGTGGCACTTTGGCGGCGGGTCCTTCACTCGCTCCAGGTCTTCAGCAGCACTGAAGGACCCGCCGCCGAAGTGCCGCCGAAGACCCGGAGTGAGTGAAGGACGTGCCGCCGAAGACCCGGTAGGGAACCGGTTGTTAAGATTTTGGCAGCTCATCACTGGAGGTCTGAAAAAGAGCTAACGTAGTGCCCATCTTTAAAAAGGGGGGAAAAGAGGAGCAGGGGAACTATACACCAGTAAACCTGACATTGATACCTGGGAAGCTATTACAGCAATGTATAAACCATTCAAATTGTGAATACCTGGAGGATGAAGGGGTAATCACTAGCAGCCAGCATGGATTTACTAAGAACAAATCATGCCAAACAGAGGCGCTGACTTCCAGAGCTCCCAGGAGGGTGCTTGACCCCCCACTCTGCCCCAGGCCCTGCCCCCACTCCACCCCTTACCTCAAGCCTCCTCCTACACCCCACCTCTTCCCGCCCTGCTCTCCTCCCACAGAGGGCAGGACAAGAGGCAATGGGTTCAAACTACAGCATAGCAGATTTACATTCAATCTCAGGAAAAACTTTCTAACTGCAAGAAGAGTAGGACAATGGAACAGATGCCTAGGGAGGTCATGGAAGCTCCTTCACTGGAGGTTTTCCAAACGAGGCTGAATAGTCATCTGTTTTGGATGGTTTAGACTCAACAAATCCTGCATCACGGCAGGGGGGTAGATTAGATGACCCTTGCACTCCCTTCCAACTCTATGGTTCTGTGATTCTAATTGCTGCGGTTTCTGCCAAATGACCTTCATCAGGCCTCATTGTAGCATTTAACCAACTGCAGAAGCTGTTTGTTGCAGGTATATTCCAGTGTCATCAATGCTATTTCTAAATTATTGTCCTGACAGTTTGTTTTTTTTCATGGCCTTGTAATGTACATGTTCCATTCCAGAGATTTCCACTGGGGACATCTAAGATACTGCGTTGGCAAAACAATTGACTGGGGAAGCTGCACAAGTTAACACTTTCCTCACCTTCTATTGTTCCTGCTCTTCAATATGTCCACCATTCATGTCATATCAGCTGACTTATGTCAGTGCTCCTCCTTGGAATCTTTCAGGGCAGAACTGAAGATGTGTTCTGTTACATATACTATCTTAAAGTTCTCTCTGTCTCTGCCAGTTTGCACCTGCCCGTTTGCCTTAGTCATCTCCCTGGGCACTCAAGAATTATACTTACAAACAGAATTGCCAGCTTTTGTAAGATTCAACACAGCGATGTACACACTAATTCTCTTGCCCCCTCTCAGCTTCAGGCTAGATAGAATGAACATTGCTTGGATCCATTCACACAAAAATTCCACACAGTGCACAACTGTGGTCACTTTGAATGTTGAAATAGTTATCTTTACTAGTAAATTACCACAAGAAGGTTAAAGCATACAATGGAAAACACAGTAAACCTAAATGTAATCAAGCTATAGTATAAATGCAAAAACTATGTTAAACTGATGAGGGCTGAAAGTTTAAACATAAAATCAGGAAAAATAAACAAGGCATGTGTCATATTGCAAATGTGTAGGCAATGTGCATTTAACTGCACAGATTAATCTAAGAGTATGTCTACCCTTGGAGCTTGGGGTGTGTTTCCCAGCTGGAGGAGACATACTCATAGTAACTTCATTGAGCTAGCATGCTAAACATAGAATGTAGCTGAGGCAGTATAAACTCTAGCTACAATGGGTGCCCATCAGTGTCCCTAAGTACATACTCAGGCTAGCTACCTCGTCCTGCAGCTTCCGCTGCTGCAGCTACATTCTATTTTTAGCGTGCTAGCTTGATGAGCGTTGGCATGGGAGCTCCAAGTGTAGACAACCCTATAACACCGTGATCATGATTGTCAAATTGGGGTTTCTAAAATTAGGTTTCTAAATCCATATTGAGGTACCTAGGTAAGTCACCTGATTTTCAAAAAGTTGTGAACACAGAGCCGTTCCCACTGAAGTCTCTCTCTGTTTTTTAAAAAATCTAGACCTACATATTTAATGTCCCATATCACTTAGGTTGTTGTGGAGAAACCTTAATGTTTGAATGCCCTCACCTGTGCCAGTTTATTCCTCATCCTTAGTGTAGAAGTTTTGGACAAACCCTCTTTCCAGCACATAGCCTGATTGCACATCCTATGAATTCGAGTTCTGCAGGAGCTGGGAGAGGAAGAATTCCTTTTCTGCAAGCCACTGTGCAATTGTAAAACAGTTCCATTCCTGCAGCCGCAGGGCAGCAAAAGCGTTGTCTCCTGCTGCAGCCTTTTTGTGGTGGTGATGGCCGTTTGGATTCAGATCCGTTGGCCCCCACTTTTCATAAGCACAAACATCCATCAAGATAACCACTGTCCTTTTTTTTTTTTTTTTTTTTTGGCTGCTAATGGTTTCTCTTGATCCTGCCATGTCTTCCTGGGCCTGGCTATTAAAATCTGGAGGAGGCAAGCAGCGGAAGCCCTACAGCCCTACATTTGCCACATTGAAACTGGCTGCTGCTTTCTGCATCTTCCTCTTTTCTGTCTGGCGAATACTCTTAATTCCTGTTATGGTTTCCCTTAGCTTTTGCTTCCTTACTCCTGAGCAGATGGCAGATGGCCACACTCTTATTATGAAGTTATTAGAGCACATGTTATCTTTCAGTAATTAGGTTTTATTATTATAAGCACTGATAGTACCTGGAGATGGGTCTGACCCAGAACCTTGAATCTCAATAGCCTCGCATGTTGGGGTGTGTTTGAAATTGAAACAGGGTTAGACACACAATGAATTGATTAAGCCATTACTGTGCTAATCCTGAATGCAAATACCCTTGACCGATGGAGATGAGGATGATTTAAATTTTGTAAATTGGGCTCTAATTTTTTTAAAACAAAAACATTCTGACAGAAAATAATTTGAGGGGATGCTCCCCTGCTTGGGGGGTTACCAAGTGCTATGACCCCTGAATCTGAAGCCCAACCTTCCCAAATATATTCTCCCTGTTCTGTTTCCCTGGCAGCCTCTTCATAACCCTTTCCCTAAGCCCCTGTGCAAGTGGAGTGGGGAAGGGAGAGGAAATGAACTGAGATGAACCCCTTGTTCACAGTGAACTGATCATGAGAGAGGGGTTGGCTACAGATTTAAAGAATTTAAATACATGTAACGAAACCTAGACGATTTCAGTTCTTCATATTTCAAGCCCAGAGGAAACCTGTTCACAAGTAACACAAATTAAGTTTATTTTAGTTTCATAAAGACTCCAATTTTGCCTATGCTGTGGAAGTGTTGTCAGAGGGACTCAATTAAAAGGGGAGCGATATAAAGTTCAGGGCTCAAATGTTCAACGTTGCATGTACACAAGGTCTGAATTATCTTTGTGCCAGTGGAATCCTCTGTGAACATCAGGGCTGCTCCGTACCTTGGAAGAGAAAAGCTGAAGAAATAATCAGCATTTTAATATGTTCCAAGACTTTTTTTTTTTTTTTTAAGGAAAAGCCTCATTAAGTCTCAGTGAGTTAATTAGAGAACACCAGGAAAGAAACCAGCAAGATGCTTATTGCAATTTGTGTCTGAAACAATGAAATCTGTTAAGCCACCAAAAACCCAATCAAAGAATTACGGAGACCTTAAGCCCTTACCCTCACTGGGAACATAATTGTACTAGCTAAACCCATGTTATAACCACATTGTTGCTGGCAGGGTTCTACCAGCTGCCCTGATCAGCACACAGAGATATTTTGCCCGAGATCTAATTTAGAATTGCATTGTAGAGCCATGCTATAGGTTGTAACCTCATTCTTAGGCTCCTTGCTGTGCATCATGTAGAGGGAAATTATTTTACTAATCTGTCACCTAACAAACTATGTGTCGTTTTTCTCCTCCTTTTTACTTGCTCTATCTTTGATGATGGAGTCAGGTATTTTCTTTGATGCAATCTTGTTTATTTACAAAGAATGTAAAAAGTCCTGTTTCCTCGAACACAGGAAGAATAAAAGAACAGATAATTTCTTTGCTTACAATCCTAGACCTTTTCTGCCAGCACCAGACTCCCCATCTCTAAGCATCCCTCAAGGTCATATACTGTGCTTCTCCAGGCCGCTTGTCTCTAGAGGTGCAGGCTGTCTGTCTGTCTCTGTGTACTGTCTCCTGCTATGCACCTGCACCCAAAAGTACATACATCAAAAAATACCCAGAGAATCTTTCTGCCCAGGTTGTTAACATTTCTAGGCAGCCTTGCATTTGCCTTTGTTTTGGGCGGAGACATATGCATGTGTTTTGGGGTTGGAGGCTGCTTTTATTTCAGTCACTTCTTTATATTCATCCTTTATATTGTCCAACCATAACAAGAAGGTTTAACCCAATGCACAACAATGCCCATATCTATGCGCATCTATATTAGTTAAAGCTCTGTTCCTTTATTAATTAGGTATGTATGATATTTTATATCAAAAGTTCAATCCCTTGACATAGTATTTACTGACAGAGCATTTGCTCTAGATAATAAATTTTTAGATTTGGTGAGGGAGCGATAAATCCCACTCCCATATAACCTGGTTCCTCCCTTCCCAAATTTGCCCCCTTCCCCCATATACTGGTTCCACCTCATTTGATTACTATTGTTCTTTTGCTGTGTTTACTGCCACTGCTTTCCCTGTGTGTAGCTTGATTTAGCTGCAGGTATTCACCTGTTCTCATTGGTATCCTCAGCAGCCTGCTGACTTCAGAGCCTGCTACTTAGGAGAAAGTACTAAGATTTACTGTGCATGCTAAATAGAATGGATACACTTGTGCTTCCAATTCTTGTCATTCCCATATCCATCATCCCCCTGGGAGCGTCTGTAACAGAGAATGGAGAAAGGAATATACAGCAACTCAGAATTTATTGTACAAATGAAAGGTGGCCAATCTATTGGGTCAGTTCCTTACACGTTTTTAAATGCATTTACTGTGTCAGAAATAGGAGGTTTTCTTAACGTGGCTCCTTGTTGTTCACAGTGGAAAATTTGCTGGCTGCTCAGTAAGGCTTCTGGATGGTGATATAGAGGCAGCATTTTCCCATCTAAAAATAATTGAAGTGTCTGTCAGTATTGTTTGTTTACTTGCATAGAGCCTATGCAGTTCCTGGAGTATCTTACCATACATACAAAAATACATTTTATAAATCCCTTTTACCAGAGAATCCTAAAGTGCTCTACAATTTAGACTCCCCCCAATCAGTTATTATACCTAATGTACAGCTGGAGAAAATGAGGCATATGAGTTGTGACTAGAGCTGGAGAAAACTTGAAATTTGTGTTCCACAGGAATTCCAATATTTTAAACGTTTTCATTTGGATTCAGAACTGAAAATTTAAAAAATTCCTTTTGAAAGTAAATTGAAATTTTTCATTTCAGAAAAATTAAGTCATTGAGGTTTGATTTTTCCCCCCCTAAATGAAATGGAGCAACGGGCTGCCCCAACCCCTCCACGACTCCCCAGGCTTTCCTGAATCGGCTTTTTCAGATGAAACCCCGTTTTGTCAAAAAATTCTCAATTATTTGTAGCTGTGTCTTGGCCAGGTGAGTCAGTGGTAAACTTGGGAACACAACGCAGGAGTCTGCACAATGCAACTTGGTATAGAACCCAATTGTACATAGTTGAAGATATTGAAAACTTTGCCATTGATTAAAGCAGGAGCAGGCCCATAACCAAATAATGCACCTTCTTCCGCTACAGGGGAATTCTTTCCAGTGGAGGTTCACTAATCTGGAAAGCAATTTGCACATTTTAATACACTGTTACCCCTTATGACTCTAGTCACAAATGTGTAGGCTTTTTTTTCCTTCCCACTCATTCCTTGGGAGCCTGCTCCTACATTACACCCAGCAAATTGGCTTTCGAAGAATCATCTCCATGTTGTAACTATAGTTCTGTCTTCTGGTACCAGACAGACAAGAAGGCCATACAAGGAGGCAATTGGGGAAAAGTACATGTGCACCAGGAATGACCAAAGCTGGATTTTTGGATCCACATTTCTTACGACCCAGGTAGGTCTCCAGTGTAGAGATTTCCTCATTGGCTTCGCTTCTCAGAGTTTTTAACCTGGAGATGAGGAAATCTGCTGCTGTTTGACTACCTTGGCAAGCATGCCACAGATGGGGATTATGCTTACAACCTGTCGAAGCAGGCCTCACAGACAGTTTTAAGAATGCTGTGTATGTGATATTTCAGCATGGTTCTTACACAAGGGTTGTATGTATGAAAGCTGCAGACTACCTGATTGTAAAGGGACTGCCAAAAGGCTGGCAGGAAGACAAGGAAATCTTGGGGGCAAGGAATTGAGGAGTTAAATTTTCAGATTGTGCCAAGAATAGGTACAAGGGTAATAAAATGAGCTATAAGTACAAAGAGTGCACCCTTTCTCCTCCCCCGCTCCCGAACTTGGTGGAGCCCTTACCCTTCTTCTGGCTCATGAAGTGAGGAGTGGGAGAGAGTCAAGCAAGAGTAACCAAAGGAGCTGCTTGAGAAGCTTCTGTGCTTACTAGCCTTTTTACTAGTAAGTAGAATGACAGCAGCAGCTGAGGAGAGAAGTCTCAGCTGAGAGTCACTTATTTAATTAACTGCTTTTCTATGGCACTAATCACAATGATATGTGAGCACCTCACAAACACCAATGAATTAAATTTAACAATGCCCCTGAGAAGTAGGGAAGTAGCAATGTCACCTGTCTTATAGGAGAGGGGGAAAGATTAAGTGATTTTCTCAAAATCACATGGATAGATACTGTAAAACAGGAGATGCTGTAAAACAGATACTGAAAAATGGCCTCAGAGAAAGCAGCCTGCTTGTTCGAGGACTGGTTGTAGTTTGAGCTATTTTTCCTTTTAATACAAACATTTTGCTGATTTGCTTGTCAAGTCAAGGTGGAAATAGAGGAATTGTGGAAGAGAAGGAATGAAAGCAGCTGAAGGACAGGTGTTATTCAAGAATAACCTCTCTGGCAACCCCAAAAAGCCTATAATCAACAATCCAATCTTAATAGCATTGGTAGATGCAGTTGCCTGGAAAATGGTATTGCATTCTGAAAGGTAGAGGAATAAATCCAGCAGCAACATTGTGGATATTTTACAACTTGCTAACAAGTGTGTGTGTGTGTGTGTGTGTGTGTGTGATGTCCTGTTCCTTTAAATTTTTAGGAGCGCTGTGTGCTCTCCCCCTTCCCCAATGAAAAGCCTCACTTTTGTGTTACTTTCAGCCAGAACAATAAAGCTACCACAGCAGAGAGTTGTGTGTCCATCAGCTCCCTCTGCATCTGTCTATCTCCTCGGCTGGCTCCAGAAATATAATAGTGTGACTATAAATAAAACAGAGGGGCCTAATTCTGCTATCATTGCATTCATTATCAAGTTGTGCCATTTGACTTCAGTGGGATAGGCTCGAGCCCTGTATCATGGAGCTAATTAGGAAGAATAGTTTACACAAGGCCTCATTTTACAAAACAGTGAATCCTGAGTGCCCTAAACTCCCACTTAGGGCTTGTCTGTGCGTTGAGGAAATGGGCTCAGGATGTGATTTGTAAAGTGTTAACATAATGCGCATTAATTGGGCAATGTAGCCCTTGCTGGTGCGCAATAAAGGTTCCTTTGTGAGCTTTAACACACTATGTCATAACGTAGTTTAAGATTAGTGTGCTTTAGAAGTCACACCCCTGTTGAACGCATTACCCCACTGTGTAGACAAGCCCTTAGTCAATGGGAGTTGATGACACTCGGCTCTCCACAGCATCCTTAATTTCTGCCGAAGAGCTATGTTGTTTTCTTAGGTCCCCACAGAAGATACTGATGTCTCTTCTCCTTTCCCAGCATGCATGGGCAGGGCCGGCTACAGGCACCAGCTAAAGAAGCAGGTGCTTGGGGCGGCCAATACCAAGGGGCGGCACGTCCGGGTCTTCGGCGGCAATTCAGCCCAATTGCCACCAAAGAGTGGAGCGGCGCGATCGTGCTGCTGCGGCTTTTTTTTTTTTTTTTTTTTTGGCCGCTTGGGGCGGCAGAAAACCTGGAGCCGGCCCTGTGCATGGGGCTCCCCTTGATATCAGTGAGAGAGGTATATTCTGTATATATAGGGATAGCCAGGTGACCAAGAAGTAATGTACAACGTAGATCTAAGAAGAAAATTAACCTCTGAGCTTTGAATAGGACCAGGGCATCGCTTCAGAGTACAGCGGGTGTGGAGGGTGTTTTTGCGGCAACATATAATATAATCTATTTTTATTTATCTTTGGAATTCAAACCAGAGCAAGACTAAAATGAGGGAGGAGGAGTGGAGAATAAAAGATGGAACGAATGTACAAAAGCGGGAATGTTGGCAAAGCAATAGAGGACTCAGAGGAGAAATAGAAACTGTTGCAAAGAAAAATTAATGTCCAGGTCTTACCAATAAATACGCTACAAGCACTTTTTTAAGAAAACTAAAAACCAATCTGTAATATGAGCGGGAGAAGGGATGGGTAAGATAAAACTTTATGCGGGGTGCATAGAAGCTACAAGGACTAAAAAGGTTACTGTACATTCTTTAGGTTTCTATTTGTTTTTCTTGTTTGTATCACATTCTCAGAATGCTGAACAGAAACTGCTTCCTTTTCTCTATTATTTTATTCTTCCACTTTGAAAATATTTCATTTGATTATTTTTGTTTTGTTTTATGCTGCCCCTGCATCATTATACTGTACTGACAGCATAATTAAGAAGGTGCACAGCTCTGGGAACACTATGTGATTATTCCTGGGTCAGGTTGTGTTGTCTAATGACCCAAGCAAAGGGAACAAAGAAGATGAACTTCATACCCTACTGCGGCTGTACCACTGACACACAGTGTAAGCATGAGGGAATCTCTGTGCCTCAGTTTCTCCATCTGTAGAATATGTACGTCGAAGGTATGTTTTGAGGCTTAAAGCATTTGAAATTCTCAGATGATAAGTGCAAAGCAATAAGTTTACAGTAACATATATTGGAAAGTACATGTTGAAGACATTGTTCCAAATAGGGTGACCAGATGTCCCGATTTTATAGGGACCGTGCTGATTTTGGGGTCTTTTTTTTTATATAGGCACCTATCCCCCCCCCCGCGGCCCGATTTTTCACACTTGTTGTCTGGTCACCGTAGTTCCAAAATACCCTGTACTGTCACTGCCATTAGTTCTGGTTTGTCCAAATAACAACTGCAGTCTAAATGGTATTTCCCAGCAGCGGGTCTAGTCTGCTACTATATATCTCAGGGGTGGGGTTGTTTTGTTTGTGTGTGGTGCCTCCTGGAAGATGCTTGGTGCAATCATTTCCTGCTGAAGTTATTGGCCAGATACTGCAAGGGATGCTTCACATGGGTAAAGAAAGTAGGATTTATCACACTGAGGCAACATTTCCCAAAGGATATGGCACTGGACTGCATGGACAGTTGGGTATTATTATTGGGTTTTGACATTACCTCTATGTCAGTGGTTCCCAAACTCGTTCTGCCGCTTGTGCAGGGAAAGCAGCTCCCATTGGCCCGGAGCAGCGAACCGCAGCCACTAGGAGCTGTGATCGGCTGAACCTGTGGACGCGTCAGGTACACAAACCGGCCCGGCCCGCCAGGGGCTTTCCCTGCACAAGCGGTGGAACAAGTTTGGGAACCACTGCTCTATGTGATACATTGAGCAAGACCATTTAGGCTAGGGTTAGTTGAAACGTGTTAAGTACTTTCCACAAACATTTTCAAAAGAAATGAAAAAATGTTTGCTAAAAGAAATTTCACAGAATTTTCCTGTTTTGGGAAGAAAAACTAAACAATAAATCTTTTTTACTTTAATCTCCCCTCACCTCTTTCCCCCATACTGTCCAATTATTTATTAGAAAACTGTGTTGGAAAATAAATGTGGAGTGCATATTATCTGTTAATTATTTTTTTCAAAAACTCCTAACAAAAATTGCCTGTAAATGACTAAAGTGTCTCATGCATCCAACCTCCATCACACATTCTTCAGGGGCAACTCCAAAGAGTTAGACATGTTGATTTTATCAAGTTGGCTTACTGTATAAAAGGTTTGACTGTCTCAGAATCACTTGTGTCCTCTAATTAAAAGGATCGCAGCGGTCAGATGGGAATAAAAAATTTCAGGAGTAAAGTGGATAGATTGGAGAGGACTTCCACAGACCAAGATACATTAACACTATCTAAGATATATAAAGGAAGACAGTGACTATATTAGCAGTACTGTGCAAATAGTGTGCCAGTGGTATGATTCTAGTCAGGTTTAAATTTTCAGCTGAGTGTAACTGTTTTTTTCCTTCTGAACTCTCTAGTAACATTTGCCCTAAGCCGAGACTGAACTTTCCCTCAGAGCTGTCAGTACTTTAGTAAATAGTGTCAGAATAATCCTGCCTGTTCAACAGAGCTAATATAGAGCCCATGGTGCAAATGGCTTATTTGCTATTGGCACTGTAATGTGACTAGTCATTGCCATAAAAAAAACCACACTCTCTGGTATTGCTTTCCATCAGAACGCAGGAATGGCCAGTGTGTGGTTTGATTTCCCTCTGGGGGCCACAACCTACACTGTGGACCCTAAGTTTTTGAAGCTTAATGTGGCTCACTCTCTGATTGTTACAAGGAGACCGTTTATTCTGGGATTAGAGGTAAATAGCTATAGATTTACTAATTGTGAAGGAGTTGCCAGGAGGCTGGTAGGAAGACCATCAAGCACTGATGGGTAAGGTACTGTGAGGACTAATGGGAACCTTGATGCTATGCTAACTTTTCAAGTGAAATGAAGTGAACATATGTTACCCCTAAGTGTTCATAATAGTGTAGAGGGTGATCACATGTCCCTGAAAACCTGGAGCAGTGTTCTCAGTTTCACTGATTGTTTTGGCCCTGTTTCTGTAACCCCTTCAGATTAGCCACCTAAATAAGATGTTGGCCAATGAGCTGGTGAAACTGACAACCAGTAGGCTAAGTATATATCAGTACATGCCTCAAAGATCATCCCTCCACTGTCATGCGTTGAAACCCTATCCTGCCTTCCCCAATCAAAATATGAGGCAACCAAGTCAGCTCCCTTTTTTTCAACAATCTTCAAGCTAGCTACTATCCAACCCATATATTAGCACGGAATTAGAGGGAAAGCCATTGTTTGGCTGTGGAGAAGCTGCCTTTTCCTCTCCTGTGCACTCAACTTTCAAAATCCTGCCATGCGTTCCTCTCTGACCTTCCCTAAATCAGTCGTAAGAACATAAGAATGGCCGTACTGGGTCAGACCCATGGTCTATATAGCCCAGTATCCTGTCTTTCAACAATGGCCAGTGCCAGATGCTTCAAAGGGAATGAATAGAGCAGGGCAATTAGAATGATCCATCCCTTGTCGTCCAGTCCAAGTTTCTGGCAGTCAGAGGCTTAGGATCACCTGGAGCATGGGTTTGTGTCCTGCCCATCTTGGCTAATAGCCATTGATAGACCTGTCCTCCATGAACTTATCTAATTCTTTTTTTAACCTAGTTAAACTTTTGACCTTTACAGCATCCCCTGGCAATGAGTTCCACAGGTTGACTATGTGTTGTAAAGAAGTACTTCCTTATATTTGTTTTAAGCCTATTAATTTCATTGGGTGACCCCTGGTTCTTTGACCCCTGGTGACTCCTGTCCTCTGTGTTCACACTAAAATAGGTATCCTCAGTGCTCTCTTTAAATATCTAATAGCCCATAAATTGGCTTTACAGGGAATTATGCAATGCTTAGAAAATTTACTTTCCAAGCTGAATTTCATCTCTTCCTTCAGTGACAAATTTGTCATTACTAGAGCTGGATGAAGAAAGGTAATTCTGTTTTGCAGAGCATTTCAAAATTTAGTTTCATTCTAATTTGGAATGGAAACAAAACGATATGAAATTCTCCACATCATGGAATGGAGTCCCATCTCTGGGGCAGTCAGCCTGGTAGGTTGTCCCTGAGTCATAGACAGTAAAAGCCCTGAGGTCCCTGAATCTGAAGCAGTCTACCTGGTAGGCTGCTAAAGCAGTGGTTCCCAAACTTGTTCCGCCGCTTGTGCAGGGAAAGCCCCAGGCGGGCCGGGCCGGTTTGTTTACCTGCCACATCCGCAGGTTCGGCCGATCGCGGCTCCCAGTGGCCACAGTTCACTGCTCCAGGCCAATGGGAGCTGCTGGAAGCAGCGGCCAGTATGTCCCTCGGCCCGCGCCGCTTCCAGCAGCTCCCATTGGCCTGGAGCAGCGAACCGCGGCCACTGGGAGCCGCGATCGGCCAAACCTGTGGACGCGGCAGGTAAACAAACCGTCCCAGCCTGCCAGGGGCTTTCCCTGCACAAGCGGCGGAACAAGTTTGGGAACTACTGTGCTAAAGAATCAGGCGGCTGAGTTGGCAGCAAAACAGGCACGTTTTCACCTAAATCCTGCCTAAACTCTGGATTCTGTTGGAATATCAATGAAACTGAGCAGTTTCCAGAAAAGTTAAGATTTTTATGAATTGGCAAATTCAGACCAAAAAGATGATTGTTAGAATTTTTCCAACCAGCTCTAGTTATAGCTTCAAATATAAAGCTAAAATACATACACAAAAACTACAACATGAAGGTTGAAAAGTCAAACACTCAGAAATTAGGAAATGCCAGAATTAAGGTTTCCTGTGCAACCTTATTTTGGCCTTATGCATATGCATTATGATACACTCTTTAATTGCATAATCAGATACTATTTTTTGTACTGGACCCCGTCTCATTCAATGCACAGGAAGGAAGACACTCACTTAATGCCAAAACAATGTTTTGTTTAATCTTCAGTGTTCAATGTGTGGCCCCAATCCTTATGTACTGCATACTACGCAACCCCTGCCCTGAAGATTGAATTATTAATTTCCTCATGGGCTTTTCCAGGGGGCTCATTAGTATAATATCTGAGTACTCCACAAACATTAATCTTCAAAACAGCACTATGAGGTGAGGGGTGGTAAAATCCTCATTTTACAGATGAGGAACTGAGACACACAGATATTAAGGTCAAATGTTTCTACTAATTTTGGGTCCCCAACTAGAGACAACTAGGACCTGCGATTTTTCAGAGGCCTATATATTGGGCACATTTTCCTGGGGATAGCAAAAGGCAGGTCCCTGACAAAAAGATGACCTCCTTGACAAATTGCAAGTCTCTGCATCGAAGCATGGGGGATGCTAGAGTTACTCAAAGAAAAGGTTACTAGAATTTTGTAACATGGGCAAAACAGTATATTTTTCCTATCCTCATTCTTAGAAATGGCTGAAATGTTTTGGCTGATATTTTACAAACAAACAAACAACCCTCCCAAACAATTCATCCTGAGGCAGACATCTGTCATGGAAAATTTCAGCCCAAATGGTTAAACTTTGGCAAAGTTATAAGCAAACGAAAACACATGGTCTTATAATGGGAAGTGTCAGGCAACCTTAACAATATACTGCACTACCAGCACTGCCTGTAATTATTTCCTAAATGTCTGTTGCCTGTCAGCGCATTATGTCCAAAGTGATAGGCCTTTAAAAAAGAGAGCTTTTTCCCTTGAGGCTGTGCTTTATGGAACCATCTATTCACAACTGATTCGCCAATTAAATGAACTCTGCATCTTCCCAAATCAAAAACAGGCCGACCAAAGGTTAGCTAACTAGACAATCCATTGTTGGATTCTAAAAATGAAAGACAAAAGGGCAAATGCCAGTTTATAATGACTTATTAAACCACAATAAACAACTTCACAATAAAATTAAGTGTCCAATTGAAGTTTAAATACAAAGACGAAAATAGCTAACTAAAAGTGAAGAAGAGTAGAACCAGACTGGAATTAAGTTGACACTTTTCTGCTAGATCCTGTTCTGATTGAAGTAAATGGAAACTTTGCTGTTAACCCACAAGCACAGAGATCCTGGTTCTTTGTGGGTACATTTTCAACACAAAATGGTACTTTGTAGTGTTTTTGTACATATATCATGGAATACCTGTAGTTTCTAGGCACATTAAGTGTGTTTAAGGTAAACAGGTGAGGTGAGCTAAGAGGAGTGTGAACTGGTGCAAATATCTAATGAAACTTTTGATCCAAAGTGTCCAGTAGTTTTATACTCCTTATGCTTAACAGTCTACCTGAAATTCAGTTGTTTTTACCTCAAATATGTGACATGTAGAATTTTAGAACTCCTTAGTATATTGTATGTTCACCAGGAAATTAGTTTACTGGGCAAGAGTTTTGCCATTCAGGGAATTACACTGTGAATATTACACATACCTGTAATAAACAACAAAGGTGTGTACAGCAAAGCCTTGGTAAGTGGACAGCTGGTAAAAGAAAACTTAAAAGCAACACTTGTACTTTACTGGAACTTTAAATACCAGCGACCAAGTTATGGTCTCACATAAATCCGTCGAGTTCAGTAGTGTTAATGGATGTTACTAAGATCAGTTGTTGGCCCCAGTTTTCTTCACCTCCCCATGCACTACACTGTTGAAAGAATTGAAGTTCAATTAATAAATGCACATGTTATTTAAAAAATTGCAGTGTTTTAATGTCCCATTTCATTCTTAAATTATTTTCCATTTTGGGTTAGCTGGGTTCTTAACTGTCCATTGTCAAGTGGTGATAAAGAGAAATTCCCTTTCCTACTACAAAAGTGTCCTTTGAAAGCAGTAACCCCCTCATCATGTTTTAAGACTGCATATACGAGGGAATAAATTAACTCACTAATTTTATGCTTCTTTAGTACTTCAGGTCCTTTAGAATCTACAACATTGAAAAAGGATTTAAATGCTGAAACATAAAATTAGGCTATATCTAATACCCCAGAAGTGATCATGATATTGCCATTTACTAAAATGTTGCCCAACAAAGGGCCATATTGGCCTTCTCTCAAAAAACTAATCAGACATCAAATTACTACAAAATGGAGTGGATAGTAGCAGTCTTCATTTTTAATACAGACGTGCAGCCCATGGAGACTGAGGGCTTGTCTACATGGCCTCACAATGTGGACTACGAGGGTGTGAGTGGAGCGCTCATTGAGGTGTTGCTCTGTAACTGCCCCTCTAGATCAGTGGCTCTCAACCTTTCCAGACGACTGTACCCCTTTCAGGAGTCTGATTTGTCTTGTGTACTCCTAAGTTTCACCTCACTTAAAAGCTACTTGCTTATAAAATCAGACATAAAAATACAAAAGTTTCACAGCACACTATTACTGAAAAAATGCTTACTTTCTCATTTTTTACCATAAAATTAATTGGAATATAACTATTGTACTTGCATTTCAGTATATAGAGCAGTATAAACAGCTCATTGTCTATATGAAATTGTAGTTTGTAGTGACTTCGCTAGTGTTTTTTATGTAGCCAGTTGTAAAACTAGGCAAATATCTAGAGCAGTGGTCCCCAACCTTTTTTGTCCGGCGGGCGCCAAAAAAGAAAAAAAAAAACCAAGCGCTGCAGGCGGGCGCCAAAAAAAAAAAAAAAAAAAACCTGAGCGCTGCCGGCGGAGCAAAAAAAAAAAACCCGAGCGCTGCCGTGCCGGCGGGCGCCAAGCGCTGCCAGCGGAGCAAAACAAAAAACAAAAAAACCCCACCCCAGCGCTGCCGGCGGAGAAAAAAAAAAACCGGAGGGCTACGCGGGCGCACTTACACCCCCCGGCGGGCGCAATGGCACCCGCGGGCACCGCGTTGGGGACCCCTGATCTAGAGGAGTTGATGTATCCTCTGGAAGACCTCTGCATACCCCCAGGAGTACGCGTACTCCCGGTTGAGAACTACTGCTCTAGACCCACCCTAGCGTGAGCTAGAAGATACCTAGTTTGCATTAACATAGTCATGTTGGAAATGGGACTACGTTAATGCAAAGTAGGTACCTTGTAGTTTGCACTAGAAGAATTTATACGGAGCAGTTACAGAGCAACACTTTAGTGCACACTTCACACCTCTGATGTCCACACTGCGAGACTGTGTAGACAGCTCCTAAAGGTTCCTGTATGCAGTACTACATCTTCCTGTCAATGGTCTTTCCAGAGTAAGCTGGAACTTTGCATGCTGGGATGTGGTAGTCTCTGCAAGTCTGACTTCTATATTAAAACCAGCAGCAAAACCATGTGGTAAACTCAGTGGGCCAAATGAAGCTCCTAATCCACACTTTGACCTGGCTGCCCTTCAGTTCTCTGAATCATATCAATATGAGCATCTTAGGTTAATGCAGAAATGCATCTTAGTGTAATTTTAAACAGAACTATTTGCTATCAGATACAGGCAGTTTTAGAGCATTGATAACTGTGCTGTGTGTGCACACCAAATAAGTGAAATGGTAGTATTGTCAAACTTCAACAGTAAACTTCTGGAGACATCTTCTGTCCTCATATCTGTGTTTTAAGGACTTCATATTACATAAAATTACAGTAATACTCAACCATACAGAAAGAGTAGGCTGGATAACTCTCCACAAACAAACTCCATCCAGTGTGTAAGCAGGTGATGAAGGGAAAACTAGAGGAACAGTTGAAGTTTTAGTTTGGTCCAAACTGTGTCATCGGTTAGGGACAAAATTGTAAAGCAAATAAAAGCCCTGCAAAATTCTAGACGTCCTTATTTATCTGATCTTGTTTTGTATTGGGTTGCCCCTATCACATACCTCTCTTGATGCCTCATTTGGCTACTTCTCGCTCAACCAATTTGGTTGTGTTTTAGGTGAAGCCCCTACACTTGGAACAAACTTCCTGAGCTGGTACACCAGGTTTCCATCCTCTTCTCATTGGCATGTTTCCTCAAGACTCATTCTGCCTCAAGACTTTTGAGAAATAAATGAACAAAGATTAAATTTATTTATACCTTTAAAATTAATAAACATCTTAGCCCCGTTCTTCACTAATGTTTCATTTAATCTCACAGCTGTGGCCCCATCTCTTCCCTACCATTTTGCTACTCACTTTGTTGTACCATATCTGGCGTTAAATTGAAACTCTTCATAACAGAAACCATGTCACTTTGTGTCCCATGAGGCCCCAAGAATGGTTCTGGCTGCTGTAAATAATTTTAAAAGTGAAAGCGTCAGCATGCTGGAATGTAGGCTAATAATATTCCAAAAATACCTCATGGATCTGTCAGAAATGAAAATGGAGAAGCAGGAAGAATAAGGCAGAAATAAATGAGACCAGCATGCAGGAAAGAATAATGAAGCAGAGTGATGATCCACTGATTTCAATGGGGTTGTCTATTAAGGCAGCATTTGGCTTTTTTGGTTTTGATCTTTTAACTTAGAAATAGCATAAAAACCTATACTTCAAACACTTATATCCAATAGATCCTTGTCAGAGGGATGGCCTTCTGAAGGGGTAAGGAGTCCAGCCTGTCTCTGACATGCTCCGCAAGGGGAAATGAGGAAACTCAGGTTCAGCTGGGTGTAGTTAACTCACTGAGTAGCTGCGGGGCAGTCAGTTAGGCAGGGAAACACTTAGGTATGAGAAAAGGCTAAGGGCCTCAGAGAAGGACTCTTATGAAAAAAGAGCTCCAGAGGAGGAAAGTTCCCAGGGAGCCTTAACTAGGCAAACGCTTTCCAGATAGGGAGACCTGCGAGAGACCCTGAATCAAACAGGGGAAGGACCGCACAATTCTCCAGGCAGCAGACAAGCCTAAGGCCTTATAGCAGAAGTAGCTGCTGCTGGAACCTACTGACTTTTGTTTTGGGGCTTTTAAGTTTTATCTGGGCTCTCAGGGAAGAACCTTTAAAGCATTGTGTAAGTGTTCCTTTTAGAGGGCTTCATTAAAGGGAGAGATACTGTTGTAAAGTAGTGCGCTGCTTGGCTTTTCCTTGCCCAGGCTGTTCATGTGACCTTGTAGTTACCTCATTGAGGTGGGAAACTGAGACCGGTCCTGGCAGAGCCACACTCAGCTGAAAGGGGGTGCTTGGGAGGTAACAGTGCCCCTTCTACAATCTTGTATTGAGGCCTAGTTTGGACATAGCTTGGCAAGTTTCAGCTTAGAGCAAATATTTAGGATCCAGCAAAACCTGTAAGAAAAGGTGATGTACTATAGAAGCACTAGTACAAACAGCACCCAGTCTGCTAGCTGCTCTCTGTTTTCTGCAAAAAGCTTAAGTCTTTAATTCCCCTGGAGTTCAATGAGAGCAGAGGGCCTTGCATTACAAGGTGCAGAGAAACCTTAACTGCTACAATGGTACTAAGATGTATCACAGGTAACCTTGCAATATTTAGTATTTTAACAGAATAGTGCTACAGAATCATAGAAATGTAGCACTGGAAGGGATCTTGATAGGTCATCTAGTCCAGTCCCCTGGACTAAGTATTATCTAGACCATTCCTGACAGGTACTCATCTAACCTGTTCTTAAAAACCTCCAGTGACAGAGATTCCACAACCTCCCTAGGCAATTTGTTCCAGTGCTTAACTACCCTGACAGGAAGGTTTTCCAATGTCCAACCTAAACCTCCATTACTTCTTGTCCTGACCTCAGTGATTAAGGAGAACTATTTACCACCCTTCTCTTTATAACAACCTTTTATGCACTTGAAGACTGTTAACATGTTCCCCCTCAATCTTCTCTTCTCCAAGCTATACAAACTCAATCTTTTTCCATCTTTCCTCATGGGTCATGTTTTCTAGACCTTTAATCATCTTTGTTGCTCTCCTCTCGACATTCTCCAATTTGTGTACCTCTTTCCTGAAGTGTGGCAACCAGAACTAGACAGAGTACTAGACAGAGGTCTTATCAGTACTGAGTAGAGTAGAAGAAATTACCTCTCGTGTCTTGCTTACAACACTCCTGCTAATACATTCCAGAATGATGTTTGCTTTTGTTGCAACAGTATTAAACTGTTGACTCATATTTAGTTGTGATCCACTATAACCTCCAGATCCTTTTCTGCAATAGTCCTTCCTAGGCAGTTATTTTCCATTTTGTATTTGTGCAATTGATTGTTCCTTCCTAGTGTAGTATTTTGCATTTGTCCTTATTCAATTCCATTCTGTTTATTTCAGACTATTTCTCCAGTTTGTCAAGATCCTCCCAGCTTGGAATAAGTGTACTCTCTCTGTGCCATTATCTAAATAATTTATGAAGATACTGAATAAAACCAAACCCAGGCCAGATCCTTGTGTGACCCCCTCCCCCCCCAATATACCTTTCCAGCTTGATTGTGAGGATGGTTTTCCAACCAGTTGTGCACCTACCTTATAGTAAGTTCATTTAGCACATATTTGTTTGTTTATGAGAAGGTCACGTGAGACAGTATAAAAAACCTTACTAATGTCAAGATGTATCACATCTACTGCTTCCACCCTCCATCCACAAGGCCTATTACCCTGTCAAAAAAAGATAGTAGATTGGTTTGAGATTATTTGTTCTTGACAAATACATGTTGATTGTTACTTTTCACTTTATTATCTTCTAGGGGCTTACAAATTGATTTTGATTATTTGTTCCATTGACTGTTGTATAATTTCCTGGGTTGTCCTTTATTCTCCTTTTTATAGATAGGTACTATATTTGACCTTTTACAGTCGTCTGGGATTTTTTCTGTCCTCCATGAGTTCTCAGAGATAGTCGCTAATGGTTCAGTGACCTCTTCAGTCAGTTCCCCAGGTAGTCTAGGGTATATTTCATCAGGCGCTGCTGACTTGAAGACATTTAACTTGTCTAAGTCTTCCACATAAACGTCCTCAGCAAATGACTGTCTGTACAGACATCCTGCAATGACCCTTGCTGAGTTAGTGAGAATCTGAGATGATGTCATTTTTCATTTTAAGCTAGTTTTAGAATTGTTCCAGAATTCTTTAGAATTGTCCTGCTGGGTAAATCGAGGAAAAGCTCTTACACAAGAGGTCATTTTCTCTTCGCTAGAAAAGATTAGCTGTAAATATGTCATCTCCCAACCTGTCCAGTCACAACCAGTCTGTTGTGAAGGTACATACAGAACACGTTGTTAGACTGGAGCTACCTGAAAACTTTAATCCAGGGAACAGAAAGAGAAAACAATGGCAACATTCCTTTTTGACAGAGTGTCGTGACTTGTTGGAAAGGACTGTGTAAAATAAAATTATGTATAGACGTGTGAATTATTATGGTTTATATCTGTATCCTCATAGCACCTACAATGTCCTGGGGCGCCTGCACAGACCAGAAGGCACAATCCCGCCCCTGAAGAATGTATAGACTTAAAAAAACCACATCCACAAACCCTAACTGTGCAGTTGCAGAGCCTGCACTTTTGAGGAATGGGAGAATCATCTAGATCAGGGGTCGGCAACCTTTCAGAAGTGGTGTGCCGAGTCTTCATTTATTCACTCTGATTTAAGGTTTCGTGTGCCAGTAATACATTTTAACGTTTTTAGAAGGTCTCTTTCTATAAATCTATAATATATAACTAAACTATTGTTGTATATAAAGTAAACAAGGGTTTTTAAAATGTTTAAGAAGCTTCATTTAAAATTAAATTAAAATGCAGAGCCCCCCGGACCAGTGGCCAGGACCCGGGCAGTGTGAGTGCCACTGAAAATCAGCTCGCGTGCTGCCTTTGGCACGCGTACCATAGGTTGCCTACCCCTGTTCTAGATGCTCCCCACCTCCTATCTAATGCCAATGCCTCACTCAAACAGAGATGTACGCAGCTGTTTCTGGAGCTAATGGACAATTGATGCCACATGTTAGGGCCTGAATTTTCAAAAGTGAGCAGTGATTTTTGGGTGCCCAACTTGAGACACTGTAAAGAGGCCTGAATTTTAAAGGGAGAGTTCTCGTTGGTTCTGAAAATTGGGCACCTTTTAGGTATATCAGGCTGGTCACCCAGAATCACTGTGCTAAGGGTCATAAAGGCATTCCTTCAACCTTGGACTGAAATATGACTAGCACAGCCTTCTTATTTCCTGCCACCCCAGAGGTGAAGCTCAGCCTTTAACTTCCGTCCCTGCATTGCAACTTGCAGCACTGCCACTCGCTGAGCCAACCAAGCAGCTTCTTTTTTTCACAGTCCTAGATTGTGGGATGTAGCTTATACAGCAGTCTGGTTTTAGTGGGCTGTGCCTTTTGGTATTGCAGTGCTCTATCTCTGACGCTGTCTGTGTCCTCCTTATAGAAATGACGCTTAGCGTAAACAGCTAAAGATAAACTTAGATAAACATAACAACAGTTGCAATAAAAGAAAGAAATAGGTCACGTCAGCAGTGAGCCCACATCCTGTCAGCCACCTGAAGTCAATGCCATTGCCGCTACTGCTTCTGCTCATTTTCTTTGTCCCCTTCTGCCTTCCGTTAATGAGTGTGCTGCCTGATGTGCAAATGTAGTGACCTCTGTTGTGCTTTATTTCTGCAGTGTAATGAACAGAAAATGTGCAGGGCTAATGAGAACTGGTGTATGTTTTTTCTGCTCAACCAATAACATGTAGGAGTTCAGTTCAAAGCCATCCAGTGTTTGGCACTGGGTAGATGTTTTATGCATTTGGATTTGACCACTTATCCACCCACACACAGACAAAAGCATGTGCCCCTGAAACACCTGGCTCCTTTAATGCCAGGGAGAAGAGTCAGGAAACAAACAGGTATGCTTAATTAGCTTACATTATACCATTGAAACTGCAATGCTAATGTCTCCATAGTAAGAGTTTGATATTGTCAGTTCAGTGGTAGCCAAAAATATGCTTCATTTTAACTCATACTGGGAGGTACTACAATGATTATAGGACTATGAGACTAATAAACAAGCATCATAAAAGTTGAGTGAAAAATAGTAGTCTCATCTTCAGCTGAACTTGTTGTTCTTTATGGGCAAATGCTAAAGTGCTACTATTAAACAAATGTTCAAAAGGAGATAGGGTGGAATTTTTCCAAAAGCCTCTAGCATTGGCCTAACTCTGCTCTCGCTAAAGTTGGTGGAGCAGAATTAGGCCCACACTGAGCACTTTTGAAAGGCTCAACTTTATAGGAAAATGGAGGAAATTTAATGCTGAATGTTATCACTTGCCTCAGTGAGGAAACTGTAGAGATTAGACACCCATCACAGTATGGTTGGGGTGAATACAAGACTGACCTGATTTCCTGTTTGTACAAACTCTTATTTCCTTGCCCTATACCCGCTAGTGGTCACGCTAAACATTCACAACAAACATCACATCCCCTATTCTGAAAAGAGAAGAGTGTTAAAACTTTATCTAAACTTTACTTTACACAAAACCATACAACAGAAATGAAGTATCAACACAAAACAAGAATGAACAGCCCTATGAAAGTCAGAATAGACTACCTGAATCTTCAGCCTTGTGTCAGAGATTTATTCAACACATTTAAGGCATTCAGCTACTAGTCCTATGGAGGATAGGCCCATCAGTGGGTATTAGCCAGGATGGACAGGCATGGTGTCCCTAGCCTCTGTTTGCCAGAAGCTGGGAATGGGAGACAGGGGATGGATCACTTGATGATTACTTGTTCTGTTCATTCCTTCTGGGGCATCTGGTATTGGCCACTGTCGGAAGACTGGATACTGGGCTAGATGGACCTTTTGTCTGACCCGGTATGGCCATTCTTATGATCTTATGTCCTCTGACTTTCCTGACTTCTCAAGTTGTTATGTAATCCTTCAGGAAGGCAGGAGGCCATTTTTCTCTTGCTGGATGTCTCCTTGCAGGGCGGGGATCTAGAGGACAGACTGACACTTCTATGAACACCACCCAGCCTGCCCACGTAGATTCAGTGTCAGGGTTAGTGGTCAGGGTGTACTGGAGGTCCACCTGGTGAGACAACAAGATGACACTGGTTCTGGATGATTCTTCTGGCACCCTAACTAAATAGGATCAAGGTGTCCTCGCATATCCCTGTGCTGTCCCCTTTTCTTGAGAATCTGTCACCCAAGATTTCCTGGATTCAGTACTCCCAATGATGTGACCCTATGGCTCCAAAGACCCTCTTCTGATGGGTTTTAGATCAATATTCTTTCTCCTGTAGCTCTCTGGAAGTCAGGCTGGCAAGGTCAAGTTGGGAAGGGATGGTTGGGATAATGGATCTCAACTTCCTTCCTATCAAGAGCCCTTCAGGGCTGAATCCATTTCCTGGAGGTGTTGACTGGAAGGCCAATAGGGAAAGATGAGGACCTGAGGATTTAGAAATGTTATGTTGTTGTCATTACTGCATGTACAGCTTCACCATTACTCTGAGGGAATTGTGGGCTGGATGTGATATGAGTGAAACCATAGGTATCTGCAAACCAAGGTATCAGAGGAAAACTGAGGAGTATTGTCATAGATGACTAGCTTTGGAATCCCAAAATGGGAAAAGATGAGTTTTATCTTCTCCACAACTGAAGTTGATGTGGTGTTGAGCAACCTGGCAACTTCAGTGAATCTTTAGAAATAATCAGCCCTCAAAAAATAGGTTGTATTATCCAGATAGAAAAGATCAGTCCCAACTCTCTGCCAGATCCTTTCTGGTAGAGCAGATGGTAGCTATGGCTCCAGTGTGTTGGTTATCATGTGAGCACATATCTCATATCTCTTGTAGTTGTTTGCTTCATAAAGCTCTCTCCTTGCATTTTGTAATACCTTGCTGTCATTCATGCAGACTGCCAAGGATTTCCTGTTGCAGTGATATAGGGTAACCAGCTTTCAATAACTGATGTTGGTTTGTGATAAGATCCTCAGAAGTTTCTGACTGTCTGTTTTGTCCAGCCTTCTTTGCTCAGTAATTCATCTGCCTCTGGCTGCTTTTTCAGTTCTTGCAGGTGTTTTTTATGTGACTGGCAAAGTAGTAAGTATTGAATCTACAAAACTTTCTAAGAGCAGCTCTTCCTGTTTACACTCTTGCTGTGGTGTGTCAGGTATCAGGGTCCTGGAGAGCTTACTTGTTTGTTTTCTTTATCCCTGTTTGGCAGAGGTGTTCTGTGATCTGTTGGGTCTTTATTCAATCCCAGTCTGACACCATGCATAGATTAGAGACCCAGCACAGCATGGCTGAAGTGAATGCAAGACTGAGTTTATTTCCTGTTTACACAGACACTTACTTTCTTGTTTTGTGCCCCCTAAATATTCACAGCAAACACCACAGAAACCACCTTAACATGCTTAGTCTCCATGGCCTTTTCAATTCTCAACCTCATTTCTGGAATTTGCCAATATGTGCCAGTTGTGTTAGTAGTTTATGTGATCACCTGTCCATTTGGAACTGCATTGAAACCACCAATGTATGTAATAGAGACTGAAGAAAAGTCCTCATTATTTTTTCGGAGCCTGAGGTAGATAATGTTTTCACCTCCCAGCTCATAGAGAGCTGAGAGCTTACACCCTAATTAAATATGCCATTAGTAGAGCCAACAAAATAAGTGTGTGTGGGGGGGAGAGATGACATAGCAAAATATTGATAAGGTAAACAATTAAAATACACACGTCATGGTGATATTCCTGTACAGGTTTTGTGTAAAACTATAACTTTTCTTATGTATTGCAACAGAAGTCTGTTTTCAGGAATAATTTGAATGAGGAGAGAGTTGTAGCCTTAAGGACCAGCTGAGGAAGGGCATTCCAGCCGTAGGGAAATGGTGTGGGAAAAATACCCAGATAGTTGTAGGAAGAATGAACATGTTAAAGAATGGAGATGTTTAAATTTGATGCACTGGAAATGAATTTTGGCCACAATCAGTCTGGCTATCTATTAAGTTTTCACATATTGCCAATCACTATGATATTTAGGTACTGATTTGAGCTGATGATCTTCTGGATCTTTGCTACCATATGGCTTATCTACATTGTGAGTTAGTGTGCAGCAAGCCAGAGTCCGGTTCTACAGCACACCAGCTGGTGTGCTATAGATTTACACCCTGGCTTGTCACGCACTAGCTCACCATGTAGACAAGCCCTTAGAGAGCCCCTCTTTCCCTATGTGCTGCCATCTCTACAACACTGAGATCAACTGAGGGTGATCTCACTAAAAGTCCCCAAGATTTGGGGAGATGCAGCATGAGCTTTCTCAAGGGATAGTCCTCCAAAGTGGAATTCATTGTCCTTGTCCCAGTGAAGCCTGAGTTTGTTGACACTGAAAATGTGGTGCATGGCTCATGTATTTCTTGAGCCTTTGCCTGAGTGGAATGAGTTAGTAATCTGAGGGAGTCGATTCTTGGTTGACATTTCTCTTCTCTTTGTTGTGCTGTATATTTCTATCGTAGGTACTTATATGAACCTCATTACCATAATATCTGAGCACCTCACAGTCTTTAATCTATTTATCCTCACAGCACCTCCTTGAGGTACAGAGTTACTATTATCCCCCTTTTACAAAAAGGCAACTGAGGCACAGAGAGGCTCCCTGACTTGCCCACGGTCACACAGGAAGTCTGTGACAGAGTGGATATTTGAACGTAGGTTTCCAGAATTGTAGAATAGCGCCCTAACCACTGGACCAGCTTTAATTTTCTGGATACTTGTCCAATTATCTGATGTTGGGCACAATTTTATCCATTTACATCCAATATCTTTGAAATCCAAAAAGAAGTAAACTAGTTTTATTACAAGCCAAGTTACCCATTACTAACCATCTTTCCATGTAGTATTTATGAAACTTTGCAGTAGCTCAAGTAGGTGAGAGTAATAAAAGTCATGATTTTACATGGAAGGGTTAGGTTAGAAGGAGCTATGATACAATTTTTCCATCAAAACGTTATTTAGGCACTTAGACCTGCTCCCTTTTATTTTTCAGTGGCTGGTACCGTACTAAAAGCAGGGACTTGCAGCTTTCAAGTACATTCATTGATGATGCTATATTTCCCCCCACAAATGCAGTCTTTTACTTCATAAACACTAACTGTGGTCCTTGGTCTGCTTGTAAAATATGACAGTGTAAAGTCAGATAAATTATTAAGATGAGTTGTGGTTTTTAGGCTAAGATATAGGTCTGTTCAGTTTGAACATCAATGTCTCCTATTTCAGAAATGAGTTTTCAGGGAGTTTAGGAACCACACACCTGCTGAGAAAAAGCCTGACAATTTCTTAATCTTCTATTAAATTCTCTTTCTATATATTTTTCTGTATTTCATATTCCCACTATGTCTGCCATGAATTTTCTCAATAACTCTACTTTTTTAAGCAGGTGTTACAGAAAACATTTTGTCTGATTCCATGATAAGTAGTCACACTTCATGGGGATTTTTTTAACCTTCTTTAAAGTCTACTTTATTGAGTTGCTATGTAGGACCTGTTTGCAATTTGTTGGAAGCTATGTTAAGCAAAAATATTTTAAATTCTGTGATTGCTAAATGAGTTGGTGGTTTCAGTCCAGTATTTGGTGTGCAGGTACCTAAGTTAACTAAAGTCCACTCTAGTTAGCAATCTCAGCAGCAGTCTGGGACTAAGTAGGAGAAGGATGTTGAATTTTGTTCACCCTTATGCTCTCTCCAGGTCAAGGGAATAAGATTTATTGGCAAGGAAATGCGTGAGGGCAGAGACAGAGTACATGTGGAGATTGCTTGCACTGATGCTGCCCATGTTCTACTTGTTCTGTAGATAACTTCCCACTAGAGTGGTTTCCTGCCCTGTAAAATTTTTCAAGAGTTCAAAAACTTTTCCTGTTCCAACCTGAGATTCAAATTTTGAAATCTCAAAATTTTCACTAACTGAAATTTTTTTTAAAAGGTTTGGATCAATTGAAACATTTTATTTTGTTTCAATTTCAACCATTTTCACTATTTTTGTTTTAGTTAGCATACATTTTGAAACAAAGTAATTTAAAACAAAAATGGATTTTTCATATAGAAAATGTCTAAATGAAATGTTTCAGACACCTTTTTTAAATGTTTTGAGTTGAGAAATTTGTGGAAACTGACTATTTCCTGTGAAAGGCTTTGGTTTGGATACATCAACATTTTTCAACAAAAATTATGCTGAAAAAGCCCTGTCTAGCTCTATTTCCCACTGCCTGTCTGGTGCATTTAGCCAGCCGTCAACTTACCTTTAACACAGATGATTTAGCTACCTTATTAATGTTTCTTTAGTGTGCTAACTTTCAACAAAACAAAAACAAAAAGAATTCCACTCAGGGAAGGAGCCATAAAATGCAATTTAAAAGTTTAGATATTTATTCAGATGTGATCTGAGCTTCTCCCCACACTCCCCTTTATTCCCCCACCCCCTGAAGGGGAAGTTTTTGTGGAAATGGCTTTAATTTCTTTGTTTTCTGAATTTGATTAAGCACCTAGCCAAATCCTAAGCACTAAAAATACTACCAGAGTAAACATCTTTAACACAAAGGAAAAAACTCTGAACCAGGCCACAGTACAAGATCGCCCACATCCTGATTTAAGAGCATCGTGCCTTCCCCACTTCCACCACAGACAACATCAGCCATCCCGAGCATCCTTTCCTTGACAGTAAATCGATCAACATCACATAAAAACACCATAACATATTATGCTCTTATTATCGTAAAGCCCACCGTTACAAATTATATTTTAATTGGGGCTCACATTCTTCAAGAAAATAACTTGCCAGCCCAGTGGAGTTAACAGACCAGTTTTTGTCTTCTTCTTATTGAAGTAACTTTAGATATCTGTGATCACTCAAAGCCTTAAGCAACTGCAGTCCAGTGGCCGCCACTGTGGTCCTATAGGGGATAGTATGGGCCCTCAGCTTATGGGCAGTGTTAAGAACTGTGAATGAAATGAACTGAGTTAGGTTTCTTGCCTCTCTCTTCCCCCTTGAGGTGACAGCCACTCTGAATCAGTAAGAGGTGATTATGGGGATGATCAAGGGTGCTAAAGAGCCCATGTCTTCTGAGATTGCAGGGCCCCTCTCCATGTCTGACTGGGGGGAGGGAATAACAGATGAATCATAATTGTGTGGGGTCTTGGCTCTTGCACTTAAATTGAATTAGGGTTGCTGAAGGAGCATTTGGCAGCTGGGAGGATGTTCTCTGGGGACACCTCTTTGGTGAAATGAAGAACTCTTGGGCAGCGTCTCGGTAGGTTAGGCTGGTGGTGTTCTCATCTGTGTGTGAGAAGATTTGGCAAATGGGAGGAAGAACAGGTACACTCTTTCACTAGATAAGAAAGGCCATCTTGAGAGGAGACAACTTCATATTGGCATCTTGCACAGCAGTTTTGTCATTGCCAAGTATTGATGTCAGGATTATGTCTAGTACTCTATAAAGGCATTGAGACGTACCTTTGGCTTCTATGGATTTGTGGATTTGTCATATCTTTGGGTGATTATATTTACTGGCTGACTAAACAAAAATTCCTACTTTAGTAGATGCCTTTTGGAATTTCCTAAAGGAGACAGAACTATTTATGCTTCATGCCACTAATGTCAGTGTACTGGTGTTTGACTCAAGATTTAACTCCAATGTTGAAAATGTTTTCTCATTATAATCTGTTTTCCCAGTCAGAATGAGCACTACCTCATGAGTATTCAGACAGCCTTACTCATGAACAGACAATTGTATTGCATCTAGTATCCCCTCACTTAAATTCTCTTCCAAGACCTTGGAGCTGGCTCTGTGTCTCATTGGTTTAGAATCAGACCACCTTGTGTCATATACTTTGGAGGTAAGTCACCTCAGAAGAACTTGTTGTTGCAGGAAGTTGTGTTGGTAGTTCAGTAGCTGTCACTGCTGCTTCTACAATTTGCTCTACATTAGCACTTCCACAGTCACTGACGGAGATAGAGCTGTACCAGTACTAAGCCAACAGTAGAAGAATTTCAGAAAAACCTTGTGGGCTGTGTCTGTACCAACCTCTTTCCAAAAATCTCCCAGTGTTCCCATCGCAATGGCAGTGGCAAACCAGGGCCGGCTCTAGGTTTTTTGACGCCCCAAGCATTTGTGTGTGTGGGGAGGGGGCTTTTACACGTTTTCACTTTGCAAAGTTTTTTTGTTTTGTTTTGACCAGCTAGACTGTAGCAGCTCATTCAGAGTTGTTATGGTCTGTCATGTCAATGAGGATTTAGGGATTCTCAAGCCCACAAATCTCCCAGCTGCAGAGCAATGTGAACTACATTTGCCTGCTAAAAATCCTTACACTGTTCTCCCTGGGGAAAAAAAAAAAAGCTGCACATATGCAAGAAGCTGCATTGCTAAAATGCAACCGCAGCGAGAACAGAAATCAAACAGCGCCAGACCACTGGGTCTCCCGATGGACTAATCAATGAACCATTTCTACTGGAGTGGGGGGTCAGGGAAGGGGGAAATTTGGGGCCAAAGTCTAGTAGTTTCTCAATCAAAACTCTCAGTAACTTCAGGCTGCGGTCCTGAGCACCTAGACACCCACGCCCCAGCCCGTCCCCTGCTTTTCAAAGCCACTCTCCCCACGAGGGGGGAAAGGGGGCGCACTTAAAACTGCTGCTGGGAGCGGGTCCCAAGTTTGTTTATCCCAATTGCCTCCGCCCCGCCCGCAGCGAGTCCCTCGAGGCCCAGGCCAGCACCAGGTGCCGGGGCCACGTCCGTGGGCGTCCTGTCCCCCGCGGGCTACGCCGGACGCAGCTGGAGCCACCCCATCGGCGCTGCCCCGAAGTCCCGGGAAAGTTTCCCCGTGCCGCTCACGAGCGGGACTTTCCCGAAGTCAGGGCGTGGCAGGGCGGCCTGCGCCCCACACCGGCTGGTGCGCCGGGACCCCGGGGGTTGCTCCGCGCCTGCCAGGGGGCTGCCCGCCGGTGACCCCTCCCCGGGGCCGCCCTGGGGGCGGGCCTGCGCGATCTGACCTGGCCAAGCAGGAGCAGCGCCCCCTCCTCTGGGGGCGGCTCAGCGCATCCTCCCGCCGTGGTGCTGGTCTCCCGGGGCCGGCTGGTGGCTCCTTCTGGGCACTTCAGCGCCTCCCTCTGGCCGGATGCAGGGAGCTGGGCTGGGAGGAGAAAAGTGGGACAATGAGCCTGAGCTAGCAGGCGGCTGCTGCTCCCCGCCACCGCCTCCTGTTGCCTCGCAGGAGACTGGATGTGCCGCCCCTGGAAATGTGCCGCCCCAAGCACCTGCTTTGTTTGCTGGTGCCTAGAGCCGGCCCTGGTGGCAACAGCAGGACTAGATGACACAGTGGGTACAAATATAACTGGGGAAGGCTAGACTTTTATGCTCCCTCTGTTGGAGCTGCCTTATATAGGTCAGTAGGGTGTCAGTGTAGATGGGCCTGCCATGTACCTTAGCAGCTGGTGCTCTGTACTCCCACAAGGGAGGGTCTTATATTAATCCTGTACAGTCATCTCAAAACACAGACTTTTTTTAATGCTTCCCAAGCATTTAGTAAAATAGTAGTAATACAGCTAATATAGAAATATTTGACATTTTAAGAGCCTCCAAAGAGAAATGGGTTTAGTTCTTTCTGCGTCATATTGATCCTTCTGTGGTTCTCCAGGATTGATTGATCTGTTTTGAGAGAAGCTTTTGCACTGCAAGTGTCAGAGCACTTATAAAAATCAAAGAACTGTTTAAAAAAAAAAGGGAGAGAAATACATAGAAAGAAATCTATCATCCGCTCTACTGTATCAGCAAAAAGAACAGGAATACAGTGGCTTTCTTTATAGAGCTTATGATTTCTTATAAATAGGGCTATCTGTATTGTATGAACCAGCATGCTGCATGAGAGCCCATTAGATATGGAGAAAGAGAGTCTGCTTTGGAAGTACTTCACAGCAGCACCCCCTGTTACCCACACCACAATCCCTGTTTATGGTGGGATTATCTGCCAGCTGTTTGAAACATCATTTTAATACCAACAGAGAAAATTATGATTTTTCCCTTTCCTCTTTAAAAAAAAATATATACCCACAGTACTTTACCGTAATGACCTAAAGCAATACAACACCAGTGGAGCGTTTTGGTCTGCTATGCTAGGATATTATAGTATCCCTTCACAGGTGTCCCTTTGGGGACAAATGTTAACATGTAGTGTAGTGTAACATGTTAACAAATGACCTGATTCAGCAGATTTGGGTGGCTGCTTTGATATAACTAAGTGGTTTATTGGCATGGAGTGTCCGAGCTGGGAATTGCAGCTCCCCTACAATACCCTAAGGGTATGTCTACACTACAATTAGATACCTGTGGTTGGCCCGTGCCAGCTGACTCGGGCTCATGGAGCTTGGGCGAAGGGGCTGTTTCACTGCAGTGTAGACAATCAGGCTTGACCTGCAGCCTGAGCTCTGGGACCCTCCCAACTCAGAGGGTTCTATAGCCCAGGCTCCAGGCTGAGCCCGAATGTCTACACCACAATTAAACACCCCCTTACCCTGAGCCCCTTAGCCGAAGTCAGCTGGCATAGGCCAGCCATGGATTTTTTAATTGCAGTGTAGACATACCCTGAGAGTGCTGCAGAGGCTAATGATGACCCTCTCTTTTGGAAGGCAGGCTGCAGCCAACTTCTGGTTACATAACTGACACAACAGCAAAGTTTTTAAATAAAAATGAAATGTGTTAAATATACAAGCTTTCCACACTTTAAAAAGAATAGCACAAGTTGACATTTATCTGTGATACAGATTAGTCCCAGGAAGCACCTCCAATCTAGCTAGGAAAGGCAGATAAAATAGCAGCAGAAAATAAGAGCTGCCTTCTTTAAGAAAGAGACAACTGTGATTGAAATTTGGTGTGCACCAGCCTTTTCAGAGGCATTTTTGCCACCTGTCAGACTCTACTGATTGTACTTAATCCTTTGGCTGGGCAGTTATTTACACCAGAAGCTGTTCCTAATAAAGGAACAGAATAGTAAACTGCTGAAAGGAAAACAACTAAACTCTCATGACACAGACTGTCAAGATCTCACCAGTTCTTTTTTCTTTCCTCCAGCCATGTGGTGACCAGATTATTTTATTATCATGGTTGCAACTTCCCATTGTGGAAGGGGGTAAAAAAGAATGTGTCTGGAGGGGGCTCTGGGATTTCTCCACTCATATGTATATGTTTTTACTAGTACTGTATTCCGCTTGTCAAAATACTCTGTTCTAAGGCCAAACTTCATTAAAGGAAAATGCTCCCCAGAAAATTGCAATGGTGATTTCATAGCTGTTTATTAAGATGTATTATTTTTGTTTAGCCTTCAGTAGTTGAAAGGACTTAAAGCTATGAATCAATCTCTTTTTCAGCAGTACATATTGATAACATTCCAAGGCAACGGTGTGAGTGCTCCCTCTAGTGAGCTGTGTCCGGGCACGTACATTTTGTTTTAACTGCTTCCCTTGGGTAGCTCATGCTGTTACACACAGTGCTTTCCCCCTCCCCCACCCCTTTAGCATAGAAATTGCCATACTCCATATTGTCTCTGTGCCCACAGGCTGCTCAAGACAATCTGCTGCCCTAGGCAAAACCTCAGCATGCCACCCCTCCTGTCCCCTAGAACTGAGGTTCTCAACGCAGATGGCACTCCCCCATCCCTCTCCCCGGACCATCTGGGGGTGCGGTGCAGTGAGCGTTCTGGTTGTTTGGTGGTGATGGCAGAAGTGGGGGCAGGGGCACCTGGTCTAAGCACCACTCATTCAGGTTTGGCCTGGCCACTCCTCCGTCATGACACGGGCGGTCGGGGGGAAGCTGGGCTAAATCTGGGTGAAAGGTGTTGTGACCTGGTACACAGGGTCTCTGCAGCACTCAGGTTTGGCCCAGCAGCCTGTGCAGCCCTAGGTATCTGCCTAGTTTGCCTATAGCTAGAGTGCCCCTTGTCTGTGCCCCAGTTTACACATCTGCAAGATAAGGATAACAAATACATACCTACTAACCTCAGAAGCTGGGAATGGGCGACAGGGGATGATCACTTGATGATTACCTGTTCTGTTCATTCCCTCTGGCATTGGCCGCTGTTGGAAGACAGGATACTGGGCTTGATGGACCTTTGGTCTGACCCAGTACGGCCGCTCTTATGGTCCTACGTTCTTACATTCTCATGGAGTGTTGATTGACTTTGTGTCTGTAAAGTGCGTTGAGCCACTCAGATGAAATGAATGAATTCTGCAAGTGCAAAGTATTTATTTCTTTCGATTGATTTAAAATAAATAATGGAGCACTTTGACCAGATGCTTGTGAGTTAGTGGCAGAGCTAAGAATGAACTACTCACTGACTTGCCGTCCATTGCTCTGCCCGTTTGACCATGCTCTCAGTTTGCCCATACCCCCCGGGCAAATTTGCTTAGATGTTCATATATTTGGGGATATTCAAGTAGAAATTATGAAAAGCATGTCGAAGGGATGAAGTAATAACAAGCTTCAGTGTGGGGAGGCAAGCACACGCATTTCTAGGGAGCCTAGTATGTGTAAATATCACATACTCTCTATAAACGCCAAACAATAAAAATAAACCACTTACATGCCATATTTCTTAGGTGATTCTGTTCCTTCAGGATCACAAGTGAAAAGAATATGGAGGGGAGTACATGTTAGTATTACTCCAATTTATCATTTAACCTCAGAAATGTGAAAAATAAACACAGAAGGTCAAGTCACTTTAAAACAATTGTATGCTGATGTTCTTAGGAGAACTGACAGTGACAAACTATGGCTTCACAGTGGAAAGGCAAGGAACCTAAACATGCATTCTCATTTATTTCCTGAAGAAAGTGTTTCCTTTCTGAACTTGGGCAACAACCTGAAAAAAATCCAAGGTAGCTCCTAGAAGTTCTGATAGCAAATGTCAATCTTTACTAGAATAACATGAGAAGTGCGCACGTTAAAAGAAAAGAGAGAGACATGTTTGTTTAGAATGTCTTGTCAGAGCCTCTGGGAATTCTGGATTTGGATAATCAAATTATGAGATAAATCAGGGAAGCGGAACATGACTTTTTGAAACATTTCAGTGATGAGGCTGGTCCCTAACACACACAAATCACTCTGCTTTTGTATTAAATTCCCCCATGCTGAGGCTTGAGCTTGAGGAAAAACACAATAGATTGCACTAGTTTCCCTGTAGACCTGTGGAAAGAGCCAAAAACACTGGCCCACAGGAGAAAACAGTAGACTTGACATCTCTGCACCAGCAAACACAACTTTTATTCCAAGTATGATGAATGATAGAGATTCTGCCCTCTGGGCACAACTTAACTTTTTCTCATAAGGTAACAGAAATATCCAAAGATGAAAGTATGTAACCTATAGCAGGTAGTCACTTATGGAAAAAATGTGTAGCATTTAATAGAGAATCATCTTTTTCATACAGATATTTTAAACTACACCTCATTGTCTAAAATAATATGTGTATATATCCTATTGAATTCTGTTGAATTTTTCAGTAATGGGTATATTTTCCAGTCTTTATTACTAGGAACCAGTTGGAACTTTTAGTTTTAGCTGAGATATTAGAGACCATGGAATTAGCAAAGTTTCTAGATTTATATTATATCAAAACAAAATTGTATTCCATATTCTATTACTGAAATAATTCTGTCATATTTTCCCCGTCTCTTTGAAGTAAGGACTATGTAAAACTGAGGGCCACAATCTCTAATCCTCACTCAAACAAAACTCCCTGTGACTTCAAGGGGAGTTTTCCTCAAGAAAGGATTGGAGAATTTGACTCTGAAAAGGGACTTCAGGATTTGGCCCACACACAATATTGTGGCAATAGAAACCTGACTTATCCATGGAAACAAAATATTTTCTTTAAGTATTTTTTTTTTCTTGTGTCGATGCAAGGACTAATTTTGGTGTCAGCTGCTGGTGGTATGCATGGCATGTATCTTGTGAATCAAAATAATAGGAACTGCCTTCAGAAACATTCCTATTACACTAGCCACAATGGATGTCAGAGTGAGCTATTTACACAACTTGAATTCTGTTTATAACAGTAAAACAACATTTGCCTTTTTTTAACATGAGAATCTCCCCCCCCACACACACACACACACAAAAGAACGTGAATGTATTGGTGTCCTAATAGTGACTAAGCAGCACATCTCCCTGTTATATTCTGTAGAGATTCTAGAGTCCAAAATGTACAACATCCATTTTAATAGATTAGCAAGACTATTTTTGGATTAGATTTAACACTGAGGTCCTGGCCCACAAGAACTGAAAATCTCTAAGCAATTGTATTAGAAGCGTGGGTGTCACTTCAGCAAAATAATCTGAGTGACTGCGTTTAACCTACCAAAATCCCACCATTAGTTTTATCTGAATGATGATATCACAACTCTTATTAGCTTCTGAGGGAGTTCCATACATGATGGGCTTGTATAACTGGATCCTGACAATTCAGTCCACCTGCAAACCAAAACTGCAGAACTTGATATAGATTTACTTGAAGAATTCTGGTGTTCTGTTTAGAGCTCCTGATTAATAAAATGGAGAGATCACTGCTGTTGGATATACAGTTCCTGCTATCTGTCTCTTTTGTTTAACTCAGCCTGGTGACAGAGGCTGAGTGGAATGTAAATAAAAGCCCTGTAGGAGAGCAATTGAGCTTGTGCTTTAAAATACAAAGGAATGAGTTCCCATTGTTCTATACAGCTCATTTTCATGGGCTGTTTTTTAAATAACATTTTCCTCATTCATAAGGCTCACAAAGCTATGACGTAGTGCTGCCTGCTGCTATGTATGGCTTTGTGTAATTGGCTAGACATTCATACTCTCTTGTAACACATAGCAGGCTAATGTTAGTCTAAAAGAGCAAGTAGACCAGCCAGTCTACAAAGGATTTTACTGTGAGGTTTAGCTTAAACATAAAAATATCCTGCCAAATCTTTGTTCACCTTACTCAGTCAGGTGAATATTCCTAGTGGAGCAAATGGACAACATCGGGAAGCAAGGCAAGCATCCATTGAGTGCAAGTGTACATCTCAAAGAATAGCAGACACGGAACATCCTTTAATTGTTTCCACCCGGTGACTCAAGAGACTAAAACCTTTGGTTGTAACTCTGCTGTTTCCCAGAGGTCAAGAGTCCTGAAAGATTATTCAGATAATTGACCTGTTGAATGTGTGGGTTTTTTGTTGTTTGGTTTGGGGTTTTTAAGCAAGTGATTTAGCCTTTAATTTTGCTTACAGGATTAAAATATAAGTAATCCCAGAGAGTGGATTCATGTGATCAAAGTATGGGACTTAAAAGGGGTCAAGACTTCAGCATTCTGTTCCCAGCTCTGCCATTGGCTTACTTTGTCCCTTCAACCTCAGTTTCCCTATTTGTAAAATGGGCATTACAATATTCACCATGCAGGTGTGTTGTGAGGATTAATATTTGTAAAATGCTTTAAGATCCGTGGATGAAAGCTTCTATAACAATGCAAATGTGTAGTATTAGAATTATTCCACAGTGTCTCTAATTCTCTATAGTAGGCTCTTTAGAAATTAGATGTCATGCTTCTAGCAAAACCACATAAGGATAGAATCTAATTTCAGTTAAACTAGTACAAATTTATTGATTTCATTAGTTATTTTGGATTCATCAGCCACACCATCACCTGCACATCTACCTATGTGATATATGCCATCATGTGCCATCAGTGCCCCTCTGCCATGTACATTAGCCAAACCGGACAGTATAACATTCAAAAACCAGTAGGAGAACACTTCAATCTCCCTGGTCACTCAATAATAGACTTAAAAGTGGCAATTCTTCAACAAAAAAACTTCAAAAACAGACTCCAACAAGAAATTGCAGAACTGGAATTAATTTGCAAACTGAACACCATCAAATTAGGCCTGAATAAAGACTAGGAGTGGCTGGGTCATTACAAAAACTAATTTCCCCTACTGTTACTCACACCTTCTTGTCAACTGTTTGAAATGGGCCACCCTCATTACCACTACAAAAGTGATTTTTCCTCCTTTGGTATTCTACTGTTAATTTAATTGTCTCTTTAGCACTGCCCCCACCCCTCCACTTGGTAAGGGAACTCCCATCTTTTCCTGTATTATATATACCTGCTACTGTATTTTCCACTCCATGCATCTGATGAAGTGGGTTTTAGCCCACGAAAGCTTATGCCCAAATAAATGTCTTAGTCTCTGATGTGCCACAAGGACTCCTCATAGTTTTCCCTTTTACCTAAAATCTGAACTGGCATGTTGCTAAGTGAGCTCAAGAAACATTAAAAATGATCTTTCCCATAGAGGCAGCTGTCTTACAATAATAAAACAAGAAAAAAACAAGTTTCAGTAAAACTTGCGATAAGATTGTTGCTTAGATAACAGGTGCAGGTTACGTTTCTGGGAGTCGCAACTGGCTATAGTTGTTTTGCATTGTGTTTTTTTTTAATTTTAAGTACTGCCACTTGAACCATTTTATCAATTTAACAAGAAAATGGATCAGAAGTTGGAAATTATAGTCTAACAACTTGAAAAGAGATAATTGAGAGCAGATAATATAGAGATCAAATTAAGCTAGGTTAAAATAGCTCTAAAATGTCATGTATTTAATAACAATGCTGTATTGTGGCACAGATGAGGCCCTGGAAAATAAATCCAGACCTCATAACCTACAAGTAATAGGCTCAGCAAAGTTTGCTGAGAGTAATAACCAAATTATTTCATTGTCAAAATGATTTGAGGTATTGTGTGAAAAATTGGACCCTGACTTAGCAATACAGAGGGCTGTTCATTTATCTCCTTTTCAAGCCATGTTAATTTAGAAAGGAGTAGTGGGCAGGGAAAAATACTGGTGGTACTTAATTTTTTCAGATCACAAAAAATATGTAAATGTAATAAAAAATACTAAGGTTATCTTGGATGTCCAGTATTGATAGTATTCAGTATTATCCATGAGACTTGAGAAGGCTTCTAAAAAATTGTTGTTTTTACTATGCTCTATCCTGGAAGACTGCTTTATATATAATAAATATATTTGTATGCTATGACGAGGCAATGATTTTCTGTTTTCAAGGTTTCCTCCTAAAACTTTAACTGTAAAATAAAGGAGAGATTAAGGATTTAGAAATCAACCATGAATTCCTCTCTCTCTAATTTCTAAAAATACCATAAAGCCAAATCTCAATTTAGATTTTCATAGACTTGAAATTGTATTTCTTATTATTGGAATATGTTCGCTATGGAAAGAGTCTTGTATATTTTATAAGAGGCACAGGATAACCTGGTTTTTGATTGATCTAAAACAGCAATATATATTTTTCTTGGGGATGGGGGGTGAGGGGTATTTCCTTAGTCTGGTGTTTATGCCCATATTGTCCAAGACTATTTTTGTCGCTGATATTCAATGAAAGAAGTTTAACAAAAAGTGGGAGTGGGGCAAATTTCCCAAATTATGAACAGTTAGCACTATTTTAGCAATTTGTGAGGAGCCCAAAGACTGTACCTAATTAATCTACTCATTTAATAAAAATGATATGCACACAACCATGTTGTTTGTAGCTTCCTCCAGCATCTTGTTTTGAGGATTGGAATTAGAGACTCAGATCCTCACGTTCAGCTGACCTGCATGCAACACCTCTTGTGTGGGCTCTGGCACGATCATAAAAGGGGAGATAGTTTCTCAAATAACATGGTCTGAAACTCTTGAGCAGGAAGTCTTTATGTTACGAGGCGAAAGGTCTTAGTCTGTGGTGGCAGCTTGGCAAGAAATTCTTGACCCGCCAATTTGTGGAGCTATTTTACTCTGTCTCCCAACTGGGTGCAGAAGTTTTTGGCTGTCTTCTGGATTTGGCATGTTACTTGCTGCTGGTTTTCATCTTTTGTTTATTTTTCTTTAATTTTTGAGGAACTTGCTTCAGCAGCAGCTTGTGACAGTTGTCTCGGACAAAAATATTAGCTGGCTTTCTCACTTTTAGTGGTTTCTTTTGTACAGTGGAGTCGCATCTTATGCGGGGGTTAGGTTCTAAAGTCAGCGTGTAAGGCAAAAATTGCGTATAGTCAAAATTACCCTTGAAAATCACTTAAATCGCCCATAAAGTACAGTATACTGTATATGGTTTTGTGTATACAACCCTGTACAGTAATATGTATAAATGTATAATGTATACAGTAATGTACAGTATGTAATAAAGAGTACATATGCAAAATATAATTTTACAGTACTGTATTTTTAATTACAGGGGGTAATTATAGGGGGTCGTCAGGGCTTGATGTCGATCCAGGAAACGGAGGTGACAGAGAGCTTGGGTGACGGAGAGCGAGTCGTAGACGAAGTGATTGGCTCTGGTTCAGCTTGAGAAGTTGATTGCGTAGGCTCATCTGCTGCTGGCTGTTTTTCCTTGAAAAACATGGTGATCGGCAACTGTCGCTGTTGTCTCTTGAGCTGCTCAAACATTTCTTGATACGGTCTCAAATCGTCTGTAATACTACATGTGATTTTGAGGCTTCGTTCCATAGAGGGATTGTATTCAGAAATTAAATCATTCCAGTGTTTCGCTGCTTGGAACATTTATGAAGATTCCAACTTGCTGGCTCTTCCTTTTCGTCGTCGTCATCTTCGTCTTCTGTAGACAATTTTATCAGTTCCTCTAACTCTTCGTTAGTCAATGTTTCTCTATGGCTCTCTATTAATTCTTCAATTTCTTCCTCAAGGATGTCAATGAAGCCATCACCACCCACTTGCCTGGCCACCTGAACAATGCGTTTCACTTCTTTGTCAATGGTCGGGAAACCCTTAAAATCATTCACACGTTCTTTCCATAGGTTTCGCCAACATGCATTGACTGTTTCAGGCTTGATTGCATCCATTGCCTGTTTAATATAAGTGATGCAATTGGCAATGTTGAAGGACTTCCAACACTCCATCACATTAAGATTGGGATCAGCATCCATAGTGCTACGTATCCGTGAGAACGTAAGCCTCGTGTACATGGCCTTGAAACAGCGAATCACGCCTTGGTCGAGAGGTTGGAGGATGGAGGTGGTATTGGGGGGGGGAGAAAGATGACTTCAACGTCGTTATGTGCAAACTGGAGTGCCACAGGGTGGCCAGGAGCATTGTCTACAATCAGCAACACTTTAAAGTCAAGTCCTTTCTCTTCGAGGTACCGCTTGACCTCCGGAATGAAACACTTGTGGAACCAATCCAGAAATAATGCTGCTGTCACCCAAGCCTTTTTATTTGATTGCCAGAACACAGGCAGGAGATTTTTATTCTTGCCTTTTAGGGCACGGGGATTTGCAGCCCTATAGAGCAAGCCCGGCTTTATTAAATGCCCAGCCGCATTGCCACAAAACAACACAATCACATGGTCTTTAGCTGCTTTGAAGCCAGGGGCTTGTCTTTCTGATTTCGAAATGTAAGTGCGGTTGGGCATTTTTTTCCAGAAGAGCCCAGTCTCATCAGCATTAAAAACTTGTTCTGGAAGATAGCCCTTTTCTTCTATGATTTCCTTTAATTGTTCGGGGTAGGCTTTTGCTGCCTCTTCATTGGCAGATGCAACTTCACCAGTAGTCCGCACGTTTTTGAGGTTGAAGCAGTTCCTAAAACTGTTAAGCCAACCTTGGCTGGCTTTGAATTCCTTCTCATCAGAAGGCTGTCCCTCTTCGGCAGCAGGTTTGAACAGCGTGTAGAGGCTAAGAGCCTTTTCTCACAACGTGTTGCTATCGATAGGCACACATTTACGGTTCATGTCTTCCAGCCATAACTTTAATGCCTTTTCAGTCTTCACTAAAGTCTTATCACGCACCTGGCTGGTCACCTTAGCAGTTATTGGAGCACTTGATGCCACGGCTTGATGAATTTCTCTCTCTCGAATCTTGATGGCACGGAAGCTAGATTCGTTGCGGCCATATTTAGGCGCCACGTTGGAGACCGACATACCATCTCTCAATAAGTCCAACACAGCCAGTTTTTCCTCCAGCGTTGGAACAGATCGCTGTTTCTTCGGTTGAGCACCAGATGAAGTAGTTGGCTTGCGTTTAGGGGTCATGTGGTACGAAAAATACATATCTTTAAACACTAGAATCACATTCAGCGCGGTGAGATGCTCACACTATGAGAGGCACGCGGGAACTGAGACCGACTGAGGAAACAGCAGATTCACGGCTCCCATCTCACGCTCACTCCGGGGCAAACGCTCATTGGGTGGAATCGCCCGCACTATTTACAGGTATCTTGTTGTTTTTCTTTTTTTTGCCGAGAGCCTATAGTTGAATTCGCGTAAGTTAAATGTGCGTATGATGCGACTCGCCTGTACTGTCAAAAATTAGTTTTTTACCATTTTTTGATGACTATTTTACATAATAATGCAATTGTGAAACCAGCTAAAATCCTACTGAATGGTTCTTAGGTTCTACAGGTTAGGTTTGTTTAAAGTTATCCCATAATACTCCAGTGTAGGTTGTCACTTGAATCCGTGCCAGCAAAAGAATATAAACATTTAAAAAAAACCAAAACGAGCACACAGCCACCTTATTTGCTGTTGCTTCAAAATTCTTGGATCAAGGCTTAGAAATTGAGACCTAAATTTGAATGATCATTGAAGTACGAAAGTCATTTACATGTGTTTATTACAGTCAGTTCTGTATTTATTTAGCTATAGAATGTTTTTGCCTTTTTAAAAATACTTTACTTCTATATACCTACTGTGTATTAAAAGAGCTCCTACATTCTACTGGGGTAAATTACATTTCTAACTGGAAATAACACTTGGAAAGAACATGTTTTCTCTCATGATATGCAAAAGCTGGCTCATTCTTAAAGGATTGTCTAGACTGAATTTCTCTAAAGCTGTTCAAGATGCAGTATGTGTTTCCTTCAGTATTTGTAATCAAATTTTAATAAATCCCAAAGAGTGTGCGGTGAATGCTAACTTGGCATTCCAGTTTCTATAGAGGTTAAAAAGTAATCAGTCACTTTGTTTTGGGATGGAGTTAATCAGTAGACACATGACTCAACTACAAGAGGAACAAAAAAGTCTTTCCTTTGAAGACTGTGCACTATAGAAAAAGCAATTTATCTCAAAAAGGGGAATGAGGGGGGAAGGGAGCTGTAATCCAGTGATTCAAGGCTAGGATTGGGAACCAGGAACTACATGATAATCCCAGTTCTACCGTTGACTTCATCTATAGCCTGAATAAATCATTTAACCTCTCTGGGTATGTCTACACTACATTACACTACACACACACACACACTCCTGTGGCAGCAAGTGTCAGAGCTCAGGTCATCTGACTTGGGTTTGCAGGGTGTAAACCAGGGGTGCTGGAACAATTTGTAGAGTGTGGGTGCTGAGAGCCATTGAACCACACTGTAAACCCTGGATATTATGGAAACCACTTCAAGCCAGGGGGTGTGGCAGCACCCCTAGTTTCAGCACCTATGGTGTACACTTTTCCACCAGGATGGAGCCTGGGCTCTGAGACCTGCTGAGTGGGGGGGAAGGGAGTCTCAGAGCCTGGCTCCTGCCCAGTTGGGAACATCTACACTACTATTTTTAGCCCTGTAGTGCAAGCCCGAGTCAGTTGACCCTGGCTCTGAGACTTGCTGCCCCAGGTTCTGTTTTTGCAGTACAGATACACTCAAAGTGCCTCCTTTATTCTCCCTCTCTGTAAATGGTCACATTAAACAAGACACAATTAGGACTAATTATGCTTGGTGGGAAATAACAATATTAGACATAACTAGCTCCTCAGGGGTGTTGTGAGGATTAACTGATAAATGTTTGTAAAAAGCTTTGAAGATGAAAAGAGCTAAATGTTGTTATTATTAGAAGAAGCTTAACCCAGCTCCTACTGGTTGTGCTCCAGGTGAGGGTCTTGGCTCACAAGGCAGAGCAGCTGCTTAGGGACCATTAGGGTGTGGGTTAAGTTTCAGCAGCAGGAGTAGGCACGATGTTCCCATTTGGCATGTCTGTTCACCAGATAGTGAGCCCCAGTAACTGGTGAAGCCTGCTCTAGCTCTTGGCCAGCCGACACAACATAGCATAAGCTTGTTTAAAAAAAAAAAATCTGTTTTATCCTACTTAATCCCTGTCCACATTTGTACTCAGTTGTCACTTTACATTAGTGGTGTTTTTTTTTCTTAATACTGCACTCTAAGCAAAAAACTCACTGGAAGGTTAGAGAAAACTTGAGTTTTGTTGTGCTTATTTCTTTGACTTGGGTAATTAAGATCAAGTGCACTATTAACCTCTCTTTCCCTTCACTCTGTGGAGAAAGGTGGATTGACAGAACTGACGGGAAATGCCTTTAGGTGAGTTCCCTCCTATGAAGTGCTGATGAATTGAAGAACCTTAAACCACATTGTATTTCAATATTATGCTATAGTACCTCTTAACTTTAGTATATCGTTTAAAAAATTTGAATAGCAGTGTAAATATACAGAACACATTAGGGACTAAGGTCCTGTCTAATAACATCAAGACAAGAGGCAGCAGCCCAGGAAAGTGAGGTTCCAGAGGCTCCTGGATGAGATGACGGTTGTGGGAAGGACTAACAGAATGTGGGGTTTAAGGAGTGGTTGAAAGGAGAAAGAAAGCTCTTGGTCAACAAGAACGTATTGCTTTAAAGCACAGGAGACAGTATGTGAGAAAGAAATGAAGAGAAAAAATTAGGAGGATCCCTGGAAAAGAGAGTAGAAGGAAATGGGCACAGGTGTGGAGGAAACTGTGAGATACCAGAGGGCCTGGAAAATAAGGATGAAGAGCTATTGCACTTTTCTACAGTGAAAAAAATTAAACCAAGGATTAAAGAAAGATTGGGATTGTGGTGAAGAAAGAATTGTCACACAACACAAGAAAGGAATCAGACACTTTATTCTAACACTGAGTAGTGTATTTTAATAATATAAGGAAATCAGAATAATGATCAAAAGAGGGAACCAGAGAGGAAATTCAGCAATTTAATACAGTAGAAAAATTGGTGTTGTCAACATTTTTGTCAGTAATTTGGTGATGATTTTACAAATTTCAAAAGAAGTAAAGTAAAGTAGTTTTCACAGACTTTTGCAGGAAAAAATGGGTTTTATAATGCTACCACAAGCAAAATTTGTCTTTAAACTCTGAACTATTTAAGGAAAAATAACTTCTTCCTTCTCTTTGGAGTTTAGAGGATACAGAGCCTTTCACGTCCTATGTCATTGGTTTAAATTGAGCCCTCATCATTACTGAATGAAAAATACTTAATATGGGATAGCTTTTCAGAGGTGTGTATGAAATGAGATGGTGATCTCAACCAAGTTCTCAGTGCACAGATATCAGTCACGAACTATCATCACAATTTTGCTACATTGCTGGCTGTGTGATCAAAGAAGTCAGGACTTGAATAGGTATGAAGCGTGAAAGACCAGGTCAGAGCAATGTGTGGGAAGCTTGCACTGAGCAGCTGTAGGGCTAAGGAGTTGGCCAAAGTTCAGGAGTGGAACTCTTTTATGGACCTGTTAAAGATGTGCAGTATGCAGGGCTTTCCTGGGGTGGATCCGTAGGCAGGGAAATTCTCAGGCTAAACTTCATGAAGGTAAGTTACTGTAGAGAGGATATAGAAGTGAGTAAAAGGTCTTACCCATAATAAAAACATTGTAGTTATTTTAAATAGCCATGAAAAGCCAGGAAATTGTTGAGTGACAGGTAAAGATAGAACATGTCTATCTTCATATGAAGAAAAATGAACTAAAATCACTGGAGTGGAAATTTGTAGTTGCCTAGGGACCAGTGATAATGACTTGATTACATTTAATATAGCCAAAGAGAGGGCCATCCTGACAAGTAAAACACACACACACACACACACTGCTTCAAAATTATATACATTCCCCAAAATTAATCTTAGTATTGAAAATGCCTTCAAGTATTATGTATCTGCCCTCTGGATCTGACCACAACTGAATAAATTGTAAAGTTAGGCTCTTGTGGATTAGTATTGCTACTCTCTCCTGCTTCTGGAGTTGAAAGAGGAGTGATATTCATGATATTCACACACAGTCTTTTAATTCATCTGCATCTTCACTCCTTAAATGGGTCTTCTGAAAGAAAGCTGTATGACATCCCCTTGATTTTAAGTGCCTCAAAGTTTTGATTCTCTTGCTGGCTTCATTAAGCCCCAGTACATATCAGGAACAAAAGTTAAAGGAGTTAATGAAAAAAATAGTTGTTAAGCTGCTAATTGACAGCTTCTGAGTGCCTCTCCATTCAAAACAAAAAAAACAAATGCTCCTCCCGCCCCCCTTCCCATAATACCCTTCACATACCAGATTTCCAGTACAGGCACATTCAGATCCCAGGTGGTATTTGCCTGCACTCACCCTCCCTCACCTCCGAATTTGAATTAATTAGAAATCTGACAGAAATAAACCTCTATTTACCAAAATACCTGTGTGTGACAAAGTATATAAATTAATTAAACCTATTGGTTCAAAGATATGAATGAGTCAGTAATAGTATGTAAATGCTAATATGCACATGGTATATAAAAATGTATACCAAGAGACTAATGAAAAAGGTAAACATGAAGTGACAAACGATAATGTGTGTGCAAATAAATAAATATAAATATATTATTACCATCAGTAGCGGCGCCAGCTTTGCCGGCGCCCTAGGCGGCGGAAGGTCCCGCCCCCGAAATCCCGCCCCCAACAGCGGCGGCGGAAGGTCCTGCCCCCAAATTTCTACGGGCGGCGGGGGCACAGGCGCCCCCAAAATAGCAGCGCCCATGGCAACCGCCTAGGTCACCTAATGGGAGCGCCGGCCCTGATTACCATAAACATGTTCTAAATATATTAACTTTAAGTATGGGTAGAAACATAAAAATAAATATATAAGTGCTCAGGTAAAGTGATACACGTAGTCAAATAACACACAAGTAGATAGTTATGAATACATTAGGATTATGTATATATTATAAACAAATATATTTATATCTATATTTCTATGTCTAATTAGAAATAAGGAGATAATCATACTATAGTTATGATGATTATATAGATATTGATAAACCAATGTAAGTATATCGAAAATATTGATTATCCAGCTATACTACATAGCTTGTCTAAGAGTACTAATTGTACCCAATAACCCTATTTAATATATCAAATATATGTATATAAGTTGCCCGATTTTCCCATAGTTCTTTTTATTCAGATCTTATACTCTCCATTTTCTTTCTCTTTATGAGAGGATCATGCTGTTACCCTTAGTGAGATCTGGTCTCAATTTCAGTAGTGCTTTTCAAGCATCCTATGGGGTTTTGAAGTATTTCACAGAGTCTGTCAGCTTCAATATGAAGATCGCAGGATATCTGAGGCTGTATTTAATAACTGATCCCCTGAGAGCTCATTTGATGCCATTAAATGCTGCTCTCATCTTCCTTAAACTTACAGAGAAGTCTGGATACAAAGAAAATTTTAAATCCTATACTTAAGAGTTCCTCTTTGCCTAGCAGCAGACATCAGCTTAACTTTGTCATTAAATCGTAGCAATTTAAAAATGATGGATCTGGGGTTATCATTGTGCTTTCACCTTATGGCCCCTGCCACACAATGAGCCCTTTCAATCTCCAGGGGAGGCAAACTGGCATCCAATCCCAGTACCCCAGGGGTCCTCAAACTTTTTTTGCTGGGATGCCCTTTGAAAATATTTCAGGCTGTTATGACCTACCTCCATACCAGGCCACCCTTGCTTCTGCGCTGCTGCTGGCAGCAGTGCTGCCTTCAGAGCTGGGCACCTGGCCAGCAGCCACCACTTTCATGACCCCCCCCCCTACAGTAGCCTTGCAACCCCCTTTTGGGTTGGGACCCCTAGTTTGAGAAACACTACCTTAGAGAGTGTGTCCTTCAGAAAGCTAATCGTGAGTTTTGCTTCCAGCACTCCAGGAAACACAGTAACTGCAAATTATTCCTGTGTGATCTGTTTTCGAGATCTTCTTGATTCTCCTCAAGACTGGTTAGTCTTTTTGCCTTAAGGAAGCACTCTCCGTTTTTAACCTCCTTCTATGGTGGTTTTTCATAGGTCATTCGCTAAATAGGTCAAACGAGTTTTGACTTCTCCCATATCTTTAGAAAACTCACATATATCTTGAGATTAAAATGATCAAGTTTGGTAGTTAGACAGTCCTTCATAATTGGAAAGTCCTGTGTGAAAGACTTCTGGGTTTCCTCAGCCTTATCTTCCTTTGGAGAATCAGACTTGGGTCATTTGGCATTTCTATTTTTCCCTTCAGGATCCATAATAATGCAACAAAAAGGGACACCCTGACAGAACATTTCAGTTTAGATACCTGGGAGCCCTTAACTGATGAGGATTAGTGCATGGGCATTAAGGAGACCAGGAGTCAGGCAGCTCCTACTTCTCTATTTATCATGTGACCCAGATATCCATATTTTTAAAAGGATGTTGAAAAAACTAGAGATGGTGCAGAGAAGAGACACAAATTGTTTGGGGACTAGAGAAAATGCCTTACAGTGAGAGATTTAAGAAGCTTGATCTATTTAGCATATAAAAAAAGATAAGAAAAGCATAAGAAAAACCAACAGCTGGAAGTTGAACCCCATTGAATTAGAATTAGAAATTGGGCACAAAATTTTAACGGTCAGGGTGTTTAGCCGTTTGAACAAATTTCCAAGGGAAATGGTGTATTCTCCCTTTCTTGATGTCTTCAAATAAAGATGTTTGCTTTAGTCAAATATAAGTTAATGATCTCAAAACAGGGATAACTGGATGAAATTTCAAAGCCTGTGATATACAGAAAGTCAGACGATCTAATGGTCCCTTCTGGTCTTAGACTCTCTGAAACTATGAAGTTATGCAAAAGTTTAAACTTACAATAAATGTAAAAATTGGGAAATAAGGACATGGACCCAGATTACTTCAACTCCACTACTGTAATGATGTCCTGAGACAAATCAACTCTTACCTGTCCATAACAAACAGCTCTACCTTCTAATTAGAGGTTTCAGAGTAACAGCTGTGTTAGTCTGTATCCGCAAAAAGAATAGGAATCTCTAAGGTGCCACAAGTACTCCTATTCTTCTAATTAGAGTGTCTCACTGTGATTGTACTAACACTAGCCTCTTTTTATGTTCATGCGTAGTTTGCAGAAACAACTGTATCCAACTAGATCCTAATTAAGCAAACTGAAGGCAATCATTGTCTCACTTCCTATCTCTCATTATGGGCCCTGTAGAGGAGCGGACTCACCCCTGTGGCACCTCCTGCTGGTGACTTCCGGGAATTAGCTCGTTCCAGCTCCGGAGCGCCCTCTGCAGGCCGGTGATCCGCCTGTCCTCTGGCCCCTGTGACCCCCCCTGGACCCCGGTACCCTTGTACCTGGGGTGCTGCCCCCTAGCAGTAACCCTTCAGTCTTAGGGTCTCCCCTCCCCTGGGAACCCCCACCCACTATTCCCACCTCGCCTCAGTATAAGGCTACTGCCAGTCATCATCTAGCCCCACTCCCTGGGGCAGACTGCAGTATCAGCCTACTCATCACTGGCAAGGTTGGGTTTGGACCTGCTGCCTTGGCCTACCCCTGGGCTGCCCTCTGCAACCCCCAGTACCTATTTGCCTTTTGCTAGGCTGCAGCCTGGGGCTTTCCAGGCTGGAGCTCCCCAGCAGCTCTGCCTTTCCCCAGCCCTGCTTCACTCAGGTACCCTGTCTCTAGCTCCCTGCAGCCAGGCCCATCTCCCTCTACCACTAGAGAGAGACTGCTGAGCTCCTGGATTCCAGCCTCTGATATAGGGCCAGCTGAGGCCTGATTGGGGCGTGGCCCAGCTGCGGCTGCTTCCCCAATCAGCCTAGCAGCTTTTCCCCTTGCCACAGCCCCTCTTCAAAGGCTGTTTTTAACCCTTCTAGGCAGGAGCGGGGGACCACCCCGCTACAGGCCCCATTGTGAAAGATGTTGAGGCTATAAAAGGATGTGGAAGATGGCAGCTGGTTTTACAACCCCTCCACTAGCTCAGTGAGCTATGTTAAGAAGCAGTAGACACAGAAACATCCACATTGTCCTCTGCTGATGAGGGACCTTTGTGGATTAGACAAGGAAGTAAAAGAGATGTGGTCCTCAGAGCACAAGAGGGACTTGGAGCCAATGGAATTACATGGAGGTGTGTGGGGAGGAGGGGGGAAACAACCATAAGTCTGCTTTTATAATGTAAGATTTTTTAAGAGGCTGACAGTTGATATGGTGAAACTGTCTAACTCCTGTATCCACAAGCAAAACTAACTCAAACTGCATATATACAGTTCAGTCCTGCCCGAGAGATGGTATAAAAATTAAAGCCTAATCAAACACAATGAAATAAAGTTAATCTTCATGTTGGTAGCCATTTTTAAGCACTTTAGTTGCATTAATTCTTCATGTGTCTTTACATATGGGTTAGCAACCCAGTTTTTCCATCCTATCCATCACCTTTGATTCTCTCTGTTCCCCTTTTCTTGTTTGCTTCGGTTCTAGCTGCAATTTAAACATCTGTTTGTACAATCTTGGATCTGCTGTAGTCATGTGTCCTCTGACTTGCCTTCAGCTGTCATATTTCTGGTCTTTCCCAAAGACACAATTCATGTGCTACTTACAACTTTTGTTTATTTTGTTAGTTATTTAAGTGTGCTGTGCCAGATGCTATCCAGAAAAATGTTTTGCTTGCACTCTCCCATCTGTGCATTGCTCTTTTCTTTTAAATTCTCCATCTGCAGCAAGACATCTTCTCAGATAAATAAAAGTGTGCCATGTTTCACTGAGGGATTTGTGGTTCTTTATCTACATTTGTCTGCTTTGCACCCCTCAATTGCAACTGTACACAGTCCTCACATGCTCATCACTAAAGAACATTGGTGAGGGCATATAATCGTGACACATCTATTGGTCTAAGGTTGTTCANTACATTTGTCTGCTTTGCACCCCTCAATTGCAACTGTACACAGTCCTCACATGCTCATCACTAAAGAACATTGGTGAGGGCATATAATTGTGACACATCTATTGGTCTAAGGTTGTTCAGTCTGTTACAGCTTCTGTCCCTATGTATGTGGTGAATGAAAATTCTTGGCATTGTGGAGGAGAACAACCAACCTCACAGGTGTTCCTGTCACATATTATCATCACTATTTGCAACTTTGCTGGCTCTCTAAGCAAAGAGGTCAGGGCTTGAATGTACATGGAGTGTGAACTACGTAATTTTCTGAATCTGAAGGTGGTCCCTCCAGGCCAGGAGTGAAGAACATTGTGAGAGTAGAATGTGGGAAGCTTGCATTGCCATACCCACATGCTGTACCTGTACTTTAAGTGAGGGAAAAGAGGACTTTTGGTCTCCAGTGCTGTTGACTATAGAGCCATTCATAAGTATTACAATTAATATGTTAAATTTTCACGTTACAAAGGAACCTACATAGAGACCTCTTGTTATTCAGACCTGACAATGTGTAGGGATATTAAAGAAGGTACTAACANTCACATATTATGATCACTATTTGCAACTTTGCTGGCTCTCTAAGCAAAGAGGTCAGGGCTTGAATGTACATGGAGTGTGAACTACGTAATTTTCTGAATCTGAAGGTGGTCCCTCCAGGCCAGGGGTGAAGAACATTGTGAGAGTAGAATGTGGGAAGCTTGCATTGCCATGCCCACATGCTGTACCTGTACTTTAAGTGAGGGAAAAGAGAACTTTTGGTCTCCAGTGCTGTTGACTATAGAGACCTCTTGTTATTCAGACCTGACAATGTGTAGGGATATTAAAGAAGGTACTAACAGTGATTCCCCCAAGTGACAGTGACACCACCCCCCAATTTGTCCCCCACACTTTAAAATCCAACAGTTTCACCAAGTACAAAAATCTCTTGGGTCTGCTGTTAAAACTTGTAAACTACTGTCTGTGTAAATCTTGTAAGCCATGCATTGTATCTGTTCTTAGAAAGATACTTTATTGCTATGTAAAACTTGCAAACAGTCAATTGACTCTGTTCTCTAAGCATGCTCTGTAATTGATACAAGGTAAACAAATGCTATAAGCCGTTAAGTGATTTTCACTCCATTGTAACAGCAATGGCTCCTAGGATCCCCACCCTCTGTGATTAAATGGAATGTATGTTGATGAATGCTTGATGTACATAAATGGTTAGGGAGGTGCCAGCCTAGAAAGGGAGTATCCATGGGCCGAAGAATGTGTCAAGTGGACCACCAGACAACCCCCAGAGGGTAAACTGGGATCCACCCCATCACCTGGAAGGATGAGAAACACAAACTTTGGACAGTGTGGAGCCACCAGGAATGTGCCATCTGCTGATTGAGTCAGCAACAGCAGGATGAAACAGCTCCCATAGACTAACATAGAAATTAATTCNGATGCTGAAATTCCTGTTAGATTCTAAAGCCACTGTTATGCTACACTGTGTATGAAAGTAACTTCATTAATCCATTCAGTGGATGATTCTATTATGTACAGCTGTTCTGATTTAGCAGATGGTGAGCTCATGTGCTACAATGGTAAAATAATATCTTTCAAATGAAAAAAGATAGCTTAGTTGTGGTAGCTAGTAGAAATGCATTTATTGTTTATATAGCTGAATAAAACTGCTATTATAAACTAACAGGCTTTCTAGTTTGAAAAGTTGATGGCATTTTGCTCACATGGAAAACTGACCCGTATTTCAAAGATTTCTCTATGCATTTAGTTATTTATTGTATATTGCTGACACAATATCAAATTTGGCAAGAATCAGGGATCAAAATACTGGTGATTGGTGAATGTATAGTTTGTGTGACTTTTCTCTGTACTGCCCCTTTAATTTTATACAAGTCACCTGTCTGTGGCTACAGTCAGCTATTTTGAGACTCTGGGCTCAGTGCTCATAGACAGAGGGGAGATGCACTTGTGAACTTTCTGATGGAGACTTAAATTTGTTCTTGCTTTTTAGGTTTCTTAATTTAAAATGAATGACGGCGTGGCTTAAAGTACAGTGGGCCACTTAAAAAGATACTTCCTTTTTGAAGGATTCCACCAGTCTGAAAGATTCCTTCCACTAAATGAAGCAGAGATCCTGTGGGAAAATAGTATGTAATCATGCCATTAAAGACTATATCATAATGCATATGCACAAGGGGTTTGAATTAAGGTTGCATAGACAGCCTTAATTCTGAAATGTCCTAACTTCTGAGTGCTTGACTTTACAATTTTAATATTATTTTAATATATTTGTTTTGGATGTAATATACATACAGGGTATGGGCAATGCAAATTCTAGAATGCTAATAGAAATGGATGTAATTGATGGCAAATATGTTGAGAAAGTAAATATGGAACAGAATTATAATCTTTTTTTAAGGTTTCAAAAGTTGTTTAGCTGTCATATTTGTGTTGCCCTTATTATTTCCTGTACCTCTCAATCTCCTGGCTTCTGATGGAAGGAAATATGAGAACCAGAACATGAAACTGAACTGTGTAGCTTCACTCTCCAAGCAAATCCAAGGATAAAAAGTAAGGTAAGTAGAAAAGTAAAACAAATTTTTAACATAATTTCCATGTTAATGATCCAATGATCTGTTTGTCAGTAATACTGTATTGGAAGATTTTTAAAGGTATAGTCAAACCTCTTTTATCAAAGTCTCTGCCTAACAAACTCCATGGTTTGGTTATGATTATTCAAAGCTGTAGCATATCAATTGAGGTTATTTCCTTGAGCCTCTCTTCAATTACCCCAAAACTAACCACATAAAGGGAAGACAGGATCCAGGTCAGTTCCTGCCTCTCCTACTTAGCTGGACCCATGACAATCCATATTTCCTGAGTGTCCCTGAAGTTTAAAATAAATGAAGTTTTTATTGCATATGGACCAACTCTTGTCCCACTGAAGTCAATGGGAGACTTTACATTGACTTGAATAGAATCTTGACAGTGTTGATTAATGGCATTTTCAGTGTTCAAGAAGACACTATCAATCTGCATAATTTCCTCTGTCTGCACTCCCTATCTGGGATATTGTTGCTATGAAAATGTATTGTTAGTTACAGTCTAAGAGCCACTGGATTACAAAAGACACTACAAAAATCTAGTTTAATTTAATTACTTCAGTAAAGAAGTTCATTGTTTTAATACCCGGAATGTTACCGCAAAATGTTGGGGCTCCCACCTCCTTTCCAGGACCTAATGGCCCTCTGCTGGTTATCTGGACCTTGTCCCAGTAAAGGAGCCTTTATCACATAGTAAATATTCTTAAACATGTACATATATTTATTAGCAATTAATAATCAATCAACAGAATACACGCACCAAGCATCTTATGCTCACCATGCCCAATAAAGCAGATGGATGTCTCCCAATGGCCAGTCAGGATCCAATCTTGTCTGGGGCTCCGGCTTCCATCTCAGTCTAGTCATGCAGGGGTTAAAAATCCTACCAGCTTTGATCTTGAGCCGTATCCCAGAGTTAAGTTCCAACGAGCTGGTTTCCTGACCCTCGTTATATAGTCAAAATGAGAGTTCTTCTTATCAATACCTTAACCAATTATTTTACTCAAAGCCTAGCTTTGCAAAAACACCTACCAAATATTTTCACTATACTGTACAAAGATTCACATGCCTAAGACTGCCTATTCATTAGTTTTTGTATTTTTTTTAAGTTAGCAAAAACTTCTTAAGGTCTACTTATCTTTATTCTTCATTAGTGGAATACATTTGCAACAGCAAAACCTTGAACTTTTCATTATCAGGAAGAAGCTGCAGGAACTCAAGGCTAGCTTGTCCTTTCTCTCCCCATTCTCATGACTTTGTGAATATATATCTATCCCTGTTAGTAATGCTACAGCTGCAGCTGATACTTTTCTATCTGTCTGCCTACACAAGGCCAAATTCTCCTGAATCTGTAGTTTTTGTTTCCAGCTTATGGTGGTTGAGCATACAAAATGGCTGCGGGTTATGTTAAATCCATACACAAGAAGGCTGTGGGTCATGTCAAGTCCAGGCCTCTCATTACACGAAAGGCAGTCATTTTGTGCTTTGTTCAAATATAATAGGAAGTTTGCAGGGCATTGCAAAGCCTCTTCTGGCAACAGGAGAAGCCTGGGGTGAAAGAAACAGCTTTTGTGGATGGGCCAAACCTAAGAGAATTTGGGTGAAGTTCCCAAACACATAATACTTTTCTCTAATTAACTTCTAAGAGGAAACCATGCTAAGAAATAATTGAGGTGAAGTCCCATGGACAATGGCCTAGCAAATCCTTGGGACTGAATGTTACAGTATATGTGCTTGTGAGCACAACAACATTAATGATGCTGCATTTTTCGTGACTTAAAGTGCTCAGGCTAGAATGAAGGTTCAAAAAACATTGGCACTGTAATGCCAAGTGCCCTTTTGGCTCTTCAGAAGTGGCGGGAGAAAGCTGGGGAGGGCATAAGGACCATTCTATGTCCCTCTTGACATCTTACTCAGAGCATGGCCAAAATACTATTGTGAAGCCTAGTGTATTGCCCTTCCATGGGCTTTTATTTTTTGTAATGAAGTGGGGAGGAATAAGGAGAAGGCAAGTCAATATCATTATTCTTCACACCTTCACGGGCCACAGAGCTGAGTAGGCATGGAACCCATTGCACCTTCTGTAGGGGCTGAGGAGCTACCCTCTCCAGCTGACTTTGACTAGCCAGAACTCCTTTTGGCACCAGGTACAATGCAGCCTCTACACATATTCCTCCAGCATTCTTCTAGTTCTCATGGATCTTACCCTGGCCTTTCAATAATTACTAGATAGTAAATGAACAGTACAGATGGTATGACATTGATTAAGGATTAATTCAATATGCATTGGAAGGCCTGTTAAAAACTTACTTAGTGGTACTAAAAAATCAAATATCCCCCTACAGTTGTTGGAAAGTATTATATATTACATTTTGTATAGACTGAGGCTCAGAGAGGTGGAAGAGGGGAGGAGGAAAAATGGAGGTACAACAGTCTCTCTTGAAGAGGTCTTCTCAAACTCTTGTTCCAGTCTCTTTTCTTAGATAAAGATATTCATTCGCTCAGATACAAATAATAAGAGAGTTTGCATCACATTTCACCTGCCCAGACCTGGCCACCATCTCCCCAACACCATAGCCTCAAAAAGAACAGAAAAGTGCATTTTAGGCACATGAAGACAGAAAATTACTAATTTCACTCACTTTCCTCATTACCACATATGACTCAGGAAAAACTGGTACTGATTACAGATTAGTCAGAATTTTAAAAAAATGTCTGCATGTGGAGAGTGTTAAGTCTGAAAGATGCCTCAAGAAATAGGGAGAAAATCCCATCCCTCTCTCTCTCTCTCACTCTGTTTTCTCAGGTCTTCTTTGAATCTCCTCTGGAGCAGATTGGAGCCTCCCCATGCAGCCCAGCCTCACACTCTGAGAAACAGAGCTAGCATTCCTCAAAGGCATACTGTAGAAAGGAATTTTGTTTTCCTCATGAGCTCAGCCCTGGCTTTCCAAGCACCATTTCCTATTGTTGCTGATCTGCTTGCCCCCTTACTTTGACCTTCACTTTCTGGTTAAAAGGATCAAATTATAATTAATTTCTCTGATTTTCTTCGTTTTGAAAGTCAGAATGGGAATTTCACACATCTCTGGACACTGCTCAGCAGCAGGTAAAGAATGTTACATCTTATGTAAGGGCCACTCAGAGAAAATAATCAACTGCACCACCATTCTTAAAAGAACTTACCGTATATACTCATTCATAAGCTGAATTTTTTTAGTAAAAAAGGGACGCACCAGAGAAGGGGGTCAGCTTATGAACGGGTATAGAGAGGGAGAGGTGGGACACAGCCCCTCCCCCCAACAGAGGGAGCAAGGAGAGGCAGCACAGCCAGCAGAGCCAGAAGGGAAGAGGCGGGGCCAGAGTCTCTCTGCTTCTGGCCACACTGCTCTCCCCCCAGCCTCTGAAGCAGCTGCAGCTCCGGGGCTGGCAGGCTGCAGCCATGCTGCTCAGCCCTGCCCCCCAGAGCAGGCTGTGGCCGCGTCGCCCGGTGTAGCGGCACAAACAGCAACCCTCCACTTTTGCAACTAGTTGCAGTTTCCGCCACGCAAAAGCGAAGGTTACTGGGCATGCTCAGTTTGGGTGAGCATGCTCAGTGCACCCAAAGTAGGGAATTGGGAGAGGGAGCTTTTTGTGTCATGACATCACACCAGCCCGCTGGAGCACGATGTGGCCGCACTGCCCAGCCTGCCGGAGCAGCTCTAGCCAGGCCAGAGACATCCTCCCCTGGCCCTCCCCAGATAAGGTGGGAAGGGATGGGATGAGGAGAGTGGGGGGGTCCCTGGCTAGGGGTGAGGTCATGTGGGGGGTGGTCACAGGGGTTACTCCCCTGACCCCCAGCTTCTCCCCCCCAAAAACATTTCCCCACCAGTTGCTCTCCCAGCCCGTCAGGGTAAGTAGCTGGCGCGCTGGGACACTTTGTTTACTTAGGTTTACCTCCATGCCTGCAGACGCTCGAGGTAAACAAACCATCTCGGCCCACCAGCAGCTTATCCTGATGGCCCGGGAGTCAAAGTTTGCTGACCCCTGAATTATAGGGTCGACTTATGAATTATAGGGTCGAGGGTTATGAATGAGTCATAACATTTTTCCATTTTTACTTATCCATCCTGTGGGGGGTCGGCTTATAAACGAAACGGCTTATGATCAAGTATATACAGTACTCTGTCCTCATAAAATGGAGGTTAAGAAAATAAGAACATAAGAACGGCCGTACCGGGTCAGACCAAAGGTCCATCTAGCCCAGTATCCTGTCTACTGACAGTGGCCAATGCCAGGTGCCCCAGAGGGAGTGAACCTAACAGGCAATGATCAAGTGATCTCTTTCCTGCCATCCATCTCCACCCTCTGACAAACAGAGGCTAGGGACACCATTCCTTACCCATCCTGGCTAATAGCCATTAATGGACTTAACCACCATGAATTTATCCAGTTCTCTTTTAAACGCTGTTATAGTCCTAGCCTTCACAACCTCCTCAGGTAAGGAGTTCCACAAGTTGACTGTGCACTGCGTGAAGAAGAACTTCCTTTTATTTGTTTTAAACCTGCTGCCTATTAATTTCATTTGGTGACCCCTAGTTCTTGTATTATGGGAATAAGTAAATAACTTTTCCTTATCCACTTTCTCCNGGCAATGATCAAGTGATCTCTTTCCTGCCATCCATCTCCACCCTCTGACAAACAGAGGCTAGGGACACCATTCCTTACCCATCCTGGCTAATAGCCATTAATGGACTTAACCACCATGAATTTATCCAGTTCTCTTTTAAACGCTGTTATAGTCCTAGCCTTCACAACCTCCTCAGGTAAGGAGTTCCACAAGTTGACTGTGCGCTGCGTGAAGAAGAACTTTGGTTTTGCATCTCTGCACATGTCCAACTTCAGATGCCCGCTATTTTATGCTTCAGTTTATAGTGATTATTTGTCTATAACAGTTAAAATGGGGATAGGCCCATCAATCTTGATAGCAATCTTCCATTGTATTTTAACAAGTGCAATAAGAAACAGCAGTCTTACTGGCTACTAGCATTATGCACATTGAATCTTCTTCAAAGCTGTAACTGTCACAGGACAGAGTACTAGCTGTTAACTGCCTTCAAATATATGTTAATAAAGGAGAATGTCAATTCTTAGTTTAGAAGAACAGAACACAAAGCATTTGCTGCGAGAATTTCAGGTGAAAATCAACCATTAAGCACATTGTAAAGCTAGTAAGGAAGGCTGGTATAAGCCTTTCACAGAACAAATTCAACCATAGACTTGTTATCTCTCCTGTAGGGTGGGCATCTAAATTAATCCCTACTCACCATGTACAGGGTTGAACGAAATGATTTGCTAGTGAAGAAAATCCTCCCTTTTCCTCTTCTGATGCAAACGTTAACCTCACAGCCGAACCATGATCAGAGTCCAGTTGAGGTGGGCTTTACATAAGCGACAGTGTCTTCCTTCTACCACTCCTTTAATCGGCGCCACGTAGGTGGACTTTGCATATATTTTTATTTAATTTTAGAACTTCTTTCTAATCTTTGTTATTTCTTCCATAAACTGAAATGTCACCCATATAAACTTCCACAACCTCCAGGCCTTTGCAGGATCTTGCTCATTTTTTTCTATGGGAGATTCAAGGGTACTTGTGATGCTGAACAAGAGATGACATAAAGAACATCATCTGAAAAGTCACGAGCTTGGCAGTATCAGGGTAGAGCGGAACTTGACAGAATCTGCTACCTGCAGAATATTAACTTTTGAGACTAGCTTCGATAGTGGGGAGAATATATCAATGTCAAAATGCTCTACTTGTTAATTAAGTGCCCTTATAAAGGCTTCCACGCTTTCTCCCAGTCTTCTCTAATCCTTGGGTGAAAGCACACACAGTCCAAAGTGTTAAATTGCTTTTTGAAAGGCCATGTCCATCATCCTTCTGAAGAAAGATGTCAATTGTTCTGCCCTCTTCAGACTAATGACTGATCTCTATTTCCAGCTTCACTCCCCACTGCATAAGATAATGAGCTGACTTGTACTTCATTTCACTGTGTTAAGCGTTGTTGCCATTCAGAATCTGATGATGCACTTGTGACATTCAGGCCATTCCATAGACTTGTCAAACTGAGAGTCTTTGGGATGGTTGAATTTGGCCATTCTCTTCTCCTCGCTTGCCTAGGTTCAAAATGAGTTTACATCTGCCCCCCCCCCCCCGAAATCATGTGGCAATAGTAAAAAATGATTCACTTCCTTCTACCACTGAACAAGGGATTTTTTTTTGGAATAAGGAAAGTAGTTATATCCCTGAAAATACTATTTCTCTTTGGCTTTGATGTAGAATGGCTTCCCTGGCCCCCTGCCTTTACAGCTTCAAAGGAACCAGACACATACCATTATGGAAGTGTGGAGGGGAAGGAGGGGAAATCTGAGTGTGGGTTCCTATGATGCTGCCTGCAGAGGCAGGGTCCCAGAAAGGTTCTGACGGGAAGCTCTGCATTGGAGCTGAGGGAAAGAGAGTCTCTTTCAGGGCCTTACTTTGTCATCGCTGCCCTGCTGCTGCTGTTGTGGCCAGTGGTTGGTGCTAGGCCTTCCAGGGAAGCTGGGGATGCAGAGTGCAAAAGGCCCATTGTTTGTGAAGGTGGCAGGCATTGGGAGGATACATGGGAAGGACAGTACTGGGACCTGTTGAGCCCAGATAGGTGTGGCTGATTGGGTGTGAGAGAGATGAATAATCCCTGCTGGCCCTTCACCTCACCCTGTCCTACCCTGCTTTGTGTTTGGACCAGAAGCAGTTCTAGGTAAATGGTTTATCTACTAAGTTTATTACCAGACTAGCAATAGCATACATCATCATAAAAAACAGTCATTTAAGAAAGTCCTTTTTTCTCTATAGTGCTGTGTGATCCTCTGATGGGACTCTGTACTAATCCACCAGCAGCTACCTTTAACTGGCATTCTCTGCTTAATGGATATGCACTACATCATTCTAAGATTAATAATAAAGGCACAGTTCTTAATTTCAATTTTAGAGCCTTTGGGGGGGGGGGCGCGGAATATAACTTGTCATAAACATTAGCTCCAGCTGAACTGCCGCGTTCAAGGTCTCAGCTGTGGAACTACGTTTTTAATTAACTTTCAAATTTTCCACTCATTCTGAAAGCTATAGCAGGAGTCTTCAAACATTAATTTTAATCAGCATGGGTCAAATCCTGAAGTTCTTTTGCTCTGACACTCCTCCTGACTGCAATAAGAGCTTGCCTGAGTAAAGACTGTATAGTTTGACCCATATGTGCAGCAGTACCTAAGGCCACTGAAGTGAGCTGAGGATGTTTGTTCATTCTTCATGCCCTAATTAAACCAGAGCACCGCAGTTGTAGGATACATGTTGAATGTGCACTGCAAAAGCATCACGGCAACAGAGGGAGTGAGTTCTGAGTTTCTTTTATTGATCATATGCAGATCTTCGCGACATTCTGAACCGTTAGATTTTAGTGATTTAATTTTGCACAGCCATAGCACAAGATAAATGAGGTAATTGTAAGCTCCCAGTTCTTTCTGGATGCAATACATGCAGAATTCAAAGGAGGAATCTGAGTAAGAATAGAAAACTTATTTATTAAAAAAGAGCTTAGCTCACTGACCCAGCAAAAACTAACCCCTGCCATTTGTTATTTATCATCTCTGTTTTGTTCTGCTTTTCTCACTTCTTCACTGAACATGTTAGTTCCCTGGTCTTGTGTTGCTGTAGATCAAAGCTTGTACCTCTCTTGACCTCAGAGTGTGTGTGTGCAGCTTGAAGCTTCAGCCTTATTTCTGATGCCTGGCTTTCTCCCACTGAAGAGCAGGGCTTAGTCTCTTGTACCGTAGGTGAAGAGTTGCTTGTCACAGTGGGAAGAAGGTTCCGAGTAGTTGAGTGCTCGGCTAATGGAACGGTACTTATAATTGAAAATATAGTTGTCTTAGACTTAACTGTAAAGAAGGTTTCAGTAACTCAATACCTTGTTGCTAGTAGCATCACCACCAGGCAATTTAGCAGCACTTTCCAAGACTACAGGCAATAAAGAGGTACTGAGACAGTCTTAATAAACGGTAACGTTTAGCTGCTCTTACAGGCATGAACCAGAGTTCCTATGATTGCACCTGGCACCTGTTTTTCAAGGATCAACTTTTATATTATATCCTGTATCCTAAAGTGTATAGTTGTTTGTCAGAGGTACCTGTGTAACCCTTCTGCACATCTGAGTTGGCAGCAACAAGGGCCGGGTTCAGTATCTAGAGGTTCCATTTCAATAACACAATGCAAAACTGGCTCAAGCTCCCACCCAGTGACCTGGGACAATTACATACCACTCCCCGGGCACCTCTAAGAGGCAATACTTCTCCTCACACAAGCACGGAGTCTGAGTGTAGCAAAATCCTTTTAATAAAGGAGAGAAACAATGCAGCATTATGTTGGGGAAACATCACAAACAGGATTCATAACACAAACCATGAGCAAAAGGCCCACCCCCAAGTAAGTTTGGCAGTGTCCTTTTCCCCTCAGGGTCTTAAGTCCCGCAACCCAAAAAATCACCCAAAGTCCCAAAAGGCCAATACCCCAAAAGTCTCTCTCTCCCCGGTCAGTGCAGCCCAGATTTCAAAAGTTTATCTGCAGAGTTTTACCTCCCATCCTGGGTGAAAATGGGGGGGAGGGGGCGGAGGGGTGTTAAGGGGCACCTTACGTGGTCCGAGGCCGACTGCCCCGCCTCTCTGTGGGGTTCTGATGCAGCCTTCACCGCGAGCCACTCCGCGAGCCGCTCTGCTCCACCAGCCGTTCCGCGAACTGCTCTGCTCCGCCAGCCGCTCCGCTCCGCCAGCCATCCCGCGTACTGCTCTGCTCCGCCAGCCACTCAGCAATATATCTTCAGCCCCCCTCCTCCTCCTCCTCCTCCTCAGTGATTTCAGCTCTTAATAATTTTAGCTCTTTAGTGATTTCAGTTTGTAGTAGGGGAGCCTCAGTGCTGGTGCACCATTAGCCCAAAGTGAATTCAGCTCAGCAGCCTGTAACTAGACTCCTAATGGAATCAAAATTAGCTCTGATATGCTACAGTGGAGAGAGGAGATGTAATTAGTGTTTCAGGCCCTTAAAGGGGGCCCATACCATCAGGTACAAATGCCTATCCCCAAGCTCTCTCAATTCACTGGGTTTTGGAACCCATGTCCCTTGTCTAGCGAGTGCTACTTAGTTGATGGCGAGTCCCTCTGTCATAAAACAGTTCCACTGTCCTTGATTCACATAATCAGGGTAACAACATTTTATTCTTCCTGCCCCAATAACAGAGAAACTGGGGATCCCACCGCAGCCAAAGTGACCATTTGGGCTGCTGTGGGCTCATGCTAGGTTGGGTGGGTGTGCCTATGCAAACAAGATCAGCCCCTGAAGTTCTTTTCCACAACTCACCACAATTCACCACCAGATGTCAGGGTAGAGCTCATCCTGACTCTGCTTACACCTGAAACCAGAAAATTTGGGGGTCAGCTGTGGTCCCCCACATTAGCTTCATCTGAACTCTTCCCTCTAGTCTGGAGAGGGACTCCAAGGGTGCAGTGCAGGACTTTCCTTGGATAGTCCTCTATGCTCCTCCCTATGTTCTAAGAGTGGTGTCCCAGTGCACAGTCTCCTCTTGGTCTTCCCACATAGCAAATTTTTTTCCCCTCTCCTGTAGAGCATGATGCTGAAGTAATGAGACCATGT